>CAOLHI010000332.1:0-693310 GCA_948474755.1 Ctenosaura bakeri
ACTTCCATGCTTAAATCTTCCAGTTGAAATTGCTTATTTCCATTCCATTGCTTATTTCCATTCCATTACAAACATAATATCCATCTTACAGACAGAAGAACAGTTACATTATTTCTTCTTTGATCTCTTATACATTTATATCTTTACTCAATCCAATACTCTTTTCCATTCTTTCTCAAAGTTCTGGATAGATTTATTCTTCAAAGAAAATGCTAATTTTTCCATCTCTATCATATCCAGAACTTATAAATTCCATTCGTCTATATCAATATGTTTCTTTTCTTCCCAGTGCTGTGCATATGTCAACCTTGCCACAGTTGTTAGATATAATAATATCTTCTGATGATTTCTTATTTCCTTTTGTTGCCCTAGCATATTTAACAAATAAAACTCCGGTTTTATTTCAAAATTCAGCTCACAAATTCTTTGGATTTTGTCACATACCCCCTTCCAAATTTTTTTTGCTATCTTACATGTCCACCACATATGGAAAAAAGAGCCTGTATTTTCATCACACTTCCAATGATTTGAATTCCCATTTTTTGTTATTTTTTGTGTGCAGTTTTTTTTTAATGTTTGGAGAGGTACTTCACTCCTTTGAGAGGCCAGAAAAAGGAAAGTCCAGTGAGTATAGAAGGCTAAAAAACTGCAAAAACATCTTAGGACTGCATTCCATTGGCTGCACATGGCACTGCACATGCCTGTACTTTGGTCACCAATGCACTGGATCATTGAAGTGTAAGGAAAGGATGGCCAGCCAAAGCTCAGAAGAGAACATGCATGGCTGAGAAACAAGAAGCAGATTAGAAGTCCTCCCTCCATCCCACACTGCCATCCCCTTTCCTTGTGTGTTGTGTTTTTAGATTGTAAAGGGTAGGGTACTATTTTTTCTTGCTCTTATTAAGCACAATGTACAGTGGTGGCACTAAATAAATAAATAAATGATAGTGATAATATAACCAACAGGAACCAGTTCCACAATGTCATCTCAGGGAAGCAGACCCAGAACTGTGGATCAAGGTGTTCTCATTGTTGTGTGCCTTCAAGTCATCTCCAACTTAGGGCAACAGCAAGGTAAACCAATCAGGGGGTTTTCTTGGCAAGATCTGTTTGGAAGGGGGTTGCCTGAGAGCGTGTGACTTGCCCAAAGTCACCCAGTGGGTTTCCATCTCCAGAGTCACAGCTCAATGCTCACACCATACTGGCTCCCAAGGACCAAGGTGTACCTTTAAGCATCTGCTCTGCCTAGGAATTTGTGTTCAGAGCCTGAGGTGCAGCTCAAACATTCAGCTTCCTTGATTTTAACAACCTAATTTAGGAGTGAGAGGGGGCAGGGAGATTTCTGTTCTCCTTGTTGCTAAAGCAATAAGATTGGAAATCCTTGCTTATGTGCTCAAATTACCCAGAGATCTACCTTCTGCCTTTCCCTCTTCTACAGTACCCCTGGCAAACACTGCTCCAAAATCTTGTGCAACGTACAAGGTTTCTGTAGCAGATTTCTTGGCTGACAAATTGATGCGGGAAGTGTTCCCTGAAAAAAGAACAGTGTGAACGCCAGAGCTCTGTAGCAAAACTGCAGTCACGTAGCTGTCTAGCTGGTTAACACTGAAAGAGGAAAAGAGAAAAAGAGGCAGGTGGATTCCGTAAGCTAGGGGTTTCTAGTTTCTAACAGCTGTAAGACTCAAATTCAAAACAGGAATCAAAAGCAACATAACCACCTCCTCATTTCTGAACATGAAGATTTTAAAAACCTCCAAATAAATGCAGCTCTGGCAATATGCTTCGGTATTGTCTCAAAAACATGCAAGGACATGAACCATGAAGCAATGTATAACAAAAGGAAAAATGGAAGCAGAGCTCCAGTAAAGATTGATCTAAAACAATCATGATTCAGAGATTCTCTCCTTGGGGATATTATCTCAGCACAACCAACCAATGCTTACATTGAGAGCAAATATCCCTCTTTGACAAATACATTAAATCCTGCATTTTTTCATATGGTCTTCAAGATTATTTTAGGTCACTTAGAGGTCACTGTGAGTTCATCTCCATGTTCAGAAAAAAGCACAGAGCAGGGCCAGCCCTACTATGAGGCATAGTAAGGCAACTGCCTCAGTTGGCAAACGCTGGAAGGTGATGGCAACAAATTCCTGAGCTCTGCCTCCTGACCAATCCCAAGGTGGAACATACTCAGAGGAAACTGACCAAGATGGTAAAAGTTCTGGAAACCAAGCCCTGGGGAGAACAGGTTAGGGAGCTGGGTATTTTTAGCCTGGTGAAGAGAAGACTAAGAGGAGATATGACATCCATGTTTAGATACGTGAGGGGATGTCATGTTGAAGATGGAGCAAGCTTGTTTTCTGCCAATGGATGCCATTTAAGAAGAACTTCTTGACTGCTGTTTTCCAGTAAAATATTTTCCCTGTGGGTGAGGGATTTTCCCTCTTTGGAGGTCTTTAAACAGAGGCTGGATGGCCTTCAGAAGCTGTGTATTTCTGTATGGCAAAGAGCTGGAATAGATGGCCCTTCCAATTCTAAGATTCCATCTGAAGTAGTCCAACTTATTGCAAATTCTGTAACTGATCATAAAGCCTGAGCTTCTGCAGTGTCTCATCTAGTCTACGGAGGATGGCACTGGCCCTTGAGGTTCCTTTACAACCCTATGATTCTATGGATTATTTGCAGCCTCCCAAACTAGTCTAATTTCTCAAGTGTGGAGGAGGGTGCCATTCCATCAAATGCCTAATCCTGACAACTTTTATGCATGGAATCAATTGAAGGAGGCATTGCATTCTTTGTTTCAGGCAGTAAAATATCTTGGGCTGGCCCTGGCACATGATACAGCCCTTGTGGAAGAGGTGCTGTTCCTCTTCAGCCTGTGAGTGAAGGAACTGGTTTTCAATTTACTCACAGAATCATAGAATCATAGAGTTGGAAGAGACCATCCAGTCCAACCTACTGCCATGCAGGAACCCACATCAAAGCAATCCCAACTGGTGGCCATCCAGCCTCTGCTTAAAAACCCCCAAAGAAGGAGACTCAGCCACACTCCAAGGCAGTATATTCTACTGTTGGACAGCTCTGACCATCAGGAAGTTCTTCCTGAGGTTCAGCTAGAACCTCTTTTCCTGTAGCTTGAATCCATTGCTCCTCGTCCTAGTTTCTAGAGCAGTGGAAAACAAGCCCGCTCCCTCCTTGACATGACATCCTTTCAAATATTTAAACATGGTTGTCATGTTCCCTCCTAACCTTCTCTTCTGCATGGAAAAGTTTCTGGGTTTTTTGTTTGTTTGTTTTGTTTTTGCCAACCTTTCAGCCAAAAATGGCTCATTGGTGAGCTTACAAAAATCAGTAACTAGACAGTCTCTGCTTACAGTCTAAATGTCATGTTTGTTGCTGTGAGAATAATAGAATCAAAGAGTTGGAAGAGACCACAGGGGCCATCGAGTCCAGTCCCTGACATGCAGGAACACACATCAAAGCACTCTCAACAGATGGCCATCCAGCCTCTATTTAAAAATCTCCAAAGAAGGAGACTCCACCACACTCCAAGGCAACATATTCCACTGTCAAAAGGCTCTTACTGTCAGGAAGTTCTTCCTGATGTTTAGGTGAAATATCTTTTCCTGTTGTGCATCTTCAAGTTATTTCCAACTTATGGTGATCCTAAAGTGACCTTTACCATGGGGTTTTGGCAAGACTTGTTCAGAAGGGTTTTGCCTTTTGCTTGTATCTAAGGCTGAGACTGTGACTTGCCCAGAGGTCACTCAATGGGTTACCCTGGCTGAGTGGAGATTCAAACCCTGGTCCCCAGACTCATAGTCCAGCACTCAAACCACTACACCAGCTGGCTCTCCTAAGAGAGAAGAAGGGATGGAAGATGGTGAAGGAGAAAAGCAGCATGATGGTAATGGTTGATTCAACTGCTCAAATTGATGGGAATATACCTATTCTAGCAGCCTAAAAACCTTGAAGGCACCAATCTCACCTGATCACAGAGGTTAAGCAGAGCTGGATTTGGTTAGTACTCCAAAGAAAGATTTCCAGGAAATACCAGGTACAATAGGCTATATTCAGAGGAAGGCAGTGGCAAACCACCTCTGAATACCCTTGCCTAAGAAAATCCTATCAAATTCAGAGTATCACATAAGTTAGCTCACAATTTGGATGAATATACTTCACTCCTTTATACCTATTCTAGATACAACTGTACTGTTTTTCACTACATCTATTCCACCTCTGGGCTGGCCTATTTTTTGCTGTTCTGTTCATCTTTCTCCTTTTTTGCTGTTTCTCTTCTCCTTTCTGTTCCTGAGTTGAAGCTTAACTCTGCTTCTTTTCTCCATACTCAGGGCAAGAGTATGGTGGCAGCTGGGGAGGGAAGAGGCCATCACAGAGAACTAGGTGGCAATATATTCAATCTTTAGAACAGAAACAGGTACCTCTCCTGGTTATTAAGACAGAGGTCTTTCCAAGCCTTTACCTGAACACTGTGTGATGAAAGCAGGACTCTTTGCATGCAAAGAATGAGCTGTACCATTGAGTTACAGCTTTTTCCTTCTTGAGTTTACACACAGGCATGTTTTTAACACAGGAAACATTCAGTCCACTGAGCCTTAGCTTGCATTCTGAGGAAATCTCATTTCTGCCATGACTTTAGCACCTTAGGCAGGCTAGTAGCTCTCAGCCTCAGCCCTCCATCTGTTTTAAGGAGGAGATGACATTGATCTCCTGTATAGTATTCTTGTGAGACAGGGATGGGCAACCTCAGAGATCTGGGGGCCATGTCTGCCACATTTTCCACCCACAAGGCCCCTATGAGGGACACTTCTGGATTCTTGAGAAAGCAGAAATGATCAGGATACTTCTGATTTAATTTTAAGAGGGTTGGAGTTAAGACAAGGTTCAAGGATGTGCCTTGCAGCCAAGAATCATACTTCTGGAAGCTTCTAGAAGAATTTTCCTATTTTTACTTTCTTTTTTTCTAAATATTTGCCGTGAGAACGCCTCTGGGGGATGCACCAAAGGTCCCTGTGACATGTGAATTACCTGTGAGTGACAGAATTCCCTGTTGTGAAGCTTGCTGAGATGAAAATGGTCCAGCCCCAAGAGGGACTGTGTGTGTGCAAGTGCTTTTTCAGAAAATTTAGATCAGTCCTTCATTTATACTTACCGTGGAGCTCTACTCTCTGCTAACTACAACAATTGAACTACTGTTTTCCTGAGGATGAAAAAGCCCCTAACCTCTCATGGGAATCTCAGCAAGTTTGTGATTCATTCCATCATCGCATTCACTTATTGGGAGCAGAACCTAATTAGAGGTTGAAAAAAATGCAGGGCTTGTCATTAACTTAGTATATGAGCAGGCTTTAGAGAAAAACACTGTATAGGAATTCAGATTTTAGTATTTTCTTTTAATACATAGTTCAGCCACAAGGAACCTCTTCCCTTAAAAAATAAATAAATAGCCTAAAGCAGTTTTTTAAAATATTCTGTCAACATCAAGGTCACACATCGGGTAATACAACCATTGCAGTGAACAGCATTTTATCAGCACAAGCTGCAAATGGAAGAAGGGCAGGGAGGGAGGGAGGGAGGGAGGGGAGAGAGAGAGAGAAAACCTGAGGGTTTTTGAAGATGAAGTAAGATCTGCAGTGCAGCAGTTTTGAGATAACGCAGGAAGAGCAACCTTAGCAGAAGCTTCTGGCCAAAAAGCACAGAAGCCCAACTCAATACACACACCATCCTGTGGCAAACAAGGACCTACAAATGGCATGGTCCCAAAGCTCCCTTTTATTTCCTTCATCTCTTTGCAATATAGCAGGCTGTTAAAGAGTGAGGTCAAGGCAATCTGGGGTAGGAACAGCAGAGAAAGACATATGCCTAGCAGACCATTAACTCTCAACCTATTAAAATAATGAAGCACAGCTATTCAGGGGACTGAGTCACACAGCAGGGTAGTTGGGATGTTCTCCCCCCTTAAGGATTTATAGAATGTGTAAATTAAAAATTAACAGCCACGTTCAAATAATTTGTTATGCGATTTTAAGTGGGAGCAGGAGGGGTACAGAAAGAGGTGGACTCACAAGAGAATGACATGTTATCCACTGCATTCTACCACTCATTTCCATTATGTACATTCGTCACTTGCCTTCATCAATCTACTGCAGCTGTTTAAAACCTGACACTCTTTCCAGACTACAATCCTCCCCCTCCCCTGCCAGCATGGCTGTAGAAAAAGGCAATTGGAGTGGTTTATACAATAATAGAATTATAGAACCAAAGATTCTTAGAGCTGGAAGGGACTGCAAGGGCCACCCAGTCCAACCCCTTGCCATGCAGGAATACACTAAAAAAAATCACTCCTGAAAGATGCTCATCCAACCTCTGCTTAAAGATCTCCATAGATGGAGAGAGTCCATCACACTCTCCACCCAAAGTATCCTATTCTACTTTTGAACAGCATTTACAGACAAAAGGTATTTCCTAAAGTTTAGGTGGAACCTCTTTTCTTGTAATTTGAATCCATTGGATTGTGTTCTAGTTTCTGCAGCAGCAGAAAAGAAGTTCATTCCATCTTCCACATGACATCCCAAATCATGCTCAGTATGGTAAAGGGAACCTAGAAGAACACTTGGCTTCATATCTCATACTATTAAAACCCAGAACTGTCCAATAAAATTGACCAGCACTACATTCAGAAATGATAAAACAATATTATTGCATTCAACTTCACATGGTTTGTGTTCACTATAGCCCATTAATTAACCCTTAAGAGTTTTCATGGTTTTTATGCAATATGTTGGCCTATCATTGTAAAATGTATAGATTTTTGGCATGTAATCTTCTATTAAAAATTGTTAGCCATAATAGCTAAAACAAGTCTCCAGTTTGAAGTTTTCCCAATCTGTCATGGTTTTGTCTCATCCTGGCAACATTTTGTCCATTTAAAATTAATGGGGACGTAGTCTTGAACTCAACAGTGAAAGAATTTCAGCCCTTTCTCAAAGACAAGAAAAAGTATGCTTGTGGTGTGTGTCTGTGAGAAAATGATGGAATGCACAATCCTGTTAAACTTCTGATTCACATTCTTAAGATCTTCCAGTTAATGGCAGTAATTTTACAACATTCACATACTTATAACCAATCCCAAACAAAAATATATCCTGAGAGAGAAAAGGCATTTATCCAAGCCTACTTGAGCCTTGCAATGCTAATCCACTGAAAACGGTGAAGTGAGGAATGCTCTGCAACGTTGGCAGTACATCTTCGAGATATAAAATGGAAGCCTGCACTGTTGACTTTCTGCTTGGAGACATAAAGCATGGCAGAATCCAAGCCACTTTTAATTTTCAAAGAATCCATCTAAGCCACAATAAATGCTTGCCCCTGATATTAGCTTAGGGGTGAATAATATACACTGGCAGCCAGTTCACACTACAGGGTGCTGCCATTTGGAAGAGGTTTAGATCCACATATCAAGATGATTCAGGGACTACCCCAGATTTTTCATATTTAAAGAGCTGCAGTTTCAGAGATGCCCATCATGGAAATAGCAACTATGCTAATTGCTTTTAAAAACTAAATAGTGGACATGGAAAAGTCTTCACCTGGATCAGGATAAGAGGCAGCTGGCAGTTCCACTGTTAGTGGGGCGGTGAACCCATTACAGGTTTCTGTTTGAACTTTAATGGAGCTTTCCAATGTGCTGAACCCTATCTCCCAAACAGGAAATAGGTTCAGCACCTTGGATACCACCTTCATAAAGCCTGGAGCAGATCCTCCATCTCACTGACAATAGACCCACCAGTTGCCACAAATCAGGACCCAGATTAAGGGCCATGGGGGCTTTAAACCTTTACTTCAATGAAGGGAGGTATGTTTTGTGGAAACCTGGCTTATTAAATTAGAAAACCCATGTTCCCTGAAAAGCTGTGGATTGTTAATCAGAAAGAAACCGCAATCTGAACTCATCATTCAATGTTGGCTTACGAACTCTAGCTTGCTTTAACCATGACTTGTCAACCAACCTGCCTCCAAGTCCTATCCCCTCAGAAAGAAGATGGGATGAAGCCAGGGACATCTGCAGCCACGGAACCAACTCCCTTTCCCCCCATCTTGCCTCCCCACACAGGGCAAGTAAAGCAATAACAAAGTATACTCACTCAGTGCCTCAGGCCCTGGCTAAGTTCTGATTTTAGGAATTAGCTGGCTCTCAAAATGTCATCAGAGTGCACTTTGATTTGTTTTCCCCCTCACCTTCTCCTCACAGGGGAAATAAGAGGTGAGCTAAGTCAGCTTCCTTTCCCAAGCGCTGTCTGGAAAAGCTCCATGCAGTTCTTCTGGCAAGGAAGTAGTGACATCAAGGAATATGCTCCTGACATCATCGTCATCTTGGTTTCACAGTCCACTAGATGTAACTGACCTGGAGTTATGGACTACCAATAATCCAGATTCTATCTAAGAATCTAGGAATCAGTGAGGTGTCATTGAACAATGTAGTATGTTCTCCCCTCATTATCATAGAATAATAGAATCTTAGAGTTGGAAGAGACCATGAGGGCCATCTAGTCCAGCCTTTTGCCATGAAGGAATATACAGCTAAAGCAGTCATGAAAGACATCAATCCAACCTCTGTCTCAAGACCTTCCACAGTAGTCCACCACCACCACCACCACCACCTCCTCCGCCAGCACCATGATCATCATTTCCCATCTTTTCTCCAGCCTTGGTAGGTAAAGCAGCTTAGAAAATTAAAGCAAGTATGTATTAAAATTTGCAGCATTAAGAACATACAGCAATTAAAACACAATTGACCTAGCAACAGAATTAAAGGAAATTTTAAAACAGGCCTATTAAAAATAACACCTAATACAGTATTTGTTTATTATGGTATTTGTTTATTAGACACGCCCACAACTTCATTCAGCTTGTGGGGTTGGGGGTGATTTCAACAGCTGGGGATCTGGCCTGCCAACTGAAATCACTCCTGCTTTATTCCCTTAGTCTAATCCAATTTTGCGATTGTGGTGGGGGGAAACATGCCTGTCATTTAAAAACAAACAAACACCCAAGCCACAGCTAATTGCACAAATGGGGTCTTGTCCAATTTGGCCTTGCAAAATAAGCACAAAATGATTCCCAACTGTACTCTGGCATCCTCTGAGTCCGGACAAAAATGCTATGCAGATGAAATCACACCAAAGGGGGCTTGTGCCTTATACACCACAATGCATTTTGTAGTCAGCCCTCACTACAGAACACATTGCTGATTCTCATGCGGTGCATCTCAAATTCCCTGACAAGCAGCAGGCTTTTTTTCTCCTAGAGAACCACCATGAAACATCAAGCCATGGAAATGCTCACCTAGATCTACTGAATTATTTAGCCTAGAATAATTCAGCTCAGTACAGTTTGCTCATCTGAGAAATGAGATAAGCATTACAGTCACTGAGCTGGAACGCAGGAATGAGGGACACACACTGCATTGTGTGAATTAATTCTTGGTCCTCTGTGCAATAGGCAAGCTACCGTACTGTACATCCACCTATAGAGGTCTTCATACTTGCTCCTAGTAGTGAGAGAGCTCCTTCTTTGGGGTGTGATATGTGGGCACCTAAAGGACCACATGGGTGGGATCAATCATGTGACTTTTTCATAGATGATTGGCACACTCCCACGGGGGAGTGTGGGGTGGGAGGGAGCTTCAAATGGAAAAGGCCAGAGCTTAGAAACTGAGGAGGATACTTGTTTGAGGTCAGGGAGACATTTGATTGGCACAAAAAGAAGAACAAGCATCCTCTCTCTTTCTATGCACATTGTGGTTCTCACCTTAATCACGGTCTCCTGTGGCTTGTCATTGAAACACAAAATAAAAAAAAAAGTGAAACCAGACATTTAACATTCCATGTAGTTTCACCTTGAGTGTGTATATGGCTTCCGAAAGGCATCGGTAACCCTTTCCTATCAATAGCTCATCTTTTGCCTGAAGGTGGCAATTCCAAACCCTAACAGAATCAACTTTTGATGAAGGAAAAAAGGCCAGGAATTATGTCCCACTAAGTCAGTGGTTCTCAACCTTCCTAATGCCGCGACACCTTAATACAGTTCCTCATGTTGTGGTGACCCCCAACCATAAAATCATTTTCGTTATTTATTATTTATTTATTTATTATTTAGTTAGTTGGTTAGTTATTTCCAACATCAAATAGATTGGAAACACTGCTCTAAATCACTGCTCTGGATAGACTTCTAATGCCTAAAAATTGGTAACCCTCCCCCCTTTTTTAAGCACAGAAAGCGTCCATCAATGCCAGAATTAAGGCAGTAGTTCTAGTTCTGAATGTTGGGTTTCCACAGTTCAAAAAGCCAGTCACTCCCCAAGGCAATGCCAAAACAACCCACATTTTACACAACGTGCAGGGAGGAAAGGACAGGGAGAGAGGAAAGATGGTGGTGGCATAAGCAGATGCGTTTTGGCTCCTCCAGTGCTTTCCCACCAGCCAGGGAAAGATGGGGAAACGCCCAGCATGCCTCCTCTCCCCTCCTCCCAGCGCAGGGGTCTCAGAAGCACTGCTCCCATTGGCTGTGAGGCCACCTTCTTTTAAAAGGGGGGGAGGATTGAGGAGTGGCGACCCCTGTGAAATGGTCATTCGACCCCCAAAGGGGTCCCGACCCCCAGGTTGAGAATCACTGCACTAAGTGATAAGATCATCAGAAATGAGCAAAAAGCAGTGGGGCAGCCCACAAGGCCTGTCTGAGTCTCCTAGACAATCCAGATGGTCCTTTTTTTGTAGTAGAGAGGGAAGGGAGAGAGAGAAAGAGAGATTTGCCTTTCCTGGAAGATTCCAAGAGAAGCAATTCAGCTTTTGAAGTAGGTCCTATGGAATCCTGGGCCCCAAAGACCCCTCCCTGAACTGGAGACCCCAGGATTCCATGGGAGGCTGAGAGCGGAATAAGAGCACTAGGACGGTCTGGTGAGGAAATGGCCTATATAGAGAAAGGATGTATATGTTCAGACCATGGTAAGAGATATATGTGCACAAAAACTCTCAGATTGCATCAGAGAATCTGAATAAGTTTTTAAAAGTAAGTTAACCTCTAAATGATCTGTCCAACCTTAATGAACACGAGAAAATCCCTACCTTGAATGAAGGACTGGTGACAGAACTTGCAGGGAACAAAGAACTCAGTCAGCTTTAAAAAATGTTGCGTCATAAGGAAGAACTGATGCAGGAATGAGAATCTTTTTTGGACTTCCGGATATACGTTTAGATGAAAAGATGGAGCTGCACTTTTAGTGCCTTGGTTTAAAGATTTGAAAACCTGGGGTGTTGTTGGTTGAAGCAGAAGCTTCCCGGTAGCTTTTGTGTGTGAAGGTCAGGGGTTGATTGGTAGGTGTTGTGTTTTAATGTGATGAGTTCCATAGAGCAAATATTTTTAATTGTATTTTTATTGTGCTATGAACCTCTGTGTTGGGAAGAAACTGGGCCAATGAGATTTTCTTTCCAATGACCGCAGCTACAGACTACAAGTCCTTTTAGGTAGCAGACAATCCTCATAACAGTCAAACAATGCCAACACAGGGATCAGAAAGGGCTTCTGCTGGTTGGGCATGTATCTACATCACAACATTGATATTTTGATATTGCTTTAATTGTTATTGCTTTAATTGCTTCTGTCTTAAAGTGAAATCAGAGTCCTATGGCTATGTAGTGTAGATGCAACCCAGGATGGCCTAGACAGAAACTGAAGAGAAATGGCATTGGATGGGGAAATGAATCAGCGCAGGAGTGGGAGAGAGGGGAGAGGAAGGTTTAAATGTAAGTGGCGACAATTGTAGAGGTTGCTTTTCCCAGACATCCACATTGGCAATTGTTGGTGTAAAAAAACTGTTTGCTCTACTTTTTAATAAAGATTTTGTATCAGCTTTAGGTTGTAGACTCTCAATGCTCACTGCGCCAGTGTAAGGTAGTGGGGTTTGAGTGTCGGGCTAGGATTCCAGGACAGTAGGGTTCAGATTCTTACTCAGCCATGAAAACCCATTAGGTGGCCCTGGGCAAGTCACACTCTCTCAGCCTGGGAGGAAAGCCATGGCAAATCCCTTGTGAAAAAATCCCACCATGACAACCACACGATAAGATCACCTTAAGATCTGTCTAATTTGGAAATGACTTCAAGGCACGCAGCAACAACAATATGGGCCTAAATGCCTTGAAGGCACCAGATTCTATCTGGTCTTGTAAGCTTAGTAGGGTCCGGGTTGATTAGAACTTGGATGGGTAACCACCAAGAAATAGTGGGTGCTATGGGCTGTATTTCAGAGGAAAGAAATGGCAAGGCACCTCATGAGTATTTCTTGCCTATGAAAAACCTCTGAAATTCATGGGATTGCCGTAAACTGACAGGTGACTTGAAGATGCCTGCCTCCCTCCTCCCCAACCTTATTTTTCAAGTGGACCTCTCATCTTCCAGTTGTTTTAATTTTGTGAACTTTGGCATTCTGTGAGGCCTGCAGAGGGTCCCAAAGACAGAAACATGCTTCCTGGATTTACCACAGTAGCTCAGCCCTTCAGTAGAAAGACCTTTTTCCCCCCAGCTTAACTGGAAATGTAGGCATTTCACTTGAGCCAGAGTGTTAACAGATCTAGTGCTGAAGCAGCCTTGGGACTTTGGAATGCTCTTCCACAGCTCCACAATCTTTCTAGCATTACTTTCTGCCCAAATTATTTCAAATAAGAAGATCAACATTATTTGCAAGTCTCTATCAAGTTCACGAGGTGAAGCAAAGCACACACTTTGGCATGGGAACGGCAACGACTGCAAATAAGGACTCTCAGAGACATTCATTGTGGAAACATTATAGGAGTTCAATTGCATTTGCAGCTCATCTTCTCAACATGACTGCTCAGATGTAGGCTCCACTCAATCAAAGGCGGATGTGCTTCCAGAAGAGTCAGTACAGGATTGCACAAGAGGCTGTTAAGCATGAAGCAATGCTTTATGCAAATATGGTTTGTATTAGGAGCCTCTGATAGTTTGTTGCTGTATTGTGTGCCTTTGAGTTCTCTGCAAATTATGGCAGTCCTAAGGCCAACCTAACGTGGGTTTTTCTTGCAAGATTCATGGGTGGGGGGTTGCCATTGCCATCCTCTGAGGCACAGAGAATATGACTTGTCCATGAGCACCCAGAGAGCTTTGATGGCTGAGGGGGATTTGAACCTTGGTCTCACAGAGTCCTAGTCTAGCAATCAAATGGCTACAGTATATACTTGTGTATAAGCTGACCTCATGTATAAGTCAAGGGCAGATTTGGGGGCCTAAATTGTGGATTTTAATACAATCTGTGTGTCATGCCCCAGTCCCAGGACTCAGGTGCAAACACAGACAGGATCTTCCCAAAGAGCCACAACACAAAGACATGAACAGGACAATGTTTACTGCAGCCAGCGTAGATGAATAAGGGAGACTCAGCATTTATATAGAGAACACAAGTTTATTAGGCAAACAGCTGGGGGAGGCTGACAGCCCATAAATACAGTGGATGAGATGGGGAGAAATCTGTTGCAGACAATTGGTGTCACTGGTGGAAGCAACACATCTCTGACTTGTGTTCCTGGAAACCTTGAAACCTTGACCCTTGCCTTGTGTGCTGACTTCGCTGCTAGATACTCCTTTGGACTGTCACTCTAAATTTATTACTGACTTGGACTGCTGAAACACCAAACAGTAACTGGGTGACAAACTTTTGTAAACTTTGTCCATGGCTGCCAATAAAGACTCTAATTAGAGAGCTGTGAACCTTTGCTGGCTGCCAGTATAAGACACCATGGACAAGTCGAGGGTCATTCCACACAGAAGGGAAAGCACCAGCGCGACCTCATGAAGTCAGTTGCCCCTTGCTAACACCATTTTCCTGCCCAGACATTCAGAAAGGTCAAAAGTGCTGCTCCTGAGGAGAGAGCAGAGGGGGGCTGGTGCTTCAATCAGGTTCTCCTGCTTGGCTAAGTTGACCCAGGATTTTGGGGTTGACTTTTTGACTAAAATATCTAGACTTAAACATGAATATATACAGTATATCATACCAGTTCATCATACCATATTGGCTCTTCCTTTCATAGTAGATAGTATTAAATCACCACTCACAATTTGATATAGTACAGCCAAGTCTGTCCTCTGGGAGAGGAAATAACACACCTGTACCAGTTGATTTCCCTGTATTTCATGACGAGAATTGCATGGGGAAGGCTATTGCTAGGAAAAACTGGATTGGATCCAAAGGAGCCCTGCCCTTCCAGAATCAAAATGAACCTTCTACTTCATGAATGGGCAGACCATTTGATGTCTTACCCTAAAAAGGAGAAAACTGACATTGAGCAATCTCTTGTGCTCTCTGTTTTGCAATTGGTTGCACAATGACTTGCTTCTTGAAAACAGAACAAGGGGCTATTTCTCTTCCATTCACAGTCATTTTGCATCTAATCCATGATGTATGAGGTGCTGGGACATCTGAAAGGTCTACCAGTGGTGTTCTGTCTGTACTGGTCCATTCACACATGTACTGGATGTTACTCTAGTCAAGGGATGATTACACATCCAGCACCTTAGAGCAGAGCTGAGGAAGAGGTGGCTTTCCATATGTTGCTCTTGCTGTTTGTTGCTAAATCAAATTCAAGTTATGGCAACCCTATAAATGAGAGACTTTCAAGAGCCTCAGTCATCAACTGTCCTACCCAGGACTTGCAAACACAGGACTGTGGTTTCCTTGATGGAAGCAATCTACCTATAATGTGGTCTCCTCTTTTCCTACTGCCTTCCACGTTACCAAACATTATCACAGTTTCTAACGGGTCACGTCATCTCATGTGTCCAAAGTATGACAGCCTCAGTTTAGTTATCTTCATATCTAGCAAGAATTCAGGCTTGATTTGCTCTAGGATTTGTCATTTTATCAGTCCCTGCTATCCCCATAAGTCCTCTCCAGCACCACATTACATTTCAAATGAGTTGATTTTCTTCCTGTTGGATTTCTCCACTGTCGCAAGACCCTAGCTCCCATCAGTGGTGGAAATAGAGCTCAGCAGTAGCTAAAGGGTCCGCAAGTTCCCAAACTCTTGCACCAGTATAGGAATGTATGCATTGCTCTTTAGAGTTAAAAGTCAAGAAGAGATGGTTCACTTTATTTCATTCAGCTTCTGATATCATTAGCAGGACAGATTTTTTTTCTTCTTAAAAAACAAAAAATTAAATCTATTACACACATGCACACCCCCTTCCAACAAAATGTCAGAGAGCATTTACTTTCGTCAAGTTATGTTACTACGTCTTCCCACACGCTCATAGCTCAGCTACAATATGCCTGACAGAAGTTCAAGAGCTTTTTATGTTCTGCACATGCCAACTACAGTGGCAATCAAAGAAAAACAGTGGGAGAGAATTGTTTTTCTCATTTCTGGGCTCTTGCTGCAAACCCTGAAGCTCTCTCTTCTCCCTCTCTCAATCTAAGTCATAATGAATCTTAGCAACAGGACTCGTGTTTGAATACAAGAGCCACGCAGCTTGAAGGTAAGAGCATGAGATATACAATGGCATCACTCCCTACACAAATAAGGAGGGAGGCAGAGGTAAAATAATGCAACTTTAAAAAAATAATCATCCACTGGACATTTGCCCGGTGAATAGCTTGGCAACAGAATAAAATAAGAACATCAGTAATACTTAGCATTTGTATGGTGCTTTTAAGTCTCCTGAGTGCCTTGTGTGTCCCTTCCTGAACGAACCTGCCCATTGATTGTGGTAATTGACTGAAGCCCTGCTTTGCATTCTATCAACAAGGAAAGTGCAACCTGTGTGGAGGTGGGACTGCGTCTTTTTTGATGGCAGCATCCACACTGTGGAATGCAGTCCCAAGAGAGGCTAATCGTGCCCTTTCTTTGTTGTCCTTTAGGCAATGCTCTGAGACACCTTTGTCTTATCACAGCCATCCTTAACAGGAACCATATGGCCCCTAAGGGGGTCCTGGCACATTTGAAGGGGATCACAGTTTGAAAACTATAAGAAGGAAAGCCCCAAGGGTTGATGGGGGCCCCGATATATGAACTGATGAAATACCCAAACAGCAACCTTACTTGGAGTCAATAGTTCCTCTCCTATTTATAATATCTTTCCAACACATTGACAGTTTCCTTGACAAAATCCAGGGACATAATTGATAATGTGAGAAGACATGACTCTGATTGTCATTATCTAATTTGGAACCCGATACCATGAAACTTGCAGAAAAGCACCAAGCTCATTGATTTCATCGGGCCCAATAGATGTTTAATCTCATACAGTCTTTTAAAAAGTTTTTACTAGTATATTGGAATGCTCAAATTTTCTTGGGGTTCAATAATAAATGATTTTCTGTCTATCTGTTCATGTTATATCCCTGTTTCACAGGGGGGCCCTGGAACCTGAGAAGAGCTCCTAAGGGGACTGAAGCGATAAAACAGTTGAGAATAGCTGTCATATCAGAACTTGAATATGCTTTACCTCACTATGTTTTTGTTCATCCTTTTTCACTTGTTACTTTTATTGTGGCGTGAATGCTATGTAACTGTGCTACAGTAGTTGTGTGCCTTCAAGTAATTTCTGACTTATGCCAACCCTAAGGGGAACCTAGCATGGGTTTTCCTTGGCAAAATTTGTTCAGACTGGGTTTTCAGACACTGCCTTCCTCTAAGGTGGAGAGACAGTGTCTAGTGTTTTCAGCATTTCATTTTTGAAAACTACTTCTGGGACCCTTTTTAGGGCCAAAATTTATAAATTAATTTCAAATTAAAAAAATTAAAATGCGCATTGTTTAAAGTCATAACCCTTTGAACTAATTGTAAGCAGCAGTATTATTTCCCCATACTGTAGATTTAGACACTCAGGCTGAGAGAAAATAGCTTATCTAAAATTAACAAGTATGCTAAGGGCAGAGTTAAGATTAGAACTCAGAACTTCTTAGTCTGCTCTCTTAGTTCAGTCTCTTAAAGCACAGTTCCATGCATGCCTACTGAGAAGAACATCCCAAACATACATGCAGTTGCAGCTACACTATCTCTCTTGTAAGCATCCAACTAAACAAAAAAGAGCAAATTGCTAGTATTTTGTCAAGCCAGAAAAGAACAAACGAGAAAATTTTTCTGTGCTAACAAGTTTACTGCCCATGTAAAACTGACAACTGTACAGTAGATAACAAACGCTATTGCTTCTAGCTATAATCTGAAGGGACAAAGCTGAACTCTCCTATACCTGCAAAATTTGGCAAACAAATCAACCCTCGGCTTCAACTGCATGAAAACCAACACAGATTACAAGGATTACAAAAGAATAGTTGAACTTCAAAATTGCTCTAAAATATTTAAACAAATTTATGATCAAGAAAGGTGAAGAACGACACAGATTGTCCCACGATCTTTGATATACTGAGCTTGGATTCTCTTTATAGTTCAAGTGAATTACATCACCCTCCAGTTTGTTATCAGCAACAAAGATAATGGGCAGTTCTAAGCCCTATAAGCAAAGGGCAGCAAAATATTACTAACGAATATATGCACTAGGTGATTATGTAAATAGATCTGTGAGTCATCCTAAAGCATATAAATCTATAGGCTGACTTTCACATTAGTCCACATGCATGGACACAGACCACAAGAGGCAAGTACATCTACTAAAAGAAGCATACATTTGCTGTCATGGGTGCCCAGGCAATCACAAAATGGGAAAGTGAGGAGCTTCTGTGTTTTATTGTTGTTGTGTGCCTTCAAATCACTTCCAGCTTATGGTGACCCTAAGATGACCCTATCATGGAGTTTTCACAGGAAGATTTCATCAGAGGGGTTTCCCATTGCCTTCCTATGAAGCTGAGAAGGTCAGACTTGCCCAAGGTCATCCAGTGGGTTTCTATGGCTGAGTGAGGATTCAAACCCTAGTCTCCTGTGGAAAAGCACTGCTGTAGACTTCCTGAAGATAGGAATATATTGTATATAATCATGCACAAGTCTAAAAATTTTAGTCAAAAAATTGATCCCCAAAACCTTGGTCGACTTGTCCACAGGTCAATGTAAGTACTGCACCTTAACTCTTAAAAAAAGAGGCTATCTTCTTCTCTGAATAGTGAAAGGCAAGAGCTTAGTACGTCTCAGGAGAACCTAAAAGAAGCATGACTCCCTTTACTTTTTCTGTTACACTGCTGCTTCTGGTCTTTTTAAATGTCTGGGTGAGAAAATAATGCTTCCCCTCAAGTCAATCAATGGTTCTTCTAGGTCCTCTCAGGATGGACTAAGCTCTCACTTTTCACCACTCTACTCAGAAGAGAGGATGGCTCCTTTTTTTGGTAAGAGATAATACTGTGCCTTAGCTTTTATCAAAAAAGAACACCCCCTTCTCTGAGCACAGTGGCAAAAGCCCTTTTTGAATGCCTGGGTCGGAAAACAGCAGTGATGCCTGGGCTGGCTGATCTCCTGAGGCAGCGCTGACACTTTGTGGAATGGCCCCTGACTTATCTACAGGTCATATCGAAACCCATAATATTGGTACCAAAACCTGCCCTTGACCTATATATGAGTTTGACTTATACATGAGTATAAGCGGTAACTTTGCCCGTGATGGATTTCATATTCATTGTTTAATTTGAAGATTATTCATTTTCATCTAATATGTTATGGAGAGAATAGGATGAAAATAAAGGGACGATGCCTAATGTTAGACAGTGAAGTTGAGATCTAGTAGAACGGTATAGTGACTAGTAAGTGCAAATTTATTGCCCTGCTGGGTCCTTGCCCATCCCTAAAGTATATTTTTGGATCTTTTAAAATTCGTGTTATTGTTTTAAGATTGTCTGAAATTTATTTTATTGTATGTTCCCTTGAGATCCTCACATATAGGGCAGAATATCAGTATTTTAATAAATAAAGTAAAATGAGTAGAACAATTCTGTGTAATTCCACAAATGCCAGGGATTTTTTTCCAGGCCAGACTTTAGATTGCTTTGTTGTTATTTTATGTCATTTTAATGCAGAGTACATACATTCCAGCATAGTGGGAAGGTGGCAGCTTTTCTCACCAGAAAAAGGTGAATTCTATAAGATATACTAGATGGTAACAAGGTCAGGTGGGATATGAGCGAAATCATGCCTGGCTGTTACAGTAAAAGTACAAAGCTGGAATGACATATACAGAACTGGGGCTTGCCATTGCATTCATATAAGCACTCTCTCTGCATCCGATAGACTTTCATGGGAGCCACTGTGATGTTGTGGTTAGCGTGTTAGCTTAGGACCAAGGTGACTCAGGGTCATATCTTTACTCAGCTGCAACACTCTTGATCTGTCTTGGGCTGCTTACTCTCTCCCAGCTTAACCTATCTCATAGGGTCACTGGGAGGATAAAACAAACAGGGAGAGAACCACATATACCACTGGAGAAAAAAGTATAGTAAACAAATACCAGACCACACCATGTACTGCCATTTCCCTATGCCCTCTCCACTCTGGATCACCCTAATCTTTGCCAAGATTTCAAAATTTCCAAAACAGATTCAACATTTACAACACTTTTTTATTGAATTTTTTTTTAAAATATGCCTACCCACAGTGTACAGAAGGGCAAATAATCATTCTACACATTTAGGCCTAAGCTCAATTATTGCCTGTCCCAATTAGAGTAGACTCACTGAGTCAAATCTTGAAGAATAAGGCAACATTTTTGCAAATCATATTGATTCTATTGGGTCTACTTCAGTTGAGACCAGCAACTGGATTTAACTCTGAGATCCTATATTTCACTCACATTACCTGGAAATTCTTCAACTTGGGGAGCTTATTTTAATACAGACCCACCCAAATCTAAGGCACCAAGCTAGCCTTTCTGTAATTGATGCCCTCCAGAGATGTTGGACTTCAATTCCCATCATACTCAACCAGCATGTCCCAAATAAGACAAATCAATCATGGAATAGATCACGTACCTTCACTTTTTAGAGCTGATTTGGCATGGCCTATAGCTTCCCATGGTGATGGAATGTCCAGAAACACTGCGTCTGCAATACCGGTGACACCAAATCCATTTTTGCAGACATCTTGGTTCTTTACAGTCACCAAGTGATCTACCTTGTGGTCTTGAAACTCCTCTATGGCCTTCTCAGCTCTCTGCTGGTGGAACTCCACTGTATATAGATGCCCCGTTGGAGCAATTGTCCTGATGATTGCATGGGATAGGGAACCACTTCCAGTACCTAGAAAGAAAAAAGAGGGTGGAAAAAAATAGCCACTGAAAGAATAGCTTCTGTGGGTGCATATGCATGGATGCAACTGAAGGAGAGTGCAAAGCCAGCTACATCTGATCTGCATGTTTACAGCAAAAGTAACATCAGTAGGTCTCTGAGCCATTGGCAGTAGACTGGCAATGATTTCTACTCTCATCTACTTAACATGTGGGCAAGGAACTATACCATGGGGAGATGCAGAGTCCAAACCTTGCAACCCTTTGTGGTCTGTATAATGCTAGCAGATGCGGCCACTAGGGTGAAAAGAAAATCTACAAATTTTCTTGTCTTTTAGAGAGGGTATTCCAAGCCTCCTTTGAACTGTCATGAGATTTTTCTTTTACACACAAGAGTGAAAATACTTTTTTTTGTCAGTAGCTGTAATAATAAAATATCTTGTTTTCTTGAGCAAAATACCTCATATTTTGTGCAAAGCATTCTGAACTTTCAGTGCTTGGCTCTTTAAAGTTTGACACAGAATTCCATGCCTGTGAAGAAACACTGTCCTGATTGGCCCTGTAGTTCCAAGCCCTAGGACTTCTATCACTCGCCTTGCCCATTTACCCCCAAGATCCCTCCCTGAATCTGGTACTTGTGTCTCAAGGTGACCATTATCCTGGACAAGTAGTGTGAGGTCACTGTGATAAAGCATGACCAGTCTTCTTTGTCAAATTATCAAATTAAGACATCCAGATGAAGATGTAGAAAATAAGAACAATAAAGACGTATTGCACAGCAAACAAAATAAACATCTTAGGTTGGTTTCATATAGTAGACACATCAAACCTGTTTAGATTTCCTCCATTATCTTCTTCCTAATTGGCCCTATCTAATCATTTTACATCAAGGCATTTTACAGACAGCCCCTGCCCCCTGGAACAAGCAGTCCAGAGGCAGGTGACTGGATGGCTTCACCCAAGCTTGCCCAGCTTCTAATTTTACAACATCTCTTTGATATTGTTTTTTTGGGAGGTTATAGTGGTGGTGACAAGTTCCTTAACCTTCATGGCCACCTGACAACAGGACCAGCCCAATCCCCTGCAAGTTCAGAAAAGCTGCATCCATTGAACTAAGGAGCACAACTACCTTCTTTCATCTCTGGTGGTCTTGTAAAAAAGTTAGTATGTTTTGGAAATCAATTCATATTCCAATTGAAAAAATCCTAGGCTTTCAAGTTTGAGATGATACCTGAATTATATCTACTGGGTATTACTGAGGATGACTTGGGGAAAAAAGGCAGGTAAATTATCGTTTTATATGACAGCAGTAGCAAGAATAATAGTCCAAAAGTGGAAACAAAATACTCTCCCTACTTTACATGATTGGCTATTGAAACTAATTGATGTCATTCATATGGATAGACTTACTCTTCTATTGTGAGGGAAGATGTATAAATTTGTTAAGGAGTGGGATAATATTATTGCATATTTCAAGACCGCTTGGAAAAATCTAAAGTGGGCAAATTCTGAATTTTGAGGGTAATGAGATTCTCATGCAATGGTATCATATATAGCACAAGGAGGAATTAAGCAGACTCTGCATATGTATTCACCAGATGGATTAGATAATTAGCTATAAGACTAAGTTACCACCAGATTAGCTCAGGAGGAAGCTGATGAAAGGGTGTGAAGAAATGAATGTGTTAATGTATTAAACATTTAAATGTTTAAATATGGTGAATGTTATAAAATGTCTTGAAAATGAAGATCTACCAGATATTGATAGGTCGTATTATGTTCTGTTCTGTATATTATGCATTCTTTTTTAATGAATATTTGTTTTGCAAAGGACAAGAGGGATCCCCTAACTTCTTCAGCAGTTTACCGCATACCGTGCAGCTGTGGTCAGGTCTACATAGGGACCACAAAACGCAGCATCCAAACACAAATCAAAGAACATGACAGATACTGCAGGCTGATCCAGCCAGAAAAGTCAGCAGTAGCAGAACACACTTTAAACCAACCCGGACACAGAATGTTATTTGAAAGCACAGAAATTCTGGACCATTCTAACAACTACCAGGTCAGGCTACACAGAGAGGCCATTGAAATCCACAAACACTTGGATAATTTTAACAGGAAAGAGGAGACTCGGAAGGTCAACAAAATTTGGCTTTGAAAAACACCAAAATCAAAACACAAAAGATACCAGCGAGCCCTAACGAGTCCCACCTGGGTTCAGGAAGTCTCCCTCCAGGAACAAGTATTCAATACCCACAATAGGAGTATTATGCTAATTGCTCCCTCGCCTCTGGAGGAGGAGACTGGCATATATATTCTCCACTCCACTTCCAATTCACCATTCCTCTGAAGATGCCAGCCACAGATGCAGGCGAAACGTCAGGAGAAAATACAACCAGAATACGGTCTCAAAGTCTGAAAAACCCACAAGAACCAATGGATTCTGGCTGTGAAAGCCTTCAACTCTACAATATTTGTTTTTGTTTTTCTCTTTATTTTAATAATAAACTTAAATTTTTTTTTAATTTTTTTTAGAAAGTGTCTTTTTGGCTTGGTTTCACTAAGAATTTACCCACATTCAAAAATTTCTGCATAATTTGAAATCAAAAGAATTTGAGATTAAAATACAGAAGAAACAAAACAATGATTTTTGCAACCAGGCCTAGGACTTCAAGTGGTTAACTCTGAAAGTCTCGATTTGAATCCCTCTCTATCTACCCTATGTATTTGTCCCTTACAGTATTCAGTTAGTGTTGCCACATCTTTTTCTACAGAAGGCTTTTCATTTTTGATGCCTACGGAGAAGACTTACATCAGTGGTGGGCAACGGTGGAAGGCCATCAGCCTCCCACAACACCTTAGAGGGCTACACCCCCTGCATCTTTCCCAGAATTTTTTAAAGGACCTTGTTCATATTCTGCTTCAAGTCTTATTTCCTGTTTCAGGAGGGCCAAAAACATAGTGAAAATGGTTCCACATCCCCAAGAGACTATTTAGGGGCCAAAAAATTCCTTTGCAAAATTAAAAAAACAACTTTCGAAAATATTTTTTCCAAAAATTTTTGGACTCCTTGGGGCTGCAAAAATGGCCCTGGCAAGTCTTTGCCCACCCCTGACCTACATGGCCCTCTCCAAGCTAATAATAGCTACATCCATTGAATTTGGTACATGCAGACAGACAAGGATTTTATTTTGATTCATCTTTGCAGAATGTCTCCAAATCTGCAAATATCCTCATGTCCACCATGGAAAGAATCCGATGTTTAAAAAAAATGAATGTGGAGAAAATGAAGCAGATGTCCCCATCCCTCATTATGCCTCTCTCTCCCCCCAAAATGCATTTCTGCTTCACAAGGGTAACCACAAGGCCTCTGTAATTTCACCCACACACAACTAGCCGAGTGCAGTATTAGCCATCGATCGGGCTGCATGATAACGGCAGTGACAGTTCATGAGACCAGCTCGATCTGCTGAAGAATCTCACTAGAAGGCACAGTTGCGTGACTAGGGACTTTTAGCATCCCAGGCAGTGTAATGATTTTCATTGCTTCCCAGAGGATTAACTTGCCCTCGGTCTGAATTTGTTCCTGTTCACCTCCAGAAGCAAACCCAAGAGGTGTCAATGTGCCGCGCCAAAGAGAAGCAAGGCAGCAGCTTGGCACACATATCCATTTTCACCCAGTCAATATTCTGCTACATTTTTAATCATCTGTCTTTTAAAATCTGTTCCTAAGCCACCAGGAAAGATGCTGTTCTTCTCTTCCTTTCTAGGAACCCCCCATTAAAATTGGTTTTGGCTCATTGCCTGGCTTTTGGGATTAATCATAAACCCTGTTTATTGCCAAGCCTGGAATCTGATGGTGCTTTTTAATTTTTATTTTATTTTAAAGGCAAGCACTTCCCAATAGGACAAACCTTCATGGGAGCAGGAGGCAATCTGCTAAACTGCAATAAAAAAAGTGTCTTGAAAAATATTACAGTATAGCTAAGAACATTAAAAGGGGTCTGGCCAATTCTACAAGTGACCACCAAGAGCTCTCTGGCTTCTGGTTACTGAAGCGAGCTCTCTGCCATCACCATACCTCAGATGCTGTGCCACAGAATGTTTAAAAACGTTCCAACTTCTCAGAATGCCAGAAACTATTGACAAGCTAGATGTAAGTAGGGGGAAGAACCTGAAGAAATGTTTGTTAGACTGCAAGCAAGTGTGAGTGAAGCATGTGAAGAGTGCAGGGCTTGGAAGAGTTACTTTTGGACTTGTTATTGTCATTAAATCCACTTTGACTTACGGCAAACATATGAATAAGAAACCCCAAAGTCTCTCTCTCTTACCCATCGTCTTGCTCCAGTCCTGCAACTTTCTTCACTGTCCAGCTTTCACAACCATACACGGAAACCATACACAGAAAAATATTATGGCATCGATAATCTCAACCTTGGTATTCAATGATATATCTTTATATTTGCTCTTGTCTGGTTTCTTCATAGCAGCCCTCCCAAGTCCTAGTCTTCTTCTGTTTTCTTGACAGCTGGTTCCACTTTAATTAATGACTGAGCCAAGATACAGAAAATCTTTAATTACTTCAGTATCTTCACTGTCTGTTTTAAAAATACGTAAATCATCAGTGGTCACAATTCCCTCCCCAATGCCCCAGCCAGTATGGCCAGCAGCAATGTTGGCTAGGTGATTCACAGAGCTGTAGTCCAAAAAATGACTTTTCCAAGCTCTCAATATCCGTGGAAAGCAGTTGTGAATGGGGAAAAAAAGCACAGAGTAAGCACTCTAAACAAATAAAACCCTTATCTACTCATTTTTATGGTTCCCCAGGGGCTTTGGGCAGGTGACAGCACTTAGGCAGCAAGGAGATAATGTCAACTTCATAATTTCCCATTAATGCAGCAAGCTACATTTTAAAATAGATTAGCAAAGGAGTACTGCAGAGATAACATCTCAGTTCTATACAGTGGAACAGACTGCCTTGAAGGGTGTTGGATTCTCCATTTTTGGAAGTCTGTAAACAGAGATTGGATGGCCATCATTCAAGAATTCTTGTGTTGTGTATTCCTGCATGGCAGACAGCTGGACTAAATGGCCCTTGTTATCTCTTTCCAGTGCTATGATCCCATGATTATATACATCCTGTTCCAGATGGATATGCTGTTGCTGTTGTCTATCTTCAAGTTGTTTCTGAATTATGGTGAACCTGAGAACCAGCATGGTATACTGGTGTGAGCCTTGGACTATGACCCTGGAGGCCAGAGTTCAATTGCCTACTTGGCCACAGAAATCAACTGAGTGACTTTGGGTGCACCACACACACACAGTCCCAGAAAACACCTTGATAGGTTTGCCTTAGGGATGCCATAAGTTGGAAATGACTTGAAGGCACACAACAGTAGCAACAAGACCAACTATCATGAGGTTTTCTGGGGGCTGAGAGTGTGTGATGTACCCAGGGTCACCCAATGGGTTCCCATAACTGAGTGGAAAATCGAACCCTGGTCTCCAAGGTTGGTCTTCAACACTCAAACCACACTGGGTTTGCTAGAGTTAAAACCATCTCTACTAATCCCACCTAAAACTATGAGTGACCCCAATCCACTATAATGTGGGCTTTATTACTACTGAAAACATTTGGTTTTCTTTAATTTGCCCTGTAAAAGCATATCGCCCTTTTGGATTCCAGTATTTAAGAGGACTAGAAACTGAAGAAAGAGGCAGAAATGAACAATACAAATGTGGAAATTTCCAACATTCATGGTGACCAGGGGAGAAGTCTAGAAATCACATTAAAAAAAAGCTGAAGCTGTTTATATGGGACTCTCATGCTGTACCATCCCATTCCTGTGGAAACTACAGAATACACCTTATAATGTTTTTACTTAGACCACTAATGCTGGGGGAGGGGGAAGATCTTTTTCAGATAGCCCTGCCTCCAGCCTCTCCTATTGTGCTTGCCAATGTTCCTGTTGTTATGAGAACAAAACATTTGAAACACACAACCTTGTACAAATTAGTATTCCCTGAACAGCACCCAAGATAATGAAGCTTAGCATAAGTGCTACACATAGCCAGCTTGTCTCTCTCTTTCTGTCCTCCTCTTCTCTGTCTGATGCACACTCCTTCAGTTAACTTAATATTGTCCTGTGTTTGCACTCAAAATAAGCCTTTTTATCCAGTTATGACTTGCTTCAGGCTCCAATTTTATTTGTGTACAAATGAGAGGCTGCATACAGACTGAAAAACCAGAATGGCATCTCTTTCATTTTGGGCTGCACTAGTAGATTCTGAATAATTCAAAGTCCCTTGTTTTTATCAGGGGTGTATGGCCTGCCCTGACAAGAATTTTTACAGTTTGGCACTTCCAAAATAAGCACATTTAACACAGAGTTATGGATCCATAACCGCTCCATATTCAGTAGCATTATGTATTCATGGTTGTGATACTATTGCCGTGATCATAAAATGTCCCCTAAAACCTACAGTCTCAATGAGCATTGGAGGACTTTTCAGCTGTAATCAGGACAGAAGAGGAGGATGTTTCCAGTCCCTTCCAACCAGTGAGTGATGCTGAAAAAATCAGAACCAAGACCCCTGTTGCACTTTCTCCTTACAGTCTTGCTTGCTGGTGGGGGACAGCTGGAAATGTCATCCTCCTGTGACTCAATTGCCAATGGACAATTGCCATTCAGTAGTGTAGGAACGTGGGGGTAGGACGGGTTATTTGCCCTGGGCGGCAATGTTTTTGGAGTATCCCAACTCACAGCCATGCCCTGTGTGCCCTGGCCACACCCACACACAACACAGCCACGCTCCCCACACAGTGGCCACACCCCTTGCACCACAGCCCCATCCCATCCCATCCCGCCCCCCTCCACACACTCCAAGCTCCGCCACTACTTCCATTCCTTGATGCAGCTGCAGGCTGTTAAGGGAGGTTTGTGGGACAGGGGTGGGGTCAGGCTAGGAGAAGTTAATTAGTTACACATTTGTAATTAAGTTACCCTCATAATTCTACCAGCTCATCAAAGGTAACTACATTAAGTAACTGCAGTACCTGTAACTCACTGGCTAAGAGCCTGTTTGAAGCTGGAGGAGTGCTAAGTTGCACCAGCATATTGGCACAGAACTCCAGAGACAAAGGATAAAGTTGGCCAAGGGAGCTTTCCTGGCACACCTCCATGAGCAATCAGTATCTGTCTAGTTTGGGCCATGGAGGCAGGCTGCACCCAGTCACTGCTGAGCAAAACTGCTCCATGAGAAGGAACCAGCTACCTCCTTATGCAAACCCATTACTATTTTCAGAAGAGTGCTGTTGTGTTTTAAATTGTACTGTTTTGAACTGCTTTTCGTCCTTTTAAAGGACACGTTTTAAATTGTTTTATTATTGTTAATAGTTTAATTCTATTTTAATATTGAATTTTTGTATGTTTATAACTATATTGTAATTATTTTAATTTGCAAGCTGCCTAGAGTTCCAGTTTTAGGAAAAAGGCAAGACATAAATAAAAAGATGATGACAATGATATTGTTGCATGAAGGAGTCCAGATGGCCTCTTTTCACAACACTGGAAGAAGGAGATTTGTTACATTTGCATAAAGAGATACTGGCTGCCTCCTTACACAGCACTGAAGAAATAGGTCCATTCCTGTTGCACAAAGAGGCATGGGCTACAGATCAAGCATTGTTGTTATTGTTGTATAAAGAGATACTGGATACCTCCTTATGTAATGTTGGAAGAAATAGATCTGCTATGCTACAAGAGCCACAAAAGAATTCCAGCTATAACTTCCAAGTTCTGAGTCAAATTGTTTCTCCTCCACTGATTGCCACATGGGAAAGTTCAATTACTTCCAAGTCTGCTGTAACAATGACCAGGTAATGCACACGAAGTGTTCTTAACTATCTATAACCATTTGTATTTAAACACTGGTCATAGGCAACAAGGAATCACATATAGGTGAATGAGCAGAAAATGGTCAGACTGGTCCATACCCCCTTTGTACTCAGTACAGCAGGGGAGGAAAAACACATATCCACGGGCATTAACCTGACCTGCAACAGGTCTAGAGAAATCCCTTCCCTCTAAATTTATTCCATTTTAATTGCAAAAGTTAGCACAACGGGAGGAATTTCTATGTTGGCTCTCTCTGGAGATGCAGACAGATCCTTCCTGCCTCACTGGCCCTCCGGTTGAGGAGAATCCTCATGTTTATCTTCTCTCTGTCTGAAGATACTGGAAAAGGGTATCCAAGAAGGGACAGGGAGGGGCCAGAGCCCACTTCCAGAATCATTTTTCTGGTGAGATGGACCCCGGGGCAGCAGTCTGTCCCCAGTGCCTATAACAGTTCTCTGACCTTGTAATTAAACAAAAAAGAAAATCCAAGACAGTAGCTAGAGAATGGAAATCTTTCTTACATCCATAACAGAAATTCAGTGGGCTGCTCTAGGAAGACTGGAGCTTCCCATTTTACCTCTGCTGGCCCCCCGCAAGCTAGTAAATGTTTTGCAAGCTATTAACTTTAGTGGCCTTATTTATGAGACTGCCTTATAAATGTCTGTATAAAAGCTATGCAACATTTAGCTCAGTGCAGAGTTGCTAGAAAGGGGAGAGGATGTGAGATAGTCGTTGACACCTTTGCTCTTCCTCTACACCTCTTGGAACTTAGGTGGGACTATCCCAGCCCTAATGAGGGGTGCTGGCTGAACAAGAGGAGTATAGGGCTGTTGCCCTTCCATTTAAACATCAGCAAGAACTTCCTGATGGCAAGAGCAGTTTGACAGTGGAATGTGCTGCCTCAGAGTGTGGTGGAGTCTCCTTCTTTGGAGGCTTTTAAACAAAGCCTGGATAGCCGTCTGTTGGGAATGCTTTGATGATGTTTTCCTGCATGGCAGCAGGGGATTGGAATGGATGGCCCCTGTGGTCTCTTCCAACTCTGTTATTCTATGATACACTCAGGCCTATGTTTCTCTCCACTAATGCAATTTTCTCACCTGGTAGCCTTGGCCAGAGAGCCCTTACCAGGAAAGGCAAACCTATGGTCCATGGAGGCTCTCCTTCTGCCTCACAGAGGTCTGTGGGCAAGCCTTGTCCCTGTGCAATGCCCCTCCCCTGTCCTAAACCATGCCCCAAGGACAAGGGTGGACAACCCTTTTTTTGCACTTCCTCTGTACACCTGAAACCCATTCCAACATTTACTTCAAAATGTTTGCCTCTAAAATGGCGAATCATGTCCCCAAATGCCTCTAGGTTTTAAGTGTGCTTGTAGAGTTTTCAATATGCAATTTAAATATAATCCCCACGAGCCTATATGAGATTAGAAAAAACATTTTCCAGCTGCTTCCATTTAAAAAAAAACCCCAAACTTTTTCTGGTCTACAATTGGCCCAGGGAATAAAGTATATTTCAACAGCAAATCATGCCATTAAATGGCATATCATATCAAATGCTTCTGATTGGTGGCAGGGGCAAAATTTGCTTTCCAGCATGAAATCAGAGAAAGGGCTCTGGGGCTGCTGGGAAAACCACACGCGGCCCACACTTTGACACCCCCCCCAGAAGCTATGTTGAAGGAAGTGTTCACTATCTCCACTGAATTGGGACTCCATCCCTGGCTTTATTCCCTGCCCCCCCCCAGTTCATATGTTAAATGTTTGGGAAGAAGAGAGAGAACAAAGCCAGTCATGCTACTAGCTGACATCTGCATGCAATACCTGAGCCCTTCATGTTGTCTTCAGCTGCAGGGGAGCCCAGGGTCTTCATTGAGGAATGCAATTTGGGGAAATTCTGGGAATGACTAACTCACCAATGCAACATTAGCTTTGCATGTGGAACATCGCGGGCTCACTGACTTTCCCTGTAGACAAAAATGAAGAGAAAACCGGGGCAGGGAGTGGGGGAGAACAGAAAACCAACATGCTCTGACAAAATCATGGAGAATCATTGCCAGGCAAAGTTCACAATACAGGGAACCCTCAATTTCTGCAGGGGTTGGAGCGTAAGACCCCCACAAAAGTGAAAAAAAATGTGAATAAAAATAAAAATCACTAATGCATTTTTTTTTCTTTTTACTTGAAAACTTCCAGCAGAAGTGGGCCAGAGAATTACGCTGGAGGACCTAGCAATACCTAGAAAAGTATTCTCTCTGGAAATTTCTAGATCCTCCAGTAGCAGTAGATCATAGAATTGGGCTGAACTACCTAGAGATTCCTAGAGAGAATATATTTTTTTCATGGCAGGAGCAAACAGAGTAAGAATTTTTAAAATACATAAATAAATAAAATTAATAAACTAACCCACAAATCATCAAATCCACAAGTGCTGAACCCGCAAAAATGGAGGTCACACTATACTTGTTTTCTTACATTCCTCTTGGGCTGGAGAAAGAAAAGCAATGATTCCCAACAGCTTAGGCTAACAATATCTACTAGGTGACCTTAGATGCATCACACATACACTCTCAGTCCCAGAAAAACCCATGATAGGTTTGCCTTAGGGTTGCCATAAGTCAGAAATGACTTGAAGGCACACAGCAACAACAATGTATGTATGAATAAATGAATTTCAAGCCAGAGCTGGGAAAAATTACTTTTTTTTTAACATCAGTTCCCAGAATCTCCTAGGTATCCCTCTAGCCAGGGGGTTCAAGATGGTGAAGTCCAAAAAAGTAACTTTTCAAATCTCTGCATTCTCCCACTGCTGCCTCAACGTGCAGGGGCATCCTTAAAAAAAAAATCCTGAACTTCTGAGATATGGCACTGAACAGTTCCTTACATTCCTAAATGTCTGTGAATGTAACTAGTCTTCTCAATTTACATCCAGATCACATCCATTTCTACATGTCAAGGCTTCCACCAATCTCCAAAACATCAGGCATAGGGACCTGAGGAGATGTTGTCAATGCAATGAAAACTTGGCTGAAATCCCAGGGCCTCTTTTCACCCTGTCAATGGCACGCCAGGTGTACTTCCTAAAACTGCAAGGAAATCTGCAATTCCTGGCCAAGTTGCCCTGATTAAACTCTCTCTTAAAACAGTACGTTCGCCCTGTAGCTCTGCTAGAACACATCAATCATGCATGTGCTCAGCATACAAATGACAGCGGAATCTAGGTTGCTTCCCAGTGTTGCTGTTAAGTGCTGGTCTCAGCGGCCTCTGTTGCTGCTCCGGGAGTCAGCTACGCATACAAATGTCATCTGCAGACCACACATTCCAGATCTACCTATACCCTCAGTTGCTGTACCCAAGCCACACTGCTACAGCAAGCCAGATTAAATATTTAATAACTCTGTAATGTTCTGCACATGCAAATTAAATCACCATTATCTTAAATTCATGACTCACCCTCCACCAGAGGCTAGAGGGATTCTACCTGCACAGACCAAGCTGCCTCGTGCCTCTAGAGACTCTGGTCCACAGTTCAGGCTTGGATGGTTGCTTTTGCCAGGGACTGCAATGGTTGATTCATCCTTTCCCAAGAGCAGAAGCAATTCCTCTTACTCAGCAACACACACCCAAGTTTCTGATTACAGTTCTCAGAATCCTCCAGCCAGCATGGCTGGCAGCCATGATTGCTGGGGGATTCTGGGAATTGCATTCCAAAACCTAACTTTTCCAAGCTTCCCCACCACCACCACCACCACCCCCTCTCTCTCTCTCCCTCTCCCTCTCTCTCTCTCTCTCACACACACACACACACACGACTTTTGGAAGGTCTATGATGCTTTAAAATACCAATCCAACATCATACAAAACAGGGCAGAAAAAGGGCATAAAGCATTTCTGCTCTCGACTTCTTTTTCCATTTCTGTCTCTGCAGCTTTCCTTCAAGTAAAACTATCATTACCCATTATTCCTACTTCTTTTCTTTGTGTTGACTGACCTTGGTTTAGCCACTCTGGGAGATTTTTTGGGCTGAAGGGCAGGATATAAATACTCTAAATAAACAAACAATAAAAAGAGAAATGGTTTTCTCCTCTGCCCATTTTTCTTGTTATTTGTCCAAAATGGCTTTTGCTTTTTCATTTTATCTTCTGCCTTTTCCTTTTTGTTCAATTATTTTGTTATTTGTTTTTATTATTTTCATCCCCCCAGGTCCAAAATATGCCTCATGCATTTTCCCCCAACCAATCTCACTTCTGCTCTCCTGGATTCTTTTCTTGCAGGTGGTTAAAACCGTCATTCTTGTATTTATAAAGCCATCAGTCTCCACCATCTTGCTTCTTCATATGCGTTCTTTGATTTAGCTCTTTAGGGCATTTTTCTTTCTCAGAAACACTATCCTACTCACCAGAAAGGTGCTGACCTCTTCTTTCTCCCCGATTATTTTCACCATCTTCCCTACTCATTTTTCCTCTTCCTTAGGAGTTTCATTCCATACATCCCTTTCCCTCTTTTAATATTTGACTGTAATTTATCCCTCCACAAACCAGTTATTTTCTTCTACATAAGTATCTTTAGCCTCTCTTCTTTCTTCTTTTGCTATCATCTTATGGGTGCTATCAATATTTATTTTAATCATGTTACTTTCAGTTTGTTGTTGTTGTGCTCCTTCAATTCATTTCCGATTTATGGCAATCCTAAGGTGAAACTATCATGGGGTTTTCTGGAGGCAGAGTGTGTGTGACATGCTCAAAGTTACCCAGCGGGTTTCCACAGACAAATGGGGAATTGAACACTGATTTTTCAGGGTCATATGCTTCACCATTTTCCTTGATTCTTTTCATCACTTAATGATAACTTCTTCCTGTTGTACTCTTACTCCAAACCTATGCTTTGTTGTTGTGTGCCTTCAACTTATGACAACCTCTAGCAGGGTTTTCTGGGGCTGAGAGTGTGTGACATACTCAAGGTCAACCAATGGGTTTCCATGGCTGAGCAGGGAATCAAACCCTGGTTTCCAAGGTCATAGTCCAATACTCAAACTACATCATGGTGGTTCTCAAATCTATGTGAACCCCAATGAACATTCTGAAGTTCACTTTGATTGTGCGTTGGTCTCTTCTTTCTAATTGCCATCACCACCAACAACAAATTCTACTTTTTTTGCTTTATCTCCCTGTTATTAAATCTTCCTTGCTGTGGGCCTCTGGTGTACTTCAGGGTTTCATTTTGTCCCCATGTTTTTAACACCCACACCAGGAGTGGGCAACTTCCAGGGATCAGAGGCTGCAAAAGTCTCCCCTCAATGAATTTGAGGTCTAGGGAGACACTTTCTCAAAAACTGAAGTCACTGAGAGTTTATTCCAATTTTGGAATAAAGCATCCCTCTGTCTTGAATTTTTAAAGGGACCCCTAAAATGGCCTGAAGGCCAATAACATCTTGTAGAGGAGAACTGGATGACTGTGAAATGCTAGGGGGCCACATCAGCCACCCAGGAGAGACTGGAGGGAAATCCTACCATCCTTTGCCGCTGTAAAAAATGCCCAGGTTTTTGCCCCCAAGCACCTTCTGGAAGGTGTGGGGAGCACTTTCCTCATGTTTTTAGCCCCTCTCAGTTCATCTTGGGTCCAAGAGAGACTTCTCTTAACAACAGGAAGTGGGTGAAAGCCAGTTCCTGCTCACTTCCTAAGTGCTCTCCTGGGTCTAATTTGGCCCATGGGGGGGTGTCAAAATGTGATGGAAATGGTCCCCAGAGGGCATTTGTAGGGGGACACAAAAATGGCTCTGGGGGTTGCATGGGGCCTACAGACTGCACTTTGCCCACTCTTCCCTTAGAGGCTACAAATTTGGTAAGAAAGGCCTAAAAGGCTGCCTTGGGGACCACATTTGCCCAAGGGCCCTGTTTCACCCACTTTGATCTACCCCAAGATTGAGATTTTATCATGTTTTGTTGCATAGCCAATACGTCTATCACTGGAAATGTTCTCAAGGCTGAGGACTTTCATTGGGATCAAAAACACCAGTGTATTTTTAGCTTTAGGCTCTTATTGCCAGTAACAGAGCCTCAGTAGATGCATTTTAAAATGGGGGAAAAAACTATAAAACTTGGAAGCTACCTAAGGAAAGAGGCACAGGCCTATGGGAGCCCCAGAGTGTCAAATTTGAACCTTTCCCCCCTTCAGCCTCAGATCTTCATGAAGAAGAACTTTTTCTTAATGCAAGATCTTTGCACTACAATAGAAGTTCTCCCATGTGGACAAGGTACTCTTATACAAGCTCTCAGGATGCATGCCAGCACAGGACACTACACAATCTCACATAAAATCTTCTGCTCAATCTTACACAACAGTTCATGGAACAGGGCCACTACCAAGATCGCTTCCCTTAACCAGAACCTTATTCATCAACCTTGTGCAAGGTAGCCAGAGGCACAAAGGAAACAGGGTACCTGTACCTTCAGCTGTAGTACAGAGTCTCAGTTGTTGGTCATCCAAGTGTCTTACCCTTCCAACTCCCACAAGTCTCAGCCAGACAGTCAATGGGAAGGGATTCTGCAAGTCAAAGTCCAAAACATCAGGAGTGGGTGGGCAAAAGCTGACCATCAACAGCGAGAAAGAAGAAATTTTATTTAAATTCTCTTGTCAACTGAAATTCTCTCCTTTCTGCAACTGCAAAAGGTACAGGGATCTCTTGCACAGGGTACCCTAAAGCCACAATTTCTGTGACCATCTCAAAATTGATGAGGGGTTTCATTTAAAGAATCTAGAATCTTTAAGTTTACAACTTGCCAACACCAGACAACAACCCCACGGCATTCAGCTGTAGCTTGGCATCCACCATGAATGCAAAACAATTAGAAACATTATGCGCCATCCAACTGAAAAATGTGTAAATGAGCCTCTTCCCACAGGTTACGTGAGCACTTCCAATGTAGTTCTTTGTACTGAGCAAACTGCCTGCCTCTGCCTCACAATATGTACTGCTAAGCAACTTACAGCATCAAAGCACCTATAAGTAAAACAAGCCAGTGCAGTATGATTTAAAAATACAAGCTGTAGAAGATATAATGATATATAATTAAAAATCATGCTCATCACGTTGATTGTTAGTTTCAACATTTAGCCAGATTCAAACACCTTGAGTTGCTGGCACAAACACAAGGGAATTCACTTGCAAAACTACCTTACTCTAACTGGCATAGATGCAAATATCTTCCCTCTTTCACTGATATAATACAGGAATGAGCAGAAACAACAGGATCTACTGGTAGATCACTGTATGTTGTGCAACAGGCTGGCAAAGGTTTCTAGTTGGTTTTAGTTCCCTACTATTTAACAATAGTAACAACAAAATGTTCTTCTTGCCCCATTACCAAGTTATATTGTTGGGGGAAAAAACAGAAGTGGAAAAAAATCTGAGAAGGTTTTTGGGAAACCCAAATTGGTTTTGTTGTGCTAATAAAAAATAGTGCTTTTAAAACACTTGACTTTTATTTAACAATTTTAAAGATTTCTGGACTTTGCTGTACACTGTCTTTGGTGTGGTTGCAAAGGGTTACCTTGTTGCCATTTTGGAGCATAATTTTAAGTTATTGTGATTGGACATTTATACAGGAAGTCCCCACCTTTTGACGCCTCGTTAATCTGACAACTTGCTCTTTCAATGCTTCCAAATTAAGGACAAGTTCCATGAATTTGACAAGGGTTCCACTCTTTCATCAGTTTTTCTTGCCTATGGATGTTCTCTTGGAACTGCTCCTATGCATATGCTGCTTGCAAAGCATGCTGAGAAGGGGGGAAAGGCACTAAGCTGGTTGAGAAACTTTGCAAGCAGTGCACACACATTTGGTCCCAAGTGTGCCTTCATAAGTCCTTCATGCTCCCTACAGTAAAGTACAAGGGTTCTGCTTTTCAGCCAATTCTGTTTTCCAACAATGCTCCAGTTCCTAAACTGTTAGATGAGTGGGAGAACCCTTTATTTTTTACTTCACTGTTTAAATTTTGTTATTGTGTGTCATTAGTCACCCTTTTGGGAGAAGTGTGGGATACAATATTATTAATCTTGCACAGTTTAGAGGGAGGATGAAACAACGATGTTACTGAAAAAATTAATGTGTAACTGATCAGCTAATCAAACCTCTTCTGACTAGTCAAATATACAATGCTACTTGAAAATCTATACAACTTACTAGTCCACATACCAATTACAGGACCTGGAGAGAGAGAAAAAAAACAGTTCTTTTTCCCCATTCCTAAATGTTTCCTCCTTGGTTACCTGAACAGGATTCTTACTCACCACAAGCTACCAAGAGAGGATCTATTTACAAGTTATGAGATTGAAGGCACCATTTTGAATGTCCAAACCAAACCAATCTTGTCAACCACATGACAATATTTCATAGCATAGTCTGGTTTCAGAGTTCAGCACATCCATATTTGTTCAGTCCCTGAACTGTATACCAGGAATACAAATTTCCCAAACAGAGGGGGAGAAACATCCTGCTGAATGATGAAACAGGATGACAGATGGCATTTCAGCACTCCAAGAAAGACACAATCATGCCCAGAAGGCTGCCAAAACTTACGCAATCATAAAAATTTTGCTTTTGCTCAATAGCCAAAGACATTAGTATACCACTAAGCCAGTACACAAGTGACTAGGATGGGGTAGTATGAACAGCAAGAATGTGGAAGCGTATCTCCCCTCCCAAATTATGAAAATCCCTCCCAGAGCTGGCCTGCCAAAGACCTAGGTCAAAATCCAATTTTTTGTTCCAGTTGAGAGTATATACACTGCATCAAAAGGAACTTGACAAGTCAACACTTCTACATGTTTTATTGGTACAATGGGTCCATCCCAGATGAGTCCATCCCAGATGGGACTAAAAGCCAGATCTAGGCTCATGTTTAGATTTAAATTTAAATTTAAATAAACTGTCTTGGGTCCCCTGGCAGAAGAAAGGCTATAAACTGAAAAATTAGTTCATTAATTAATTAATTAATTAATTAAGAAGTCTGGATATCAACATTTCAGTAAATTTGATTTCAACTTCACTCCTGGTCTGAGTAACTATGCCTTAAATTTAACTGCTAGACTACAGTAGACTCATTCATTACATGGAACATAGATATTAGCTTACTGAGTTCTCACTGATTTCATCTGCTTTTCTTGAGAGTAACAATGAGGTTTTTAAACCCATGGCCCTCCACTTCCCATCAGCATGTGAGAGATGGTAGGAATGAAACACTTGGTCGTTCACAAACTCCCCAGTCTTGTGTTATTCTCTTTTACCTGATATATTTGTGTGGCCATGCTAGCTAGAGAAGTCTGGGAACCATACTCCAAAACTGCAACTTTTCCAAGCTCTGGTTTAACTTTATTATCTCTCCCACATCTTGGAGTGGAGTCAGACTCTGAGAGTAAAGCAGGTAAACTTAAGCAGAGCTAATTATTTGCTCACTTCATATCTTGAGACCCGCTTTGTCATTGTTTAGGTACCACATGAAAGCATTTTTTTAAAAAAATCCCAAGTCTTTTAAACATTTCCTGTTTTATACCTGGACTACAGATATAATTACATTTCATGAATTTCTTTATGCATTATTATTTGCTTTAACCTCTGTTGGAAAGCTGTTCTGAGAACATACCTCCGTTAAATGTTTCAAAAATTAAAAATGCAGCCTTATCCCTGCCACGCTTCTATCTAATAAGGCTATAACAACCTGTCCTTCCTTTTCCTAGTCAGCATTGTCCACAATGCACGTGTGAAGGGTATCTCAAGCTTCACTGGCTCATTTACCCTCTGAGATGGCTGACAAGATGAAAGATTTAAAGACAGCCAGTGTGGAGCAACTTGAGAGAGCCAAACTGTGGTCCCCAATGGACCACAAAACTCACTAGGTGACCATAGGACAATAACTTCTTAATTCTCAGCTTCTACCCATGGTTGTTGGAAGGACACCATGGGGAAGAGGAGAGCCAAGTGCAGTACTATCAGCTCACTGAAGAAAAAATGGGATAGAAGGGTAATTAATCCCCTCAATTAGAACAGATCAGGCCTAGGGTAGGGGTGTTCCAGTGCAAGCCAATCTTTCCACAACTGCACTGTGCATCTCAACAGGGAATAGGGCATGGTGGGGAAGGAGATGGGATCAGGAAGAAATTGAAGGTTGTCCACTGTGTGATTCACTAATTGCCTGGCATCCTATTAGTTACTCATGCAGGTTGAGCTAAAAAATCATGCAGAATAATTTTTTTCTTTTTTTTTTGGGACAGTAAGCAATTCCGTATCCAGGTGATGGTGGCTAAAGTAGAGTTGTACATGCAGCACTGTTGCACATGCTGTAGCACAATCAAATACACAGTGTAGTTTGTGAATGCACATTGCCTCTATGTACTGCCTTTGCACACTGTATATGGGTTGTCAGCCATATGCATTTGACAATAACCCATGCATGTTGTGCTACGCTGATATTCAGTATAGGGTTTGCATGATGTAACTCCACCAGAGGTATTTATGCTACTCTTAAGTGATGTCAGATCTTGGCTGCTATTTGTTTATGGATCAGGGACAAAGGGCAAATGACATATGTGCACTTCTCACTTTTGGGTTGAAGAAACTGCCAGTCTGCTTCCAGGCACACTTTAAAGTGCTGGTGATGACCTGTAAAGTCCCATATGGCTTGGGTCTAGCTTATTTGAAATACCTTGTCTCCCTTTATGAGCCCATTAGTGCTCTTAAGACAATGATCATTGAGGATAATAATTTCTTATACCTCTCTCTCTATTGTTCCAGGCAAGAACAACCAAAGGCTGAATACAGAACACCAGTTAAAAGAATGCAAGATCTTTTAGGAAAGGCCTTTCTCTGTGTCCCACCATCTTCTCAGGCTCATTTGGTGGGAACACAGGGAGGGTCTTCTTGGTAGCTACTCCCAGACTTTGGAACTCCTGCCCTAGGGAAGAGAAGCTGGCTCCTTCCTTGCTCTCCTTCTGTTGGCAAGCTGAAACATTCTTGTGCTGTCAAGTTTTTAGAAACTGAATGGGTTGGCCTTTTAATAGTGTGCTGTGCTGTTTTCTTGGTTTGTATACAGTCTTAATAAATTTTAATAGTTTAAACTTTATAGACTGTTTAATTTTTTCTAAATAACTTTTCTATTTATACTTTTTAAATGATGTTTTGTTTAGTTTTTATCTGTGTTGCTTTTAATAAGTTGTAAGCCATATGGAGTCCCCTTTATTGGCAAAAAGGTGAGAGATAAATGAATAAAACTAACAAACAAATTGCATGGGTTTTTTAAATTTTTTGTAAAATCCTATTTATTTTATTTTATTTATATCCCACCATTCTTTCAACATGGGACTCCAAGTGGCATACAGCAAGGAAAAAACATGATAAAGTTTAAAAACCAGATAATAAAAAAAGAATTAAACAAGTTATTAAATTAAAATACCATTAATTTGAAAAAAGTATAACATCATTCAAAAACACAATAAAGGCACAAAGATAGGGCGCGCACACACATAACTCCAATAACCAATTAATCATCAAATGCCTGTTTAAATAAAAAATGTCTTTGCACGTGTATGTGTCTTCAAGTTGTCTGTCAACTTATGGTGAACTCATGAATTTCATGACTTTTTCTTAGGCAAGGAATACACCGATGTGGTTCTGACAGTTCCTTCCTCTGAAATATAACCTAAAGTACCTGATATTTGTTGGTGAGTCTCCCATTCAAGTCCCAATCAGGGCTGACCCTGCTTAGCTTCCACAATTAGATGGGATCTGGTGTCTAGGATATTTAGGCCTTAACAATGTCTTTACCTGCTGGTAAAAGGAGAGGAGAAAGGTGCCAGCATAGCCCCCTGTGGTAGGGAATTCCAGATCCAGGGACCAGTCACTGAGAACACTCTCTCCTGTGTCTGCAGCAGATTGGCCTATGATTATAGAATAATGGAGCTCAAAGAGACGACAAGGACACCCAGACCAACCCTCTGCCATTCAGGAAGATACAGTCAAAGCACTCCTGACAGAGGGCCATCCAGCTTCTGTTCAAAAACCTCCAGAGAAGGAGGCTCCATATTATTGAGATAGACAAAAAGTCCTCCTCTGAGGGGCATTTAAGATTACAGCTGCCTTCCCCATGGCTGTGCTGTGGACAAGGATGGGAGCTGTAGTTCCAACACACCTAGGAGGCACAAGGCTGGGGAAGGCTGTGCAATGGATTTTTTTAAAAAGTTGACTTAATTACTATCATAACAGCCTTGCAACAAAAACCATTCATTACCTGATTCACACACGATAGATCCTGGCTTCAGCTCGAGCATCATGGTGATGAGAGAAATATCTGTTGAATACAGAATTTGCGTTCGATGGGGGAGATTCAGAGTCCACAACTCAGGGGTTGGATGAAGAATATAGACCCATCCTCCTTTGCTACAGGTCACCTTGGAGCCATACGGTTTGCCTATGAGGTCCGTCGAGTGCCTAATCACACCATACTTGGTCTGAGTTTTACCGCCATCTTGCACCTTCACCGGAAACATGGACTCGTGGCCCAAGAAGACAACAGCTGTGTCCCCTTCTTTGATTGTGTCTCCATAGTCAATAAAGCTCATTACGATAATCTTGAAGTTGACAAATTAGTGGTGGCTGAGGACAAAGGAGACACGCTTCAGAATCTAAACATCCACATTTCCCCTTGGCTCCCTTTCTACTGAGAGTATTTATCACTTCTGTTTCATCTTTCTAATCTCAGAGGCAGGAATCTTGCAGCTCAGCAGATCTCATTGAATTGCAGCTCTCATAAGTCCTAGCCAACACAGCCAACAGCGACATTTGATCAGACTTATAGTCCAAAAACATCTAGAGGGCCACAAGTTCCCATCAATATCTTGAAGATAAGCTTAGGCGAGCCAGAGCTAAAAGAAGGCAGAGTTTTAATAACTGTCAAGAGGGAAACTCATCAGGTGTAGCTTGTATGACAAGCTATATCTACTGAGTTCTCTCTGCTATGTTAATAAAAGATCAGGAGCTTTGGCCTTTTTCGCTGCAGCCTTCCCTTGAAAAACTACCGAACATTCTCCTTTATATAATCCAGGACAGGGATTCTCCATCCCCTGCTTTAATACTTTCAGTCTCAGTCCAACACCTTACTAGCATCCAATGGCCAAAGCTATATGACTTTTAACCCCTCCACACTGTAACCCTCTGCACGATCCCAAAGCCTGCTCTGGAAGACTTTTTGGCCATTATCCACAAAACAGGACAGTGCTACGTTTTATGTCTCCTAACACTGCAGAGCAGATTCTGAAGGGGGGGAGTAATCGGGTGGATGACCCCCTCCCAAGTGCTGGTTCTACTGTTTTCTGGCCCTAATCTTCAACCCCCCCCCCAAAACTGGGATAAAATGTAGGATCATTACTCAGGTCATGGTTAAAGTTATCTGATGCAGCACACCTGAAGAACCTTGGCAGGTCTCTGTTTTATTATTTAAGGTATTTATATATTGCTCTCCAGCCCACAAAGGCTCCCAAGGTGATGCACAACAAGTAAAAGAGTTTAAAACAGTACGGAGATGTTTAAAATGTTAAAAACACATTAAAATACTAAAAGCAATCCTTAAATATGATTATAAAACAAAGTAATAAAACAGAACAGTTTCAAACAGCAAAGGCCATGCTGTACAACGCTATTTTAGCTGCCTGCTGGAAGCTCAAAACAAATGAAGCCCTATTTGACTTCTTCTGGCAGAGAGTTCCACAATGGGGTGTTACCACAAAGAAAGCCCCGTTATGTATGCATATCCTGTTAACCACATGAAGTTTTGTTCCTATCTGGATGGAAGATCCATATTAAGGAAGGAAGATCCATCCTATCTGGATGGAAGATCCAGTTTAAAACCCCAAGTATGCTATTTTGAGTTCCACGATGGAAGAAAGAAAAAAAATATAAAGTAAGAGCTGCTTTTGCTCACATTCACCGTTAGTTCTGTGCCTTCAGGTCATTTCTGACTTATGCTGACCCTAAGGCAAATATGTCATGGGGTTTTCTGAGGCTGAGAGTGTGTGATGTGCCCAAATTCACCCCGTGGGTTTCCATGGCTGAGCAGGGAACAGAACCCTGGTCTCCAGGATCATTATTTGACACTCAAACCATTACACCACACTGGCTTTCTCACCTTTAGTGCAAGCCCCTGAACACAATGAGAGCTCTCTGCTCTTCTGTGACCCAGTTCTGGTTCCTCGCACTCACCATCTATGTTTGGTGTTAGAAGGAACGAGGATTTAGCCTACATATCAAAAGCCTATGAACATTACCAGGCAACTCACAGGGAGTCCAATTACTGTGTATTTTCAAGACTCACACTTTCAAGTGGTCCAGGTAATATTTAGTAACACAAAGCTGTTCAGAGCGCAGTTCTTCACCTGTATTTTGTCCTTGTGCAAACACCGCATACAGCAGCAGTACAGACTGTCTACTGGCAAAATGAATATATCATCTAGGGAAGGTCAAAGCTATTTCAGGGTGGAGGTCTAATTAAATCCGCAATCCTGTTCTTTGTAGGTGTGCTTCCAACAGGAGGAATGTGGAAGCATGAGAAGATAAGAAGAGACATGATGGCTTTTGGGCCCTTTCACAATTACAGTCAGCCCTCCACATTAGCAGCTTTGATTATGTTTTGCAGGATTTGATTATTTGCAAATTTCTCCAATCTCTGCCTCAAATGCTTCTTTTCTGGGGGAGCCATCCCTCTCGGCAATTCTGATCAGGCTATGAAGCTCTTTAAAAACCTCCTCTGGTCCTTTTCCTCTGCCACCAGCCACTGCCTGGCCAGCTAAGGATGGATCACAGCTCAATTTCTCAGCACCACAAACCCTCTCCCAATGCCTCCTCACACACCCAAGGAAGGAGATGAGCAAGAGAGGAAATATAGGGGCACCATGTCAACTCCCCCTTTCCCTCTCCTTTCCCTGACCTGGTCGGACTCCAAGGCCATTTCCACACTAGACTGTTATAGTGCTATTATTCCACTTTCAACATGTCTGGTCCTTCCCAAAACTGCAAACCCCAGGATTCCATAGGATGTTGAAAGTGGAATAATAGTGCTATAACAGTCTAGTGCAGAAATGGTTCAAGTGCCTGATCTTTCCACCATGCCTCAGCCCACACACACACACATACTTTGATATTTGTGTTTTTGTTTTCATTTTTGCAGGGCTCCTAATCCTAGTGAATGTGGAGTGTTAACTGTACAGTGCCACGATTGCATTTTAATTGCTATAGTTCCATGGGATTTACAGTTTACGGAGGGGTAGTTAGAATTCTCAGCCAGAGAATTCTAGTGCCTCACCAAACTACAAACCCCAGAATTCCATAGGATGTTACAATGAAATATAGCAGTGTGATTGTGTAGTGTGAAAGGACCCCAGATCAGATGCCTACTGAGTCCAAAATTCTGTTCACACAAGGGCCAAGCTGCTGCCCATGAGAAGCCAGTCAGCAAGACATGAGAGCACCTGTGCTCTCCATTACATACCCTTAGCGAGTGATACACAGACTCATATGGTCTCTGATACTGGATACATTTAGCCAGCTTAACTAGTAACTATTGATGGCCCCATTCTTCATTAATTTGTCCAAACCCCTTTTAAAGCCACCCAAGCTTGCAGCCATCAATACATCCTGGGGCAGTGAGTTCCACAGTTTAAATACTGGTAGTCTGTGGTCCAAGAGGGGTGATCTTGCTCTGCAGCTGTGGGGTAAAGCACATCTGTGCTCAGACCATGGGCCACTGACATGTGCGTGGTTCCCATCAAGTAGAAAACTTGCTGAACAATCAATTCCACAGTGGTACACATTGTTCAGTTTATATTTAGAAATGGGAAACACATGCCCCTCTGCATAATTCTTGTACTGCAATTCCCATCATTCTTCACCATTGGTTATGTTACCTAGGGAATTGAGTCTAAGAAGATCTGAGAACCAAAGGTTCCCCAACCACTGTTTTAAATCAAGTGTTACTATTTTAAATTCTGAAAATTAGGTATGATGACAGATGATGATATTTGCAGAACCACTGAGCCTGCCTGGAAGTTATGGCCTGTGACGGTTACACTTATTCCAAGGCTCCAGTTTAGTTACAGTACCTACTGTCCAAGAAAAGTCCTTTTCACTCATTTGACCACCAGATCCAGAAAGCAGTCCACAAAAAGTAAACATTAAAAAAATCACTTGGGATTCAGCTCTTAATCTAACAATCACTAGATTATGCTTCTTGCCCATCTAATCTTTGATTGCAGGCAGGAGAATACTCTTCTTTCAAAAGAAAATCCTATATTTCTGACACACACACTATTAGACTGTAATTCAGAATGAACCAGGTGCATTTAATTCCTAAAAAGATAATTAGGTGCTGCACCTGCACTCTAACTTCCATTCACTATTTAAATACTAATGGTAATAAAAAGAGAGAGGAACGAGATATGGAAAAACAAGAACACTAACACACTGCAAGATGCATTTTTGTTGAATACTGGTAGAATGTGATAACAGCACCAGCTTTTTTGATCTGTTGGTTCCTGTGCCACTCTGAGCAACTCAACTACAAAAACAAAGCAAGTCGATCTTTTTCCAGGCACAGAATTAAGTGCATGCACGTGTTGACCAACCTAAGTTTTGGAGTTCCAGGCTGCTATTAAAACAGGTGTGGAGAAAGGCTTATACACCCACTTAAATATTTTGGCCTCCTGTCAGCTCCATGCAGCAAAGCCAATGTGGAAATCCCTGTCTCTCTTAAAGAAACAGAAAGCATCTCTACAGTGCAATAAAGAAAACAGTCTTACGGAGCCACAGCTCAGAAAAGTTACTTTGTTAAACAGATCCTAAAATTCCTCAGCCAGCATGGTTTGTGATCATTCTGGCAGGCAAATTCTGGGAGTTGCCCAAAAAGCAACATTTCCAAGACCTCTGTCAAATTATGAAGCTTAACACACTTATCTCCTCTAGAAATCATTATAGCAAATGCATTTATAGTTAGATCATTTCCTGTTGCTAAATTATATTCAATATTCATAGTGAGAGCAGCAGGAATGCCGGAGGGCCAGCCACACTTGTCTGTCATAGGGAGAGCAGCAGCCTTGCAGCATTTCCACCACACAAAGTAATAGCTTAACTCAGGCTTTCACAGACTAGGAACTACTACATGAAGGAGGTGATGACAAAATGCACAGCAGATTCAGGGGAGGTATAACCCTTGGGATATTTTTTGGACTGCAACTCACATCAGCACTAGCCAGCATAGCCAATGGCGGGGGATGCAGCCTGCCAAACATCTGGAGGGCCACATACTCCTCCTGCCTGACTTGGTAATAAAGTAAGGTTTCCCAGATGCAAGAAAGAGCAGGACTTCTTCACTTTACATCTGCTGAATTCCCTCTGCTATGTAAGCATTAAATGGGCAGGGCCATTATCTTCTTGGCCTTGTTTTTTTTGCTTTTTAAAATAAGTACCCAACTTTAACTTGACATAATGCTGCATACAGACAAGGAGACCTGGACCTTCCAAAAATATTTTCAAAGACAGATGCCATCATCCCTTTCCTACTGGGAAGGCTGATATGGGGCTTCTTTCTGCCCTACCCTGTTATAGTGCTATTATTCCACTTTCACCCTCCTATGGAGTCCTGGGGTTTGCACTTTAGAGAAGGGCCTTTACAATTCTCAGCCAGAGAGCTCTTTGGCCTCAGGAAACTACAAACCCAGAAATGTAAAATGTGGGCTGGACAGGGCTACTGTTAGTTGGATTTGTAATTGGTTGACTGACAGAACCCAAAGGGTGATCACGAATGGCTGCTTTTCGTCCTGGAGAGAAGTGACTAGCGGGGTGCCACAGGGTTCTGTCCTAGGTCCAGTGCTGTTCAATATTTTTATCAATGACTTGGATGAAGGAATAGAGGGCATGCTCATCAAATTTGCAGATGACACCAAATTGGGAGGGGTTACTAATACGCCAGAGGACAGGATCAAAATTCAAAATGACCTGGATAGATTGGAGAGCTGGGCCAGGGCGAACAAAATGAAATTCAACAGAGAGAAATGTAAAGTCCTACACTTAGGCAGAAATAATGGAATCCGCAAATATAGGATGGGGGACACGTGGCTGGATAGCAGTACGTGTGAAAGGGATCTAGGAGTCTTCAGAGACCACAAGCTGAACATGAGTCAGCAGTGTGATGCGGCAGCCAAGAAAGCCAATGCAATTCTTGGCTGCATCAATAGGAGTATGGTGTCTAGATCGAGAGAGGTACTGGTACCACTCTACTCTGCTTTGGTTAGACCCCATCTTGAATACTGTGTCCAGTTCTGGGCACCCCAATTCAAGAAGGATATTGACAAGTTGGAGCAAGCCCAGAGGAGGGTGACCAAAATGGTGAGAGGCCTGGAAGACATGCCCTATGAGGATAGACTTAGACAGTTGGGTATGTTTAGTCTGCAGAAGAGGAGGTTAAGAGGGGACATGATAGCCATGTTTAAATATTTGAAGGGATGCCATGAAGAGGAAGGAGGGGACTTGTTTTCTGCTGCTCCAGAGACCAGGACAAGGAGCAATGGATTCAAGCTGCAGGAAAGGAGATTCCACCTCAACCTCAGGAAGAACTTCCTGACAGTCAGGGCTGTCCGGCAGTGGAATCTGTTGCCTTGGAGTGTAGTGGAGTCTCCTTCCTTGGAGGTTTTTAAGCAGAGGCTGGATGGCCATCTGTCGGGATTGCTTTGAGGGTGTTCCTGCATGGCAGGGGGTTGGACTGGATGGCCCCTGGGGTCTCTTCCAACTCTGAATTTCTATGATTCTATGATTCCACAGGAGGTTGAAAGTGGAATCATTGCACTATAACAGTCTAGTGGGGAAATGGTCAGAGTTATTTGAATGCAATGTGTTTTACTTGGCAGTAGACTGTTATAGTGCTATGATTCCACTTTCAATAGCCTATGGAATCTTGGGGTTTGCAGTTGAAGGAAGGGCCTTTAGAATCCTCAGCCAGGGAGCTCTTTGGCCTCAGGAAACTACAAACCCCAGAATTCCACAGGAGGTTGAAAGCGGAATCATAGCGCTATAACGGTATAGTGCGGACAACATGGCCGACGTCCTAAACAGCTGATCCAGGTCGTTCCATCCAAATCACAGGCATGCATCCCCAGAGGTAAATCCCATTTTGCCCAATGGGCTTCCTCCCTGGAAAGGGTGTCAAGTCCTGCACCCATCTTCTGATCAGCGATGAATCTGGATTCCGCCATCCCCGCCCCAGCCATCAGCAAAGAGGAGGTTTACAGCCCCTCCCGCTCCTTACCTTCCCAGTTCCCTTTGGGCTTGTAGGGGAGGTGCGCGGGATCGGGACCACAGGAGAGCAACAATGCCTTTCGGACACGTGGTTTCGCTGCGTCCGCCCTTTTCTCTTTCTCTCCCGTCGCAGTTTATTGACGTTTCCCCCCTTGCCCCGCCCTCGTTGGCAATCGGGCGCCTGGGAGTCATGCTGAGCGGTCTGGCTTCCCAGGCTCGCGTTCCCTTCCTGAAACTTTGGTGCTGATGCGGAATCACATCCCTTCCCTCTCTCCTGGCTCTTCTCCTTGCATACATCATAGACCATTTCCGCACGAGGCTGTTATAGCGCGATGATTCCACTTTCAACCTCCTCTGGAATCCTGGGGTTTGCAGTTTCGGAGGGGCCGTCCGGCCCCTCCCGAAACTGCAAACCCCAGGATTCCAGAGGAGGTTGAAAGTGGAATCATCGCGCTATAACAGCCTCGTGCGGAAATGGCCATAATAGAATCATATGATTCGATGATTCTACATCCTAGGGTTCCTGTATTGCTAAGATGCTGCTTGCCCTAATATTTTTTTAATTAAAATATTTTTTTAATCTCACTCTTCATAATAATAATAAATAATAAATAATAATAAATAATAATAATAAAATTCATTTTTATCCCGCCTCTCCCAGTGGATCGAGGCGGCATTACAAAAATATATAAATACATTAAAACATTAAAATGTATTCCATCTTCCCCACCCACCAACCCTTCTATCCCCCTACAACACATCATCCCAAAACTTGAATCACAGAATTGGAAGAGACCTCAGAGGCCATCCAGTCCAACCCCCTGCCACGCAGGAACACATATCAAAGCACTCCCAATAAAATAATGATGATGATTGATGATGATGTGAAGATCGCATAGGTAACTGAGCTGAGGTGATTGTACTTTGGAGGTTTCATGAGAAGAGGTGACTCATAAAATGCAGGTCATTTGGGCACTAAAGTGCTTAAAGTGCTATTATTCCACTTTCAACATCCTATGGACTCATGGGGTTTGTAGTTTAGGGAGGGGCCTTTAGAATTCTCAGACAGAGAGTTCTTGGGCTTCAGTAAACTACAAATCCCAGAATTCCACAGGGTGTTGAAAGTGGAATAAGAGCACTAGAACACTATAGTGCCAAAACGGCCACAGTGCAATGATGCTAGGATAATAGATATACAGGTTTTTTTAAAAAAATATTTTTTTTAATTTTTTAAAATAAAATTCCGGTATCATTTCAAAGTTGATTTTACAGATTCTTTGAATTTCAACATGTATCCCCTTCCAGCACTTTCTTGCCCTTCCACAAGTCCACCACATATGAAAAAAGGACCCAATCTTTTAAACACACTTCCAACATTTCACATTCCCATTTTTAGTTATTTTATGCAATCTTTCTGGGGTCATATACCATCTATGTAACATTTTGTAAAAGTCTTCTCTTAAATTTAAGTTTGGGGTAGATTTTATATCGGTTTTCCATACTTTATCCCAAACTTCTAATTCGATCGGGTGTCCCACATTCCAAGCCCATTTCCACACCACACTGTTAACAGTGCTATTATTCCACTTTCAACGTCCTGTGGGATCGTGGGGTTTGCAGTTTGGGGAGAAGCATCCAGAGAGGTCTTTGGCCTCAGTAAACTACAAACCCCAGAATTCCACAGGTTGTTGAAAGTGGAATAATAGCACTATAACAGTGTAGGGCAGAAAGGCCCTTAGAAGAAACCACAGGAGCCATCCAGTCAACCCCCCTGCCAAAGCAGGAATACAATCAAACCACCCCTGGTAGATGGCCCTCCACCCTCTTGTTTAAAAACCTCCAAAGAAAAAGACTCCACCACACTGGAAAGGCAGTGTATTTCATTCCTGAACTGCTTTTACTGTCAGGAGGTTCCTCCTGGTATGTAAGTAGAATCACTTTTCTCCATGTTTGAAGCCATTGCTCCGTGTCCTAGTCACTGGAGCAGCAGAAAATCAGCTTGTTCCATCCTCCATATGACATCCATTCAAATAGTTAAATATGGCTGTCATGTCGTGCTTGGTAAGGTATATGGCAGTAGGAAAAGAAGAAGATTGCAACTTAGGTGAATAGACTCAAACAAGAAAACCACGATCCTGAGTTGGAAAGATCTCAGTCGAGGTGTTGATGATGTACATAGGAACTGTACCCTCTATGGGGTCTCTTTCATGGCCTGCAAGTCCCATGTGCCCATCTAAGAGAAAGTCCTTTGAGCTAGCCTCCTGTAGTGGTTTGAACATTGGACTATGACCCTGGAGACCAGAGTTCGATTCCCCGGTTGGCCATGGAAACCCACTGGATGATCTTGGGCACATCACATACTCTCAGCCTCAGAAAATCCCATGATAGGTTTGCCTTAGGGTCACCGCAAGTTGGAAACAACTTGGAGACACATAGCATAAAACTCTTTGAGATTAATGGAACCCATTTCTAAATAAACATGCCATTAATTTAATTCTTTCTCCTTCAACCTCCCTTGTGTAATTTAATGTGCAGGACTACTGCTCACATCATCCATAGCTGGTTGGGGATGGTGAGGGTTGTAATCTCAGGACAACTCAAGTGCACTGGATTAGAGAGGGCTCCCCACACCCTCAGGGTGCAAAACTCTCACACTCAGTGAAGCTGATTCAGCCTGAAAGTGAATTTTGACCCATGTTTACATTTTCTTTAATAGTCTTTGACTATAGTATAAATGTGTGTGCAGTGACAGCATTAGCCGCTACCTTTCACCAGCAATCCCTATGGATTGCAACCAAAATTGATTGCTGAGAAACAAGCCAAACCTGTTCTTGGCGTGAAAACAGCAAAGATCTACACTTCATATGGCAGCAAATGCTTTGTATGTTTGACACAGTTTTATTTATGGAGTTTGACAAGAAACTGCTCCAGAGCAACCTAAAAATACTGTTCACAAACCATTTTGCACACAAAATAAACATAGTTTAAACAGGAAAAAAAGCCTACCATGAAGAAAAGCCCTGTTGATGCAAATCATGACCTTGCAATGTAATTACTTCTATAATGTTGTTCAGAATTTTCTTTGGCTGCTTACAAAATTATTTGTTGCTGCTACTGAAAGGATGAGCAATATTTTGAAGGACAGATGACAATTGCTGACAGTAATTCAGTTGAAGGAATCCAAAACCACATATTCTATCATCTAATAAGCAAACCTGTTGATGTGGAAGATGCCATGGAAGAATTCTGTTTTCCTCCTACATTATTCCTACTGTCCTTCTTAGGTGAAAGATTTATCTTGATTTTTCTCTTTCTTTGGTAGCTTCATCACTCTGAATGCAGTATCACAGTCCCTTTTAATGATGCAATAAATAACGCTGAGAGTACGTGAAAATTAAATTGCTTTTTAAAAAACACATACAAGGCAGATACTTACATCATATGCTTTTCTCACACTATTCTTTAATGTGGTTAAACTGAGCATCCTGGCCAATTAAACCAGTGTGTTCCATTTCCAGATGCTTAACTAATTTTATCACATTTGCTTTCGCAACTCAGCCAGAACATAGCTTACAAACCACTAGCCAACTGGGAACCACATCTAATATGGGAAACTAAAAAAGCTTTGGGGAGAGAGATTTCTGAACTGCACCACCCTGAACTTTTTTATTTTATTTTAACAAAGTAGAGAAACAATTTGCTCACAGCGTCTTTTACAGGGCCATGGTTCCATTCCTAGATGCTGTTAAAACTGTCAGAATTTTTCTTGTTGGTCAGTAGCAGAGCTTGGAGCGCATGGAAGGGGGTGGGGCTATGGCATGGAGCATGGCATGGGGGTGTGGCTATGAACTGGGATGCCCCCAAAACATTGCTGCTGGGGGCAAACTGTAAGGCCCCACTTTGGGGGTCCCCGATATCAGTATGGTTTGGAATGGGTACCATATCTAATTGGCATCATATTTAATTGGCAACACACTTTAATTTGTACTGATATCAAAATCCAACCTGAAGGTGACTGGGAGGTCAAACCGAAAGAGGAGGAAACCTGACTGTAAACATGAGGCGACAGGCAGGTCAGCCTAGAACACCCTCTTGGTATAAACTAGGACCATTTCTGCACTACAGTGTTAAAGTGCTGCTATTCCACTATCAACCTCCTATAGAATTCTGGGGTTTGTAGTTTAGGGAAGGACACTTTGAATTCTCAGCCGAAGAGCTCTTTGGTCTCAGTAAACTACAAACCCCAGAATTCCACAGGGTTTTGAAAGTGGAATAGCAGCAGTTAACACTGTAGTGCGGAAATGGCCTAGGTCACTTATCAGGTAAACCACCACTGTTCCAGAGAATAATAGAAGCTGGAATTTACTGGAGAATGCCATTGTGAGATGCCCACCAGGACATTGCTTGACATCTCCTGTACACCTGGACTTCTTCCTCTTTCCTTCTAGCACCCACAATGCAGAGCTATTACAACAGTCATCATGTCTTTGTCATCCAAACACTGCAAACATTAGTGGGTTGCTAGTCCATTGTCTGTGTTGCTACTTCCATTGTTCCACATCTAAAACTGCACATACCTTCCACTGCCGCAGGCTATTTTTTGGGTACAGATACCCCTGATTTCAGGATGCCCAGTGCATTCTCTTGAAGGTCTACCTGTCACTCTGTCCATCTGGCTCCTGAACGAGAACTGTCCTTAGGTCCTACCTAAGCTGAGCCACATTTCAGCTTTTCACTACTCTTTTGGACTGGTAATTATAAACCTCCCCAAAACCCTCAGCCTCTCTATCCATAATTTTTCCCTCCCTTTCTCTTTCAGTTAGCTCTTGTATGAATGTTTGACTGTTTGTATTTTCTGTGCATGCATCAGTGAATTTCCCCCAATAAAAACACATTTTTAGCTTACTTTTGAATCTTTGGCTGGTTCTTTTCCTGTGTGAGCCTGTAAACATTGATAGCAAGATCTCGCTAAGTTGCTCCCCTCTCATTAGCCTCCTGATTTTGAGCTAATTAATTCCCTACCTTTGCAAGGAGGCACTGGCATTGCGGGTTGGCCCTTGTGGTACCTACATTTGGGGGTAACAGAACCGCCCCCGTCCCTACGTGACTGCTTGTTGGGATGGTTGCCAAATGGAAAGGGGCTCCTGTACTCTTAATTGTTGGGTAAGACAGGGAATTCCTCAGGTGTCACTTATCACAAACACTCCATAAAGCTGTGCTAGGGCCACCTTGCAGACTTCAGCATCTGACAAGAGGGGCTGTTACGCACTAACACAGATATAACACTCTGGCCATTTCCGCACTAGACTGTTATAGCGCTATTATTCCACTTTCAACCTCCTATGGAATCCTGGGGTTTGCAGTTTTGGGAGGAGCTGGCCAGTAAGAAGTGTCTTCTGATTCTGTTTTAACTGCCGTAGCTGAATCTAATGGAATCCTGGGGCGTGTAGTTTGGTGGGGCACTGTTGCTCTCTGGCTGAGAACTCTAAGTAACTTTCTCTGAAATGCAGATCTCAAGATTCCACAGGATGGAACTATGATAGTTAAAATGGAATGATAGCACTATAACTGCCTGTCCCCACTTAGCCATGGAAACCTACTGAGTGATCTTGAGCAAGTCACGGTCTTTTAGCTGCCGAGGAAGTCTAGGGCAAACCCCTCTGAACAGATTCTGCCAAGAAAATCCCCTGAAAGGGTCACCTTTGGGTTGCCAGAAGTCAGAAATAACCTGAAGGCACTCAACAACAAGAAGGTCTTCATCACTCAGCACACAGCTACACTACGGAATTCACTGTCGTGGGTTGATAGCTGTCATCGTGGATGATTTTAAACAAGATTACAAAATTCATTAAGGAGAAAGTTATCAATACCTACTAGGCATAATGGCTATACAAGTTTTCCCTCCACATGTGCAGGTTTCACCTTTGCAAATTTGATTATTTGTGTGGTGTGCATGTGTGTCTTCCTCCCTGTTCTCCTCCTGCCATTCCCTTGCATTTTGCCAGGTGCAGATAGGGAAGGCAACAGAGAGGGACGTGCATGTGCCTTCCTTCTCCCCTCTGGAGCTCCACCCTCCCATTCCCTTGCTTGGGAGTAGGGGGGCCCCTGAAGGGAAGGGGAGAGAGATTGCACGGGGGAGTTATTTGTTGTTTTTCCACTTTTACAAGGGTTCTGCGCTGCAAATCCTCGCAGAAGTGGAGAGGTCACTGTATATTTCTTCTAGTATCAAGTTATGCATGCCACCTTATACTAGAAGCTCAAGAACAGAAGCAGGAGGTCATGCCCTGTTTGTGGGCTTTTCATATACATCTAGTCGGTGACTGTGAAAACAGAATGCTGGACTAGACCTGAGCTTGGTCTGATCCAGCAGAAATATTCTTATGTTCTTAAACAGGTCACTTACTCCTGACAGCAAAAATGGTGCCAATTTAAGGTATCGCTAGCTTTTCAACCAGACTTTGTAGCAGCACCTTCAGCAGTTAACAAGCAATACCTTCTTCAGTGTTTGAATCTTGCTATCAACTTGCTGCTAAAGGCAGCCTGACAGAGACTGGGCAAAAAGCTGGCAAATCTAGATGCCCTTTTAAAATGTCTGCTTCAGTTCCAACTACTCCTGTGATGCATCCTGATATGCAAAAACTAATTAGCTATAACCTTCTCCGTCCCTTTATTTCCGTGCCAGGAAATCCTTTGCCTCCCAAATTTCGGTATGCCAGAATGCTGTGAGAGGCGCAGGAGAGAGGCGGCACAAACAAGAATGGCTGCTATCGGTTATGCCAGAAGGAAACACCTATTCCTATTAGCAGCCCTCGAAGCTGGTTATATAAAACATTTGCAATTTAGGAAGAATAAGGAAAATGGTCAGGTCCATGGCGTTTCATAATATCTCTTGACATTTCCTAGCCAAATACAAGTCAAGAAAGATGTCAGCATCACTGTTCCTGCCTCACATTTTTCAAGATGAAGGGAATATATTTTTTTCTTTCCTTCAATTTAACAGTGAAATATCCCCCTATAAAATGTGAGTAACAAAGATGCTTCTTATTACATTATTTTCTAAGCCTCGAGGTTTGGAGAGATTATGATTTGAGAAACACAGGCTCTGTTCTTTCATTTATGAGTAGAAGGCAATCATTTTCCAAAAGAATCCGACTGTAAGGGTCACTGAAAGGACGCAGCATCAGGGGGGCAGGATTAGTTTAGACATCGGAGGGCTTGGTCAGGCATTCCACCAGGATCTACCTACTGCAATATCTCAAGTACTGCACGTGTCCATGGCTTTCCTTAAGAACCATTGTTTTCCTTACTGTCATAAGTAAACAAGATAAGTGGTGGGGGTGAAAAACATTAATAAATACTCTCCAGTACAAAAAGTGACAAGGGTAGTAATCTGGATATTAGGGGGGGGGAATTCTTTGAAGACGTAAAATAGCAGGTTTCAGTTTAACACATCAGTCTTGTAATTTAACTCTTCATCATTCTGCTACAGGAAGCCCCTGCCTTTTGATGCACCATTATCTGACAATTCACTCTTTCAACACTTCCAAATTAAGGACAAGTTCCATTCATTCAATGTGAGGTCTGCTCTTTCATCAGTTTCTTCTTGCTTACAGAGTCTTGCTTGGGACTGCTCACATGTGCAGTCTCAAATCTTGCCTACAGAAACAGTGGATACCCTGGTTAAATTAATGGATCTTGTCTGTATTGCAAGCATTGAAATAGTGGGATTGTGTCAGTTCTTGCCCATGGAGGCTCGCTTGGGACCGCACATGCATTGCTCACAAAGCAAGCTGTAGTGGGGAGGAGGCACCAAGTCAGATGAGAGACTTTACAAGCTGCACACACGCGTGGGCAATCCCAACTGCGCCTCCTAAGTCCTTGATCCTCCCTACAGTACAATACATGGGTTCCACTTTTCAACCAATTCCACTTTCTGACAATGCTCTGGCCCCAATCCATCAACTTTTTATGTCAAATTGGCATCATATTATTACTTTGTTCATCTATTTATTTATATCCTGCCCTATATTCTAAGATCTCAGGGTAGTATACAGTCAAATCAGTTCAACCTGTTTAAACAACATGAAAAAAAGATTTAAAAAACACTTAAACAGACTAAAAGCATACTATGCAATTTGACGAATTTAAACAAGACAGTTAAAATCAGTTAAAACAATCTGAAACTATAATGCATGTGCAAATAGCACATAGACCTCTGAGAACAGGTTGTCTTTATCGATTCCCCACTCTTGCAAGGAGGACCTGCTATCACCAAATGAAACATCATTGCATCCCACACTCAAACCAGGTCATTCTCCATTTGCCCAACAGCAAAGAACTGATCAAGGGTACGTGTTGCCATCTGCATCAGGCTAGCAACATATTCAGATAGACCCCTGGCTGTCATGGTAGCCTTGAACTCCAAAGCCAGCTATCAAGGCAGCCTCAGTGTGGATCCTTAATTTTCCAAAACCACAGTCCTGGGGTTCTCCAACACCATGTTCAAGATTACCTTGGCCAGCTCAGGCAGGGAGACAGCTGGGCAGTGGAGTAGATAGTATGTCAGCAGAATCCCTGTCTTATCTATTTGCCCCGGCACAAAGTACAAATCCTTGGAACCAGTACAAGAATGGATGGGGTTCCTAGAGAGAGAATCCTTATGCATGATGGCAGCTCCTTCCCTCTGGCCTGCCATTTCCTGCTGGTGCTACACTGAATACTCCAGTAGTCAGAGTTGATACAACTCTACTTAACAAGTTCATCCACTCTAGTCTCTGTAATGCATGCCAAGTCAGCCCCCTTACCCAAAACCAAGTCATGGATGGTAATTGTTTTATTGTGGAAGCCTACATTACATATCACTAACATTCAGCAGCAGCAACAGACTAGAGCATCATACTTTGCCCATCTATGCATGCATTATGGTTGGGTCCCTAGTTATGCATTCCCAATGTTCCAGATTCAATCTTCTGGCATCTCCAGGCTAGGAAAACCTCTTCCCTGAAGAACAGCTGCTATTTGTTGTGGAGATCTCCCTATATGAGTCTACTCATGCCTTGAGATCCTCTGGGGTGGCTTTTCTCTCTGGCCATTTCCACACTAGACTGTTATAGTGCTATTATTCCACTTTCAACAATCTATGGAACACCCAGGATTCGATAGGATGTTGAAAGTGGAATAATAGCACTATAACAGTCTAGTGCAGAAATGGCCTCTGTCCCACCACTCCCACAGGTGCATCTGTTGGGAACATAGGAGAAGACCTTCTCAGTGACTGCTCCCAGAATCTGAAACTCCTTTCCTAGAGAGGTTAAACTGGCACCCTCCTTGCTATTCTTTTGTAGGCCACAACCTTTTTGTGGTGGCAAGCCTTTGGGGGCTGGGGGCTGACTGCTCAAGGGTAATGTGCTTTTCGTGTGCTATGCTGTTTATATTTGCTATTCTTTTTACTGGTTATGCTTTGATATACTCTTAATTTTTATTGTTAGTTCAATTATACTTTCCCCTTTTGTGCCATGTAAATTGTTTAAGCTGCATTTGTTTTAACTTTTTGATTCTTGGACTGGGAAAAAGGTGGGATGAGGATGAAAAAGATGATGATAGCAACAGCAACAGAGGCAATACTGAATTGCACACATAAGTAGCATGTCAGTTCCCTATCTTCTATGAACACTTAAAGAATTGCACCATGTCCTCTAGTTTGGCCCAGTTTTATGACTTGGGGGCATATTTGCCAAATTGTTGCACAGCTTGCTTCTGTACAGAGATGGCCATCAATTTTCAGTGACGTTGGTCAGGATAGATCAGTGATGCTCCAAGTGGTAGTCCTTGGACCAGTGCCTATCCCCAAGCCATTGGCTACTGTTCACTGGCAAATTTTCAGGAAAGAAAGAAAGTTTTAGCCAACCGGCACAAACATGATGCTGATCCCTGGCATACTGGGGAAAAAATAATAATTCCCAGTTCCCCATATCAGATAGCCTGAGAAGCGCTGAGTTAGATTCTCCTGGACTATTTCAGAAATGTAAGCAATGTTGCTTTCTGAAAGCACTTGTTTACTGCACAACATTTATAATTAAACCACCAGGGAAGCTAATAGCATGGCCCTTGAGTAACTTTCTCCTATGTGTCCTCCCTCATCTACGTGTTGGAAATCTTGGCTGCAACTATCTGAAGGCTCAGTATTTGGTTGCAAACTTGCCTTCTGCTGTATAATTCAGGCTCAGCTGCTGCATAATTCAACAAGATGCTTACAGAGTTGGTCAAGGTAATACATAATACAGCCTCACTACCCAAAACTATTCTTAGCAGGTGGCAGTGAGAGAAGAGGTGAAAACAAAAGTGCCCGATCTCACCAAAAAAGTCCCAGACAAGGCGGCCAAGGTTACATTGAGGCTGGAACAGTGAATGTCAAATACACAACACATTATAATTAATCCACAGGGATGGGATGATGTGAGAGAAAGCATGTGGGCATGCTGTATATCTGCTCATATTCCCAAAGTTGCTAATTCAGAGGTTGGACACATTACATGTTTAGGCTCCAGCTCCCAGAATCCTTCGGCCAGCATGACCAGTTGGCTATATTCATGAAATTCTGAGAGTTATAGTCCAAGAAGGTAACTTCTCCAGCTTGTGCCAGTTTTTGTTGTGAACACGGTGGTGCTAACACAGGGGGGCTTTGGGACAAAGATCCAGAGCCCAAATTAGCAGGATGAGGAGGAACTGTAGGTTCAGAAGGGACATTAGTTGCCATTCAGCCCACTAAAATCACCCTGAGAAGTGGCCATCCAAACTCTGCTCACATGTCTCAAATGAAGGAAACATCTACCCACTTTATGAGAACTCCCTGGTCAGATGGTATAACCAGTGGAAGAAGCCACACTTTTAAGACCAAAATGTCCAAAGTCTAAAATCAATTAACTGCACGATTAGTGTGGATATAATTCTGCTTATTTTTAAGAAGTTAGGGAGAGAAAGCTATGCTAGGTATTAAACCTATAAGACTTCTGCGTTTGACCAGGAGATTCCCATCTCTTTGTTAGCTCCAAGGCAAAAGGAAAGAAAGTTTAAACTTGACCTGCTGGGAGACACATGCTAACTCCTATGCCTTTGCACCGTGGAATTGGCCATCTTTGTTTTTTTTCTGGCAGAGCTATTGTAATCTTAAAGATCAACATGATACAATGACACTCAAACAAGTACAGCTTTTCCCTCACAACTTCTCTATGCTAGGAATAGCTTCACCATTTGAATTTCTGTCTGTCATTAAGATCATAATTACAGAGGGCCACTGTATTTTTTCTGCCTTTGATTGGTGGGGGACTGCTTTTATCTGGGAGGAAAATAGCAACCTCATTGACTAGTAATTAGAGAGCTGGGACTCTCAGAGGATTTTGCAAGACATACTATATGCAAGAGACAGGGTCATACCAAGTTGCCCTTTGAGAATTTGAGTTGAGCAGCATAGTACCAAACTTTTACATGATGGAAAACAGCTACCTTAAGTGCCAGTGTTAGGGCAGAAAGTCAGGATATTCTTTCATTCAATCAATCAATCAGCACCTGCAGCTTGTGGGTTTTGAACCCAGGAAAGGGTGACAAGAAACAGCAGAATACCTTTAAGACTGGTATAGAACAGGCAGAGGCATATCAAGGGTGGGGCAAGTAGGACACATGCCCTGGTCACCAATGCTTGGGGGGAAGCACAAAAAAGCAGTGCTGGAAATAGCAGAGGAGAAGGAGGAAGAAGCAGCCCTGGAGGCAGGTGCGCAACTTCTATGCTTGCCCTAGGCACCGTTTGTGCTAGATATGCCTCTGAGAACCGGGGTAAGGTGTACAAAAAACTTCTTGGAATCCCATTTTTGCAACACAATCTGAGTCCTTTTAATCCTTTCCAATGTTTTGAGCAGGGTGGTGAAGGAGAAACGTGCTCAGTTTTGGTGGTTCAGCAATAGAGGCACAGTGAACTGAAAACAATAGTCTAATGACACAGTGACAGTCCAGATGTCAATCTTGAGACTGAGCAAGCTGCCACTGAAGCAAACACACACCTGACTTTCACAGAATTTTTAGAAAACTTTTCCTGTCAGTGGCTACATATCTTCTTCAACAGAAGACCCTATTATCTGTGAAAGTATCCTATGTTCAAAGGGGTCAGGGGTGTCTAATCCAAGTCAGGTTTTCAGTGATAAAGAACCAGAAGGAAGGAGATCAGGGACAATGAAGTTGCCCATATGCAGTTAGCACCTGGACTTCGCAGCTCACAGTCTTCCATATTCTGGTCTGGTGCAATGTATTATTTCTGTTTAAATTACAAACAGAATCACTTTTAATTACACATACATCGACATATGCAAGTTTATGCAAATCAATCTCTTCTTTTGTGCACTTTCTTGCTTATACATATCCTGGGTAGCTGATGTCTAAGTGACCACCATAGTTTTAAGCAGTGCTTAATTCTGAACATGAGAGTGGCTCAACCAGTCTTCTAATTTGTTTTGGGGTCCCAGGTTATGGTTGCTCACCATATCAGTTAAGGGACATGGCAACCAGTTATAAAAGAGGGATAATGTGCTCTGTGGTAGCAACCTGTTGATGGTATTCTCCTCTCTGAAAGTTTTGCCTGGTAGGAATAGCAGTTACATTTCTATAGCACTTATCAGTGCTAAGCACTCCCTATGCAGTTTACAATGTGTGTTAGCTAATTCCCCCCAACAAGCTGGGTACTCATTTTATCGACCTACAGAAGGATGGAAGGCGGAGTCAACCTGGAACCCTGCAGGATCAAACTCAACAATGTTGTGGCTGCAGTACCGGCATTTAACCACTGCGCCATCAGAGCTGGTAGTTCTGTTTTATTTTGGCACAAAGGACAGACCTTGTAATTTCCCCATGTTTTGGACATCTGATGCAGCATGTAACGATTTTATCCAAATCTGTGCATGGACATGAATTTAAATCCTTTTGTTAGACTAATATGCTTTTTAGATTGTTTATGTTACTCCTTACTGAGCTAAACTTTTAAATTGTTTTCAAACATTTTAAAATTAAGATTGTGTGACACTGGGTGGTATATAAATATTTGAATAAACAAAATTTTCTCACTGCTTTTGATATTGTTTCTATACTCCTCTGCCTTGCTGTTTTAACGGACGTCTTTATTACTATGTATTTTTAAGGTTATTTATATTATTTATTGTAAACCATGTAAATCTTGATAATTTCAGGTGAAAGGTGTCACCTAGATTTATTAAGCAAACGAACTCTTGTATGAAACACAATTCTCCCTCATCTCAACACTCCCTGATCCCTACTGTGTCTGCAAGGAGAATGAAAAGCTTATTCTTATTTATTATGATCTTACATGATGCTAGGCCTTAATAATGTCAGGGTTGGCAAGATTTGGCTCCTCTGAGCATGAGCAGAGTGCAATCTGTGAAGCAAGGCTTTGCCACAGCAGAGGGTCCCACTGAAGCAGAAAGAATTCCAGAGGCTCATTAAGTAGGACTTAGAGGCAGTATTTATTGCCGCACTTTAAGATAAGGCTTGGCAAAACATACCAGCCTTCCAGCAAGTAGACAAGGAGGAATAACACGAGATAACGGAGAAACAGTCGAGCAGCATCTCCTCTTACAATTAGTATACTGTCAATGGCATGATAGGTCCAGCTAAGCGGACCTAACTGGCAGCTGCTCAAGGCAAACACCAGTCTTTTTATGCTTCCTTGTCACCCTGAAACAAGTGGGGTGACCCAATCAGTGCTCTGGTGTGTGGCCTTCTCTAATACACAAGTTGCAGCCAAAACAATCCTGCTGTCCTTGCACCTGGCTGTCTGGCCACATCGCCTCTTCCCTCTGCCGTCCACTCAGAGGAAACCTTGCCTGCCCAGCAATAACCTTGACAAATAAGACCTGACTCAAATAAAATTTTGGTGTTCCGGGGGTTGGAGGGTAGAGATCTGGGAATGATAGTCCAACACATCTAGAAGGCTGTCATTCTTTCATTTTTTTTGAAGGAGTTAGGAACAACAAACATTCCTTTAAAACAGTGCTTTACAAATACTGGAGAGCCATCATGGCATACTGGTTTCAATGTTGGACAAAGAATCCAGGAGACTAGGTTCGAATCACCACTCAGCCATGGGAACGTACTAGGTGACCTTGGGCAAGTCAAAGGCCATTTCCACACTAGACTGTTACAGTGCTATTATTCATTCCACATTCAACATCCTATGGAATCCTGGGGTTTGCAGGTTAGGAAGGGGCCACCCCTCCCTAAACTGCAAGCCCCAGGATTCTATAGGATGTTGAAAGTGGAATACAGTAGAGTCTTGGTTATCCGACCTAAACCGGCGGGCGCAGGGTCGGATAACTGAAATGTCGGATGACACGGAGCCCCGTGGCGGCTGCCATTTTGGAGGCGTGTCAGGGGCATGTCGGGGCAGGCCTGGGAAGGTGTCGGAACGTGTCTGGGGGCGCGGAAATGCCTGCAGCCACGCCCCCAGGCAACCGCGACGTCGGTTAATCCGGAGCGTCAGATAACTGCAGGTCAGATAACCAGGACTCTACTGTAATAGCAATATAACAGTCTGGTGTGGAAATGGCCATACTCTCTTAGCCCCGGAGGAAGACAATGGCCAATCCCTTCTGAACAAATCTTGCCAAGAAAACCCCCTGATAAGTTTGCCTTACGGTCACCATAAGTCAGAAATGACTTGAAGGTACACACCAGCAGCAGTAACAACATAAGCAAAATAGCTATTGCTTTGAAATCATCACCATCATCATTCTCTATTAAGCTAGCTCTGTAACTCCAGTAGCAATCTCTAACCCAGAAACTGAGCAGACAAAGATTTTCCTACATGGAGATCAGGCCTGGGAAATAATTTAATGTTATAATTTAATATCATAATTTACCCACAAACATGTGTGGTAAAGACACAGAAGCAAACACCACATGAAAAGGCAAGACTAAACAGATGCACACCTAGATAGGTTGGTCTGCCTCTCCTTTAATCCTGGATTCATCTTGCTGTGGGATTATGGAACTGGCAATCCAATGTGTTTAGATGGCAACAGGTTGGAGAGACTGACCTAACCTCAGAGAACAGATTGAACTGATTGGTTGGAGACACTATGTCTGGCAAAATGAACACAGACAAGGTGAGGTCATTGAACAAGGGTGCTTTCATTGTGATGTTTTATTCTAGGTCTTTATTCAACTTTGGGTTTGGATTTCAGTTCCCCAAATCTCTGAGCACTGGCCTTGCTGGCAGTGGCTTCTGGAAATTAATATACAAAATATTTAGAGGGTCAAATGTTGTGAACCAGGTATGCAGGACATATGGCTCTCTGCTGTATTTTGGACTGCAGCTCCCGTTATTCTTTATTGCTCATGGGAATTGCAGTTCAACAACAGTTGGAAGGCCACATATTTTCCCATTCGTGTATCAGGATAAGCTGAACATAACAGGAGATAACCCAGTGGGACCTTTAAGGCTGGAATTAAGGGGAATTATCTCAGCTGGAGCTGTGCTAATGAGACAGTGGGTCTGCTTGCGTCTCCTTTGATGGCATGAAAGTAGCAGGAAGAAATCAGAGCCTGTTCTGAACTTGTTACAGAGCTGAAGAATGTTGTAGCTGGGAGTGGGCTGGCTACTTTTTCTTAATGCAAGGTAGGATGGTTGCATGCAAAAGAGGACAGGACTCCTGCACTTTTACCAGTAGAGCAAAAGGGGGGATTGCAGTACACGTAACTTGAAATCCTTTCTCTTACACATCTATTAAAGCAATGGAATCCCTGCCTTCCTTTGTATGTGTCCACCCTGCAGTTAGAGTCTTTTAGCTGTTGCATGCATGGTAGGTTTAAATGCAACAGTGGGACTTTTTACTAGCACTGAGATGCACAAATGGGAGGGATTCTTGACTGTACATGTAACAGCAGTGGTGTAGCGGTACCAGGACCCAGAGAGTTCAAACCTGCGCCTTTTTGATTAGCAGGAATGTGATGTCATCCATCATCCTGATTTTCTTTGACTTCCCTTTTAAGCTTTGGCATGCTACTTATAGTACATTGGGGGGAAAAATACATTCTTATCAATGGCATATTGTTGGGAACTATTGTGGTTGTAATGCTAATATTATTTTGGGATGTCCTTGACTAGGATGAACAATTAAGACTGATTAGATTTACAAAAGACCTAGTCTGATAAGGATTAAATATGCTAGAATTGCTTTGCTGGTTATGGAACAATACAGTTTCCTGAATTTTTGGGCTCTTTTTAGGAGCATAGATACGTATGTTGTCACCCTGAGTGCCTCCACATTAGCTTTTACCATGAAACCATGGTACTAATCTTCATTTGAGACCATTTATATTCAAATGTTTATGGTTTCTTTTCATAGCAGCAAGCATCTTTTAATTAATCATGTGTAACCAGAGTACCTTGGGGAACTGGTCTCTTATTTCATAGCTCCATTCTTGATATGCCTGCTTGGGCTTCTAACTATATAATTTAGTAGAGCAGACCTGACAAAATTATAGCATAAATATTTAGAAACTTCTTGAAATAACTCATTCTGCTTCTGAGGAGGTCAGGACGATGGATATTAGTCTTTCCTCCATTCCCCTGTCTCACCCAGACAACAACTTTGGGGAGTAGATTAAGTGGAGGTGATGGCGAATAGCCCATGGCCACCAAATGAGCTTCAGGGTTTATGTTGTTGGTCCAGATTTTGTGGAACACTCACATGTTTACTAACCAGCAGTTTCATTAAACTCAGCCTTGGCTTTTTTTGGTGATACACCTTTTAGTATGAAATTATTAATTGGAGCAATTGAGAGAGTATATTGGAATATCCCTGTGTAAATATTGGACAAAGAACCAGTTCTAGAAACACTCAGCAGTATATTGTTCAATGTAAATTAATGGAGTGGCACAGTGTTATGAAGCATGATGTTCTTCAAAGTGTAATGCACTCTTGTTTTACTGGCAGGTTGGAGAAATTCAGCTCTGTGGTTAAGTCTAGAGTCATTGTTAAAATGAAGTATGTTTGCTACACAATCACCTTTTCTCCATCCTATTCCATGCCTCTGTGGTATCCATCAGACTACAATTCTGGAGAACGGGGTTCAAATCCCCTCTCAGCCATAGAAACCCACTGGGTAACCTTGGGCAAGTCGTATTCTCTGAGCCTCAGAAGGCAAAGGCAACCCCCTTCTGAACAAATCTTGCTAAGAAAACCTCATGATAGGGTTGCCATAAGTTGGAAACAACTTGAAGGCACACAACCACCACCACAACAATCACTACTACTACTATTCTATGGCAGCTGGTCAAAAACACTTTCCTAAATAATGAGACGAACTGCTGAGGAAAGCTGTTGAATTTCTGTAGCTGTTAAAGACACAGATACTCTCTGTTGGAAGAAGGAAAAGGAGCAGCAAACTTTCCATTTTCCCAAATCAGGAGTCATAATCATGTAGCCCTCCAGCTGTTCTTGGACTACAGTTCCCAGAATTTTTCCCCACTAGCTTTGTTGAAAAGGGATGATGGGAGATGCTGTTCAAGATCATCAGAAGTAGGATATATTTCCCAGCCTCCCTAGCTTAGGGTTTCATTTGTGCTGGGCGAGAGAGCAACCGAGACCTACCATGTCTTTGCAGTCTTGGTTTTATTTCTCAGTATACAGACAAGAGCACATTAGAAGCAAACCTGCAGCAAGCATCAACGTCACTATTGCCATGCTGGAGACTTCACAGCCTTCAGTGAGCAATATCCAGTCCTGAAAACTCCACCCACTTTGGGCACCGGCTCCACTCTCTTGGAGTCCACCCCACCCATCAACTGCTGGGTTTTGACTAATTTTTCCCATCCATCAACAACCCCTCATAGGAGAAAGATTCTGACAGCTGCCCTAATCCCCTGCCAGCAGTTGTGTGGCCCTTACACGCTGAGTAGCTCTCCATAAAAGGGAATTTCAGCAGGTGCAGCCTTTTGTACTTCCTCTGCCTAATGAAATTTCCTTTTCATCTCAGCTATCAAAGATGTAGGATCTTGTCCCCTTTACCTAAGGTCATACCACCTGCAGGTCATACTAATGAGGGCACAGCCACAGAGGTTTTCTGTCTGGTCACAAATAAAACCATTAGTCTTAGAATCTCTCTCCAAACCTCAGCTGTTTTCTCCTTTGCACAATCATTATTGTAACAGAGCCTTTTAAGTGGTTGCATCTCTAGAATTCTCCACCCAGAGAGATTCACTATACTTCTTCCCTGCTGGATCTTTATTTATGCATTATACCACTGTGTACTACTTTTTAGCATAAACAAGGACCGCCCGCCTCCGCCCAGTTTATGTACTAAATTCTAAAACCAGGGTGCTGCCACAAAGAAGGCTCTGCAGTATTTCCAGCAACCAACAATTTTGGATTTCATTTAGGAGTCTTCACCTGGTGATTTCACTGAATTTTGACATCTTTTACTTGAGTTCTTATTGTTCTAATTTTCTAGATTATTGTGCTCTCGCTTCTTTAATTTTACTCAAGGTATTAACAAATTATGGCCTTCCAGATGTTGTTGAACTGCAGTTCCCATCTTTGCTAACAAGCATAGTTGATGGTGAAGACAAGACCTAGAGCAGCAGTTCCAAAACTTTGGCCCTCTATGTATTTCGAACTTCTGCTGTCAGCATTTTTTCAGAACTCAGACTTTTCACTGGAACATCAACGTCCACTAACTGGATTAGAATTAAATCATTCTGAGTCAAGACATGAGTTTTGAGTATCAGAACTGGATGGTGTTCAAAGCCCTCCTGCACAAAAACCCAGTCTTGGCACAACTTTAAAAACTTGCTGTTTTAAATGACATCTTCCAGAAGCTTTGGAGTTCTGGGAGCTGTAGTCCAAAAACTAAAGCAGTGACATCTGGCTCTGTAGTGCAGGGATACTTTAAGCAATCTTAATCTCAGCAGTTTAATTAAGGGCAGAATGAGGAGCTCTTTTGCTGAGGTTCAGAGACTGGATGTTAGAAATCTTTGTTGCTGTTCTAGAAATCGTGCAAAGATCTATCATCTCAGTACATCCAGACTTTCCTTTTGCTCACCGTATTTGATGCCCACAGCGAAAAAAGAAATTCAGAGCAATAGGAAAAGGGGGGATTTTGCCCCAGCAGTGATGTTTTTTTATATAGTATAGAAGAGGTTAAAAAAAGAGGCTTGTGGGCTACATCTCCAACTGTGGGTACAATGAGTCTAATCCTTGTACCTTTTCTGGTCCTTTACAATATGAACCCTGTTAACCCTCCACCCTCCCTCCTAACTAGGCTTCAGCAGTTGTACCTGCTCAAAATGCACCCTCTTCACAAGATATGGCAACCCCTTCCCCTATTATATCTAGCCATGCTTTCTGCTCAAAGACACAAGGGATTTCACCAGTTGGAAGAGCACTTTTTAAAAGCATCCGTACTTGCACAATACCAAGCTTGTATGGCTATCTAGAAAAACAAAGTATTTCTTTTGCTGGACTACACTTCCTATCACTCTCTTCCAGCCGTGATCACTGGGGTTGTAATTCTTGTTAGCACTTGCATTGGATGCAGGAGCGGGGGGGCGATTTTCTTCGTAGCATAAAATCCGTAGCCCTAGACAGTGCATGCACACTGACCTTGGAATGCAAAGTCTCACTGAAATCAGCAGCATTTACTCCCAAGTAAACATTCCCAGGCTTGGCCTGCAAATGTCAAGCAGAGGTTAGTTGTTTGAGAAAGCCTGAGGAATGGCAGTTCCCCCCAGAGCATTCTGGTGGTTAATTTCTGTGAAGTTCATACAAAGAGGCAGTTAATCACTCACATGACACATAGGTCCAGCTAGCTCCAATCCCTTAAAGCTCTTATTTGCATTTCAGCTCTGTGCGTTTTTGTTTTTTTTAGAAATCATCATCATCATTGCATTCTCAAGAGAGCCAGAAGAAGGAGCCCCAGATAAGAAAAACCTTGGCTTGGATAAACATGTACCTGCTGATACAAGATTTATTATTATGGATAAAATGTGTGTGTGGTGTTTGGTGAGGTCCGCAGCCAGGGACGATGCATGTTTACTCACAAGTAAACCCCACTGCAGATCGCACTGGTTTACTTGCATCACTTGCAAGCTGTTGCTCTCCCATGTAAAGGTTGTATAGGCTTGCAACATACCTCCCATAATTCTCAGTCAAACATTCCAAGCAACTTGCCTTGGCTAGATGGTCTTCGCCTGTCAGGGAGTTGATATTATTTTCATTTTTGTCACCACCACCACCACAGTTTCACCGTCTACCAAGCCTTACTGACTGGAGTTTTGGACCATCAGTGATGAGGATTCCATCCAAGAATCCAGGAGTGAGTGAGGCAGGTTGGACAATGTGGCATGCTCTTTCCATAATCCGGTGATCCTATCTATGGCAATTTCATGCAGATGCTTCAGTGTGTTTGGAATTGCTCCCAAAGCACCTGTCACCACTTGAACCATCCTTGTTTCCTTTTCCCAGAGATACAGGATCTCCATGTGTTAGTCTTGGTATTTCATCATCTTTCCTTTGTCTTCAGTTCTGCTCTGCCCTTGGGGGAGGGATGATCCTCTTCCTCTCCTCTGAGAACTAGAACTCAAGGCAGCTGAGATAACTCTGGGAGCCTCAGCCACTCTCTCTCTCACACACACGTTACCTCTGACTGGGAGCCGACTGGGCAAGAATAACCCGAGAGGACTCCCCCCTCCTCCTGGAGAGCAAGTCTCCAATGGAATGAATGGAATATAAATACCAGCCAATCGGCGGCTCGCTTTGGCTGTATATAAAACGGATGGGAAAGTGGGGGTAAGGTTCCATTCGAGGCAGGTCTGTTTGGGAGCGCAGCGAGGTTGCCAGAGGGGAAACTGCTCCGCTTTTGTCTCTCTCTCTCTCTCTCTCTCTCTCTTCCCTAAAACTCTCGGTAAGTACTGGAGGCAAAGGGCAGCTGCTCTCTTTACGCGATGGAACCAGGCTGGGTAGCAAGAAGCTCAAGTCGATCTCTCAGCTTTTTTCTCCTTTCTTGCGATGGGGAGGAAGCACAGAAGCCTTTTTTTTTTTTAAGGGCGAAAAATAACTTTCCCTCTTTTTGGCGTGCGCTTTTTTAAAAGAAGGCGACGGCGAGGGGATGCTCGGTTTTATTCCAAAGGGCCTTTGCATGGGGTAGGAGGCGGCGGGGGGAAGCCATCCGGGCGAAGGATGCGGCGAGTATGACCAAGGCGTAAAGGAGAAGATGCTCCCATTGAATATCTCGCTTTAAAAAAAAATATTGCAAAACACTTTTTATTTGTGTTTTTTTTGTGTTTTTTTTGGCTGGCCTCTCTTTGCTCGCATGGCTCGGGCTTTTTTCCTACCCGATCATCCGCTGGCATCGAATTGGTATTTAGCAGGGTATGACATGGTCCATTATCCGCCCTCCCTCCCCCCGCCGGGCGCGCAAAGCGGAGGAGTTCGTTACATAATGGGGGCGCTTTCCTTTCCCCCTCGTTCCTCCCTCCCGGAGATCGAGGGGAAGACAGGCTTGAGCAGGGAGTGGAGGTCGCCGAGGGGATAGGCGGACCCATCATCCCCAGGACGGGCGGCGCGGGGAATCGGGAGAAACCAGAAGCGGTGGCGGGGGGGGGCGTACTCATCGGCCCCTCTTCTTGGTTTCCCTGCTCCTTCCCCGCCGCCGGGCGCTTGGCTCCAGCCAGCCCGGTCCCTTCCGGCTCTTCCTGGCCACGAAGCCCTCGGCGGTTCCCGGCGCCGGAGCGGAGCCGGAGCGAGCGAGGAGGAGCCGGCGGGCCGGTCCGATCGCCCCCTGGCAGCCGAGGCAGGGCGCGGGACGCCGCGCGCTCTCGGAGGGAGAGGCAGCGCCCTGCTCGCGCTCCAGGCCGGCCGGCGCTCGGGGAGAGTCTCCGCCCCGCGCCCTGCCCGCCAGGTGCTGCTCGGGATGCCCGATCCACCTGCTCCGAGGGGCCGCGTGAGATCGGAGGGAGAGGGAGCGCGGAGAGCCGGGGAAGGGCGTCGCTGAGCGCGGGGGTGGGTAGGCAGAGCCGCCTCCTTCCAGCAGCCCGCGCCCCGGTTGGCCCGTTCGCGTCGCCTCCTGTTCTCCGCGGCGCCGGGCTTGCCAAACTCCCCGCCGCATCCCTAACCGGCTCCGCGGCTCTTGCAAAAGGGGAGCCGGCGAGGAGCCCGGTTGGGGACGCGAGGCGAGGCTCTGGGCCCCGGGGAAGAGGCCGGGACTTCGGGGCGGGCCCGATCGCTGGCTCCTTTCCCTTGGGAAGCGCCGAGCGGCCTTCGGGAGAGGGAGGAGGGAGGATACAGAAAAAGAAAGAGAGGGGGGGAGGGCATTTCCGCACTAGAGTGTTCTAGCGCTATGATTCCACTTTCAACCTCCTATGGAATCCTGGGGTTTGCCGTTTCGGGAGGGGCCTGGCCCTAAACTGCAAGCCGCAGGATTCCTTAGGATGTTGAAAGTGCGATCATAGCACTGGAACAGGCTCGAGTGGAAATGGCCAGAGAGAGAGACCCGGCAACAAGGCTTCCGATTAAACTCGCCCGCTAGAAAAGGAACTCCTGAGTCGATCGGGTTTGTTTTTTTCGTTTTCTGCCTCGCAGCTAAAAAGAAAACATGTCTGCTCCCTTGCCTTGAAGGTGACCCCTGGGGACCAAGGAAGGGAGGTGCTCCTCAAGTGAAGTTCTTCCAAAGCTGGTCGCAGAAGTGGGGAGAAACTTAAGAGACAAGCCAGGCTGGCTGGCTTTCCCTTCCTGGCCTTCTCTGCTACTGATCCGGTGCCTTGACCTTGAGCCTGTCCCTTAGCATGGCAGCCGGGTTCCTGCTGTGTGGCCGTCCTGCTCCTTGCAGCCTGTGTCAGGAGGAGGAGGAACTGTAATGTTGGCCAAATGCCTGGCAATTTTCCGTTGCCACCGCAGGTGCCAGGCTGGGAGAGTGTTTGACCGGGCAGGTAGCAGCACGAGTGGCAAGGTGACCTTGCTCCATGGCCCAGCTTCCGTCCAGAGCCGGAGCGCAAAGTTAATCTCCCCTCCCCGCAGGAAGCGAGGTGACGGCTTTCCCCTCTCTTCTTCTCCCTTAGCTCCTTGTGCTCAGGTGCCCGCCATGCCATTCTCAAACTGCCACAACCTCTTGAAGATGAAATACTCCGCGGAGGATGAGTATCCGGATCTGAGTGTCCACAACAACCATATGGCTAAAGTGTTGACCTTGGAGCTGTATACCAAGTTGCGGGGTAAAAAGACGTCTAGTGGATTTACTGTGGACGATGTGATTCAGACTGGGGTGGACAACCCAGGTAAAGGATACGGGGCGGCTCTTCTTTGATCCGGATCTGTTCTCCCTGCATTAAATGAGGAAGTGCTGCTTTGAAAATGGCATCTCAAAAGACCACCTTATAAAACTTTCTAAAGGCCTAGCTGCTTCATAACATTTTGGCACTGCTGAATGTTGAAAGGTAGCTTGGTTTGTTGAGGAATGCAAACTGATAACACAGGTAGCTACTTGACGAAACCAATTTTATACCTAGTCTCTGTGAAAATATTCTGCTAAATACTAATTTGATGCACAGTAAGAGAACTACAGCATCTTCTCTTTTTCTCTCTCTCTCCCTGTTAACAAAACTTTGGAAACTTAAAGCTCATTAAATTTGAGTTGTGCTTTTTTTTAAAAAAAAAAAAACCCTTCCCATAAAAACTTGGTTATCCTCTGTGGCACTTCTTTGACAAATAAAGGGGGAGCAGATCTTGGTGATGTTTTGCTGTCTTTGCCTTTAACCGTGCAGTATTTTGTGTGTTTTGTCACTCTCTAGCAAGAGCAAAATGGCCCCCTTTAATAACCAGAAACTGCCTCCTGATGAGGAATACCCGGACCTGAGCGCTCACAACAACCACATGGCCAAAGTCCTAACCCCGGAATTGTACCAGAAACTGAGAGACAGAGTAACCTCAAGTGGCTGCACCTTGGATGATTGCATTCAGACCGGGGTTGATAATCCTGGTAAAAATGAAACCAAAACCCCCCAAAGCTTTGCAACTCTTCCTTGTAAAACCAGCCAAAGTAACAATGGCTTTTGCTTAGGCTGACCTTGACTGTGTCTGTGTACCTGTGTGTGTGAGAGAGAGAAAAGAGAATGAGAGAGAGAGAACGCATACAGCTATAGCTCTGGAAATGCAAAATGGATGAAACAAGAAGCTTGGATCAGACGAAATGGCTGTTACTTGAGTGTAACTGAGGACTGCCTGGATGTAGCTTCTTAATGCTTTGTTTTCTCCCCATCACTGCCACTTTCTCACTTGGCAATCACACCCTTGAGAGCCAGTGTTGTGTAGTAGTTTGACCGTTGGACTACAACTCTGGAGACCAGGGTTCAAATCTCCATTTGGCCGTGGTAACCCAGTGGCTGACCTTCAGCTAGTCACCTCTCTTGTCCTCAGAGGGAGAAAAAGAAGCCCCACCAAGAAAAAATCTTGGCCAAGAAAACCCCGGAGAGATTTGCCTTATGGTCCCCATAAGTTGGATGTGACTTGAAGGCAGACAACAAATGAAAATAACACCTTTGTCTTGCTACCAAGTGCAGTAATGTTGGCCAGTAGCTTAATGCCTTTGAAAAACATTGATGGGTTTATCCTTTATAAGTTTGTCCAGAGACCCAGTATGGTTAGATCTAGTGGTCAGAGTGTTGGACTAGGACCATTTCTGCACTAGACTGTTACAGTGCTACTATTCCACTTTCAACATCCTATGGCAAAAGCCCCTCCCTAAACTGCAAACCCCAGGATGCCATAGGATGTTGAAAGTGGAATAGTAGCACTGTAATAGTCTAATGTAGAAATGGCCTAGGTCTCTGTAACACTAGGGTTCAAATACCCACTCAGCCATGGAAACCCCTTGGGGAAGTCACATTCTGACAGCCTCAAAAGAAGGCAAAGGCAAAGCTCCTTGTCTTAGGGTGACCATAAATTGAAAATATCTTGAAGGCACTTAATAACAAGCCTATCAATGGTCGCCAGTTATGAAGGCTAGTTTAAATACCAATCTCCAGGAAGAGGAGGGAGAATCACTGCCATCTTGCTTATGAATTTATTTATTTTATTTATTGAATTTATATGCTGCCTTTTCTCCCAAGGTGGGACCCAAGGCCGCTTCCAAAGGGTTAAAAAAAAATTAAAAGCATATCAACAATTAAAACATTAAAAGATATATAAAATTATAAAACTTACAATAGATTTTTAAAAACAGCTAATAAACAGGTAAAAGGTCTCCAGCTTACCCATTAAAGGCTTAAAAGAGTTTTCTATGACACTTAAATAAAACCTCTGTACTCAGATGTGTACAGAGCCAATGTGGTATAAGTGGTTTGAGCATTGGACTATGACTCTGAAAACCTGGATTCGAATCCATGCTCAGCCGTGGAAACCCACTGGGTGACTTTGGGTGAATCACACTCTCTCAGCCTCAGAGGAAGGCAAAGGTAAACCCCCTCTAAACAAACCTTGCCAAGAAACCCCTGAAATAGGTTTTGCCTTGGGGTTGCCATAGGTTGGAAATGACTTGAAGGCACACAACAACAAGCTCAGTTATGTCTGCCATTTTCGGAAGAATTACTGTCAGTGGTTCTCAATGTTTTTGTCCTTCAGATGTCTTGGACTTCAGCTCTTGGGATCCCTGACTAGCTGGCTGAGGCTTCTGGATACTGAAATCCAAAATGTTGGAAGAACCAGTATTTGAGATAGGCTAGATGAGAGCTCGGAAGAGTTAACTGTTTGTGCTCCTACTCCCAGAATTCCCAGCCAGCATATCCATGCTGACTGGGGATTATGGGAATTGTAGTCCAACTTGGTAAATATTTCAAGCTCTCCTCTTGATGCCCTGCTTGTAAGTTTCTTGGTGGTATCAAAACTACCACTGTTGGAAGACCAAATGCTGGGCTCAATGTCTTTTTACTGGTTATGAGATAGTGTTTTATAACAGGGCTCTGGACGGTGTGGTTCTCCAGATGTTGTTGAACTACAATTCCCATTATCCCCCACCACCGGCCAGACTGGCAGTCGGTTATTGCACTCAGAGTCAGCAACATACTGTGGGGCACATGTTGCCCAGTCCTGTACTGTAGAAATCTGTGACTGGAAGATCTTCATCCCACACTTGTCTGTGGGACAGAGTTGTTTGCCCTGTGACAATAATTGTATTGTTTTCAAAATATTTTCTCAGCCATTGGGCTGCTCCTTAGGGGTGTATATAAGGTCTAAGAAACTCTTTCAAAATCCAAGAGAAGGTAATTTTTCACTCACAGCGGTACGATTTATGCAGCCCTCTGGATGTTAATAGACCTTAAGTCCTAGCAGCCCTAGCCAGCTGAGTCAAGGATGAGGAATGCTGGGTGTTGCAGTCCAACAACATCTGCCGGGTTGTGTTCCTGATTTAGATAAAAGACCCTTATACCAAGCAGAATAAGGTCATAGAGTTCTGAGCCGACAGAAGGCACCATACTGTGGTTCAGGCTGCAGAGGGAAAAAAAACCCTCAGAATGCTAACTTGCATAAAAATCTCTCTGCAGACAAAATTGTGGCATGAAGGACTGTATGTATGAGCAGCTCTGTGACTGTGTGCATCTCAGCCATAGTGTGTGCACATTTTGGTTTCCTGAGAAACATGGCTGGGTTTTTTTTTTTTAAAGTTTCCAGGCCTTACTGTTATGTCTGCTGATACCTCTAAAGGTTGAGGTCTCTGCATAAAATATAAGAGGTTTAACTTGCATTTTCTGTGCTCTGCATTAGCTCCTTTTTCTCTCAGGATTAAATTATGCAAAAGTAAACTGCATATGTATGGCAGAGTGAACTGTAGAAGAAAGCATAGCCTCAGCTTGCATAATGTGCACTAATCCCAGAATTAGTATTGTCTGCATGTAGAATTTTAATATGGGCATGAAGGATGAACAGCCATGTATGCAAACAGTATCAATATTAGAGGTCTATATGAGATCTGGAAGGGAAAGTCGCTCTCTATGCCTCTTTTTATTAAAATTCTTCCATTGACCTCCAGTGAAAAGCATCCTATACTCTGTCCCAAAGATAGTAACTCCTTGTAACTTGAATATACTAAACCAGTTAATTGTGACTGGAAGACTTAGTTTTTCTGAGTGCATAATTTTGTAGTAATCAGAGATATAGGCCATTTCCGCACTAGCCTGTTATAGCGCGATGATTCCACTTTCAACATCCTCTGGAATCCTGGGGTTTGCAGTTTCGGGAGGGGCCGGACAGCCCCTCCCGAAACTGCAAACCCCAGGATTCCAGAGGATGTTGAAAGTGGAATCATCGCTCTATAACAGGCTAGTGCGGAAATGGCCATAGACTCTTCAACTACACTTAACTTTACTGTTTTTTAAGAAAAAGCCTGACATTTTTCTATGTAGTTAATAAGCATTTTAATTAGGCAATGCACCAGATGGTCACACAAAGTGTATGAAAACTGTAAAGTCTTAATGAATTGGGCTCTTGCGTCATAGCAAAACAAGGCTTGTTTATGCCTCTTTAAAAAATACCAAATGAGATGCAAAGTCTATAGTTCTTGCTGCTGATTTTGAGATGGAAATGCAAGCTGTTGGTCTCTTGGAATTGTCCTTGAGCATCACCCAATATTCTTCTGTGTTTTTTTTTAAATCTTTGTAGGCCACCCCTACATTATGACAGTAGGATGTGTAGCTGGTGATGAGGAGTGTTATGACGTGTTTTGTGAACTCTTCGATCCCGTGATTGAGGATCGACATGGAGGCTACAAGCCTACCGACCAGCACAAGACGGACCTGAATCCTGATAACTTGCAGGTAGAGAAGCCTCAGAAAACAAAGGAGTACTTGACAGAATAGCAAGTCACGATTCTGTGTGTATATCAAATGATTTTGCTTTCTAGAATCCATTCTGCTTGCAGTGGAACAGGCTTATGCACAGGTGTTGCTGGGTTGGCCATAATATTGCACAGGCTTGAGTGGCTGTGACAGAAGAGCAGAGGAAGAAAGTGATGCTTTTGTCAACAAAAGTCTCATCTGAGCCATAGGTTTCTTCCAGCTCTTTGCCTTTGGGGATAGAATTGCAAGACTAAACCTTTTAAGAGTTGAGATCTATGACTTTAAGACAGGGATGGGAATCATGCAGCCCTCCAGATGTTTTAGCACAGCAGTCCTTGCCAGAATGGTAAGGAGTACTGAGAATTACAATATAGAAACATCTGATATATATATGGCCATGTGTGCAGATGCAAAGGCCATTTCTGCACTACACTGTTATAGTGCTATTACTCTCCTTTCAACATCTTACGGAGTGCTGGGATTTGCAGTTTAGGGAGGGGCATTTAGAATTCTCAGCCAGAGAATTGGCCTCAGGAAACTACAAACTCCAGAATTCCAGAGTGTTGAAAGTGGAATAATAGCACTATAACGGTGTAGGACGGAAATGGCCAAATATTCAGACTTAATTAGGTCTTGCCATTGGTCTTTCTACTGGAAAAGTTACTTTTTTTGGAGGACAGCACCCAGAATTCCCCACCCAGGATGGTCACAGGCAGTGCTAGCTGGGGGATTCTGGAAATTGTGGTCCAAAAAATGATTGAACTGTTGCAACCTTTGGTCTAGATTGTTTCCTAGTATGGCTGCATGTGGATATTGCTACTTTTAACAGATATTGGGTGTCGCCCCCTTTAGGTAGGCATTTCATACCAGTGATTATTATCCTTCCCTCGCCCCCCATTTTCTGAAGTGCTGTTACTACGACTTTAATGTTTTCCCCTCCTCTGCCATCTGAATTATGAAGCTCGTAACGAAAAATAGCCTTGAAGATTAAAATAAATAGCAATACTCCTGAACAGACTCATTAAATTAGTTGGGGTTGTTTCAGCGAACCCATTAGCCTGTGACAAAGAAAATCAATACGTGAAGAGTGCCAGGAAAGACGGTACCCCATTTCAATCAGGGGATTGTACAATAGCTCATTTTGGTTAATGATCCAGGCTGTGCATTGAGGGAAGGAAGGTAAATTCTCCTCCTGTAGATCTTTGCTATTATTCAGATAATGGCCTGAATCCCATTCAGTAGAAAGATGGGATATAAAATCAATCAATCAATCCTGTTGTTAGTTCTGATCAGAGTAGACCCATAGAACCAACTGGATTTCCCTATGTGTTGACTCATCATTCAGTAGTGGTTAGTTAGAAGAGACTCACTGAATCCAACAGGATTCCAACCAAAGTAAGTATGTGTGTATGAAACAAGAACTATATAACTAAAGTTGTAGGGGCTTCCCAGCATTGCTAGCTGATATGATCTAATGGGCAAAATGCATCCTATTGGAGAGTTGACCATGAAGCAAACCCATCCATCCAGCATTGGACTGGGACATGAGAGATCCAGGTTCACGTCCTCAGTGAGGCTGTGAAACTCAATACCTGAGCTTGAGCCAGATTCATATAATGAGAAAGACGCAGAGTCACGCAGGCTGCTTGGAAGTGATCAAAGGAAAAGCAAGATAGAAATATAAGTAAGACTTAAATAAGGCAAGCCCAAGAGCGCCCTTGGGGTTGTTTGGCAAGTCTTGCCTTGTTAAGGCTCCATCTCTTGTGGGGAGGAGAGCCATAAAATATGCCACCTTCTCTGTGAGAGTACTAATGCTTCCATGACCTACAAGACCTTGACCACAAATTGCTTTCAAATGCTTCCTTCTGGTGGACTTGAAACAACAGCACTTTAAGCTAGGAACTGTCCTTATTTAAAGTGTTTGGAGGGAAAGCAGAAAACATCACTGACCTCTGCTAGCAGAGGTTATAGAGACTAGGCCATCTCTCGTAAGTGGCTTTAGCAGATAAAGTCTGACTACTCCTGTGAGTCCGTCTAGAGTAGATGCATTGAATCAAGGGGATTTACCTAGTCAGTTGATTAAATAGGAATGCTGTTGTTGAAACTAACCAATAGGATTCAGACTGGAAGCAGCCGAGAACTTGAGAGCTGCTGGCTGAGAACTGGATACCAAGTGTTTCATAATTAATGGCTGTGGGGGGAAGAAGGCTTCAGCACAAAAGCTTAAAGGGATGACTTGTGCTAATGCCAAATAATACTCGCTTGCCCTCATTAAATGGTAAGCATTACATGGGCAGGTGATTCCAGGCAAGACTTGACAGTGGATCATGTGCTCTTAAGACGACTTAAGATGTCTATTCTGTCCTGCAGGGTGGTGACGATCTGGACCCCAACTACGTCCTAAGTTCACGTGTCCGAACTGGACGGAGCATTCGTGGCTTCTGCCTCCCCCTCATTGTAGCAGAGGAGAGAGACGTGCTATTGAAAAGCTTTCTGTGGAAGGTACAGTTCAGCAGTACTTGCTGCTTGCAAGCCTGTGACCTAGATGAACTGAATCTGGCTGTAATTTTGAAAATAACCCAGCAATCTACTGGACAAATAAGAATATTAGAATGGATGAGTTGTTAGTCTTAGAACTTGAATCCAATTCGTAATCCCATTAATTGATCTCTTGAATCAATGGGATTTACCTAAGTGTTGCCTCCCCATTCAGCAGTTGTTTTAATGGGTTTACTCTAGTTGGGACAATCAATGGGGCTGACCAAATTCTCTCAAATTGGACCAAATTAGTGTCCTTGGTACCAGTTGGGGAGCTAGAATTTGGTATGGATTTGGGATCAAGGCAGTTGTTCTCAGCCTCTGGCCCTCCAGATATTTTGAACTTAAGCTCCCAGAAGTTCCAATCAAATGTGACAGTAGTCAGGGATCTGATATACAAAACTTCTGAGAAGGCCAAAGTCTGAGATCCAGTGAGCCGAAGTATATTTGGGAAAGGTCTGTATTTTTACAGCTCAGTGTGAAAGAGAAAAGCTTAGGTCAAACAGAGTCCAATGCAGAGGTATCCAAACCTTGCCTGGAATAAGAAGCTGGGCTGTAGTTTTGTTAAACTTTTCGCATGCTTGAGTTAGTCTTGGTGTGGCACCAAGAATCTTATTCCTCCAACAGGAATGCAGGTAGCATACAACCTTTGTTTAACAGGCTGGGACAATGGCAGGTTGACTTAGGGAGGAAATAAAAGACCACCTTCTGAGACAAAAGTGATGAATTCAGTTTGTTTTCTTCACACCCCTTCCAACTTCCTGGGAAATGACCAATTAGTTGCCCAGCTGTGGATAGTTTTTTTAAAAAAGGATGAGTGCTCCTAGGTTGGCTAGCTAACGTTAATTATTTTTTTTCCATTTTGGCATACTAAGCAATAAACGAGCTTGAGAAAGGAAATACTTTTTTTGAACTATAACTCCTGGGAGTTCTGGGAACTCCAAACAAACAATTGTTTTTGAAGATCTGCTAGTAAGGTAGAATAAGAACTTGGCTTGCATCCAGCTCCCTAAACTGTGTGTTTAATTCTTTCAAGTCATAACAAATCCTGCAAGCATCTTGTCTTCTCTTTCAGCTTTGGCTAGCCTGGAAGGGGACCTGAATGGAAAGTACTATGCGCTGAAGAACATGACAGATGCTGAGCAGCAGCAGCTTATTGATGATCACTTCTTGTTTGACAAGCCTGTTTCTCCTTTGCTCTTGGCCTCTGGAATGGCACGGGACTGGCCCGATGGCCGGGGTATTTGGTAAGTCATGTCTAGGAGAAATCTAAGGCCATTTCCCCACTAGACTGTTATAGCACTATTATTCCACTTTCAACATCCTATGGAATCCTGGGGTTTGCAGTTTTGGGAGGGGCTGAAACTACAAACCCCAGGATTCCATAGGATGTTGAAAGTGGAATAATAGCACTATAACAATCTAGTGTGGAAATGGCCTAATACTTTGAATTGATACTGCTGGCTTCCCCAAGGACATGGGCATAGTTTGAAACATGTGACTTTGGGGGGAGTGCAGCTCCCAGAATTCTCCATTTGGCATGGCCAGTGGGTTCAGTAGGCATGAACATTTTTAAAGTTATGGTTGTAATGCAAGCTGTTCATGTGGAAAATGGTCTCGGAGCATCAGCCATCAAATAGTGTCCTGCTTTTAAAGGTTACTGTTCAACATCCTGATACTTTGTTTGAGAAGATGGTGCATGTCTTAAAATATTTTGTGGTCATCATGACAACTTGGTTCAGCCTGTCCAGTCCAACAGTCGCCACTGAGACAAGAGAGCTGCCTTGTGTCTGGGTCTGCTCAAATAGATCAAATTAAGAATTTGTAACCATCTTATATTAGATTTTTCTGGTATAATATGAAACATTAGAGTCTTTCATTGGAATAGTTTCCCAGTGTGATTCACCACGCATGTTACAGCCCTTCCAAACAAGTACAGTCCTCCCTCCACATTCACTAGGGGTAGGGGCACAGGACCCCTGTGAAAGTGGAAAAACTGTGAATAACTGTAGGCCCTCCCAAAACATATTTAAAGCACAAAAAAGTACGATCAGCATATTCAACCCACCATGGATTCCTTTGAGGCATCTGGGTTCCTTCACAAGGCAGAAGTGAGGGGCTGGTGGGGCTTACTGCCACCTCCACTGCTGCCCCACACTATTTTTAAGAGGGACTTACAAGCCTCCTTCACAGTTTCTCAGCCTCACGAGGCTTGTAGTCCCTGTTAAAAATTGCAGCAGAAATGACAGCAAATAACCCGTCAATAATCAAATCTGCAAAAGTGAAACCTGCAAACATGGAGGTTGGACTCTACAGAAAAAGAATCGGAAAATGATTCTGATAAACAGGGTTAGAACTGATATAGTAGCTTGATGGCTGGGGCTTAACTTGGCCTCAGAAGAACCAAAGTCTGGCTTAGCTGCAGACTGATGACTGATCTAGCGTATCACAATGTATTTGCTAGTTCATCCCTACGATTCCCCTTCTCAAGGATTTGTTTGTTTAGAACTGGTAGAACCATCTACAAAGGCAATGCAAATCAATCAGAACTCTACAACAGCGACCAGGTGGATATTTTGAAGACCAGACCCCAGCTGAGCTCCTACATCATGCTTGCGTTGTGTGAATCTATACTCAAGTAATTAAGTGGTGCATGTGCTCTACCGCTTCTCCTGAATACTGACATTGTGTAACCAGTTGCATATCTCTGAATCCAGCAGCACAAATAGATAGTTTTACCCTATCCAGCACTGTACAACTGCATGTGCAACAGTTACCCCTGTGTAACTCTCTTACATAACTGTGAACTGAATATGGGCATTATGTCTTGGCCAAAAAAGTATAACTGCATATTTAAGTGAACTTACAGGTATGTAAAACACCAACAGGCATACCAGCCTTTATGTATAGAATTCCAGTTCTGTTGGAACTATGCAAACTAAATCCATGTTAACACTCTTTCCAGTTGCTTGGAAGGTAGTTTTGACACTCTGCTAGTCTCCACCTGGAGAATTGGACATGCTGTTTGGCTACCATGCTATAAAACTTAGGAAGCCAATCTGGCAACCTTTTGCTATTTTGGATTATAACTATTGTAAGCCCTAGTCAGTGTGGCCAATGGATGAGGATTTAGATATCTAATATCATTTGCAATGATATTTGAAATTGGTTAGGCAGAGAAACCATCTTGACTACCTAGTCAGGATCTGGGTCAAACTTACAGGCACAGGTCCATGATGTTATGCCATGTAGGGTTTGAGCAATTAATGCTTAATTTTTTTTTAACAGATGCTCTTTGTATTTTCATGTCTTAAGTACAAGAAAATGGCACCTTTTGTGGGGTTGTGTGGGAGACAAATTTCAAATCTTCTTGACACCCACACTCTCTGTTCTGCATTTTTGTAACTATCTCCAATTATCTGTTTCTGAAGGTTTTTATTTATGTAACTATCCAATGGATTTTTTGGAAACCTATCTCTGACATGAAGTTTAAACTCCACTCCCCTAATTTGACTACATTAAGAACCAACAGAATTGATACCGCTGTCCATGGTAGCTGGCAGTCAGGAATATAGAAACAGAAGCCAACTTCAGCAGAATTTCCTTGCTTAAACAATGGTAACTTTGTGCAGATATGTAGTAGTGCATCTGCCTGGAGACTCTATAGGTGATCTAAGGATGTGGCAGGGAGAGATTTGTAAAGTTCCTGACTTAAAATGGAGTTGATGAAGAATGAGAATTGGAAGTTGAGGAGGAGGGTTCTCAACTTATTCAAATATTATACCTGTCTGTACTGTCACCATCCTGGGTAGTACTACTGTACTCACATGTTCTTGGCTCCTAAAGCACATGATGGACTTACTTTGCTGGAGCGAAACAGGGACATGCCTACTCAAATCTCTGGATAAAAGGGTGCCTAAGAATCTGTCCCCCAAATATTCAGCACCTTTAAAGTGAGTGATAAAACCTGTACTGTATTTGTTGATGTCATCAGCCTGCACCACAACCTTGCGAGTTTGATAATGGAAGAATGGTGGAATATAGATGTAACAAAATAATAAAGCAGTCCTTGCATGTACTTGCAACAGGGGTTGGAACAGTTACATTTGGACATCCTAGCCAGCATGACTGTTGGTCGTGTTGGCTGGGGTTTTTTCAGGAGTGCAGTTCAAAAGGTAGCTGTTCCAGGCTCTGACATGCTGCAATAGCTGAGACTTGATATCACAACAACCCACATCTCTTCCCTCTCCATTGTCTGTTTACTGTCAGTGACATCAGTCTCCATGGAACAGTTTTAGCACAATAAGGGATGGCATTTCGAAATCAGAAAGTGCGATGGGCAGGAAATTGGGTTTTGTTTCTCAGGCAGTTTACTGATAAATCCTTCTGGGTGAGGGAATGCTGGCGTTCTTCATAGTTTCTTGCTTAGAAAATAAGAACTGCCTATAGATTATTTGTTCTGTTAATGAGAGCCAGTGTAGTATAGCAGTTTTGAGTGTTGGACTGGGAGTTCAAGAGACCAGGGTTCAAGTCTGAGTTCAGCTATGGAAACCCACTGAGTGACCTTGGGGAATCACACTCTCTGAACATCTGAGGAGGAGTACGACAAACTCCTTCTGAAGAAATCTTGCTAAGAAAACCAAGGATAGAGTTGCTATAGGTTGGAGCTGACTTCAATGTTAACTTATAGCATGTTAACAAAAGGGTAGACATATGTAAGAGGAAAGTTCAAATTGGCATGGAGTACCTTTTAAGGTTTTGTTGTTATTTGCTGTGAAATCAGTTTTGACTTATGGTGACCCTATGAATTAGTGACCTACAAGATCTCTGGTCATCGATTGCCCCATTCAGGTCTTTCAAACTCAGGGCCGTGGCTTCCATGAACAAATCAATCTACCTATAGTGTGCTCTTCCTCTTTTCCTACTGCCTTCCACTTTAGCAAACATTATTGTATCTTCTGTAGGCCACAACATCTCATGATATGTCGAAAGTACACCAGCCTCACTTTAGTCATCTTTGCTTCTAATGAGAGTTTAGACTTGGTTTGCTCTAAGACCCATTCATTTGTCTTTTTAGCAGTCCATGGTATCTATAGAAATCTTTTCCAACACCATATTTTAAATGAGTTGATTTTCTTCCTGTCAACTTTTTTCACTTTGACAGAGTACTGGAAAATAATTATATGTGAGTACATCAGCATTGACAAGTTATTTCAAGAGGTTCAATGCACACTTATGATATAGTTATTCCCATGCTCTGATTCTCAGGAAGTTTTGAACTTCAGCTCCTAGAGGCTGACCATTGGTCATCTTAACTGAGGCTTTTGGGAAATGAAGGTCCAAATACCTGGAAGACCAATGCTAATATTCACTGATAACAAATAAAAATGTAGCTCTCTTTAGCTTGAGTTAAAAAATGTGGATCACTCAACCAATTTTCTGGTTTGTCTCTCCTCAGGCATAATGACAACAAGACCTTCCTTGTCTGGGTCAACGAGGAAGACCATCTTAGAGTTATTTCCATGCAGAAAGGTGGAAATATGAAGGAAGTTTTCACCCGCTTCTGTACAGGGCTAACGCAGGTAAATTATGATTGGTGACAGAGCTGAGTGGAAACTTCCCGAAGGGGGTGAATTGATGCAGGCTTCCTCTGCAGCGCTGAGTCCAAAATGCTGACTTAATTGTCAGCTCTGAAATAAATGCAGCCGCATGCGTCGGCTGGGCTGTGAATTCCCAGTCCAGACAGAGGTTATGGTGCAGTGCGCTTGAAGGAAGGAACACAGATCCCTCCTGACAGCCGAACTTTACTGGCCAGTACCTGCCTGCCTTCTTTTTCTTTTGAAGGAGTAGAGATGTGCAAGCATTAGCCAATGTCGAACATGTGTCCCTCAAATTTCTGAACAGGATTGGAATGTTAAAAGCCTTTTACATTTAAACAGTCTGTCTCGAAGTCTGTTACATGCCTATGTGTGTAAGAAGTCTGGTAGGTAGACATGCTGTTTCCAAAGTAACATACACAAACACAGTAAAATGGACATGTTTTAGTGTTTTATCTTGAATGAGCATTGGAAGAGATAGTTGCTCAAATGCCCTGCCTTCATACAAGCTCCATATTAATCACACTGGCATTTGGCTATAGCCTCTTCTAGTAGTTTGCATTACAGAAGAAGGCCAGTCAAGTATTGGAAGAAGCCATGCATCGGGATGGTGCTGGAATTCCAGCTTGCATTTCTAAAAATGACTTACCTCTGTCAGAAGTAGAAACACTGATTTTTGCCCCATTTGCTAAATTAACAAAATTATATACTGGCCTCGGCATTGCCACCTCCCTATCCAACTGCAGTTATGCAATAAAAGGCATGAAGAGACTTCCAAATTGGGAAGTTGCTTTGATGATAAAGGCCTTTCCATATCTTAGATTTCACTTTCCAGAATACCTCAACCATTGTGGGCACATAATATGTGTGCTCATGCTGGCTAAGGTGATTCTGGGAGATGTATTTAAAAAGCAACTTTCTCCTAGCTGTCAATCTAGCATTAATTTCAGGGAGAGGTGGAGTTAACCTGCCTTTCTTGTACAAAATAATTGGAGTGGAAAGGGCCAATAGTTCAATAGTTAGGAAGAGTACCTCATAATGACCTGTTTTGGTTTTCTTTTTATCTAGATTGAAGCACTCTTCAAATCCAAAAACTATGAATTCATGTGGAATCCCCATCTTGGATACATCTTGACCTGCCCTTCCAACCTTGGCACAGGGCTCCGTGCAGGTGTCCACATTAAACTACCCAACCTTGGCAAGCATGAAAAATTTGGTGAAATCCTGAAGAGACTGAGGCTGCAGAAACGTGGCACAGGTGAGAAACTGAAAATTGATCTCTTTTTATTCTTTGTCTTTAAATTGTCGTTTTTTAGTCAGAACACAACAAAACTTGTAAAACTACTGCAGAAGGAATGCAAAGCAAATAAGACTTCAAAACAAAACATTATAAAACCCGAAAGAAAAGAAGAGATCTTTACTAGATGCAAAAAGGTGTCGTTCAGTGATATAAATAGACTAAGACCCTTCTTCTAAACCTTGAAACTGAATTACAGTAGTCCCTCCACTTTTGCAAGGGTTTGGGATTCAGAACCCTTGCAAAAGTGGAAAAACCAAAAATAACTCCCTCCCACAACACTCCCCTCCCGTTCCCTTTTGGGTCTCCCCCCTCCCATTCTCTTGCCTCTTACCTCCATGCTGTGGCCAATGGGAGGGGGTAGTGCTGGAAGCAGGGAAGGAAGGCGTGCATGTGCCTCCCCCGCCATTTCCTTGGCTTTTGCCTGGGCCTTTTGCCTTCCTTCTCCATACCCAGCAAAACTCAAGGGAATGGGAGGAGGAGAATTTGGCTGGGGGAGGCCTGCATGCTTCACTCATGATCAAATTCGCAAAGGTCAAACCTTGACTGTAGAGGAAGGACAGTACATCTGCGACTCAGTTAATGAAGCAGATCTGTTCCTTAAAAAGAAATTTGGTACCAGAGGCAACAATAACATAAAAGGAATAAGGATGGGTTCCTACACCACAGAAACAGAGTGGTAGCTCAATATGTTTCAACAAATGTTTTTATTAAGAATGAACAATATGTACATGTGACATGAAGCAACCAGGTCAGTCGAAGCCTTGCATAAGCAAACAAAAACAGTTTGAACATTCTAGAGACTTGAAAACTTCTCCCAAAATGCATCCAGGAGTGACTTTTTTCTTTGACCAATCTCTGTGGTTCTCAATGATTTCCATTTTTGATGGCTCAACTTACTTAGATCTATTTTTTTAAAATATGTATGTATGTATGTGCTGGGGTAGCTAGTGAGGCAGGCTTCTCTGCTTTCCCTCTTCTTCTCTGTTTTGCTCTTCATGCCTGCTCAATGAGGGACTCTGGAGGCACCAGCCGTTTACTCTGCCTGTTGGGGGCAGGTCCACACAGTTACAATAGGAATGACTAGAGCAGAATCCCATTTTTTCCAGACTCAAGCTTTCTTGCACCATTGGCTGAAAACAAGCATCTGCAACCCTACACTGAAAGTCTGTGTTTCTCCAACCTTCCTTTGTCATCCTTCCAGTGCTGATGCTGCTTAAAACCTTCCAACTAGGTAGAGGACAGGGAGGAAAGGGTGGGGACTTGACATGGAATAATTTTTGTATCAAAGAGCTTCTTTATCAGAGGCTTTGTTAACCAAAATATGCCCATACTTCTATGTTGGGAGTGGGGGCTTTTTGAAAAAAAGAGAACTGAAGTTTTCAAATGCAGTTCCACACATTCAAATAGCCCAGGCAGGATTACGACTACAGTCAGCAGTGGATTTTTGAATATAGGACCATCTCAAGACATTTGGCTGCCTGAGGCAGGGAACAAGATGGTGTCTCTTCCTGTTCCATATCCAACACCGAAAGGGACTGGCAGCTGCCAGTTCCAGAACAGATCAGGATTCTCTTGCACCCTGAAGGCAACAGGCTAGCTCAAACGGCTTCAGAATAGGCTCCCTGGCACACTTCTCTATCCTCCAAGCACTTTACTGCTGCCTGACTTTACGGCTTGCACCCCTTTCCACCTAACAACAGGGCCGATCTTGCTCGGATGTCTTCCTTGATGCAAAAGATGGCATACCTTCTTGCTGCTTTAAGTTATATTGCCTAGGTAGCATCCAGCTCAAACAACATTCAAGAAAGAAGAATTCTTACTCAGCCAGTAGCACCAGCTCCTGTCTGATCTTGGAATCTAAGCAGAGTCAGCTGTGGTTAGCACTTGGATGGGAGACCACCAATGAATACCAGGTGCTGTAGGCTATATTTTAGAGGAAGGGACTGGTAAAACCACCTCCAGTAGTTCTTGCCTAAGAAAACCCTGTGAAATTCATGGGGTTGCCATAAGTCAACAGGCAACGTGAAGGCGCCCACACACAGAGGACAGTTTTGACTGTTTCATGAGGCAGTTTGGCCACAGTGGGCCAAACTGTTATGAACGGAAGAAGAACGTCACTGGGTGTTCAGACAACACTCAACTACTCACATCACTGTCCGTGTTGTGTGGCTGTTTGCAAATACATCCTGTAAACGGAAGAGGGGAATTCCTGAGACCAGGGTCATCCATTGCCATGGAGACAAAGTCTATTTTAGATTTTGTTTCATTTAGTGCAGGAAGTGCTAGAATTTGCTTGACCTGGTGTTACTCAATATCTGATAGCTGAAGCATGCAAATCACTTTCAGAATGTAAGAACTTGCTTGACCTGGTGTTACTCAATATCTGATAGCTGAAGCATGCAAATCACTTTCAGAATGTAAGAACTATTTGTTTTTAAAAAGCAGGTTTTCCGTTACATTTATGTCCTTCCTTTCATTCAGTGAGTTCAAGGCAATGTACGTGACTCTCTTGCTGTTCACTTTTTCCACGCAACCATCTCATACAGGCTGACAGTGACACTCATTGAGTGAGTTTCATGCTCAGATGCTGCAAGTCCTACACAATACTAGTTGTCCAGCCACTATCTGCTGCTTTTACTTACTGGAACTTGACTGGAAGGAGGGAAACTCCCCAGCAGGGATTTAAGAGAATGTGCAGGCAGTCTTCACAGAGCCAGACAATTTTGTTGTTGCTCTGCTTCATGACTGACTGAACTGCCTGCAATATACACAGTGCAATTATCTGCTCCTGTGGGGTGGAGTTAGGAAAGCCAGAACTGTGACTCATGCAGGGACATATCAGGCAGCTTCCTCTGTGGATTGATACTGCTGAGATTTTACTTGTTTGTATCTGTGTTTCCCACTCTTATTCAAGGAGCTCAAGGTGCAATAGATAATTCTTGGTGTCCCCCCCAACCCTGCAGGCACACACACTTACACAATCATTCTCCCACACAGCTCTGTGAGAATCTACTTTATCTTAACTGAAATACTTTTGACTTGGGAGTAAATCCAGTTTCTAGTTCCAGCTAGAATAAATCCATTGAACCTGCTGAACATAAGTCAACACTCACATAAATCTCATTGATTCAAATGGGTCCAGTTTATTTGGATTAGCAATTGAATTTAGGTCTGCTTCTTGGGTGTTTTGCCTTAAAGGGAACCTCCCAATGCCCTGGACTTCAGATTTCAGTTGACATTTTGTTTTCATTATTCATTTTAAAAATATTTAAATATACTTCCTTTCATCTAAAGAGCAGAGGACAACTTACATGATCCCCCCTCCAACATTTTTTCTTTTTCACCCTGTGAGATAGGTTATCCTGAAAGACTGTGGTCTAAATCCAATGTTATCTGACCTTCACTAACTCAGCAGGGATTTCCATTCCCTCATCCTCTGGAGTCCCCTGTAAGCTTCCCAAACCTTCTCTGGAAGCCACCCAACTTCCTAGAGAATAGACTGAGTGGACCAGTCTTCCAGAATCAGCCAGTATGGTGTAGTTAGAATGTTAACCTAGGACCAAAGAGATCAAAGTTCAAGTTCTGACTGTCCTAATTCATGAAGACATTGTGGGAATAAAAGTCTCAGGAAAGACATTACAGTGTGGTCATTGGAGGAAAGGTAGAATGTAGCTATAGTTAATAAATGAAACATGAACAAATTTGGTGGTAGATTAGAAATTGAGGTATAAGCAGGAAGGGGAAACAGTAATATAGGAAGCTGCATTATCCTGAGGTCAGATCTTAGGTTAATATAGTTGCTTAGTAACTCTGGCTTTGGCCTGAATCCAATTGCTAGCCACAACTAGTGTGTTGTTGTTGTATGCGTTCAATTTGTTTCCAACTTACAGTGACCCTGTTGGTTTGGTTTTTTTTTTGCAAGATTTGTTCATGCTCTCCTCTGAGACTGAGAGAGTGTGACGTGCCCAAGATAACCCAGGGATTTCCACAGCCAAGTGGGGATTTGAACCCAGGTCTGCAGAGTCATAGTCCAATGTTCAAATCACTCCACCTTGCTATTTAATGGGATTTATATTGGTTGTGGGCTTATTTATTTCTTAAATGTATATTTCACCTTTCTCCCTAATGGGATCCAAGGCGGCTTACAATACTCTAAAAGGATACCATACCATTTAGCAATAGATTCCAGTTGGAACTCACTGAATCTGTTGACTCACTGTGAATCTGTTATTAAATGACCAGTCAATTGCTATAAATCCCATTGGTTCAATGGGTCGAGTATAGCTGGAACTGGCAATGGAATTTAAGTCCCTGCTTGGCAACAGCTCTACAGCATGATCCTTTCCAAGCCATATCTGGAGATCACTGGTGTTACTTGGTGGTCTCTCATCTAAGGACTAAGCTGGCCCAACTCTTCTGCATCTTCAAAATCAGATGTCATCAGAATGTTATAATGGTATAAATTCAATCTGGCAGCAATGCCATGCCATTCCACTAGCTGAAGGACACCACTAGAGACATCTTAAGTGAGTGAGGATTTGATTCTGGATCTCCTACTTCTAGTCCAAAAGTTGATCCACAGTACCATACAGCTCAAGTCCAGGTTATTTGAAGGACCATATTCTTCCATACATACCTGACTGTGTCTTGAGATCTTTTGGGGAGGACCTTCTCTCCGTCTCAACACTCTTACAGGTACATCTGGTGGGAACACAGGAGAAGGCCTTCTCAGTGGTGGCCCCAGGCTATGGAATTCCCTTCCCAGAGAGAGACTAGAGTGGTAACATCCTTGCTATCTTTCCACATGCAGGCAATATTATCAGGCCACAAGAGACTGATTGCTTGAAGGGCAATGACCTTTTCATAATGTGTTGGATGTTTTATTACTGTTTTCTTTTTGATAGTTTTTTTAACAAGTTTCTAGGGGTTTTTTTGATAGTTTAATTACCTTTCTAACTTGTATGTTGTTTAATTTTTAGCTATGTTTTAACTGTTGTGAGCCTCCTTAATTCCTAAATTGGGGAAAAGGCAGGATATAAATAAATATAACAGCAGTGAGTGTGCTGGTGGAGGCCTCTGCCTGTTAGTTTGATTGTTGTCTTCAATTTCTTTGTGGGTTTGTAGGTGGTGTGGACACAGCTGCTGTAGGAGGAGTGTTTGATGTCTCCAATGCTGACCGTCTTGGGTTCTCCGAGGTGGAGCTGGTACAGATGGTGGTTGACGGGGTGAAACTGCTGATTGAAATGGAGAAATGCCTTGAGAAGGGGCAGTCCATTGACGACCTCATCCCTGCTCAGAAATGAAAAGCACTTTAACATCCCAGCACCCCCATGCTTCTTCCTAACTTATTGGATGAATAATACGAAACAACAAAAAAGAGAGGAAAAAAAACCCCCATGAGATGCTCCAATCAAAATCTGGAGTCAACAGAGAAAATCCCCACTTAGTAACACTTGTAGAAAGTCTTCCATCCATATGTGTTAGAGTTTATTTTTTTGATGGCTAAAATGTCATGGAGAAACTGAAATAAAACCATTGTTTGGCCTGATCAATGTCTCAATTGTCATCTTCCATTTTTTAAAAAATATAGTTAGCAGTTAAGGCTGCAGCCACACGGACAAGTAAAAATCTGCCTATCTCTACCACAGCCTCACAACATGGCTGCAGCAAGCTAGCAGGGGTATGGGGGATGGATGTGACAAATCCCCCTCAGTCTTTTGAGATCTGCACTGTAAATAAGGCTTTGCCTTGCCTCATATAGTGTGGATATGGAGGTTGAGTTAACCAAGATAGAATCAAAGAGTTGGAAGAGATCACAAGGGCCAAACAGTGCCGTGCAGGAAGACACAGTCAAAGCACTTCTGACAAATGGGCATCCACCCTCTGTTTACAAACCTCCAAAGAAGGAGACTCCACCACACTCTGAGGCAGTGTATTCCACTATCAAACTGCTTTTACATTAGGAAGACCTTCCCGTTTAGATGGAATCTCTTTTCCTGAAGTTTGACGCCATTGCTCTGTGTTGTAGTCTCTGGAGCAGCAGAAAACAAGTCCGTTCCATGTGACATCTTTTCAGATATTTAATCATGGCTATCATATCACCTCTTAACCTTCTCTTCTCCAGGCTAAACATAGCCAGCTTCCTAAGCCGCTTATCAGAGGGCATGGTTTCCAGGACTTTATGTAATACATATCGACTGGCATTCTGTGTTGTAATCTAGAGTTATAGATCCATAACTGTTCCTTATTCACTAACACTACCTAGTCGTGACTGTGGCAGTATTGCCACAGTTGTAAATTGTAAATGCCTCCCCAAACCTATTTTACCAGGCAACAGCCACACCAAGATAGGGAGGTCTGTTCAACTGGCAATCAGGACACTGGAGGTGACATTTACACCCTCTTCTACCAGCAAGCAAGGTTGTGATAATTAGATAACTAGAAACAGGACCTCATCACAATTCCTTGTTGCAGCCTCACTTGCTGGCAGGAGGTGTTTGTCATCCTCATAGAATCATAGAGTTGGAAGAGACCCCAGGGCCATCGAGTCCAACCCCCTCCTATGTAGGAACACCCATCAAAGTATTCCCAACAGATGGCCATCCAGCCTCTGCTTAAAAACCTCCAAAGAAGGAGACTTTACCACACTCTGAGGCAGCATATTCCACTGCTGGACAGCTCTGACCATCAGGAAGTTCTTCTTGAGGTTCAGATGGAATCTCCTTTCCTTCAGCTTGAATCCATTGCTCCTTGTCCTAGTCTGGAGCAGCAGAAAACAAGCCTGCTCCCTCCTTGACATGACATCCTTTCAAATATTTAAACATGGCTATCATGTCCCCTCTTAACCTTCTCTTCTGCAGACTAAACATACACATGCACTCTCACCAGCTGAGCGGACCTCCGTCTCAGTAAAATAGGTTTGGGGGAGTCAGGCCTGGAGATGATACAGAGTTACATCTCTATAACTAAGTAGGCAAGGGACCCTCTTAATCTGGTACCAATGCAGGTCCAGCAATTAAGAGACAAAAAGCAAGAATTCTTTACATCCCTTATAGTGGCATGTAGGATCCACATTTTCACAACATGCCTGAGGTTAGGCTTAGAGAGTATAACTGGCCCCTAATCACTCAATCTATAGGATATGGAAGTAAGTGGCCCCTGCCCCCCATCTTAACATTAATGTTATGCCATACTATTTTGGCAGTTGCTGAATGAATCCTGATTCTCACAGGCCATTTCCGCACAGGACTGTTCTAGCGCTATTATTCCACTTGCAACATCCTATGGAATCCTGGGGTTTGCAGTTTCGGGAGGGGCTTTCCCCCATGCTGTTCGCAGTCAGCTGGTTACATGTGCCTTCTTACTTAGAAGTGTAGTATTTGTGTTTTTAAAGTCGATGGTATATTAGTTGCCTCCTTAAACTGGGCAGAGGTGGAGCGTAGCTATAGAGGGGCCAAAATGAGAGCACTGCCTGTCTCATGGAATTTAATCCTCAAATTTCTGGTATTGCAGAGATGGTGGAGACATTAAAAATCATCCATGGTTAGAACTCTTCTATTAGCTGTGTGCACATTCCCTTGGCAAATCGGCTGTCCTCCTGTTCTTTTTGAATGCCCAAGCTGTATTCTAAATGCTCAGCTAAGGTTTTTTAGTTACTGCAATGTTAGCTATTTGGGGACTGGAGGAAAATTTAATTGAAGAAAGGGTAGAACTGTCATTTGTGGGGCAGGGGGCAGCATCCTCATTCTCATGTCCTACTATAGCCTTGTGGTAAAGGAGCAAATCTTTAAACCACAAAGGAATGAAAAATTAACAACGGCTGGGAACTTGTTGGCAACTTACTCAAACAAAAATGATATTTCTGACCTGAGCATAGTGGCATGGGCAGATGACAGCAAAGGCTGTCTTCGTCAAGAGATGAAGCCTTCCTGCCAGCTACTGAACAGCTTGGAAGGCAGCAGGGCAGATTCTCAAAATGGGCACAGTTTTTGCAGTGCTCCTTGTTCATTGGAACACCTGAAACCATATTTATTTCTGCTACCACACCTCTGCCATCTGTTTCCTCTTCCACTAGCCCTCCAAACATTGTTGGACTGCAGCTCCCAGCATTCTTCACCGGTGGCTATACTACCTAGGGATACTGGGAGTTGCAGTGCCACAACATCTGGTGGGGCTGTCTGGTTTCTATCTTGCTCTCAAGACTGAACAAAATTCACCATTCCTTAGATCTTCTATGTCTTCCTCAGTAACCATAGTCTAATGTCACAAAAGCAAACATTGCATGGATGATAGCAAGTCTACCTTGGTAGTCTTTCATCTCAGCAGTGTCTTTGAGAACCCCACCTTCTTTTGTAGGGAAGGGCAGGCATGCTTTGAAATTACCATATTCACCTCATATAGACAAGTGTTTCATCTGCACCTACTGTATTTAAAAGCTTCCTTAACCAGTTGTCAAGAGGAAGGTGAAACAGATGCTTTATTAAATGCAGAGCAAGCAGAAGAAAAATTCTTTTCTATTGGCAAATACAAACACACAAGTATCCAATCAGACGAGGCCCATTAATCTCCCAAGGTAAGAGAACTTTAAACTTTGCACTACACACACACACACATATATACACATGAGGGGACTTAACCAACACAACAGCTTTTCAGTTGTTGCTATTGTTGGAAAATTAGGAGTCAGGAACCCTTGCTGATCTGCCAATCCTCTAAAGCTCTACCAGCAGAACCTAATCTGCCTTCTGCCCACTCCTGCTTCAAATCTCTAATACAGTGGGCTGCTCAAACGCTTCAGAAGGAAAATCGTGAGCTCTCTATTTCCATGCAAGAACTGCTAAGGCAGGATAAATTTACATGTGCCTCAATATAGCTATACTTATAGAAGAGCTCTCTGAGAGACTTGACAACTGCTGAAGAGGAGAGGGCCTGTCATGTGCTGGATAACTTGCACTCTCAGAAAACCCTCAGAGTTAGAGCAGAAACATTTATTTGGAGCAAACAAGGAGACTATTGTTATGTTGGATGGTTATAGGTTTTATACCTTGTCACACAAATTTGGGCACACATTGCAACGATTGATGAAAATCACCATACCCTATCAGAACCAGATTTTTCCAGATCCTTCTACCATTTACATATCTTTTATCCTGGGAGCGAACACAGTTCCTGTTTCCTTCTCTTTGCCATGTCCATTCCCATAACACCTTCCCACTAGTTTCACATCTCCTTCCCCTTCTGATCTTTTCCCTCTTTGCCAGATGCAAAGTGACATTGAAACACTGCAGCGATTACCCTCTTGGTGCTTTGGTATGCTTTCAAACCTACAACCAGATACATAGGCTATTTCTGCACTAGACTGTTATAGTGCTATTATTCCACTTTCAACATCCTGTGGAATTCTGGGGTTTGTAGTTTACTGAGGTCAAAGAGCTCTCTGATTGAGAATTATAAAGGCCTCTCCCTAAACTTGCAAACCCCAGGATTCCATAGGATGTTGAAAGTGGATTAATAGCACTGTAACAGTATAGCATGGAAATAGTCAGAGTTGCAAACAGCAATTGGCAATTGATACATTGTAGCACTAGCAAACTTTAGCTCCCCTTTCATCTATTAGCTTACATTTTAACAGATACTATTTTGCAGCCAGTATACTATGCAGGAGCTATGCCCAGGTCTGTGCTTTTCTTGATCTTGGTCATGGTACATTTTTTGTGGGTGGTAGTGGTGGTAACAAAGCTGTAACAAAGTTACAGTTCAATAATAATGTACTGAATGAAAATAATGTCATTTTCTGTTTATAATCTTCCAGTTACATTTTCTAACTATTTAAAAAGAATCTTTAGAGCCTTTTTGAGTGCATTTTTCCCATGCTTTATGTCATTCTTTTTATCAGACTTACATTTTTTAAAAAGTAGTGTAAAAAGATTTTTTTTAAAAGTAACATGTTGTAAGCGAGAAAGTTAATTGCCACATAATAACAAACTATGTTGTTGTTAGGTGCATTCAAGTCAACTTTGATTCATGGTGACTTCATTCTGTTTTTATTTTTTCCCCCCAAGATTTGTGTACAGCAGATTTGTCACAGTCATCTTTTGAGGATGAGAGAGTGTGAGCTGCTCAGTGTCTCCCATGGCAGAGTGGAGGTTTGAATCCTGGTCTCCCCAAGTTCTAGTGCAGCGGTCACACCACTATACCACACCCTCTCAGCCTAGATCATCTTTTCAGCCCCTACTATAGGACAGTTGCTGTGACATGCCTTCGGGTCAATTCTGACTTATGCTGACCCTATCCTAGGGTTTTCTTAGCAAGATTTACTCAGAGGAAGCTTGGCATTGCCCTCCTTTTAGTCTGAGAGTGTTTAACTTGACCAAGACCATCCACTGGGTTTTCACAGCCAAGCAGAGACTTGAACTCCGGTCTCCCAGACTCCTAATCCAAAACTCACATCACTACATCATGATGGCTTTTAGCTGTCAAATGATGAGATTGAATCCATAATTGAATACTAATGGGAACAAATTTCTCTGAAGAAATAATATTCCAAATTCTGAATTATAGAAACCTTCTGTAGGTAGGGGCAGAGCTTGGAGTTGTGTGAGGAGGGGAGAGGGGGGCTATGACACGGGGGCGTGGCCACTGTGCAAGGATGTGGCTAGGGGGCACGGCTATGGGCTGGCATGCCCCAGAAACATTTTGCTGCCCAGGGCGAATTTGCAACCCCCCCCCCACATTCCTACACAACTGTAGGAAGCTTTTGCATGGAATGAATAAGAAGAATCTCTCTCTCTCTGTTATCACTAGGAAACCAGGGACGGAAAATATATTTAATTAACATTTAAGTGTGGTGTAGTAGTTTGTACTTTGGAGTACAGTTCTGGAGGCATGGAAACCCACAGCATAATTGTGGGAAAGTCACACTGTCTCAGCCTCAAAGGAAGGGAAAGGCACACTCCCCCTGAACAAACTGTGATAAGAAAACCCTAATAAGTTTGCTCTAGGTTCACCATAAATTGGAAATGACTTAAAGGTGTACAACCACCACCTTATATTTCAGACCAAAATCACCTCTGAGTATTCCTTGCACATCAAAACCCTATGAAATTCATGGACTTGTCATATGTCTACAGGCAAACTTAAAGCACATGTGTTTTGCATGTGCCTTCAGGTCACCGGTTGACTTATAGGCCATTTCTACACTATACTATTATAGTGCTGTTATCCATTTCAACATCCTGTGGAACTCTGGGGCTCATAGTTTACTGAGAATTCTAAATGCCCCTCCCTAAACTGCAAACCCCAGGATTCCATAAGATATTGAAAGTGGAATAATAGCACTACAACAGTGTGGTGCAGAAATGGTCATAGTGACCTCATGAATTTCTTAGAGTTTTCTTAAGCAAGGAATATTCAGAGGTGGTTTTGTCAGTTCCTTCCTCTGAAACAGCCTACAGCCCCTGGTATTTTTTGATGAAGGCACACGGACATACAACATTTAGACAAACATTTATAGCCCATCATTGCTTTGACATTCTGTGACACAAGGATTGTTCATTTTCTTGGACAGATTGCATTCAGCCAGCTGATGATGTGGTGAAACTGGTCCTTGAAAAGGTGGGGCTAAATGTTCCAGTTAGTCTATTGCCTCCAGATATGGCAGAGGAAGCTATCCTGATATTAGAGCTGAATTAGGATTCAATTGTTGGCCCAGTCAGCTTTTGCAGATGGAATGGGAGGCAGGGAACCCTCTTGTTCTTTACTTTAGGCATCTAAATGTCCTGAAAATACTCCCAACACTGAGTGAAGGAGGTTTCAGAAGGATGTTTTAAAGTTCTCCCATCCCTGGCATGCTCAGAGGTTTTTTTTAAAAAATCTCTCCATGGGGAAAAGCTCAGTCATGCAGTGCCTCACCTATGATTTTAATCAGGAACAATTTCATTGTCAGATGACCTGTTTGTCTAGAATCTCAGCTCCTGGATGGCTTCAAAACAAGAAGAGATATACTTTATGCAATGTTTTGGAAGCATCTGGTAAGATACCACAGTTCCCCAGAGCACGTTGCCAGAAAATGAGGCCTAACTTGCTTATCAAGAAAGAAATCTTTATGCTTTAGTAGGTGGTATGGCAAATATGATTCAACCCTTCCTCGCTTTCATAAAAAGGAAAACATTAAAATGGAATGTATTAAGTGGGAGGCATGAATATGCCTTACAATTAAGCAGCTGTGTGTTCTGAACTGGTTTAAATCACTGTGTATCTCTCCCTCTCTATATGTGTCAATATATGGTATATACTCATGTATGCATCTAGAAATTTTAGTAAAAAAAAAATTGATTTTATACCTGGGTCAATTTATCCATGGATCAATGTAAGTACTATATCTTAACTCTTATCAAAAAATGAACTCTTATTTATATACATTCATATATTCATAAATACACACACACACACACACACACATATCTATACACACATATACTATGATTAATGTACATAGTGACATATTTGTTAACTGAAAAGTGTAGGAAGAAAAATCTTTTAACACGTTGTTGTCTCATATAAGGAAAATATTAATTTAAAAAGAGAAAGGACTAAGATGCCTATTTGGTTTTCACTGTATCTTTTTCTTTTTTTGGATAAGAAAGGTATACAATGAAGAACGTTAATATAAGCTGTTTCCATCGCTTATATTGGGAAAGTTATTTTATTAAATTGTTGAATATTCAGGTGTAAGTACTTGTATAATTTGTAATGCCACGCATTGCCTTTTTGAGTGTAATATTCGGGTTCTTTTTTACTGTGGTGTTTTTAAATTTATTTGCTCCCATTTGTATTTTATATTCTTTGTAATTCATGTCTTATTCTTTTTTGTATAGAGTTATCACAATAAAAACAATTTTAAAAAGGGGAAGGGAGCCATCCCCTTCTTTGAGTAGAGTGGCAAAAGGTAAGAGCTTAGTTTGACCCAGGAGAACCTGAAAGAAGCACCAACCTCTCTACTCTCTTCCCCACAGTGTGTTTCTGGCCTTTGTGAATGCATGGGCAGTAAAACTGTGGCAGCAGCAGCCTAGGGTGACTGGCCCTTGCGGTGGCTCTGGTGCTTTCCCCTCTCTGTGGAATGACCCTTGGCTTATCTACAGGACATATCAAAATCCATAATTTTGGCCCCCAAACCCACTCCCAACTTACACAGGAGATCAATTTATACATGAGTATATACAGTATACTCATTCTAAGGAGAGAGCGAGGTCATTTCTGCCCTACACTGTTTATAGTGCTATTACTCCACTTTCAACCTCCTGTGGAATTCTGGGGTTTGTAGTTTCCTGAGGCCAAAGAGCTCTCTGGCTGAGAATTCTAAATGCCCATCCCTAAGTTGCAAACCCCAGGATTCCATAGGATCTCTGGCCATTTCCGCACTAGACTGCTAGAGTGCTATTATTCCACTTTCAACATCCTATGGAATCCTGGGGTTTGCAGTTTAGGGAAGGCCAAACTACAAACTTCAGGATTCCATAGGACATTGAAAGTAGAATAATAGCATTATAACAGTCTAGTGCAGAAATGGTCTCTTTCTCTCTCTAACCTCCTTCTCTTATATACCACTCTCTTTCTGCCCTTTTCATCCAGTGACTGTCAGGAAAGAGAGTTCACTCTTATCCAGAATGTGGAAGTCACAAGTCACATAGTTATATAAGGTTATCTAAGTTTTTGTTCAGGTAACAAGACTGCAACAAAAGTACTTTTCAAAAATAATAGAAAAACTGGGGACACAATGGACAAATTAACAACACTGATCAGAGAAAAATCTCTGACGACATTACTAAAAGACTGGGAACCTTTAATTGGCTTTTTGCAAGAAAAAAAAATCATAACTGTAGGTTTTGATAATTAATATATTTGGGAGGTGGGAGGGGGTGGGGCTATGGCACGAGGGGCATGGCGAGGGCATGCAGGGGTGTGGCTATGGGTCGGGATGCCCCAGAAACTTTGCCACCTGGGACGAATTGCCTCCTCTGCTCCCATGTTCGTACGCTACTGGGACTGTGCCTCACAAAGACTATCCTTTTTATGTCTATGGAGGGAAGGTAAGACCTTTTTTGTTCCTAAATAGCTTTTTTGAAGAAGAGTAAAAGTGATCCTCTGGTCAGTTATAGTTTTGGAAAAATGGGGGCAGGCCTTGAGGCCCACAGGGATGCAAGTGTGAGTGTGAAAAAAGGGAAAGTGCACAGACCCCAGAATTTTCATGGCCACCACCGACATTATAGCAATGAATGACAGTTAATTACTTTCTAAACAAAGTAACAAGTAATGTGGATGAATTGTTTCTGAAAAGTTACCTTCTAAATTGTGCTTGTATCCCTGATTGCTTGCAGAAGACCTTTGCAATGAGGCTGAGAGTTACAGGTTGCCTACTTTTGGTCTATGAGGGAAGAACTTCTATATTCTGTGTAGGTCACTAGTTCTTCACCTGGGGTCTGGGGACTCCTGGGGGTCCGTGGAGCTCTGCTGCTGGACACCAACAGTAGCAGGAGCAGCAACAAAGATGTGGCAGTGTTGGGGGGGGTGCAGATGCCAAAACTGTTCCCTTGTTTGCAAGCGTCCACACCCCCACTGCTATGTCTCTGACGAAAGGGAGACAGTGGCAGAAGTGTGCGTGCACCCAGACTCTGGAAACCAGGGTTTGAATCCTTACTTGGCCACAGAAACCCAGTGGGTGACCTGAGGCAGGTCACATTCTCTCAGCCTCAGAAAAAGGGAAAAGCAACAATCTTTCCAAGAAAAATCCCATGATGGGTTCTCCTTAGGGTTGCCATAAAGCAGTTTTTAAAGGAGAGAGACAAGATGGCTAGAAAGAACCACCCCCTGTCAGCAGCACTCTGTTATGTGCCTTCAAGTCACTTCTGACTTATGGCAACTGTATGGGAAACTTATCACAAGGTTGTTGTTGTTTTGTGAGATTTATTCAGAGGGGGTTTGTGTTTGCCTTCCTCTGAGGCTGAGAGAACGTGACTTGTCCCAGTAGTCTGGGTGAGGCTTTGAGTTCTAGTCTCCAGAAGCCTTTAATAAATAGATAAATCTGAATAAATCTAAATTTAAATATTTAAGTCTTGCAGGTCTCCAGCAACAAATTATACTTACATGGGGTCCCTGGTAAAGAAAAGGCTAAGAACCACTGCTGTAGGCTATATTTCAGAGGAAAGAACTGGCAAACCACCTGCGAGTATTCCTTGCCTAAGAAAACCCTATGAAATTCATCGGGTTGCAATAAGTTGGTAGGCAACTGGAAGGCACACACACATAAGCAGACAGATACCAGACTGCAATGTATTGCTGTATGATTTAAACCTGCACTGGACAGGTTTCACACACGCTGATATACTGAGGCCTTGGGATCAGAATCTGGTTTGAAAGAACAATCCCAGTTAATCCCCTGTTCTCCCACATTTTAGCTGTTTTTAAAATATCCCAGTCCCTCCTCCCTCTTCCCCACCCCTTTGTCCTCTACTTACTTCAATTGCTGCAAATAGAGTTCAAAGTGCAAAAATAGTTTGCATTTCAATTAACTCAGTAAGGATGAGAAGAGAGGACAGAATTGTATCCTTCCCTGTAGGCTCAGGCAAAAGCAAATTCCTGCAACTCCTCCTATTCTTTCTCATTAACAGCCTTTGCCATCTTCACCACACTCTGATGTTGCTTGTCCTGGTTCTTTTTTGTGACATGTTGGAGGAACGGAACATGGAACAGAAATTACTTTCTTGAGTTGTTTTTTTCCAGTGACAAATATTTGTTGACTGCTTGAAACAAAAATACTATACTGAGGAACATCTGTATTAGAAGTGTGTTTATTGTACGAAATAAATAATTGCCTAGAAAAAGATAAGATACATTCCAGTCTGGAAGGAAAAGACTGTTTTTGCCCAGTTTATGTAACTTTCCAAAACATACTTTACTTTCTCTTGCATCAGAGAAACGGGACACTTAGAACAACAGAAAGCTTTTCTTGCTAGTGTGCCAAAAAGAGAGAGGGAGAATAAGTGAGCAGCAGCTACCTTGTGGTCCTGGTTTGTAATTCTCAGCTTGCTAGTTCTCGACATGTTTCTTCTTGTCTTCCACCCTACTGAGGTGAAGATGCCTTTGTTCACACGTAAAGTTAATAATGTTTACATTAAAATTAATGATGGCGCTCAAAGTTTGAGGAGGCCCACAGAGGTGTAATGACATCCCACCGACTTTTTGTGGCTGAGGTTCTCAGAATAGTGACTCACACCAAAACTACCAGTGGTTTACAGACTGTGAGGCAAGACCATAAGCGGGACCATGATAGTTGCTCAAGAGGGGCGCAAGAAACATCAGTTTACAAGTACAGCAGATGTGAAAAGAAAGACAGGCCTCTCTCTCTCTGTCTCCATGTGTGTGTGCGTGCGTGCGTGTGCACCATTGAGGATTGACTGGTCTTTGCAAAAGAGTGATGCAAAGTATCTTCCCCCATTATACCTTCCTCCAACCTCAGACATAACAAAAATTAGCTTCCCTTAATGCTTTTCACACTCAGCTTCTCCAAATGTTCCATCACTGGTGCATCAGGTGTATGCCCCTTAGCGACCATGAGGCAGTTTCTCAGATAAGGGGAGGCAGTGATGTAGACTCAAGTTGATTGACTCGGACTAAAGTCAGACTTAAGTCACTTCAGTGACTCGACTTGGATTTGACTTGGCAAACATTGCACACTGACTCAATTCAACTTGAGACTTGCGTATTTTTAGTGACTGACTTGCTGCACTTAGTTCAGTAATATATCACAGTCATCCAGAAACCTTACAATTTACTGGTCACATGATGATCTGTCTCAAACCCAAAGATTGAGCACATTTCTCAGAGAGAACAGCAAACAGGTTAGGCAATGGGCCTGAGGTGGGGATGAGGTCTGCTCCGCAGCCTGTCCCCACTATATATAGAAGGAGCTTTCTGAAAGTTTTCCTAGGAGCAGAAGGTAAGACTCGTGCCCAGAGTGCAGCATGCATATCTCAGAGGGAAACAGAAAATGCGTTAGGCAGTGGGCTTCAGGAGGAAGGATCCTTCCTTGTAAAGCTCTTGAAGCTTCAGTAATGGGGAATAAGGAGGAGGAGGACAGGTTGCTTACCTGTAACTGTGTTTCTTCTAGTAGTCTTCTGTGAAGTCAAACAAATGGGTTTACATATAAGGCCCCTCCCTGTATAACGGTCAGTTTCTTCACTGCTAGAGTAGCAGCATGGGAACCAACTATCCAGCAGGACATAATGTGGGGAGGACGGGTGGGGTTGTGTGACTTCACAGAAGACCACTCGAAGAAACACAGTTACAGGTAAGCAACCTGTCCTCCTTCTTCGTGGTCTCTGTGAATCACACAAATGGGAGACTAGCAAGCTGTCCTGTTTGGAGGAGGGAATATCATCCCTAAAATTCTTTTTACTATCATCATATATATCAACAATTACATTTTCAAATATTTTTTTGTCCTTTATTTTTTTTTAATATATATATATATATATATACACACACACACACACACATATATTTTCAATAAACTGTAGCAGTATCTTCACCATGCCAATAAATTAAAATTTATTTATGTCAAGGACTCCCAATAAATTAAAATTTATTTATGCCAAGGACTCATTTCTGCATTCATTTTCAATTTTTGATTTTTTTTCTTTTCATCAAAGAAGAAAATAAAACTGTTCTCCCAAACATTGCATCATTTCTTGCTCTGTTATCTAACCTATAAAGAGAAATAAATGTCACTGATTGTGACCATTGATCAGCTTTGCATATATCATGTAGTTGCACACCATGGAAAGAAAACAACTAATGTAACCATAGAGCTTGTCGAATGGGCCCTTGCAGAAACTGGAAAGTATATTCTTTCTTTCTTTCTTTCTTTCTTTCTTTCTTTCTTTCTTTCTTTCTTTCTTTCTTTCTTTCTTTCTTCCCATTAATTCATTCCTTTCTGTGACAAAACAGATTCCCACTGTTTTGGAACACAATAAAAAAAAGCATTATGTTCTCCATAAAAACAGTATTGCACATCTAGAATCAAGGCAATGCAATCTTTTTTCCAAATCAGTTACTGGGTTTTCCATGCATGCAGGTAGTAAGTTCAGTGTCCTGGTTCAATGAAATTATGACTCCACCTTAGGTCGAAGAGTAATATCTGGTCTTAAAAACATCTTCTCTTTATGCAAACACAAGCACTTAATTTGCTGGCTCTCTTAGCATAGTTTTTACCACTAGAAAAATAAAATCTCCAAAGAGAACAATCGGAAATCACAGTTTGTCAGTGATTTAAAGGATTTATGTGTAAGTTGTAACAGTATTACATTCAAAAACCCACCCTGGTATTGGTAGCCATACTGGGAGGTGTAAATGTTTATAACCTGGAGGAAAATTCTTAACTGTAGGGTCCATAAAACTAGAAAGTTTTCCTTGTTGCTGAAGATACCAGAAAAATGCTGACAAATAACATTTTACCTACCAACAAGATAGATCTTCTACGAAAAACAATATATGCCCAGTACACATATTTGGAAATCGATCCTGTTGTCCTTTAAGTAGGAACAAGACTTCTCCATTGTAGGCAAATCATTTAGACGTGGGAGGTTTGTGAACAGCCAAAAGCATTTGTTTTTTGTTTTTTTGAAGGTTGAGGTGACCTCGTATCAGAACGTGAGCACCCGCAGTGAGACCTTGGAGGCAAGGGTGGTGTCCTTTGCTGACACCTCATTTGAGAAGTTAGTTCCACAAACTCACGTTGCCGGGATCTTAACTGTCTAACTACAGGGGATCTTGACTCTTGGCCCTGTGTTATGGAATCCATGGTCTCCCCTTCAGAAGCCACACAAAGACTTCTTCAATCTCGCTAGATAGTGGTATGTCTCTATTCACATCTTGGGCAGTCATGCAACGTGCATTCACTGCCACAGTACTCAGTACTGATGGAGACAGGGATTGAACTGAAACAGGAAGACTAGACTGCACTACTCTTTTTGATTTCTTTGATGGTTCTTCATGTGAAGAGTCCTTCAACCTCCTCTTCTTATCTTTGTCTTCTGTTTTCTGTCAGGAACAGTACAGCTTGTTGTCTTTTGTTTTCAAATAGATCCAACACAGTACCATCCATTGGAGGAATATGTTACTTATTCCAATCTCATTCAACCTTCATCTTTGGCAAGGCAAAGGTGTTCCGTTGAGTGCACCTGCCAAAAAGTTTTCTGTCTCTGGTGGATGAACTGTGGAGTGGACAATCTTCTTTGAGAGGCAGAAATAAATTGCTGAAATCAGTAACACACGCGACCAACTCCTTCCTTATTTATAGATATGGTATATCACTATTGTGAATATGGAGGATGAGTCCTAAGTGCATGAGTCCTAAGTGCACATCACTCACTTGTCCTTCTGACTCAGGTTACCACTAGCAAAAACACTATTTTCCATGACAGCAAGTTAATGTCACACTTTACCACAAGTTCAAATGGCCTGTGAGTCAACTGCATTATCAGGAAATTCAAGTCCCAACCTGGTACAGGAGGTTGGACTGGAAGGCGTAAATGCTTATAAGCTTGTAAAAGTGTCTTAATCATAGGGTCCAGAAACAAAGATGGTCTTACTTCTTGTTGTAAATGCCAGGAAATTGCTGCTACATAACATAGCATTGATGGGAATGATAGCCTGTCAGATACCAACAAGGCGAGGAACAAGAAGATATCCATGGTACCGCAGGTCCGTCGGTCAATATCGTTGTCCCATAAATAAGCACAAAAATTTCTCCCATTTATATGCATACGATCTCGACGTCGAAGGTTTGGGTGCAGCCGAAAGAATTCTCCATATCGGACGTGTGAATTCCTTTACTTCAATAGGGAAAAAACCGACTGGGTCTTGAACTTGCGACCGAAAGCTCCATGGTGTCAGGCCATGACCGCTCAGCCATCCTGGCAGTTCCATACCGTCAATCATAGAGACTGAATGTTGGGATGGAGGACGGTATCAAACTGGATACTCAGCAGGTCTGTAGGGAAGCATCATATGCCGACACTTGGATTTGGTGAATACTCCTGGTACTGTACTTGTACCAAACAGGAGGAGTCTGAATCAATAAGCCTGACATCCTATTAAAAGGCTAGAATCTATCCAACATAGGCATCATCAATATCAAGGTTACCATTTGAAACAGTTTCCTCTGTATATAATGGTTGACACCTCTGAGATTCAATATAGGGTGAGGGCCACCATCTTTTTTCAACACCAAGATGTCAAGAATGTTGTAAGCAGGAGCAATATTGATATCTACTCTGGTTCAATGTCGGAACCATGCTCGATGTTGATATCTAAATAAATCAATGATAGGAATCTATTTGAAAAAGTATCGTCCTTTGGTTGTCAAAACTCTACGCTTAGGTTGATCCTGTTATCTTTTTTTTTAATCTTGCAGACGGTAACTTTCTCAAGGAGTGTTGTTGAAGAGTTGTTTGCCCTTGTTGTCATGTAGGCAACAGCTCAACACTCTCCTTGTTCCAATTTATCATCAGTAGTACCATTGAATAGGCCAACTGAATCAAAAGATAAGTAGATCGTAGGTACCAAGCGTAAGTATCAAGTGTAGGCACCAGTCTAGGTATTGAACCTAGGTGTCAAACCTAGGTATTGAGCCTAAATCCCAAGTCCAGGCACTGAGCTTAGGCACCGAGCCCAGGTATTCAATTTAGGTATCCAGCTTAGGTATTAAGACTCTAGCCTAGTTATCAAGAGTCTTAGACCTGCCCGTTCACTAGCTCATCTTGCCGAAGTTATAACTACTAGAAAAACAGTTTTCCAAAATAGTAACCTCACGTTCTTCGATTAACTCTAGGGAGTTGTCTCCCTGTACAGGTGACTTGTACTGGATACATAGACAATCTCGGTACTGAAGGGAGTATGCAAAAAGCCACCATCGTTATAGAGATGAAACAGAAAAACAACCTTGTGTTCTGAGGTCGAAATCTAAGTCTCCAATATTGATGTGTCAGAAGGTGTTGCCAGCAACATCTAGAGGACCAACATGTGATGGAAATTTGGAGCAAATTCACTAGCCTAGGTACAGAGCCTAAGTTTCAAGCATCGGTATTGAGCCTAGGTATCAAGAGTCCAGGTATTCAACCCAGGTACCCAGCCCAGGCACTGTGCTTAGGTATCAAGGCTAGATACCATTCCTAGGCACCAATCTGGTACAGTATCATACTATCAAGAATTGACCGTATGGTAGTGTTGACAATGCACCAAGCTTAGGAACTGTGGATGGGACCGATGGCAAACAGTATATTTAGACAGACGGTACCGATCGGTAAGGGAGCTGATGGGCGAATGCTCCTTCGAGACTCAGACATTCCGTGGATTGATGTCAGTACCGGAAATCGCCTCAGGTGCACTGCTGTTGAAGAAGCAGTGAACAAGCCCCCTCGGTGCCATAAATTGCCTTAGAAGTACCACCATTACAGATGCAGTGGGGAAGGGCGTGGCCAGAATGGCATAGTTGAAGGCACTGGCTTTACTACAGCAAAGCCTGAAGTGGCTGCTCTGTTAAGCCTCGTGTGTGGGAGTTGATGATAACATCAAGATTGTGCAATGTGACCCTCTGAAAGGCAGGTAGGCACGCAAGTCCATCAATTTCCAAGATCTTGCCTCCGCACAAAAAGCAGGGTTTAAAGACCGCTGCCGAGGCCACCCACAGAAAAATTCTGAGGGGTCATAGAGAAGGAGATATAGCTTCCTCAGTTATAACAAGAGGAAGATTCTGCACCACTCCTGGTGAAAAACAAGTTTGCTTGCTCTTTCCTTTTATGTTTCCAGTGATGATTCCTCCTGTGAGGGATCATTCAATTTCCTTTTTGGCAAAGTAGGAGGCCGATGTTTACTCTCAGTCCCTTTTCGAGAGAATGCTGACAGTGCCTCATCTCAAACTCATAGTGTTACTGCGGTCCAAGCCTACCCGGAGATAGCACTCGATATCACTTTGATATCAAACAATTTGGCTTTCCTCTGCCACCCCGCTCCACATGTTTGTGAGGCCACCAGACAAGCACGCAAACAGGCATGGCTGATAATTGCTGGACATTCCATTCTCCACCCAGGCAGGCCGAAAAGAGCCGGTTCATCGCTTCAGGGACCCCTCCGGCAAACACCCTTTTGCTTATGCACGATACTAACAAAGGCTCCCTGCCCCGAGCAGGTAACCTGACAAAGCTGTACTAAGTGCTCCACATTTGCATACTGGTTACACCATTGTTAATTTGGCTCTAAGTCAATCATGCTAAGTTCTGACCTTTCCAAAGCTTTGTCCTTCTCTCAAATTGCATTGTTCTCACCGAGCAAGGTATGGCCTGCAGTCACAATTTACCCTATAAAAATCCCCGATTCCGAGACCTTCCTCGGATCGCTCCTGAGTTCCAGACTGCCTTGCTGCCGCTTTGCTTGGTGAACCTTCCCCTCAGTTCCGGTAACTGAGACTGCTCAACCCCAGATCGCTTGGACCGCTCTGCTGCGCCGAGTTTCTCCACTGCACCCCAACTTCGCTCTCAAGGTCCAGAACTACGAGACAGGTGTTGTATCACCCATTTCCCTCCAAAAATCCCTATTTCAAGTCAATCTCTGATTCTTTAGTTAGCTGTATGACTGTGGTGTCTTTAATATTTGTCTGTATTTAATAAAACATCGTTCTTGCTATTTTAAACCGTCTGACTGCTTGACTGACCTGACCCCGTAGACGCTGGGTTGCAAGATCCTGCTAAGTTACCCTGCCTCTCGCTAGCTTTAGTGAGTGCTCCAGCTAATTTTCCCCAAAGTTGTGTCGTTGTTTGGTTATTTAAGTGTCCCTCCCGGGACCCCCAGAGATCAGGGTAACAATAGTGTCATGTCGATTTTGGAGAAAGATAATGACAAGTGGGCCTGGAACAGGAAAGCTTTATAGTTTCCCCCCACAAAAAAGCCATTAACGAGTCGCTCTATTTCATCTAACTTGTGGGGCATTTGACAGTGCCCACAAGAACTAACATTAAGGCCCCCTCCCAAGCAAAGGAGGCATTTAGTAGTCGTCCTTTTTTCCTCCACATGACAAACAATTTTTGAAAGAGATAGTTGCTGTACAACTCCTCGACCAATTAAATGGACGCCAAATGAGTAGGCAAAAAGGGAAGTTGAGTGGTAGAAACAACCACCAAAATGTCAAGAAAAATGTAAGTATTTAGTCAAATCTTGTTTAAAGAAACTGTTAAATCAATCTGCAAGCTAGAGGAAGGCTGCTTTGATGCTGTTACCGCGGTGGAAGAAAAGGAACTGACTGTTATACACGGAGGGGCCTTATATTCCCTAGGAGGATGGGGGAGAGGTCAACTGTCAAAATGCCTATTCCTAGGCTTCAAGAAGGCTCCGAAAGCTGTTTTGCACACGTGCGTAAACCCATTTGTGTGATTCACAGAGACCATGAAGAAGAATCCTATTCTCCACAACTGAAAAAGCCTCCAGCTTTGCAAATGGGAAGTAAGAAGGATCCTGTTCCCCTCTTCCAAAGCTGCAGATGCAAAATTACAAAAGTAGAGGACTGACTCTACCTAATTTGTTAACACTGACTTTATTCGACTCTGTCCAGAAATTCTGGAATACAGGTTGGGCTATAAAGTTGGCTCCTAGACTAGAGATTTGACTTGAAAGTGTTGGGAGTGGCAACCTTTGCATGCCTAATTAACTGGCTAGTTTGTTTGCATGTCTATTGTAAGCATAGAGAGAGAGCCTAGAGAGAGAACTTCCTGTTTGTTGGTTAACACCTCTTCCTCCGGCAGGTACACATTCTTTGTTCTTTTAAAAGGTTCTCTTGCCATTTACTCCTTTTCTTTTTGTCTTCCCCATTTGACCTGAAAGTATGCTCTGAGTCTCCTAACAGGGATCATTTTGCAGCAAGCATGTGAGTGCTTAATTTTCTTCCTACCTTCCTCAAGAATTGAACCTGTGTAGACTATGCACAAGATTTTGTGAGTAAACTCTTTCATATTTGTAACCAAACTGTTTTTGTGTTTATTTTGAGCTAGATTGAGTGTGTTTTGGGCGGAGTTAAAGAAGTGGGACTGGTGACCTGTTCAACTTCTGTTGCTTTTTTTTGTGCAATTACTCTGCTGATTGAGAGTCTCATTACCAAAGTGTCTCAATTTCCCCAATAGAAAGTATCTTGCAAGGACTTGAGACTTGAAGGTAGAGACTTGAGACTTAACTTGAGATTTGGAGTAAAAGACTTAAATACATCACTGAGGGGAAGGGAGGGAAGTGAAGAGTGGAGGCAGAGAGAGTGAGACCTCAGTGTTAAGATGGAGGGCCCATGTGGTACAAAGGGGCCATGTCTGTGAGAGAGGGAGAGCGATATGTAGGATAGACTAAGGGGGACACGATGTTGAACAGGTTGACACAATAGCTGCATGTAGATCTAAAGGGGACCACAAGGAATAAATTTGAGAACCACTGTTCCAAACATATTGCCCTACAGTTTGTAAGCAAGCTTAGTGTGAGTTGAGCAACAATGAATACAGAGTATTAGATTGTTCTTACTTTTACAGATTGTGGGTAGAGATAACTGCTTTACTTTACTGCTTTACTTTAAGGACTTCACTGATTAAAGCATCATGTTTTATTTTTATTGGCAATTCTGACAACAGTATGAACAGCACTTTGCAACTTGCTGCCTTCTAGACGTGTTGGACAACAGCTCCCATAATCCCCAATCATTTTCCCTGGGTGGAGGAAGATTGATATAGACAAAATGATGTGTGTGTCTAGTAACAGGAAGATGTCCTTAGGCACTGAAAATCTGGTCATAAATTTAAAAACAAAATAGGAGAAATAAGTTTGTCATAAGGAATGTGCTTATTAAGCAAGCACAACAATAAATTAATGTGTCACTCTCATTAAATAGGGAAATCCTAACATGTTCCAACTGGATGTGTTCTGAAGTAATTTTCCATGAGAGGAATGAGTTCAGATTAAGCATAGTAAGAGACAGGTGGAGGAGAAAAGTCTCTCATTAAAAAAGAAAGAAAGAGAAAGTAAGAATCTTGGGGTAGGAGGAATGGACAGTAATTCAGGGGTAAAGCATATCTCCAATATCCCCAGTATCCACAGGCAAAGCTGGAGAAGACACTTGTCTGAGACCTCAGAAATCCGCTGCCAGTCAAAGTAAGAAGCAATACCAAGGTTCATGAAGCAATTAGTTTACTTGATATAAAACAGCTTCCACTGTCAGTGATGATGTTGACGATGTCGTCAGGAACCAACATAAACAGATGGCTAGGATTTAGGCTGCCCTAAATTCAAACATGGACCCACAGGCTTTTTAAATGAATGGCCTATATCTGGGTTGGACAATTTTTGGCCCTCTAGATAGCATTGGACTGCAACTCCCATCAGCCTGAACCCCTGTAACCAATGCTGAGGAATCATGGAAGGTGAAGTCCAATAACATCTGGAGGGCTCCATCTTCCGTACCACTGGCCTAAATCCAATTGCTACTCCCAATTAAGGAAGAACCATTGAATCAATGGGTCTACTTTAGTCCAGACTAGTAATTGCATTTAGGTCAATGTCTTTTACAGGTCAAGTGTCTGGGAAGCCATGAGAGCAAATATGTGCTTATATCTTCAAAAACTATGATAGCATGAACAATTTATGCCCAAGTTAAAGTAGTTCATGTACGAATCCACCTCTACAGTTTTGCAGGACTCTTTGGAGTACAAACAAGATGACATCAGTGTGTGAAAAAGGCACTGGGGGACCAATTATTCTTTTGTTTTTAGGGAGGGAACCATCTCCAAGAATGCCAGAGATCATAGGTTTTGCCTGTGCCACCAGAAGATTATTCACTCCACTGTGGATTTCAAAATAGCTGCCACTGTTCCAATTTCTATAGTAGTTGTTTGCTAAAAGAATATTAACCTAACTGGTTGGAAGGAAACCTAAAATGAAGGATGTAGCAACTTATAGCAGGGAAACTCAAAACTAGACGAGATTACATGTTAAAACACATACAGTTATGCGTAAAATTGAACATCTCTGATTTTCATGAAAAAACATCCATTGGCCAGAATCCTGTTAGTTAGTTCCAACTAGAGCAAACTCATCCACTCCATTATTGCACAGTGAGTCAACAAATCCCACTGATTCAACAAGTCTACTCCAGTCAGGACTAATGATAGCATTTAAGCAATTGAGCCCAAATCCAGAGCAACAATTTGTGTGAAGGAATGGGATGACTCCTGTTGCAGCAACATGACAACAGAAACGTGTGGTGTTTGAGAGACTAATTAAAGTTCTATTTCTTTTGTGGACTGCAGCCACTTAAGTCAGCTATAGTTCATGAAAACTGATAGCAGTTAAAGTTTTAGTTAGTCTTGCAGGTACCACAGTATTCTTCCTTGGCTATAAATATAATCCCTAGCTGGACAGGGGACCTGCACCAGTTCCCCTGCTGAAAATCACCTCTGTCCCAGCTGCTCCTTGGCCCTAAACGAGCTGCTTCTACTTAAGTCACTTTTAGAGACAACGAGCGACTTGTCAAGTGCAGAGAAAAGAGCATCCTCCATCCCAACCTGCTCCATTGACATGTTTAGGTCAGAGCGCTGTTTTTAACGCCATCAAATCAGCTTTGACACATGGCGACCCTATGAATGAGAAAGAACAGGTTGCTTACCTGTAACTGTGGTTCTTCGAGTGGTCATCTGTGCCATCATACACTAGGCACTTTAGCGCCTGCGTGGTAGCGTTCGGAAACTTCTAGAGCTTGTTCGCTTGGCGGGAACCCCTCCCCACGCCGGTACTGCGCATGCTCCTCCCGCTGAGCAACGGTCTCTCCTCAGTTCTGTCGTCCGCCGTAGAACCCACAGGGACCTGAGAAAGAGGGGAGGAAGGGCGGGTGTGTATGATGGCACAGATGACCACTCGAAGAACCACAGTTACAGGTAAGCAACCTGTTGTTCTTCTTCGTGGTCTCTGTGCCTTCATACACTAGGAGACTGTGTAGCTTACCGGTCGGATGGCGGGTCAGGTCCTACAGCACGGAAGCCAGCACCTCACGTCCGAACCGAGCATCTCTGCGCGACCGGCAGTCGAGCCTGTAGTGGCGCACGAAGGTCGATGGTTGGGACCAGGTCGCCACACGGCAGAGTTCGTGCAGGTCAACTCCTCGCAGGAGGGCTGCAGAAGTTGCCACAGCTCTGGTGGAGTGGGCTCGAAGCAGGGCTGGTGGAGGCTTCCTCGCGAGCTCGTACGCCAGTTGAATAGTCCGTACCACCCACTTGGAGAAGCGCTGGGTGGACACTTTGAGGCCCTTTCTGACGTCGCCCATAACAAACGAAGAGATGCGGCGTCTGTTGGAAGGAAGCAGTTCTGTCCTTGTAGAAGGCCAAGGCCCAACGCACGTCCAGGGAGTGGAGGGACCGCTCCAACGGTGTCGTCGGGTTCGGGAAAAGGCAGGCAGGATGATGTCCTGGTTGAGATGGAAACTGGACACCACCTTTGGCAGGAACGAGATATCAGGTCTCAGGACCACCTTGTCTCTGTGGAAGACCATGAAGGGCTCATCGGACCGAAGAGCTGTGATCTCACCCGCTCGCCTCGCTGAGGTCACCGCTACCAGGAAGGCAGTTTTCATGGTTAGAAGCCTGTCATCCGAGGTCGCCATCGGCTCGAAGGGCGGCTTTGTCAACTGCGACAGCACCAACGAGAGGGACCACGGCGGTAGCGGCGGCGATACCGGCGGGTAGAGATGATGAAGTCCTTTCAGGAACCGCTTAACGGTATCGTTCCTGAAGAAAGCCGATGCCGCGGACTTGGCGGCTGGTATGCCACGATCGCGGAGAGGTAAACTTTCAGGGAAGGGAACGCCAGGCCCTGTTGCCGGAGATGAAGGAGAAAGTGCAGGACGGTGGAGAGTCCAGCGGGCGATACCGGCTCACTCCTCTCATTAGCAAAGGCCAGGAAGCGTCGCCACTTATATTGATAGTTGCGACAGGTGGTTTCCCTTTCCTGGCCGCGACGAGGACGGTACCGAGCACGGGATCGTCTAGTGCAATATCCTCCAGGCATGGAGGGCCAGGCGTGGCAGGTCCGGATGGAGGACACGGCTGCTGGAGTGGGAGAGCAGGCCCGGCGTCGATGGCAGCCGGAGCAGGTCGCCTCGTGCAGCCGTAGCAGGGGTGTGAACCAGTGCTGCCTCGGCCAGTACGGGGCTACCAGGATCGCGTCGGCTCGGTCAGCGAGGATCTTCGATATCGTCCGGCCGAGCAACGGGAACGGTGGGAACGCGTAGAGGAGTTCCCCGGCCCACGGAAGCTGGAAGGCGTCTCCGATGGAAGCGCGATTGTGGCCCGCTCTCGAACAGAATCGGCGACACTTTGCGTTTTCCCTGGTCGCGAAGAGGTCGATCGACGGTTCGCCCTAGCGGTCTCGAATCAGTCTGAACGCCTCTCCGCAGAGAGACCATTCATGATGGGATGGTGTCCCTGCTGAGGGCGTCTGCCGTGGTGTTCTCCTGCCCGGCCAGGTGAACCGTCACGGGATGCGTGTGCAGGCGAACGCACCATTCCCACAGGTCGAGAGCGATGTTGAGCAGGGTCGTGGAATGAGTCCCTCCTTGTCTGTTGATGTAACAGACGGCGGTGGTATTGTCCGTCAGGACCAGGACTGTGCGCCCCGCGACGACGTGGCGGAACGCCCGTAGTGCCTTTGAGACGGCGAGCAGCTCTAGCGCGTTGATATGGAGAGCGGTCTCGTCATCGGTTCATCTATCGCGGACTTTGAGATCGCCGCAGTGGGCACCCCATCCGTACAGGGAGGCGTCGGTCGTTACCATCACCTTCGGTGTCGGCTGTCGGAAGGGCATCCCAGACATCAGATTGCTTCGCGACTGCCACCATCGGAGGGATGAGCAGACGTCCTCCGGCAGTTGCAGTCAGATGGTCTGTTCGTCGCGCAGGGGGTCGAATATGTGGACGAACCAGTGTTGGAGAGGTCTTGCCCTCAGTCTGGCGAGATAGGTCACAGTGGTTGTTGCAGCCATGTAGCCGAGGAGCTGCTGGACGCTTCTCGCAGATAACGTCGGGGCCGTGTAGGCGTGAGCGGCGGCCCGGATCAGGGTTGGAGCCCGAGTCTCTGGCAGGTATGCCCTGGCGGAGGTGGAATCGAGAGTGGCCCCGATGAAGTCCAAGATCCTCGCCGGCTCGAGGTGGGACTTCTTTGGATTGACTTGTAGGCCAAGGCGAGTCAGGAGTGACAACGTCATGTGGACGTCGTGGTAAAGTCTCTGTTTGCAGGACGCCACCAACAGCCAATCGTCGAGGTAAGGGTAGACGGAAGTCCCTTCGTCCGCAGAAAGGATACCACCGGGGCCATGCATTTGGTGAAGACCCTTGGGGCAGTCGAGAGTCCGAACGGTAGCACCTTGTACTGGTAGCAGGTGTCGTCGACTGCGAAGCGGAGGTACCGTCTGTGCTGCGGGCAAATGGCGATGTGGAAGTATGCGTCTCGGAGATCGATGGAGGCGAACCAGTCCCCTCGATGTAGGAAAGGCAGGATCGACGGTATCGTGACCATCTTGAACCTCTTGGGGCGGATGTAGTAGTTCACCCCTCTGAGGTCGAGGATCGGCCGGAGGGTACCGTCGGCCTTCGGTACCGTGAAGTACCGGGAGAAGAAGCCGGGAGCTGCTCGATCGCTCCTTTCTGAAGGAGGGACTGGATCTCTTCCAGGAGGACAGGACTCGACGGATGGAGTAGAAACGCCTCGAGGTGGAATATCGTGAAACTCGATGGCGTAGCCAAGACGGACGATGGAAAGCACCCAAGAATCCGTAGTGACATGTTGCCACTCCAAAAGGTGTCGAGCCAGAGTCGGCCGGTCTCCGAGCGCTGGTGGTAGGCTGAAGAGTGGATATTGGGAGGTCCTGCCAGACACGTCAAAATCGAGACTTCGCGTCTGAGGAGGACTTCTTAGAAGAAGCCGGACGGCCTCTAAAAGTACGTCTGGCCGACGAGCCAGAGGACGGTCTTGACTGGCCGGACTAGGCCAAGCGCTGGAACGACGAGGTGGAAGATCGTCGCCAGGATGGGCGGAAGGTGGAGGTCCTGCGGGCTTGCGTGGCCGGCTGGAGCCCGATCTTTTGGCAGTCAACCTCGCCTTCACCAAATTGTCCAGCGTCTGGTCAGTAGTAGAGTTGAAGAGGCCCTCACCGTCAAAGGGGAGATCCTCGATCCTCCTTCGGGTGTCCTCTTGGATGTCGGCTGGTCTGAGCCAAGCATGGCGGCGCAAGCCAATGGATCCCGCCATGACCTGGGAGGCGATCTCCACGGCGTGCCGGGAGGAGGCCATCTGCTGCCGGGCGATGGATATGGCCTCGTTGAAGATGACCGAGGCGGCCTGACGGATGTCCTCCGCTACCGCCTCCATTGCTGGTTGAAGGCGGTCGAGTACCTTCTTAAGATATGCTGCGAGGCAAGCCTGCGTGTTGGACAGCCTGATCTGCAAGGAGGCGGTGGAATAAAACCTCCTTGCGTAGGCGTCCAACTTTCTGCCTTCTTTATCCGGCGGGGTGGTGTGCTGCCCGCCGGTGCCTTTTGTCTGTGCCGACTCGACCACCACAGAGTTCGGTGCAGGGTGGTTGAAGAGATAACTCGCGTTATCCTTCTGCACCCTGTAGAGGTGCTCCAAACGCTGCGGTATCGGCTGTGCCGAGGCCGGTCTGTCCCACGTGGACTTAACCACTTTGGCAATCCGGGGCAGAGAGGCAGCGGGGCCGCGGCAGGTTGCTTCCCCTCGAAGATGGAGAAGACGGGATCGTCATCCTCCGGCTCTGCATCGGTGATCTTAAGGCCAAGGGTAGAGGCCATGCGAAGCAGCATCGCAGAGAACTGGTGGACGTCCTCTGGAGCTGAATCTGGGATCGGCTCCCCGAATCCCAGCGGAGGAGACTCCTGGGAGGCTGCCTCAGAAACTTCCGACTCCGCGCTCGAGTCGTACGACTCCGAGGTCGGTGAGTCCTCTCGCCGCTCGCTTTCTGGCTCCTTCACTGTCGTCGCGGGTGCAGCCTTCTTGGGCTTCTCCCCAGCCGGGACGGTGGTAGTGGCAGTGTCACGCTTTGGCTGGCTCACCACAGACTTCACCTTCCTGGTGGTGACCGGCGTAGTCTGACGGGCCGTGGTGGTCGTGGCCTGTCCAGTCACCACCGACTCCGTAGGGCGCGTCGCCGTAGCCGTAACCCTGGGAGGTGGTGACACCGCTCGGTATCGAGGCGAAGGCTCTCTCGCCCTATGGTATCGAGGCGAGGGAGAGCGGCTGAAGGAGCGGTAGTCCGACGGCGAACGGTTTCGGTGCCGACGGTACCGAGGGTCTTCTCCTCGAGGCGAGTGTGAGTCGCGCTGTCTCCGAGGTGACCGGGACCTCCGGAAGGTCTCCCAGCGTCTCGGGTCACGATGGTACTGATCCCGCTACGATGGAGAATGTGACCGGTAAGAAGCCGGGCGCTCTCTCCACTCAGATTCCCTTGCATACCTGGCCACGTAGGACGCCGAGGTGTATCTGGAGGCAGACGAGCGAGGTTGTTCCCTCTTGTCTCCCTAGGAGGTGGCGAGGCCACCGGACGCTCCGAAGAGCGGGACCGGGACCTGAACGAAGTGGAATGCCGCTCCAGAGAAACAGAGGGCCCTCTCTGTTGCAGGTCGGCTGACCTGCGACGGCTGGAAGGGCGGTGGTGTTCCTCCACCAGGGTTGGAGGGTCTACCATAGGCGAGTCCGGGTGCTCTTGGGGAACGTCCTCGATCTCATCGTCCGAGAGATCGACGGACTCGCCTCACCCTTTGGAAGGCTGCAGAGTCGGAGGAGGAGTGGGAGGTTGAACGTCCCCAGCCGGGGAGCGCTTCTTCTCCTCCTCCTCCTCCTTCTTCTCCTTCCCCTTGCCCTTGTCTCCGTCCGGAGCAGGGCGCTTTTTAGTAGGCGTCTCCTTGACGGGAGCCTCAGCCTTTCCCGTCGAGGATCCTTTTGCTGACTTGGCAGCCGCCGAGAGCTTGGGGGTCCTCGGTAACGCCGAGATCGGCGTTCTCCCCCGGTACAGAGCCCGATACCGACGAGGTGGACGGAACGGCAGCCGCCGATACCGTCGATGGCGTGGTCGTCTTCTTTCGGCCATCTTGGAAGTGGAGGTCTCGTCGATTGCCCTCAAAGACTGCTCCCAACAATAGGATTTAAGTCTCGCGCACCTGTTGCGGAGAGTCTGGGGAGTAAAATCCCGGCAAATTGGGCAAGTCCGAGTGTTGTGGGACTCACCCAAGCAGAAGAGACACTCCTTATGGCCGTCGTTGAGGGCAACTTTGCGCCCACAGGACATGCACTTTTTGAAGAGCGCAGACATAAGACGAAACGCCAACAGAAAAGTCCAAAAATCACCAAAACCAAATGGAAAGTCCGAAGGAGAGGTCAGAAACAGTCCAAAAGTCCAAAAACCATGAAAAAACAGCAAGCCAAGCACGAAGTCGAGGAACAAACCGAAGAACCTTCCGTACGCGACGGCGGACGAGAAAGAACTGAGGAGAGACCGTGGCTCGGCGGGAGGAGCATGCGCAGTACTGGTGTGGGGGAGGGGTTCCTGCTAAGCGAACAAGCTCTAGAAGTTTCCGAACGCTACCGCGCAGGCGCTAAAGCTCCTAGTGTATGAAGGCACAGAGACCACAAAGAAGAACCCTTCAATTCACTCTATCATCAACAGCTCTGCTCAGGTTTTGCAGACTTAGGGCTATGTCTTCCTTGACTGAGACAATCCACCTGTAATAGTCTTCCTATTTTCCTACTGCCTTCTAGCTTACCAAACATTGTTTTTTTAGTGAGTCATGTACTTTGAACATATCATAAAAAGACAACAGTCTCAGTTTAGTCATCTTGGCTTCTAGGGCTTGATTTGCTCTAGACCCATTTATTTATCTTTTTAGCAGTCCATGCTATCCATAGAACTCTTCTCCAGAACCATATTTCAAAGGAGTCGATTTTCATCCTATTGGCTTTCTTCACTATCCAGGTTTCAGAACCATACAAAGAAACTGGAAATATGAAGGCATGGACCATCCTAACATTAGTCCTCAGTGATATATCTTGACACTTTAGGATCTTGTCTCATTCCTTCTAAATTCTAATCTTCTTCTGATTTCTTGAGTGCAGTCTGTCTCTATTCTGATTAATGACCAAGCCAAGGTATGGAAAATCTTGAACTGTTCCTGTCCACTTTAGCTCACTCAATACAGCAATGTTTATACATTCCATTTCTTGTTTTACTATGCCTGGCTTCGATTCATGCTTCTCACATTCCATGTTCCTTTAATATGTGCAGTGCAGCTCCAGGCTTTCCTTTCACCTCCGAGCACATCAATATCTGAACATCCTTTTGGCTTCAGTCCAGTTGCTTCATTAGCCACAGTGCTACTCATCATTGTCCTTTGCTGATCTCAGCAGGTCATTGAGTACCTTCTGACCTGGGAGTCTCATCTTCTGGCACTACCTCTTCTTCCATTTTGGAATGTCTCATCATAGGGTTTTCATGATAAAAAAACATTGGGCTTGCTGTACCTTCGTTTGCACAATACTGCTTTGGCCAGACCCCACCTGGAATACTGTGTCCAGTTCTACGCACCACAATTCAGGAAAGAAATTGACAAGCTGGAAGATGTCCAGAGGAGGACAACCAAAATGGTAGAAGGCATGGAACCCATGCCATATGAGGAGAGGCTTAGGAGACTGGTTATGTTTATCCTGGAGAAGAGGTTATAAGGCAACATGATAGCTATGTTTACATATTTGAAGGGATGTCATGTGGATGGAGCAGGCCTGTTTTCTGCAGCTCCAGAGATTAGGACACAGAGCAATGGCTTCAAACTCCATAAAAAGAGATTCCATCTAAACATTAGGAAGAATTTCTTGCTGGTAAGAGCAGTTTGACAGTGGAATGCATGCCTTGGAGTGTGGTGGAATCTCCTTCTTTGGAAGCTTTTAAACAGAGCCTGGATGTCGATCTGTTGATAATACTTTGATGGTGTATTCCTGCATGGCTGGCAGTAGGACTTGATAGCTCTTGTGGTCTCTTCTGACTCTTTGACTGTACGATTTTAAGTGTTAACTATGGCTCTACTGTTGTAGACCCTCAGCCAGTGTCACCCCTCTCCCTGCCCCACTACTGCTGCTGCCCAGTAGGTGTTTGGCACATTTAGTCTAGCTCCTCCACAAAAGCCTTTCTGACAAAGGAGACCTTACTAGCAGCACAGATACCCATCAGCATGGCTTCTTGCTTCACAGGAGCATGCAGTCCCATCACTGTGAATTTCATGGTGAGTAGAGTGCTGTAGCTTTTTATTCAGAAAGGTCAGTTTAAATACCATGGTTTTAGTATATTCTCCCCCATGTATTCTTTGTAATGTGTAGTTTTGGCCTCACAGACCAAACTCTTTATTCAGCTGGGTTCATACAGTCAAAGATAATCCTTTATGTACTAAAGCCTCTTACCAGGGGCACTGTGGTGTAACAGAGTCAGGGTTTACAGGGTCAAAGCACTAACGCTTTTGATTAACAGGGATGAAAACATCATCTGGCTCCCCATCTCAGACTCTCGTATTCCATAAGAGTTGAATTGTCATCTTCAGAGGAACAGAAGCGGGATGGCTGAGGATTTTCCTTGCTATTGTATATATATCTGAGCTATCCCTGTTATAATGTGAAGTTCTTTGGGATTGCTTGGTTTGGTTTAGAGTAGAGAACAAGGAGATCAGTTTGTTACTGACAGTGAACAGTCAGTTGAAACTGAAATAACCCCACTACTTTTGGATCAGATTGGTTTTGACTAGGCAATTAAGACCCAGTAAGTTATATGCTTGAACTGATTGATGTGTTGATACATATTAAGTGTTGACCTATCTACTGTCACCTAACCTTACTTTACCTAACTTATCAACCTATTTAACTGACTATATATTCTTCACTAATCAAAAACAAAACACCGTGAATATGAATTGTGTATGTGAATGATAATAATCCTGTACTGGGTTAATTGAACTTACGTTATTACTACATGAACTGATTTACTAAGTTCTCTGTTTATAATAAGCCAGTGTAACAACACAGTTTAAGTTAATAACTCTAATATCATTACTATATTACTATTATAATCCAGACTGTCTAATTGGAAAGACTAAGTTGACAACTTATTTGTGATATAAGATACATACAAATTTCTACCACTGAATATTTGACATCTGAAATATTAGTAATAAGATTTGATTAAGAGAAAACATTTCCCAATTACACCATGTCTGGAGACAAGAAAAGCTTTGGCGCAATCACAACTCCAGTTTAAATCACACAGAAGAAGTTACCTGGACACTGCAACACTACTAGAATCCTCCAAAATAACAGAAACCTTAAAAGATCCAGAACAGACAGACCTCACTAAGACTTTAATAAATGAAATGAGAAAAATTGGGCTAGAAATGAGATCAGAGATGAATCATAGAATCATAGTAATGTAGAGTTGGAAGAGACCACATGGGACCCTCCAGTCCAACCCCCTGCCATGCAGGAACACCCTCAAAGCACTCCTGACAGATGGTCATCTAGGCTCTGCTTAAAAACCTCCAAAGAAGGAGACCCCACTACACTGCAAGGCAGCATGTTCCACTGCCAGACAGCCCTGACTGTCAGGAAGTTCTTCCTGAGGCTCAGGTGGAATCTCCTTTCCTGCAGCTTGAATCCATTGCTCCTTGTCCTGGTCTCTGGAGCAGCAGAAAACAAGCCCTCTCCTTCCTCTACATGGCATCCCTTCAAATATTTAAACATGGCTATCATGTCCCCTCTTAATCTTCTCTTCTGCAGACTAAACATACCCAGCTCTCTAAGTCTATCCTCATAGGGCATGGCTTCCAGGCCCCTCACCATTTTGGTCACCCTCCTCTGGACTTGCTCCAGCTTGACCATGTCCTTCTTGAATTGGGATGCCCAGAACTGGACACAGTATTCAAGATGAGGTCTAACCAAAGCAGAGTAGAGTGGTACCAGTACCTCTCTCGATCTAGACACCATACTCCTATTGATGCAGCTGAGAATTGCATTGGCTTTCTTGGCTGCCGCATCACACTGCTGACTCGTGTTCAACTTGTGGTCTATGAAGACTCCTAGATCCCTTTCACACGTACTGCTATCCAGCCACACGTCCCCCATCCTATATTTCTGTACTCCATTTTTTCTACCTAAGTGTAGGACCTTACACTTCTCTCTGTTGAATTTCATTTTGTTGGCCTTGACCCAGCTCTCCAATCAATCTATCCATTTTGAATTTTGATGCTGTTCTCTGGCATATTAGCAACCCCTCTCAATTTGGTGTCATCTGCAAATTTGATGATCATGCCCTCTATTCCTTCATCCAAGTCATTGATAAAAATATTGAACAGCACTGGAAAGACTTATAATCCTGAAAGACTTATCATCAGAATTCAAGAAAGAAGTAGAAAACAAAATGAAATTCATCAGAGAGAAATGTAAGGTCCTACACTTAGGTAGAAAAAATGGAATACAGAAATATAGGATGGGGGGCACGTGGCTGGATAGCAGTACGTGTGAAAGGGATCTAGGAGTCTTCATAGACCACAAGCTGAACATGAGTCAGCAGTGTGATGTGGCAGCCAAGAAAGCCAATGCAATTCTCAGCTGCATCAATAGGAGTATGGTGTCTAGATCGAGGGAGGTACTGGTACCACTCTACTCGGCTTTGGTTAGACCCCATCTTGAATACTGTGTCCAGTTCTGGGCACCCCAATTCAGGAAGGATATTGACAAGCTGGAGCAAGTCCAGAGGAGGGCGACCAAAATGGTGAGAGGCCTGGAAGCCATGCCCTATGAGGATAGACTTAGAGAGCTGGGGATGTTTAGTTTGCAGAAGAGGAGGTTAAGAGGGGACATGATAGCCATGTTTAAATATTTGAAGGGATGCCATGTAGAGGAAGGAGGGGGCTTGTTTTCTGCTGCTCCAGAGACCAGGACAAGGAGCAATGGATTCAAGCTGCAGGAAAGGAGATTCCACCTGAACCTCAGGAAAAACTTCCTGACAGTCAGGGCTGTCCGACAGTGGAATGTGCTGCCTCGGAGTGTAGTGGAGTCTCCTTCCTTGGAGGTTTTTAAGCAGAGGCTTGATGGCCATCTGTCGGGATTGATTTGAGGGTGTTCCTGCATGGCAGGGGGTTGGACTGGATGGCCTGTGTGGTCTCTTCCAACTCTACATTTCTATGATTCTATGATTCTATGATTCTATGAAATGGAAAGGAAGTTTAAATTCTTGAAATAAAGACATTTTGAGAAAGCTAATAAACCAGGTAAATGGCTCTCACAAAGTATGAAAAAAGAAAGAGAAAAACAATTGATCCTAGGAATCAAGGAAGGTGAAATCATCCATCGACAACAGAATAAGGTCAAAGAGATATTTTCTCAATAGTACACTAAACTATTTAAGGAGACACCTGTGACAGACAAACTAATCAAGGACTATTTAGACAAGATAAATCTACAAAACCTGATGGAACAACAAAGGATCAACCTGAACAAACCAGTTTCAAAGATGGAGATCGTAAACACAATAAAGAAATTGAAAGACGGCAAAGCACCTGGCCCAGATGCTTTCACATCATACTTCTATAAAATATTCATGGAACAACTATGCCTACAAAAAACAATTAATGAGATAACACATAAGAACTTACTGCATACCTGGTGCCAAGCAATTTTCACCCTAATATCTAAAGAAGATAAATATACACTCAAACCGAAAAACTTCAGACTGATGTCATTACTAAATGTAGATTCCAAAATATTCTTGGCTATTCTATTGGAAAGACTCAAGAAAGTGCTGCAATCCTGGATCCACAATGATCAAAACGGTTTCTTACTCAAAAGACACACGAGGAACAACATTCACCTCTTACTGAACATTATTGAATATTTCCATACACATAACGAGAAGAAATTAACAATGACATTTCTCGACACGGAAAAAGCCTTCAGCAACATAAATTGGTTATATATGTTTAATGTTTTAAGAAGATAAAAATGGGTGAAAACTTTATAAGATGGATACAAGCAATCTATTCTAAACAAGAGGCACAAATATTAGTTAATGGAGAAAAAACAAAGACAATAACAGTAAATAAAGGAACAAGACAGGGTTACCCCCTTTCTCCATTACATTCCTAATAGTAATAGAAACTCTACTAAAAAAAGTGCGAGAAGATCCAACCATCAAGGGGGTTAAGATAGACAGAAACCTTCAAAACCTTGGCCTTTGCTGATGATATTGTGATTATATCCAAAAACCCAAAACCCAGCATGGACAGATTACTTGAAATATTGAAAGAGTATGGGGATGCTTCAGGATTTAAAGTGAACAAAGAAAAAACACAACTCCTAACAAAAAATTTAACAAGACCAGAAGAAAGTGAAATTGAAACAACCAGTAATTTCACCATAAAAAAGTCAAATACTTGGGTATCCATATTACGAAGAACAACACAGACTTATTTGACAACAACTACAAGACAGTATGAAAAGAAATTTCAAAGGAACTACAAAGATGGGGAAAATTGGATCTCTCACAACCAGGTAGAGTAGCGGCCATAAAGATGGACATCCTACCTAAAATGAACGTTCCTTTCCAGAACCTCACAATTATTATAAATGATAAACCATTTCGAGAATGGGACAAAAAATTAAGAACATTTATCTGGAAAAGCAAAAAATTGAGAATAAAACAATCCCTAAAAGATGCCAAAGAAAGAGGCGGTATGGCCCTACCAGATCTGAAATTATATTACACGCAAATTGTTTAAACTGTCTCACAGAATGGATCTCATTGAAGAAGAAAAGATTATTACATGCAGAAGAATCAAACTTACCTTTTGGATGGCATGCTTATATTATATATGACAAGGCTAAGATTAACAAAGACTTTTCAAATCACTTTTTAAGGAGATCCCTATTAAGAGTCTGGTTGAAATACAAATCATTCCTCTACTCCAAAATTCCATTATGGACATCAGAACACAAGGCCTTTTATAGACGAGAAATGCCAACCTGGAACAGATGGATAACCTACCAGGATCTTCTAAAGATAAAAGGTGACTCAGCTTAACCTAAAACCAAGGAGGAACTGATAAAGATACAATACACACTGGCTTCTCCATAGACAACTATTAGAAAAATTCAAGATAGATAAACAACTATATGGCACTGAATATAAAAGCACAGAATTTGACAAAATCTTGCCGGACAACGTCAATAACAAAACAGGGAAAATCTACAAGTTACTATTAAGATTCAACCAAGAAAAAGACTTAATAAAAGATAATATGATTAAATGGGCAAAAGACTTGAAATCTCCTCTAAGCTTAGATGAATGGGAAAATTCTTGGAACAATACTCTGAAATTTGTGAAACCAACTAACTAAGGGAGAACAACTACTATACAGATGGCATCTATCCCCATTGCAGATAACAAAAATGACAAATAATAAAAACCCTAATTGCTGGAAATGCAACGAAACAAAAACTCTATACCACACTTGGTGGAGATGCTCTTTGATAAAAAGATTCTGGAAGCAAATTCATGGGAAGATAACAGAAGTCTTAAATGTGCAATTCCCATTATGCCCAAAAATATACCTGCTGAACATGATAGATAGTTCCCCTCAACTGAAACTACTGAAGAAAACAACAACAACAACAGCAGCATTATTATATATGATAACTACAGCCAGAATCACACTAGCACAGAGATGGAAGGATGCAATGACACCATCAATTGAGGACTGGCTAATGAAATTATATGAAAGCACAGAATTAGATAGAATTTGTCTATCTCACAACTCAACCAACCAAAGTAACGAGATCTGGAACCTAATCTCACCCTTATGGGAAAAAACTTGGGGTAAACTATAACAGGTTTCACTATGTAGTTCACACACTATAGAGGACCCAATGAGTGTCTGAGAAAAAATACCAGGAAAAAATCAGTTCCAAATTAAAACCTAATTCATGAATGATAAATAACAAACATACATGATCTAGAACTCCTATTATGAGACTAAGTATATATTTTTACACAGTAGGATTCTGTTAATAAATTAATAAGTATATCAAGACAAACATGTTATTACATAGATGAATATCAAAGAATTTTAAATAATACTGGAGAACTTTGGGACAGACATTTTATCCTTCTCATTCTTGGAAAAGGAAGTTTAAAAGTGTTACCAGGACCTAAAATATGATTAATAACGATGTAACACTTAAAAGACATCAAAAAAAGCCCTTCATGATTGTAAATATGTATAATTTAAATGTACAATGTTTTGTGAGAAATACATTGTTGATGATGAAAGAACAGTATCTGGGAAAATCCTATTTGCATTTTATTCATATAAGTTTAATAAACATAATTTGGAAAAAAGACCTAGTAAGATTACTAGGACACTGGGACACCAGGGTTCAGATCTCTGCTTGGCCATGGAGACCTGCGGGATGACCTTGGACAAGTCACACTCTCTTAGCCTCAGAGGAAAAGGGTAAATCACCTCTAAACAAATTCTGCCAAGCAAACCTCATGATAGGTTCATCTTAGGGCTGCCATAAATCAGAAATGACTTGAAGGGACCCAACAACAACAAAGTTCACAAAAGCCCTGATGCTGCTGGAGATAGGAAAACTGCCTTTTTGATATGAAAACAGTGACTTGTAGTTTTCAGCCTTCCCTGGGATATGTGGTCACAGGAACCAAATTTTACCATCGGACCACTCCACATTTGCAGCCTCATTCAGTCATAGTGTCACCATGGCAGCACAGCTCTTTCCCGGAACAGTTTTGTAGGGGGTTCCTAGGTTTTAAAAGATCATATGTTGTTGGCAGATCTGCATGACAGTATTTAAAAATTAACAACCAGATCATAAAAGGGGGAAATGTTTCTTTCAGCAGAAAACCATCCCATCTGAATACCAACATTTAAAGCTTCACTTCAATAAATTGATCTCAGGTTTTTAACCAGAGACAGAAGTTTCAGCCCTCTTGTGGTCCAGGCTTATTCCTTAGCATGCCAGGCCAGACTGGGTTTTACTTCCATGTATGGTTCTCCATTCTGATTGCTGATTAGATAGGCTTGGAAAGTATCTATATATAGATAGGATCCAGATTTTTGAGCTGCAAATACCCAGTTGTTTCTTTGTAATCTCTTTCTCCACAACCTAGCAGAAGGAATGGCGTACAACAGACTACTCTGGAAATGCCAGTGATGCTCATTTGACTTGTTCTTCAGTGCTATGCTCATGTAAACAGCAGCTGGTTTTAAAACAAAATGAAATGCAATGAAAAGAAGAAAAAAAACAGCTGCAAGAAACAGCAAAGCCAGAGGGTAACACTGGTGTTTCCATGGCAACCAGGCAAATAAGAGCCATTTCAGATATTGTTCGTTTGCATGGAGACAGTGGTTATGTCTCCTATGCTGCTTCCAGAGCTTGGAAACATTACTTGTTGGGATTACTACTCCAACAGTCCCCCTTGCAAAAAAGTAACTAGAGCCATTTCTTCACCACACTGTTATAGTGCTATTGTTATCATGGTTATGATATGTCTGGTGAGAGCACTAGATATCCTTTTGATATCAAATAATTTGGCCTTTGTTTGACCTCTCTCTGCCACCCTACTCCACGTGCTTGCAGAGGTCCACAAGACAAGCATGTACTGGGCGCGGCCGTTAATGGTTGTACATTCCATACCTCATTCAGACAGACAATTTAAGCCTCTCCGTTGCTTTAGGGAAAAACCTCCTTGCAAACCGGCTTTGCTCAGCGCGAATCTTTACAAAGCTGCACGGCCAAGAGCCGAGCCATTCCTTTATGTTGGGCCATCAGTATTCTGGCCATACTGTTGTCATCCAGTGCCAAGCTAATCATGCAAAACTTGACCTTTCCCAACTCCTTTGTCCAGCTCCAAATTTCCTTTCTTCTCACCGAGCATGGCATGGCCCGTAGGTAAACTCCACCCTATAAAAAGTCCCCACTTTTGGGAACACTTTGGATCACTTGCTTGGATCACCCTGGACTTCCATCCAGCCTTGCTGTCGCTCTGTCCAGCGAAGTTGTCAGCGAACCGAGCTGAGCTTTCTTCCCCTCAGCCTCCGTTTCTCTCCAGGACTACGAGACCAGGTGTTGTATTACCCATTCCCCACATTTCTATTTCTAGTTAGCTGTGTGCATGTGGTGTTTTTTATATTATTTGTGCTCAATAAATGTTATTTGTGTTACTTTAAAACTTGTCTGACTACGCTCTCTGACCTGAAGCCGTAGACATAGGGTGCAAGATCCTAGCTAAAATTACCGTGCCTCTCGTTAGCTTAAGAGAGTGCTCGAGCTTAATTTCCCCCAGCTTGTGTTTTTACTTGGTTATTTGGGCGCCCTTCCCAGGACCCCCAACATACAGGGTAACACTATTATTCCACTTTCAACATCCCGTGGAATTCTGGGAAACTCTCTGGCTCAGAATTCTAAATGCTCCTCTATAAACTGCAAACCTCAGGATTCCATAGGAAGTTGAAAGTGGAATAATAGTACTATAACAGTGTGGTGCGGAAATGGCCTAGCTCTAATCCAGCTCCAATAGCGCTATAGCCCACATCTTTGTAACAGAAGACAGTAACAACTTTCTTGCTGAAGTTTGTATGTTGGAACCTATCATGATTATAGAATCGTCTTTGGTTTTGAGTTTGTTTCCAGCAAGGCTGGCCCAAGACATCTTGCTGCTTGCCATGAGAAGCAAGGCAGTGTCTTCTGGTCCCAGTTCTGTATCCAGAACCTAATTGGGTGGTCACAGCTGAATTCCGGCAAACAGCATTCTTCATCCATCACAGCTGAAAGTAGAAGGCCATTTGAGGGCTTCCATGCTAGTGTGGGCAGTGAATCCATTCCCACTTCTAGTCTGAAGTTTAAAAGAATTATCCATAGTGACGAGCCCTATTCTCAAAATAGGTTCCCCACTTTGGAGATCTCTTTTAAAGTTCAGCCTAAAACCTGGAATGGATTTGCTGCCCTACTAATCTGGAATTCTCTGCCACTTGCTCCTGGGACTAGGACTAGCTATGTGACACACTTCATTCCCTTGTGTGGTGTCCAGATACAATGCAAGGTGTCTATTTTAAGCTGTACAGCCTTGCATGAGCACATGCTCCCATACAAACATGCTTAAACCTTTGTCCAGACTCCCCTACCTCTATAGGCCATGCTACTGGCCTAATGATGGAATGCTTAGCCTATTTCATTCACATTTAGATATCAGGCAAAGCCTATTTTATTTGCCTGAGTTTTAAACGCAGAAGACATGTTAAGACTCTTCAATTTCTATTTCTTTTTCTTTTTTTGTGGACTGCTTATATTTTTATATGAGGTTCCTCTTACTGCTGTTGCAGACTGATTGATAAGTTCTTTTAATTGGGTTATTTTTTTCCCCTATGTATGGTTGCAAAAGCTGTGCAATGAAGAAAACTGACAGGAAGAAAATCAACTACAGTTGGCCCTCCACATTTGCTAGGGTTAGGAGTGCAGGACCCTTGCAAAAGTGGAAAGATTGCAAATATCAAAGTGTGTGTGTGTGTGTGTGTGTAGAAAGAGGATGGAGGCATGGTGGGCATTCAGTGTCCAAACCAGTTAAGGGAAAGGAGAGGGAAGGGGGTGTGGGTTGATTGCTGGCCCTATACTTCCTCTTTCTCACCCATCTCCTTTCTTGGGTGTTGGGGGACATTGGGAGAAAGTTTGTGGTGCTGAGAAAGAGGGCTGCAAGCCATCATTTGCTGGCCTGGCAGTGGCTGGTGGAGGAGGAGGAGGAGGACCAGAGGCAGGTTTTTAAATGGCTGCACAGTCTCAGGAGCCACTGAGAAAGAAGGTTCGTCCAGAAAAGAAGTGTCTGAGGTGGAGGGTTGAAGAAACATGCAAATAGTCAAATCCATGAAAGTCCATGAAACCTGCAAATGTGCAGGAATCACTGTATTTTGAAATGTGATGCTGAAGGAGAGTTCTGCAGATAGCAAGGACTGCCAAAAAGACAATGAATGGGTCCTAGAGCCTGAACTCTCCTAAAATGCCAGGATGATTAAAATGAAGGTGCTGTACTTTGGACGTATCGGGAGACAACGTGACTCAGAGGAAAAGGTGGAAGTAAAGGCAGTAGGAAAAGGAGGAGACCGCACTACAGGTTGATTGATTCCATCAAAGTCATAGGTCTCTCATTCACAGGGTTGCCATAAGTTGAATATAACAACCATTTTGTGTGTGTGGGGTTGTTCAGAGGTGTCTTAGCTGGGAAGACCCGGTGGATAACCAATTAATACTGGAAATTGACAGGGGTGGGGTGGCATAGAGACTTTATCAGGGATATTGGGAAACTTGGCTACCATGGATGCCTACAAGGATCCATGGATGTGTGTACAAAAACGGAGAGATATGTGAATATTCTCGCAAGCACAGACATCTGATAGAAAATCCTTTTATAAAAAATATAATAGAAATATGGAAGAAAAATAAAAGAAAATTGATACCGAATATATCAATATTAACTCCGATAGTAATGATGGAAAAATTTCCAATAAATTTAAGAGAAATAATAGAGAAAGAAATAAAAAAACAAAAAATATTTAGATTAAAAGATTGGATGAAAATAATGATAAATAAAGAAAGAATGAAAGAGAGATTGCAGGAAACTAAGATATCTTGGTTAAATTATATACAACTAGAGCAATGGACAAAGAGTATGAAAAGATATGTTAAGGATTTTAAAGAATATACTAAATTTGAACAAATTATTATTCAAAGAGAAAATATGCAAGAAAATGAAATATTAAAAGGTAGTATAAGTGAAATATATAAAATATTAGCAAAAGAACAAGAAGAGGATTATCTTAGAAAAATATGGGAGGAAGAGACAGTACAAACTATAGATATACAAGAATGGAGAAAAATTTGGGAACAACGCCATTTAAAAAAATTATCAATAAGAATAAAAGAGAATTATTATAAAATAGTTTGGAAATGGTACTTGACTCCAGTGAAATTAAATCAAATAGATGAGAAATATTCAAGATTGTGTTGGAGAGGATGTCAAGAAATTGGTACATATATGCATATGTGGTGGAATTGCAACAAGATAAAGGAATTTTGGCAAAAGGTTTTTAAAGAGATAAAAGAGATTATAGGACTAGAAATACCAGTATGTCCAAATATAGCGTTGTTGTCCATATATAATAAGGTAGAGTGTACTCAGGCAAAGAAAGAATTAATAACAAATTTGTTAACTGCAGCGAGATTAATAATAGCAAAAAAATGGAAGACAAATGAAAAATTTCAAATAGAAGAATGGTATAAAGAAGCGTGGAAAATTGCAATTAATGATAAACTAACATGTAGAATTAGGTTTATGAAAGGTTTGGTAAAAACAAATGATTTTGAAGAAATTTGGAAAATATTTTTAGAAAAAGTTTTGAAAAGAGATGGCAATGCTACCCTGTCAAAAGAAGAATGGCAATTTTGGAATGTGGATTAAATAAAAAGTTGGCTCTGGGGGGTGGGTTTTTTTTTATTATTACTTTTATTTTTTATTTTCTATTTTTATATTGTTTATTATCTGTGTGTGTTAAACTTGTGATTTATAGATGTAATTTGATATGTGATGTTCAATGTTTAAAAGGGGGGAAAAAGTTAAAAGGTAATTGGTTTTAGAGAGAGGTTATTTTTAGAGATATTAAGTAATAAGTTTATAATTAATAATAGTAAGAGATTAAATGGGAGTGAAAAATATTGAATTAAGAGTGAAAGAATAATAATAAAAATGAATATAATGAAAATAAGAATTGAAGATACGTAACAAAAATGTATAAGTTGTATGAACGGAACAAGCTGAACAAGTTTATGATTTTAGGGGAAGGGAAAAACAATAATATAAGTTTGCATTGTTTAAAAGAAGGAAAAAAATTTTTTGTTTTGTTTTGTTTGTTTGTTTGTTTTTTAATTCACTATTATGTATAACACATGGTGTTTTATTTTTCGTTTGTTTTTGTGTTATAGTTTAATAAAATTAAAAAAAAATTAAAAAAAAAGGAAAGGAAAATTAAAAAAAAAAAGCAAGCACAGACATCTGTATACATGCAAGAGCTGTGCAGGGGAGTAGGGAAATACTTTGCAGGGATGAGGGGCAAACTGCCTCATTTCCACCTGTGGGCAGCTCTGGATGGGTGCTTGCAGAAAGAAATATATAGCTTTAAAGAGGAAATTAACCCTCACCCAGGCAAATTTTATTTTTTCAATGGAATGACTTGATCTGGGATATTTTCTGATCTCGAATGAGAATTCCAATGTATTGTGTGATATAAAAGCGCCCCACTTCCACATGAGTGTAGATGCAGAGTCAAGGGGATTCTATAGTACTCAAACATCACTCAAACATCAAGCAAACAAACAAACTACAGAATGAATATATCTGAGACTGGGGAATGTAATTTACACACTGTTCAGGTGACAATGTTGCAAAATGCCTAACTTGTAGTCTAGTTCTGTGTGAATTTTGCAAGATGTGATCCCGCAGGACTACAATGATTCATCTCCTGGATGAAGATTAAATAACATATCATTACAGAAATAGCAAAGTACACAAAGAAAGGATGTGTGTGTGTGTGTGTGTGTGTGTGTGTGTGTGTGAGAGAGAGAGAGAGAGAGAGAGATGCAGGAAGCTATATTGGTTCCTAATAAAGCACAGTCAAACAAATGCATAATTTAGATTATAAATTTGTTGGGGCATTAATCTTTATGCTTTTCTACCTTGTAAAATGATAACACTCCCAAAAGGTTCCTAAAGAGACTTCCCCTGTAGTGGAAAGAGAGAGGTTCTTTTTCTGCTGTCACTCAGGACAACCTCACTTTCTACCTCAGTTGCACCCACAACTAGGATTATTTTTAAAAAAAATTAATTAAATTTACATTTCCAAGGCACTCCTGAAAATTACTTATTTTTCTGTTGCTGTTTTTAAAAAGTAACTCTTGATTTTGCAAAGTAACTAAACATTTCACCTGCATCTGTGGCTGGCATCTTCAGAGGATCTGGTGGCATGAAGGCACCACCCAGACTCTGGAGGTCCCTCTACAGGGAACAATACAATAGGTTGCTAATGTACTTAACACACTGTTATGCATATCCCCTAACATTACACCCTGGAGGGTATCCCATTTAACAACAGTGTCCCAAGAACAAGGGGAAAAACAAAGAAAAGCCAGCCAAGAAAAACTCTATATAGATAAGTGCAGATAGCTCTGCACAGCTGTCAGAGCATGGCAAGCTGCAGAGAACACCTTTAGCAGCAAATGCACTAAGCCAGTAACACTCACCCACTCAGCTTGTAATCTTCCAATGTGGAGGCTTTTTATTCTTTGTTACAAATATATACAATATTTACAAAGTCCAGATGGCGATCCAGCATATCTAGTTTGCTCTTTCTGGAAGAGCCTCTAGCAACATGCATCAGGCAACACATGTAGTTGTTGGCTGGGATTGTGCTACCTTTATACAGATACCTAGCCAATCCTGGCCAACCCTTGCATTGTCTGCACCTGGTGCTCATCAGCATGACTCAGCACAAACTAGCTTGAGTCACATTCCTTTCCACAGGTGTACTTAACAATTAAAGCAATTAAAGCAACATGGCATTTACACTTACGTCACAAAGTATTTTTCTTGAGGGTTGGTTCAACCTTTTCTGACATCACACAGGCCAACTGTAACACATGCAAATTGCTCTCTCCCATTTGGGGACTACACAAGTATATATACTCTGTCTCAACTCCATGCCACCAGAAACTCTGAAGATGCCAGTCACAGATGCAGGTGAAATGTCAGGAGAAAATACTAATAAAACATGGCCTCGAAGCCTGGAAAACCCACAACAGCCTATGGATTCTGGCTGTGAAAGCCTTTGACTTTATAACTAAACATTGTTTTACTTTATCCTTAAAAACCCATCTATGCTCTTAAGCACTGTGGTACAAAAAGGAGCCCTGGTGGCGCAGTGGTTAAATGCCAGTACTGCAAGCCACAAGGTTGTGAGTTCGATCCTGCCGGGCTCCAAGGTTGACTCAGCCTTCCATCCTTCTGCAGGTCGGTAAAATGAGTACCCAGCTTGTTGGGGGCATGTATGGAAATGTTTCAAAATACATGCTATTTGTAAGTTGTTCGCCGCCTTGATCCATATGGAGAGGTGGGATACAAATAAATAATGAAAAAAACCACACACATTCAGCTCTCACCCACCTTGGGTTCACTTCAAGATCCACAGTACAGCACAAGGCAGCAAAACAGGTTACAACACAAACTAGCACTTGAACTGCGTGATCTTCCATCTCATCCTGGTAACTATAAAGCTAATTGCATGAAGTATTACATCACAAAAGGGGAGAAGTTACTGTTTAGTGATTAAAATCATCATGTAGTGCAGCTGCACCTTCCTTCCTTCTTTACTGGAACAATGAATACATTTCAAAGTTATTTGGCTAGCTATTTTCAGTGATGTATTTAAGTCTTTTACTACAAGTCTCAAGTCCTTGAAGTCAAGTCTCAAGTCTGGAGGCCAACTTTATACCCCAACCAAAATTCCAGAATTATTGGACAAAGTCAAATAAAGTCGGTTTTAACAATTTAAGCAGAGTCAGCTCTCCACATTTTGCCATCTGCAGCTTTGGAAGTAGGGAATAGGATCCTATCTTAATCCTCATTACTGAAGATTCAAAAGATTTAGAAGGAAGGATCATTCTTCCTCAAGCCCATTGCCTAACACATTTGCTGTTCCCCTTTGAGAAATGGATCCTGTACTCTGGGGGTGAGTTTTGTCTTCTGCTCTTGAAGAAAAGTTTAAGAAGGCTCCGCAGGTATGGAGCAGAGACAGGCTATTGAACAGACCTCAGTCCTGCCCCAAGCCCATTGCCTAACCTGTTTGCTGTTCCCCTCTGAGAAATGTGTCCACACTTTGGGCTTGAGAGAGATTCTCATGTGACCAGTAGGCAAAAAGAGATGGAGGCGTTGTTCAAAGTTCTAAGGTTTCTAGATGAATACGTTACATTATTGGACCAAGGGCAGCAAGTCAAGTCATTAAAAATATACAAGTCTCGAGTTGAGTCACTGTATCATTGATGGCCGAGTTGAGTTACTGAAGTGACTTAAGTCCAAGTCTGTCGACTCAGGTCTACATCACTGGTTATTTTTAAGTAGCCACTTCCAAATTCTGGCCCACCTTGCCACATGCAGGCTTGATTCCTTTCCAGGACTTGTTGCTTGGCAGGAGCTGGGCCTTATTATTGATGCCCAGATCCCAAAGGAGACAGGAGAGCCTCATGCCAGGCCAAAAGATGCTATCATGTCAACCATTTCTGCCACTATCCTGGTACTTTTCCCAGTTCTTTGAACACAGTAACATCAGTAACTGTGGCGTTTAGAGTTCTTGCTTGAGTTTTAATATCTATTTTAATGTTATGTTTAATTTGATGTTGTGATCTACTTGGTGGGAGAAATGTGGAGTAAAAATCTAATAAATACATTTTTCTTCTTGATTTTTGTGTGTTTTCATTGTTAATTGCATAATGCTTTGCTGCAGGAAAAAACAATTAAATTGCAGGAACTGAAGAGGAGGGAGAGGGCCTGTTTTCTGCTGCTCCAGGGACTAGGACAAGGAGCAATGGATTCAAGATGCAGGAAAGGAGATTCCACCTGAACCTCAGGAAGAACTTCCTGACCATCAGAGCTGTCTAGCAGTGGAATATACTGCTTCAGAGTGTGGTAGGGTCTCCTTCTTTGGAGGTTTTTAAGCAGAGGCTGGATGGCCATCTGTCGGGGGTGCTTTGAGGGTGTTCCTGCATGGCAGGGGGTTGGACTTGATGGCCCCTGTGGTCTCTTCCAACTCTACATTTCTATGATTCTATGAAAGAGCTTTCAATTGTCTATGAACAATTTACTCAAAGCACCCTTTTACTATGTAACAGTTTATGGCTATTCTTTTTAACAGCCCTCTGAGAGCACCACAAAACCCCACAATCTCCTCTTCATTTTTTATGCACCCGAGAGCCATCGTGTGGACAGCACTGTCATTACAACTTCCTAGGCTTGTGTTCCTATATGTGTACAGTATGTACCTTTAAGTCACCTGTTGCCTTATGGTGACTGCATGACTTTCATAGGGTTTTCTTAAGCAAGGAATACTCAGAGGTGGTTTTGCCACTTCCTTCCTCTGAAATATAGCCTACAGCATCTGGTATTCATTGGCAGTCTCCCATCCGAGTACTAACCAGGGCCAACTAGGCTTACCTTCTAAAATCAGACAGGATTTTGTGCTTTTCAGGGATATAGGCAAAGAGTTAGCACTCCTACAGCCACATTGCACTTCCAGCCATCTTACTCTCCTTTGCTTTTAAATATGCTCCCTTCTTCATTAAAGAAATCTGATACACAAAAGATGTATAGTTCCCACTATTAAGTTCCTAGTCCATCACATTTTGGTAGCCCATGAGTGGGGCAAGTGGGGCATCCAGTTGCTATTTATTTATTTCCTGCCTTTCTCCCAGTATGGGATGGCTAACAATTTGAATTAAAACCAAATATAGTTAAAACTATGGATAGTAGAAACTTTAAAAAAAAAATTAAACAGTCACATTAAGAACATTAACTTAAAACTGTTTTTAAAATTTGAAAATAATGATAAAAGTACAAATCCAAATCCAACACAACCTGGATTAAAAGACCTTTTGCACCAGAGTAATCATTCAAAGGCCTGGATAAACAGAAAGATTTCTTTGCATGTTGGCAAAAGGAGAGCAGAGAGGGGGCTGACCTAGGCCATTTCCGCACTAGACTGTCATAGTGCTATTATTCCACTTTCAACATCCTATAGAATCCTGGAGTTTGTAGTTTGGCTCCTCCCTAAACTGCAAACCCCAGGATTCCATAGGATATTAAAAGTAGAAAAATAGCACTATAACAGTCTAGCGAGGAAATGGCCTGATCTTCCCACTGAAGAGATTCCACAGCCTTGGAGTGGTCACTGGGAAAGCTCTCTCACTCGTCTTCACCAAACATCTCTGTGATGGTGATGGGAACAGAGAGAAAGGTCTCCCTAGAGGATCTTAAAAACTGGGTAGGCTCATATTGGGAAGACACATTTTTCCAAATAGCCTTGATCCAAGCTACATAGGGCTATGTGTGTCATAACCCAGCACTTTGAATTATGTCTGAAAACTTAATTGGTAGCCACTGAAGCTGTTTCAATAATGGAGCTGTAAGTTCCCTATAACCAGTACCTGTCAGCAATCTGGATTTAATTGGATTCAAATTCCCATAATCTCTGGCATTGACAATGCTGGCTAAAACTGATGAGTGGCAGGATAAAAACATCTGGAGAGCTGTTATTAGCTTACAACCTGATTTGTAGCCTATAACTTATCTGCATACAGGATTGATGCACTCAATAGATTCTGCAGAACATATCATTATATATCCTCCACCATACTCATGCAGATTTTTTTTAAATGTTAAAAGTTTAGTAAGATTGCTCCCTGCATCCTCTATAGGGCAATTTTGCCATGTTTTCTCCACTTCTGCTGTTTGAGGACTAACAGAAGTCTTTAAAAAAACTTGGTAAAACCAGGTGTGATAATGGGAGTTCCCATTATCCAGGTAACAGAGCTGAAGGGAGATAGTTCTCCTTCAAGGTAGGGAAAGGGTTAATGAACTGCAAGGTTGGGTTATATTCTCCTGGGGGTCAGCATCACAGAGGACATCACAGGTCATAAGAGGCAGTTGCCCAGTCAGACAGAGAAAGGTGAGAATCTTCGAGATGCTTCGGTGAAGTTTTATAAACCTTCAAGAGACCACAAGGTGGGAGAACAAAGAATAACATCCAAGACATCAACCAGGGGGTCCCGAATGCCGGTTGCAGATAGGCCAAGCTAGGCCTCACCTCCCAGCTCTGCCTTGGCACACCATCTCAGAAACTAACAATGTGAGTAGCTTAGGATGAACAGGTTGCTTACCTGTAACTGTGGTTCTTCAAGTGGTCATCTGTGCCCTCACACACTAGGAGCTTCTAGAGCTGAGTAGCTTGGCGAGAACCCCTCCCCCTATCTGCACTGAGCCCGCTCAGCCCGCTGAGCAACGGTCTCTCCTCAGTTCTGTAGTCCGCCAATAAGAGACCTGAGAAAGAGGGGACAGTTGGGCGGGTGTGTGTGAGGGCACAGATGACCACTCAAAGAACCACAGTTACAGGTAAGCAACCTGTTCTTCTTCTCGTGGTCTCTGTGCCTCACACACTAGGAGACTTTGTAGCTTACCAGTTGGACGGTGGGTCAGGTCCTAGAGTATGGAGGCCAGCACCACTCGTCCAAAATGGGCATCCCTGCGGGACCGGCAGTCCAGTCTGTAGTGGTGCACAAAGGTCGATGGTTAGGACCAGGTGGTCACATGGCACAGTTCTTGTAGGTCCACTCCTTGCAGGAGAGCAGCTGAGGATGCCACAGCTCTGGTAGAATGAGCCCAAAGAAAGACTGGTGGAGGTTGCTTGGCAAGTTCGTAAGCCAGAAGGATGGTTTGAGCCACCCATTTGGAAAATCTCTGGGTGGACACCTTGTGACCTCTACGGTGATGGCCATAGCACATGAACAGGTGTGGGGTCTGGCGAAAAGATGCAGTCTGGTTCGTGTAGAATGCCAGGGCCCGACGAACATCAAGGGAGTGAAGGAATCTCTCCAAAGGTGTAGTCGGGTCTGGATAGAAAGTGGGTAGAATATTGTCTTGCCTAAGTTGGAACTGCAACACCACCTTTGGCAGAAAAAAAAAAGGCAGGGCGAAGGACTACCTTGTCTCTGTGGAAGACGAGGAACTGCTCATCAGATCGCAGTGCTGTCAGCTCACTAGCCCGCCTGGCGGAGGTGACAGCCACTAGGAAAGCAGTTTTGAAGGTCAAGAGCCTGTCTTCTTTGGTGGCCATAGGCTCGAAGGGCAGTCATGTGAGCTGTGATAATACCAAGGAGAGCGACCAGGGTGGTAGCGGCGGTGATACCGGTGGATAGAGATGTTCCAAGCCCTTCATAAACTGTTTCATGGTAGCATCCCGGAAGAGAGCTGCCAATGAAGAGCCCTGAGGTTGATAGGCCATGATCGCAGCAAGGTAGACCTTGAGAGATGGAAAGGCACATCCCAGTTGTCCAAGATGAAGGAGGAAGTGGAGTACAGTTGATAGGGTGACCGGTGATACTGGCTCGCCGCGGGCCTTGGCAAAGGCAAGGAATTTCTGCCACTTGTAGTGATAGTTCCTGCGTGTCGACTCCTTCCTGGCCGCAGTCAGGACACCTTGGATGGTCGGATCGTCTAGGGCGTTATCCGCCAGGCGTGGAGGGCCAGGAGCGGCAGGTCCGGATGGAGAATAAGACCATCGGAGTGCAACAGGAGATCTGTGGCTGTCGGAAATTGGAAGAGTTGACCTTGAGCGGCCTCAAGCAGGGCCCGAACCAGTGCTGCCTCGGCCAGTATGGGGCTACGAGGATGACATTGGCTCGGTCCGCGAGGATCTTGGCAACCACTTGACCCAGGAGAGGAAACAGCGGGAACGCGTAGATGAGCCCATCGGTCCATTGGAACTGGAAGGTGTCGCTAAGAAGTCTCGACCTCGTCCGGCTCTCAAGCAGTACCAGCGACACGTCCTGTTCTGACTGGTGGCGAAGAGGTCAATCGACGGTTCGCCCCAGCGGTCTTGTATCATCTAGAACCCTGCCCTCGAGAGGGACCACTCGTGATGACAGGAGGTGGCCCTGCTGAGGACGTCTGCTGTGACGTTCTCTTGACCCGCTAGATGGACAGCGACCGGGTGAACTCGGAGCGACACACACCAGTCCCAAAGCTGAAGAGCGATGGAGAGGAGGGTGGATGAGTGAGTTCCCCCTTGTCTGTTGACATAACAGACCGCTGTCGTGTTGTCTGTCAAGATCTGGACCGTGCGACCGATGACCAAGTTGTGAAATGCCTGTAGAGCCTTCCTGATGGCGAGGAGCTCAAGGGCGTTGATGTGAAGATCGGTCTCATTGTCAATCCAGCGATCCTGGACTCTGAGGTCGCCACAGTGTGCTCCCCAGCTGGACAGGGAGGCATCTGTTGTGACCGTGAGTCGAGGAGTCGGCTCCCGGAACGGCATCCCTGACAGCAGGTGGCGGAGGGATAGCCACCAAAGGAGAGAGCGGCACACTTGCCAAGGAAGTCTCAGGGGGAGCCTCTGGTCATCTAGGAGTGTACTGAATGCTTTGACCAACCAGTACTGAAGTGGGCGCGCACGGAGCCGAGACAGGTAAGTGACTGATGTTGTTGAGGCCATGTACCCCAGGAGCTGTTGGATCCTCCTTGCTGATACCGTCAGGGCATCGAACATGGCAGATGCTGCCCGATGAAGGGTACATGCTCGTTCGAGGGGCAGGTAAGCCCTGGCCGAGACCGAATCTAGAGTTGCTCCTATGAAGTCGAGGACCTTCGAAGGTTCGAGGTGGGACTTCTTCGGATTGACTCGGAGGCCAAGACGAGTCAGGAGAGACAGAGTCCGGTGAATGTCCTTGTATAGTTTTCGTCTGCAGGACGCGACCAACAGCCAGTCGTCGATGTACGGGTAGATGGAGACTTCTTTCATCCGCAGGTATGATACCGCTGGGGCCACGCACTTGGTAAAGACCCTGGGAGCAGTGGACAGTCCGAAGGGCAGCACCCTGTATTGGTAACAGGTGCCGTCGACCGCAAACCGAAAGTACCGTCTGCGCTGCGGGTGGATGGCGATGTGAAAGTAAGCATCCTGAAGATCGATGGAGGTGAACCAGTCCCCTCGTTGAAGGAAGGGCAAGATCGAAGACAAGGTGAAAATCTTGAATCTCTTGGGGCAGATGTATTTGTTGACCCTTCTGAGGTCCAAGATAGGCTGCAGGGTACTGTCCGATTTTGGTACCGTGAAGTACCGGGAGAAGAAACTGGTGGTAGTGGCCAAGGACGGGAGTTCTTCGATCGCGCCCTTGTGCAAGAGGGACTGGATCTCTTCCAGCAGAGCTGAGCTGGCCGGGGTGGAATAGTAGATGCCTCGCGGTGGAATACTTGCAAACTCTATGGCATAGCCAAGACGGACGATGGAGAGGACCCAAGAGTCTGTGGTGATATGGCGCCATTCGGCGAGATGTCTGGAAAGGCTGGGATGATCTTCTAGGGCTGCTGGCAGGTGGAAGAGCGGCTGTGGAGGCATCCTGTGAAATGCGTCAAAAATGGGACTTCGTCCCGGAGGAAGACTTTTTCGATGCCGAAGGTCAATGGGCACAACAGGGCTGACCGAGGCGAACGCGGCTGGTAAGTGGAGGATGACGATCTGGGCCACGAAGGCCGCGAGCCAAAGCTGCAGCAAGATTGTGGTGGCTGGTGGATGCCCATCTTCTTGGCGGTCAAGCGGGCCTTGACGATGTGATCCATCGCCTCATCGCGTGGTAGAGCCCCTGGCCATCGAAAGGGAGATCTTCAATTCTTTTTCTAGTGTCCTCCTGCAGATCTGACGAGCAGAGCCAAGCGTAGCAGTGTAACGCTATGGAGCTCATCATCACCCTCGTGGCCACCTCGACCGAGTGCCTGGAGGAGATGATCTGTTGGTTGGCGAGTGCTACCACTTCGTTGAAAAACTGGTTAGCACTCACCCGGTACTTCTCTGGGAGGTTGGATAGAAGAGGGTGGAATCTATCCAAGAGGCTCCTCAGGTAAGCTGCGAGGCAGGCCTGGGTGTTGGACACCCTGGCTATCAACGATGATGCCGAGTAGAACCTTCTGCTGAAGGTGTCCAACCTCTGCCCCTCACGGTTCGGTGGTGTGGTGTGCGGTCTCTCCCTCCCTTGGTGTGGGCAGATTCGACCACTATAGAGTTCAGTACTGGATGTGTGAACAAGAACTCGGTCTCCTCTTTCTGGGTCCGGTATAAATACTCCAGCCTGTGTGGAATCAGCTGAGCGGACACCGGCTGGGCCCACGGATGTTTCAGGGTCTCCATTAGGGCCGGCAGGAACAGTAACGGTGCCGTCGATGGTGGATGGGTATCTACATAATGGAAGACCGGATCCTGCACGGCCGGGGCCGGCTCTGCGACCTTCAACCCCAACGCAGCCGACATTTGAAGGAGGATGTCTGATAACTGTTTCACATCCTCTGGGGCTGAATCTGGTCTGGGATCTCCAAAGACCAGGGGAGGAGATTCATGAGATCACGGTGTTGACTCATCGGAGTTGGACTCATAGATTTGGGAGGAGGCAGATGGAGATTCCCTCGGAGATCCCACTCTCGATGGTTGACAGGATGGTACCATCAAAGTCACTGCAGGAACGGTAGCGGTGGCTGACCTCGTCAACAGGATCCTTGGGGCGGCCATTAACTGAAGTTGAGGAGCCATTGTGATTGGCACTACTGCCGGCTGCGGGTGCTGGACTGCCTGGGTGACAATAGTAGCAGCGGTTGAAGGCTGTGCCTGAACAGGCTCTGCGGGTGGGCGGGAGACTGTAGATGTTACCCTCGGTGGTGGAGAGATGGGACGGTAGTGAGGTGAGCACTCGTGAGACCGATGATGACATGGCGATCTTGAGTACAAGCGAGACGGTGACCGCTGGTATCGTGGGTGGTGAGTTCCATGCGGTGGAGAGCGAGAGCGACAATACGGCGACCACTGTCTCACATTGTGGTGGTACCGGTCCCTATGTGCCAGGGAATAGGAACAGTAAGATCCAGGGTACTCCCTCCACGCATGCTCTCGACCGTATCTCACGATATGAGAAGCGGAGGAATATGGCAAGTCGAAGTGGGGTCAAGACCACTCCCATTCAGGTTAGGTCTCCCAGCGACGCGGGGACCATTGTCTGACCCTTCGTTCTGGAGAGTGGGATGCACTTCTACCCGAGGACCCTTGGCGACGTGGTGAGGCCTGGGGTGCAACCGGATCGTGCTCCGGGTGGTCCACCACCGTGGGGTGGCCGAGCGGAGACACCAAGGCAGTCAGCAGAGGCAGGCCCGAAGGCACCGCCGAGCCAGCGGTTCCTTCTCCATCAGAAACCTCCAGGATTTCCTGAGGTTCTGAGTCCTCCTCTAGTTCCTCAGGAAGCTGGGTCAGAGGAGGAGTAGGGGGAGAAGGCCTCTTAGGTGGAGAGCTGTGCTTCTCCTTCCTTTTCTTCTTCCTCTCCTTTTCCTTCTCCTTGCTGGACTCCAAAGGGGCATGCTGTTTCCACTGGGTGGTGGTGAGCGGCTTAGATGGTTTAGCTGCCTGCGAGTCCGCAGGAGCATCCTTCGAAGTCGACGCCAAAGCGAACTTAGGGATCCTCAGTAGGGCTGATATTGGAGCCTGGAGCGATGGTACTGAACCCGGTGCCGTCGAGGTCGCTGCCGGCGATTTCGATGACGGTATGGCCACAGGTCGATTCAATGTCGATGGCTTAGACATCGTTGGCGTAACCAATGGTTGGTCTTGTGCCTTGAGAGACTGCTCCCAGCAGTGGGATTTTAGGCATTCCAGCCGGTTCTGAAGGGTCTGGGAGGTAAAGTCCCGACAAATTGGTCAGGCCTTGGTGTTATGGGTCTCTCCCAAGCAAAAAAGGCACTCGCTGTGCCTGTCGGTTAGGGCGACCTTTCGACGACACGATTTACAAGGTTTGAAGAGAGACGACATAAAAGTCAGAGGAAGAAGGGGAAAGGTTGACGAAGATGAGGGGGGAATTAGCCAGAAAAAAAGGGGGTTAGAAATTCCGAAAACAGGTCCAAAATCACCAAATCCAGTCCAATATCCGATATAGCAAAGTCTGTAATCCGAAAACCAAATCAAGCCAGAAAAAACATACATGAAGAAAAAACCAATAGCGCTACTCAAACTCTGAACCTCCGTACGCGACGGCGGACGAGAAAGAACTGAGGAGAGACCGTTGCTCAGCAGGCTGAGCATGCTCAGTGCAGATAGGGGGGAGGCGTTCCCGCCAAACTACTCAGCTCTAGAACTTTCCGAACAGTACCGTGCATGTGCGAAAGCTCCTAGTGTGTGAGGCACAGAGACCACAAAGAAGAAGTTACTTACTTAGTTGTGTTAGGATTTCTGTTCTTTTGGAAGCTCTGGCTGATATCAGATAATACCTGTAATGTGTAACTATCAAGCAAACCTGGAAGTAGCCTCTTGTGTATAGTGATATATCTATTATCTACATTGCCTGTTCTCAGAATAAAATGCTTTCCTGTAAAGAACTCCTTGCTTTCTCTCCATCCCCATGTGCTTCTTGGTGACATGCATCCATAGGATTCCTCTCTCCCAGAGGGAGTGGGGGGGGAGATCTTTAGAGATTGCGGGCTCCCTGGCAGCATCCCACTGTGCTGCTGAGGAAGGGATTTAATTCAGTGCGTGGTGGCAGTGTTTAATTAATGGAACCTGGGAGTTTCTATCTCCTAATCACTGACTGAGAAAAGGGCCCCAATTCTGTGACACCAGGAAGTACGCCCAGGACAGTTGGAGAGTATGAAACCATTAAGTACCTTCTAGATTTGAATAAAAAGATTCCCCTGGACATAAAACAGTCTGCAGTGAGCAAAAACAGCAAAATTGCACCCACTTCTTCTGCAGGAACCAAAGGGAATTTTTTTTTAAGGCTGCAGCAGCTCTGTGGCCCACAAGCCACTTCCCTTACCTCTACCATAATCCTCTGGTATCTCTTTTATGCACCCTGCAACTGTCCCAATCTGGCAGGGACAGTCCCAATCCTATACTATCCTCTCTTTTCAGCTGCATTTAAAATGTCCATTTCTTTCTCTGCCTCTCCCTCTCCCCCTTTGTCTTCTGCTTACTTCAGTAGCTGCAGAGTTCAACATGCTTCTCACATTTGGGAAAAAGGTGGGTTATACATTTAATAACTAAAAGTAGCTTGCATTTAACTCAGGAGAAGAAAACAGAGACAAGGAGTCTTGCCCCTCCCTGTAGACTCAGGCAAAAGCAAATGGATGTAGTCTCTTCTAATTTGTGTGTCCTCCTCCTTAACAACTTCTCCCATTTTGACATTTTGATACTGCTTAGCCACATGTCCTGGTTTTCATTTATGAAGTGTTAAGAGCGTATGCTTCTACCTGACCCTTCATTTCTCGTCTTCTTTAGGCCATTTCCGGACACTCCATCTTGAGCAACAACCACATAAGATGGCAATGTTTCTTTCTCCTTAACTCCCCCAATTGAACCATGATAGAAACGAAGGTCTTTCTATTGTAACAATGCAAATTGTATTGCATCTAAAAAAAGATTTCTCAGCTAAGTACAGCACTGTCACGTTTAACGAGAACAAATTCGTTCCTGATGTGTGGGAAAACTTACACAGCCAAAGCTGGAAAGTGGAGGTATCAGTAGACTTGGGGGAAAAGCAAAGTTTGCAGAAGTACATAATACTCCTCAGAGGGAATGAGGAAAAATAATGGTGTCATGTGGAAAGGGACATGGCTGGTTAGAAACCTGAGCTTGAACAAGCTTATGATTCCAAAGCTCTGATCCATTCAGTTCTCATGGCAACCATGGCTCAAGGGTCTGTCATTAAAAAAAAAAGGAGTCACAGCTGAAACACAACAATGATTTCTGGAAACATGAAAGTGTTAAGTAAGATGCACCAAGAAAACCTAAGACAAAGGCCAAGTTAGCTCATATTCCTTTAGCTGAGTGATGCAGTCCCTCATCACACCTGCATCTCCATGATGATGAACTAGATGCGGTTTCCATGGATTGGATCCCTGGGCTGGATTATGGCTGACCACACCAAGGAGTTTGATTTTTCCTGATCTTTAAATATCTTTTCTCCCTCGTACTGAAACATGCTGACACTTTCCCAAGTGAGGGGGCAGGGGAGGTCACCCCCTCCTAACAAAAGGAAGTTTCCCAGGCATTCTAAGATGGAAACATTATTATTTTCCCCTATAGCATGCACTCACCTTACACAACTTGCTGGAGAAAGTGCATTTACTGAAAGCTGCTTTTTGTTGTTGTTGTTGTTGCTACAGGCCCGCGGAATTAAAAAGTAAATGAACAGTTATCGTGTTATGTATCGTTTAAGCATGTGTATAGGCTGAATCGCTCCTTCCCAACTCTTGTGGAAAGTCCAGTTCTCTACAACATTTTCATTGTAGATCCTAATTTGTTAGTTCTTTTATCTGTAGTTTTGAAGGAGGTGAGATCTGGGCTGGGTTCAATATCAATGTCTATCCTTTTCTTGAACACTTTTCGTTCCATTTCCTTCTTTTTAAAATATAGACCATTTGAGATCATTTGAAAAAGCTCAAATGCCAGTTCTATTGCAGTCTTCCAATTACAGAGGGAAGAGATTGTTCTACTCCTGGGACAAAAAAACCATGATGGACTAAGACTAGAAGATCACTATGATTAACATGTATTTTGTGTCCTGTGGAAAAAAACAGTACAGTGTGCCAATAGTTTCAAAATACTGAGGAAGGAACAGGGATTATTTGACCCTCCCGATGTTGGACTGTAACTCCTCAACAGCATGTCTGGTGAAGAATGCTGGGAGTTACAGTCCAACATCTGGAAGGCCACATGATTCCCAGACTTGTGCTAAAGCATAGTTGTTCCAATGTGGTTTCTTGGTGATGTTTAATGAACAAATAGCTGAGTCACTGCAACATTAAACTGAATTTAGGACAATCAGCATTTTGACTTCCACAGTAACTATGAAATGGTCACTCTGCACACAGCTACTTCATGTATTCCGTAACAGCAATGTTTTCCAAGGCTGCCTATCATTATCAAGCTTTTTGCTTTTTCTGCTAAAGGACACCAAAGTAGTTTGGTCTGTAAAGACACAACTCTCAGCCTCAGATGCTACATTCATAAAGATGCTACAGCTGCATACAGTATGGCAGCCTTCCCACCGTAGAGACTTCCAAATGCCTGCTAAACACACCCAAATAGTACCAGGGAAGGGACATTTACCAGCTTGTAAGACTGATAATAGAGGACTTGCTGTCAATCAGACGTTGATTACTACTACTGTTATTTTCACTCATAATCTAAGGTCATTCCCAGAATTATCCATATAGGTGGAAAACTGCATTGGAGGGCAAAGTAGGCTGCAGTCTAATAAGCTGAGTTAGGAAACCCCCACCTAACTCAACTGGATGTACTTCTGAGCCATCAAGTATTGAACCGCACCATTATCTCTAGGTCTTGGAAACTTAAGATTAACTACAGGCTGTTTGCATGTGTATATGGTCTAACGCATGGCTTCTGCAAAGCGAAATTGTACTTGGGAATGAATAGGCAGGTACAATAATTAGCTAAAGGCCAGCTGCTAGGTATTATATAGTTGAACTTCCAAGAAATTTGTGAACAGAGCTTGGATTACCATTTAAAAAACAAAACCAAATCTCGATTTGTTGATGCTGAAACATTGAGAGAAATTCATAAAATTCATTACACCAGCATTTGTAAAGCCACTGATCATTAAAGAAAAATTGCTTAGAATAAAACAGCTCAGCATGTTTGTATTTGGGAAAGGACAGATAAATAGTATTGCCAATGAAAGAAGTAGAGGAGATTAGGATTAAATTACAGGTGACTTGCATGAAAAATTACAGATTCTGCAAAACATCTATGTTTGGGAGAAGATTTCAGGCTGCTGCCTCCAAAGCTGCTGCACCAAAACAGAGGTGGCAACAGAGAAGACGACAGTAGAAGATGTCCCAGTGCACTGAACTTTGCATGTGGCAGTAGTAGACAGTCATAGCACATTTATATTTCTCAATAATGACATCACAGTGACCAGAAATATGGCAAAAGCTTATTCATCGAGTCTCCTACACCTTTCAAAGCAGTGTTAAACTATCAATCTGTTTCCACATTCTTTGTCTTTGGTCTCTTTCTCTTCAGGGCATCAATTAATTAAAGGACTAAATCTCACAGGCTTCTAAAACGTATTTTGATTGGCTCTCCCATGTTGGCAATATACAGTAAACACATCTTTCAATTTTTAAACAGGATAAAAGATAAAAGGACAGCTGGATACTCACCTGAGATTTTAAAGAAGCACCTTGAAATGCTATTTATTGCTTTAGCAAATTAAAAGAACTTGTACTCATTACAGCCATTATCAAACAATTCCCATAATTAACTCTCTATACAGAATACTTTTTTAAAAAAAAATCAGACATTTTATAGTCTCCTATTATTGAGATGATCCTTTAACTAGTATAACAGATTTACCAAATATCAAGGAAGAGTTACACAGAGGTGAAAACTGATCTGAAACATTTTGTATTAACATTTTGGGTCAAAATCAAGTTGGTACATTCAGATGATTGACTGATTGATTGATATCTATCTATATATATGTCATTCGCTGCACTTTAATTGAATTTTTTTTAAAAAAAATCACCTTTGCTACATAATGAATGTACGTGCTAAATCAAATAAAATCACATAAAACCATGGACCGCTTTTTAAACCCATTATCAAACCTAACCCTTGGAAGACACTGACTCAGCAGAAATATCAAGATTGTGCTTTTCTTATGGTTTGCTTCAAATAAAATATATCCAGCAGGGATCACTAGGAGAACTCTCTGGAGCTTTGAGAAAAGACTGATTAGCTCTGGATTCTTAAAAAGGCCAGAGGATAAAGAGATACTGGATAATTACGCAAATAACACTGCAAATGAAGCCTGCAAAGCAAGACTTAGCTAGTTCCAGCAGGACTTTTTCTTAAATCAAGGGGAAGATTTCTACCAATCGTGATTGCAGAAAAAGTCTCAAAGTCTTTGGTTAAGTACAATCAAAAGCTGAGAAAGCAAAGGTCTAGGGATCAGATTTCTGTACACCAGCAGAACAGTTAATACTAAAGATCTTTATAATCCTTGTTCCAATATGACTGAAAAAAATAGGTGTGAAATTCTGTAAAATCCCCACATTTGCAAGGAAATAAACCACAGTTGCAGGATTGCTTGCAATTGTAAACTCTGAGCTTCTTAGTGTGTGCATGTATGTCCAAGTGCACACATGCAGCATTAGTACAGTTTAGATGTATATATCAAGGAGACCATTTCAACAGCTTTGTGGTAGTGTGTGTGTGTGTGTGTGTGTGTGTAGGGTGATGATAATGTGTTCCCTATTTCAATAACTTTTTGTCTTTAGGAACAGAATCTCCAGTATGGATGTATTAGTTGACAGGTGCACTGGCAGACAGTGTGAGTTTATGCCACTGATCACTACTGACAATTTTGACTACTGAAAAATCTATTGTAACAATCACGTCAATCTAGGGCCCTCCTAATGTGTTCACTGTAACCTCCATCAACATCATTCAGCATGGCATTTTGGTGGGAGTGATGGGAATTACAAATTAACACATCTGGGAAGCCTGGAAGAAGCCCAGTATGGAACATATAAAGCTGAACAGGCAGGTGGCATTTCCTTTACTTTTACATTTCTGCAAATGGTGCTGAAACATGTTTTCCTTGTTGTTATAGTGGTCTGTCAGCATCAGTGGCCAAGACAGTATTGTCAAGTCATGGAGCCATTATGAGTAAAAATTATCATTAACTGGAATTCAGGAGTTCTCTCACACATTTTCTGTTTTGGATTATCCGACCAACTGTTTTTTGTAGGAACTTCTGTCACACAGAGACAGCACCATTAACAAGAAACATGTTCTATGAGTCAGAAGTTAAATGCATATTTCTACCACATGAAAAGCTAAGACCAGAACTCATTTCAGTTCTGCAAGCTACCAACAAAGAGTACAATCCCTCAGAAAGTTTCCTTGTACTTGCTCCGCTGAAGTGAACAGGAGCTATGTGAGAGAGCAAGGCTGCAAAATAAAAATGTAAAATCTTGTCATAAAAAGATTAGGAGGATAAAATGTTGAACTTCCGCTCAGTAAGAAAAAAGAAAAACTTGAAGCATTTCCCCACAATTTTAATTATCACAAATGTGTAGTTTTAATTTGATTTCAGACTTAAATAATAATAAATAGGTGGGAGAAAGAATGCAAGATCTGGGAAAAAAACATGAGTTTTAAATTACCTCATGAAAGCAAATAATAATAATAAAAAAACCCCACAGGAATAATGTTCACAACCAGAAACCAAAACCCTTCAAACTAATCTTAAACACAGCAGTGAATTGCAAAACCTGCATTTACCGGTTAACTAGTCAGTTATTTTCAAGTGTTTCCACCTTGGCCATTTCGATTTTAGCACCAAAATTAGCCTCAACAGAGGTACTGGTACAGCTCTGATGCTATAAATGAATTGTTTACATATAATACTTTTATATTATAATTATCCACACATACTGTACATTCACACATCCACACAAACAGGAGGAATATTCAAATGTATATACTGTGTGTTTCAGATTGTTCACCAAGACTCAGAGCACTGGAAATAAAGCAGAAGGAAATAATATTTTACATAGTAGGCAACTTTAATGCTGTAGTGCACTTATAAAAAAAAAAGTCCAACTCTCCCTTCCCAGCTCAGCAGCTTGACTCAACTGTTTGTTTACTTTAATATCATGATTCAGAAGATGCAGAAGTTATTGCCCTAAATATTATTCTATACATTTCCATTGACGTTCAAAAAAAAAAACCCACTTGAAATTGCTACTTTAAATTTACAAACTTGATTGCTCTTCTCATTACAGCTTTAATTCGTTGGCAATTTTGGAAGCAATGTTTTTAAATGCTATGGATGTTCCCGATATCCGTTTAAAGCGGACTCCATTCAGTGACAGTCTTGGCAGCTTACACACTTCCATCTCCCATTGCACAAGATTTTCTGCATGGCCATCCCCATGGACACAGAAAAGCAAGAAACGCTCCCTCTGTTCATAATCGCAGTTGTTGGCATCCAGGACCTTACGAATTTCCCTCATCATGTCATTTGGATCCATGGAGCTGGTGGTTTTCATGCTCCAAGTAAATCGTAGTGAACGGGGCTTGGCCTCTTTGTTGTCATCCTTCTGATCAACAGACACGTTACGACTGAAAAGAAATCAAGTTTTAGTATTCAACAGATGAACCAAGTTTTCTTGAATGTTATGTTAGCAAAAGCCACAATTTTTGCAGCATGCATTATTAAAACATATCCTCTCTGTGGCCGTTACCAGTCCCAGCTGCGATTAAACGCTCCTGTTAGTGCTTAGAGATCTGAATTAGAGAAACTCTTATAAAATGATAGCTAACAGATGTTATAAGCAAATGAGTCACCCAACTCCAAGAATCAATTCTCTCCCTCCACCTTTAGAAAGCAGTTTTAGCTGGGTGAACTGTGGAGTGGAATGGAATGGTAGGAGTGGTGGTACCTAATTGTTTTCCAGACTGCTCTTTATCTGCTATCTTCCCATATAAGCGATTTCCCAAGTATATGGGAAGTGGTATAGCCAAGGCTGGACCTTGTGAATAAAGTCAAGAGTCCCATAGCCCAGCATCCCCCCCATTCTGTGTAATGGGGGTTGGCTGCAAGTTTGGGCTGGCAAATCACACTACTTACTATCTCAACCTTATTTTATTATTATTAAAAAGAATTTTACAGTCAGGGAACAACTGAGTGTTACAGATGCTCATTTTTATTATTTAAAAATATCGACTTCTTCTACAAAAATAGCTGCTAATCAGCATTAGGGTAAGAGAAACAAACTCCTTCTGTAGTTATATTAGTCCTAAGATTTAAATGAGTTTAACACAGGTTCTGAGTATTTCTTTTTTAAAATTAGGATTGGGAAAAATGGGTTGTTCCCTCTCTGCTCAAAGGCATGAGGTACATAAAAGCAGCTGTAAAGCACAGAATGTAATGAATAGAGAAATTAATATTTTGTACTTCACAACAGAAGCAACATACATGGCTACCTAAAGTCCCCTCTCCCCAGCGCCATGAGAACAGGCTGAAATTACTGAAATGGTCATGCAATGTCAAATAGGTCTCCTTGTCTATCGTGAATTATTATATTCATGGAAGCAAATACTGTATTTGCTGGTGTATAAGACTCACTTTTTTTCCTGAAAAATACTGTTTTGAGCATGGGGTGAATCTTATATGCCGGTGTATCTTCTATGTTGGCAAATAGTATTTGCTGTCATATAAATGGGATGCATCTTATACACTGGTGCGTCTTATATGCCAGCAAATATGTTATGCCAAACTTGCATAATACTCTCAATGTAGAACTCAATTTGACTCTGGTATTGGGGATTCAAAATGAAGAATTCCACAAGTCTCCAACCATGAATTAAATATTTGTGAAACAGATATAGGAACTTCACAACTAAAATCACTATCTGTGTTACAACCCTACCCCCCCCAAAAAAAAAAGTCATTTAGAACCCGTTTGTTTTCTAATTTTATTGGAAGCACATGAGGACTGTGAATATGGCTCAGACATACAAACTGACTCACTTATAAAATGGAAGATTTTAAAATTATTACATTTTTCATTAAGTAGTAAGAACTACAAATAAAACTACCAGCTAATGTTTAACCTTAAGAGGAATCACAAGGTTGACAAAGCAGTTATTCTAATGTCACTAAACAGACAAAACCGAGTGACATTTTTGACAATAAAATCACTATCTTTAACTAATTATTAGAACTAGTACAATCGAACACTGCGATTCAGTGAACAAGGCAAGCATAGCCCCACACCAGTGCCGATGGAACAGATTCCACTTGCTGTTCTCTGGATCGCAGCCTTCTGGGTGAAAACATACTCGTGTCTATATTAAACACAGGAGGGGAAACCCCAGATCCCCATCCCAATTCTCCTTGTGTTTAAAGGAGGCGTGAAAGAAAATCACAGACTTTTCTAGAATTTCATATCGCTCTTCTGTTTTAAACAGTGAATTAGTGACTCTGTCCTTTGTGAACAGGTAGTCTTCAAACTTCCTCTTGGAGAAAAAGGGTTTTGTGGCCAATTTATTTCTGAATAAATCAGGTTATTTACTGCTCCAAAAATCTTCCAGAAATATTTTTTTTCAGGTGATGTCCAAGAGAGAAACTGTATTTAATTCAGAAATCCAATTCTTTCTTTTTTAAAAATAATCTGTCAGTGAAATCCTAGAATGTCTGTGGCAAAAGAGCTCGCCACTCACAAAACCAAGATCCTCTTACTGACACTTCTGTGATTAATTCTTAGCTACATAAAGTGGCACTTGTGTCAAAATGTGGCAGATACTTAAAAACAAAGATGTTATCTCCTGAAATTTGGGGAAGTTAATGCATTTTTTTTTTCATATCTGGCAAAGGAATGAAGTTTCTTTATGATTTCTGATTGAATGGTGAATCTGTTGGCTCTCTCAGCAACAAGAATTATATTTTTGCCAGTGATCAGAACTGTGTGTATATATGCGTGAGAACTCAGAGTCTTAAGTAACTTAATCACAGCTTTATAGATAAGAGGTATTCTTGGTTTCATGTATTTGCTAAGCTAAGAACACCATCACCAGTATAGGACTACCTATGCCATTTGAAGGAGCGGAGAAAGAGTTAATCTCAATCTACTGTTAACATTTGAAGCAAAAAATAATTGCCCTCACCTTGAGCCCTCATATCTCCCGTTCCTCTCATATTCAGTTGGGAGCCTCAATGAAAATAATGCCGAAGCACAGAGAAAAGCAGGAAAGAAAAGACAAATCTTACACTAGCATGAATAAAATTGGCAGTGCACTACATAGTGACATCTCACTCAGTATTAATTGCAATTAAGTGTTGGGTTTAAACACTGAAACAATATGTAGATTGAAGACATTCAACGTGCCTTTGCCGAAATGAAATATATTTGGAAGCCTCAAATGCTTACTGTCAGGACCATATATAGATGTTCAAGAAACAGAAAGCTATGTGTGATCCTCCAGAGGAGTCTATCGACAGAAGTATTTGCAACAATAGAGCTCTTTAAAGAACTTGGTTCCTTACATAAGGCAGCTGTTAGGGAAGCATAATTGAAAGAACTAAAAAAATCACTTTAAATTAAGGTAATACTAGTTAAAGTTCATTTCATGATTATTCTTAGGATTCTTCCAAGTTTTCATCTCTCCTTTGATATATAAATTAATCAGTCTTGTAATCAACTACTAAATTACCCACAGCCAGCCTCCCAGATATTGATTGTTCACAGTTCATTAGTATATAATTCCAGCCACTTATCCCTCAGCTTGACCTGTTGCGGATAAACCTTTTTTAAAAAGGATGTAAGAAAAATGCACTTCAATTGTTGCAGAGAGAGGTAAAAAGACAATTTGGAAACAAATTGGGTACGAAAGAAGAGAATAAATAGTTCAAAAACATCATATTCATGAAAACCCCAACATATGCCAGATCTCTAAAATAAAAAACTAGCCTACAGAATGGGAAGAAATCTTCTCCCTTCATTGCTAGGCCAGCCCTATCTTATGATTTTGGTTTGCTGAGAAAAGTTAATTTGAAAGCCCTTTAGGAATGCTAAGTCTTTATGGAGAATATTCAAGTTCACTATAACCCTAGTAGTCCTCTGAAGAGTTTGAATTAGCTTTTGATTAGCTCACAGTATGCAAGTGAAATTATGCACTCTCTATCACACAGAGACAGGCACAGGAAGCAATCTACAAATCCTAGTAACGCACCATGGCAGATTCCAATTTATACCACAACTTGGTGAGAAGTATACACTTCTCTTTGCAGTTCTCTACTCTTTTCCCTATGCAGCAGTGTGTGCCAAACCTGCAAGGAATTTTTTTAATCACTATGAGATGCAGATTGTCATGAGAATGTAAAGTCTGATGCTGGAGAGCAAGAAAATTCAATGGTACAATTAAATAGAAAGTAAGCATCCACACAGCACAAGCACTCAGCACTAATGGAATGCAACAACACAGGCTGAACTTCTTTGACATATTGTTATACTGTCTTTTAGAAATGTGGAGATCTACTACAAAGTTTAATTCAATATAATAAATTTCATTTCATGTTAAGCTATCCTAAGATCTTCACATATAAGGCAGGGTACATACATACACAAATATATGGTTGGAGACAAGAAATGTTGAAGATACTCTCTTGCCTCCACAGTCCATTGATTTGTCTATTACTGAGGTAAGATGTCACGTGGAAGATAAGTTTGTTTTCTGATGCTCCAGAGACTAGGACATGGAACAACGGATTCAAAGTAAACAAAATGAGATTCTACCTAAACATTAGGAAGAAATTCCTGTCAGAAGAACAGTTTGACAGTGGAATACAAAACCTCAGAGTATGGTGGAGTCTCTTTCTTTGAAGGCTTTTAAGCAGAGGCTGGATGGCCATCTGTTGGGAGTGCTTTGATTGTGTGTACCAGCATGGCAGGAGGTTGGACCTGATGGCCCTCGTAGTCTCTTCCAATTTTATGAATCTAAGATGTTGACAGGTTTCAACTTTTTAAACAAATGGGAAGAACTGCACAAGGCAGACATTAGAAACTGAGTAATCAATGGACCAACAACATTCTGAGAGAATCTAAACTGGCAAAATCAACACAAGGAGCCTGAAGAACAGATGACTTTCACGAGACTTAATCTCTAGTTGCCAGTTATTCTGACAGGATGAGCATAACACACCAGGACTACACACATATGTTTCTGCATTTCATTTGAGCTAATGAAGTCACAGAAGACAATTCAGCAAAGACTGATATATATATATATATATGCCTATAGAAATATACACGTATATGCAAAAATGATAAAACTGCAATGCATAATTAAATGTTGAAATAGTGAAGAACTGGAATGAGATATATTGCATTTCATAAAACTAATTTAGGACATTGATCTTAATATGTTAGAATAGTGTGAAGACATCTTTTTAAATAGGTCTTTCGATGCCAGTTTTTGTTGATTGTTTTTAACTATTTTCCAGTTTTCTGCTACTCTTTTGTTACTTTTAAACAGGGATTGTTTTAATGTCTGACTGTTCTGACTGTTCTTTTAAAATTTTTATATCTTTTTGTTATTCATCTTAAACTTTTGACATATATTTATTATATGGAGTAACAAAATAAGTGGAATATATTTGTTACAAATACTGAACCAAGCCCTTGCTTTCAAAGTCTGTTTAACTGTTAAAAAAAACCTCATATACATAGCTTCACTACAAGTATACCTCAAGGCACTACTATCAGTGATACTGTGAAAAATATAAGTTAAAGTTAACAGCGGGCCAACAAAAGTTGTATTTTCAGGAGGTTAAATATTTCAGACAACATACATGAAACATATATAAACAGTGAAATGTATTTTGATAAATCTTTAGATGTAACAGAATACAAGCCAGAGCTACTGTGAATATTATACATCCATTACATACAAAAAGGAGGCATTACTTGTGGAAATGCATGGAGATTACCATCCATGGTAGATTACAAGATATACATGAGCGTGATGGAGCAGACAAAAAAAGCCAGTGCATTCTAGGCTGCAAAACAATATTGTTCAGCTAACAGCACCACTGTATTCAAGAAGGTTGTTAACAGTTCAAGAAGGTTGTTAACAACCTAGAACATGCTCAGAGGAGCCTGACCAAGATGGTGAAAATTCTAGACACAGAATTGTATGAGGAATATCTTTGGGAGCTGCGTACATTTAGCTTGGAGAAGACTAAAAGGTGATATGATAGCCATCTTTAAATACCTGAAGGGATGTCATGTAGAAGATGGAGAAAGCTTGCTTTCTACTAGCAGATTCAAAAGTACCAAAAAAAAAAAAAAATCCACCTAAACACCAGGAAGAATTTATTGACTGTATGATCTGTTTGACAGTAGAGTGGACTGTATCAGAGGGCAGACTCTCCTTCTTCGAGGCATTTATTTAAAGGCCTGAATGATTATCTCTTAGGTGTACTTTATCTGCATATTCCCTTGCAGTCTCTTCCAACTCTATGGATCTATGACGCTATCTCAGACAAATTCTGTAAGAGATCAGAGTGTCTCAGTCTCTGGAACTGTGTCATCTAGTCTGAGGAAGATGAATCAGGACTTTGTTCAGAGACATCACATTACGTTTTTGTGTTTATCCTGTGAATAGTGGTAATACGTTTTAGAAAATCTAGCAATTCACTAAACTGCTTCTAAAGCAGTGTGGGATCACATGTCCCTGAAGCAGCTCTAGCTGGCAAGGTCAATGGCCAGGGTTTCTGAGAGCTGCAGTCCAAACACATCTGGGAACAGTACCCTAAACTGATAAAATCTATACCACAAAGAATCTACTGTAAGAATCCAAAATGTTACACCAATTCAGATAACCAATAGTTTTAAAAGGAGACACAGGCTAGCCTCTTGACTCACTAAGATTACCACAGGGCACTTAATACTTTAATAACAACATTTGGTACATTCTATTTTATTCTGTTCTAAAGTATTCCAACTCAATACACTTGTTCTGAATTTGCAACAGAGGTAACAATTTTCGCTATTTTGCAACAGCCTAGGGAAGAACAGGTTGCTTACTTGTAACTGTGTTTCTTCAAGTGGTCATCTGTGCCCTCACACAAGGGGATCTTTGCACATGCGCAGCAGCAGTTCGGAAAGTTCCAGGGTTGAGCAGCTTGGCGGGAACCCCTTCCCGTCGACAGTACTGAGCATGCTCAGTCCTGCCAAGCCAGCATATCTCCTTCAGTTTCAAAGTCCACCGTAGACAGGGAACCTGAAGAGGGGAGGCTGGGCGGGTGTGTGTGAGGGCACAGATGACCACTTGAAGAAACACAGTTACACGTAAGCAACCTGTTCTTCTTCATGGTCTCTGTGCTTCACACAATGGGAGACTGTTTAGCTTATCGTAGGACAGTGGGTCATGTCCTAGAAGATGGAAGACAGCACTGCAAGGCCAAGTAAGCATCACGTCGGGGTCTACAAGCCAGGCTGTAGTGCTGAATGAATGTTGAAGGCTGAGAACAGGTAGCCACTCGACATAGTTCTTTGAGGTCCACTCGTAAGGAGGGCTGCTGAAGATGCCACAGCTCAGGTTGAGTGGGTATGAAAAGATGCAGGGGGAGGTTGCTTCACCAACTGGTAAAGAGGCGAATGGTCTCCACCGCCCATTCCAAGAGCCTTGAGTAGGGACTCTCTTTTAGTCTTCCTCCGTAACAGACAAAGAGGTGAGGAACTAATCGAAAAGGTGACATTTGTTGGATGTAAGATGTGAGGGCTCTGCAAATATCCAGCTAATGCAGGGAGCATTCCAGAGGTGTAGATGGTGAAGGGTAAAAGGTAGGAAGGATAACATCTTGATTAAGGTGGAAGTTGGAAGACCACCTTGAGAAGAAGACATATCCAGCCAGAGGACTACTTCATCTCTGTGGAAGGTCAAGAAGGGTTCATCTGAACAGAGTTGCATTAAGTTCTCTTGCCCTTCTGATGGAGGTGATGGCCACGAGGAACATCGTTTTCAGAATGAGTAGCCACTCGTCTGTGGTGGTGAGAGGCTCAAAGGGCTGGCGCATAAGCTGAGATAGGACAGTGACAGTCACCAGGGAGGTATTGGTGGGGAGATGGGAGGATAGAGGAGATGATGATGATGATGATGATGATGATGATGATGACAATAATAATAATAATAATAATAATAATAATAATAATAATAATAATAATAAAAATTTATTTCTATCCCGCCTCTCCCAATGGATCGAGGCGGTATTACAAAAATATATAAAAACATTAAAACATTAAAATGCACCCTATCCTCCCCACCCGCCAACCCTTCTATCCCCCTAAAACATATTAGTTAATTAAAACAAATTAAAAACAAGATTAACACAAAAGACAATGATGAGAGGCGGTGGAACACTAATCTGGGAAGGCCTGTCGGAAGAGAACTGTCTTGACTGCTTTTTTAAAGCAGTCAAGACTGGTAATGTGCCGGGTCTCCTCCGGCAGGCCATTCCATAACTTGGGAGCGACAGAAGAAAAGGTCCTCTGGGTAACCGCAGCCAACCTAGTTCTGACTGGCTGCAGTAAATTCCTCCCAGAGGACCTTAGTGTGCGGGGCGGATTATATGGGAGAAGGCGATCCCGCAGGTAGGCTGGCCCCAAGCCATGAAGGGCTTTAAAGGTAAAAATCAACACCTTGTACTGTGCCCGGAAACTAATAGGCAGCCAGTGTAAAGACTTCAGAATAGGTGTTATATGGTCAGTTTTAGATCTTCTGGTGACCAACCTGGCTGCCATATTCTGAATTAATTGTAGGCCTTTAAGGAACTGCTTGACTGTGGGGTTCCTGAAGTAAGCCAAATATGGTGAATTGGGAGATAGATAAGGTCTACTTTTTGGTGATTGTCACTTGAAAGAAGAGAAGGTCAGACCTTGCTCTTTGAAAGAGAGAAGAAATGGAGAACAGTAGACAGAGAGGTTTGTGAGGAAGCCTCGAGGCAGGACTCTGTAAAGTAGAGAACCCGCTCACTTGTATCAGTAGGACCTGAGGGTAGTTCTTCATGGATCCCCACAGGAGCTCTAAGATGGAGGGTAAGGCTAAGGAGCGATCCTCCAAGTAGAAAGGCGGAGAGGATGAATGTGTGGGTGAAGCACCCAGCCGTGGAGTGGGAAAGGAGATCCGGAGACTCTGAAGGAACATCTGACGACCCCGGGAGATGGCTAGAAGTCAGCCAAACTAGTACTGCCTCAGCCAGTAGGGAGCTAGCAGGATCATGTTCGTGTGATCCACAGCAATCTTGGCCACAACTTGGCCTAAGAGAGGAAACAGAAGAAGGATGCAGAGGCGGTCTTTGTTCTAGGGAAGCTGGAGCACGTTTCCAAGAGACCAGGAACTGCTGCCTGCCCTGGAGCCATAACGGGGCATTTCCTGTTCGTGTGCGGTGAACAGATTAACAGATGGCATGCCACAACGAGACGTGACCTGGGGGAAAGCCTTGTGGGAGAGAGACCACTTGTGTGAGAGGGTGAGCTCCCTGCTCAGAGTGGCTGCAGTGGTATTCATCTTGCCCTGCCAGGTGTACTATAATCAGATGGATGTGGAGAGGAACACACCAGTCCCAGATTTGAAGGGCGAGGTGGAGGAGGAATTATGAGTGGGTGCCGCCTAAGCGATTGATGTAGCAGATGGCAGTGATGTTGTCGGAGAGAATTTGAACTGTACTACCTCAAAGAAGTCTTCAGGAAGCCCTCAAAACCTTGAAGATTGCAAGAAGCTCCAAGGCATTGATATGCAGGTGTCTTTCCAGACCAGTTGAGTGGTCTTGGGCTGTGAGATGACTGCAGTGGGTACCCCAGCCAAGGAGAGATGCGTCCATTGTCAACGTAGCGGACGGACAGGTTGGAGAGAGGGGCATACCGACAAGAAGTTGGTGTGGGGGCAGCCACCAATGGAGGGAATTCTTGAGCGGGTGAGGAATCTGGAACCTCTGTTGGTGGTCGTCGAAGAGTGGGCTGAAGTGTCTGATGAACCACCGCTGGGGGGGCGAAGGCGAGAGAGATAAGTGACTGATATCATGGCAGCTGTGTAGCCAAGGAGGTGCTGAATTTGGTGAGCCAAGGCTGATGGGGTCCGCAGAATTGCAGAGATGAAATGGTGGCAGACTCTCATCTGATTGATGGGAACGAACGTTATTGTGCGTGCAGAGTTGAGAGTGGCCCCGATGAAATCGAGGACGTGAGTAGGTTCCAAGTGAGATTTCTTGGGGTTCAACTTCAGCCCCAGGTCGAAAAGCAGGGATAGGGTGAAGTGGATGTCTTTGTAGAGTTTTCTTCTGCAGGACGCCATCAGGAGCCAATTTCCAGAGAGGGGTAGGCCATCACATGCCTCGGCATTTGGTGAAGACCCTGGAAGCTGTGGATAGGCCAAAGGGAAGCACTATGTACTGGTAGCAAGTGTTCCTGATGGCAAAGTGGAGATACCGTCTGTGCTGCAGGAGAATAGTGATTGAAAATAAACGTCCTGTAGGTAAACGGATGTGAACTAAATGTTGCAGTTGAGGAATGAGAGGATGGAGGTCAGGGTGACCATCTTGAACCTTCATGTGGGACAAAGAAGTTGACTGTCCTGAAGATCAAAAATGGGGCAAAGGCCTCTGACCCGCTTGGGAACCATGAGGTAGAGGAAGAAGAAGCCGGTGTGTCTGGCAGTTGGTGGCAGTCTTTTCATGGTTCCTTTCCAGAGGAGAGAGACCACCACCTTTGCCAGAACGGGATTGGGAGGCGTAGAAAGAAAGAATGCCTGCAGAAGGATTACTTCCAAATTCTATGGTGTAACCCAGACAGATGATGGTAGGAACCCAAGAGTCTGAAGTCATGGTTTGCCAGACATCATAGTGGCAGGAGAGGTTTGGATCCTTGGGGAGAGTCAGCCAGAGAAGTGAAAGGTAGGAAGCAATGATGACCTATGGCAGGACTCAAAATTGAGAGTTGCCTGTGGAAGAAGTCCTCTTTGAGGAAGCCTGGTGCTGTCTGAAAGAGCGGCGAGGCAAGGAGGCTGGAGCTGAATATTGTTGTGAAGAGCAGCAGGGTGACCTGGACCAGTAGGAGGAGGAGGAGGCCGTTAAGTGGAATGGAATGCCTGCGACCTGTGTGGACAGGAAGTTGAGTGAGGGCCCATCATCTTAGCCATGAGGCAGGCTTTTATGTCACGATATGTAAAGGGTTAATCTTACTTGATGCTGTGCTGCTTCTTCTGACCTTGCCCTTTAAGCTCAAGGTGTAGACTGAGATAAGGCTACACAGCTGTATGTTAAATGTTTAAGTTGTGAGTTTATGTGTTTGACTAAGGGACATGTAAAGTACTTAATAATGTACAGCTGTGTGGAGTGTATATAAGCTGTTTGGAAAAAGCATTCTTTCTCTCTTTCTTACCTTCTTGCCATGCTGGTTGGTATGTTACTCTGCTGTTTTTACTGTTTAACTTTATGACGGGCTTTGCTAAATGCCTTAATTTGTTACCCGCAATAAACCTTTTGTATTTTTCCTTATTGCGGTCTGAAGTGGCTGTTTTTCCTCTAGGCTGTAGTTTATGCCAGAGGTTCTTTGGAGGTCTTTGTTTGCTTAAACAAGTACCCCAGTTTTCAGGCTCGTTAGGCAGGCAGCCGACATTTTATCAGATGGTCCATTGCCTCGTGTGTGGTGGAATGGAAAAGGCCTTGCCCGTCAAATGGCACATCCTCGATCATCTTCCGGCTGTCCTCCGTTAGGCCAGCAGAGCATAACCATGCAAAATGGGGAAGGGTAATTATAATCTAAGCGGGGCTCTCAATAGTATGGCTGGAGGATTGGATCTGCCAAGTACCGAGAGTTACCGATTTGCTGTGGAACTGAAGGGCTGCCGGTTGAGACCAAGACTGCTTTATGATCCCCTGTAGGGCTCACAAGAAAGGGATTGGTGCTGCCGTAGCTGGCCGAGCATCAACAGGAAGACTGGGTCCTGGACAGAAGGAGGAGGTCCAAAGACGTCAAAGCCAAAGGCATTAGTCATTCTCAGAAGGATGTCAGAAAACTGTTTTACGTCCTCCAGAGCTGTATCAGGAGTTGGCTCTCCAAAGGCAAGAGGAGGTGACTCATGGGACAGAGGAGTAGAGTCAGGAGAATCCTCGTCTGATTCATAGGAGCCCATTGAGGAGAAGCGGGTAAGGTGAGAACCTTATGGAGTTGAAGGCTGTGTAGGGAAGGGGTCAGTACTGATGTTGCCGATAAGACTGGTACCAACAAGATCGGCGTGGTGGGTATCAGAGCAACGATAGATTGCGTTGGTACCAATGGTGAAAGTGTTGGTGGTACAGAAGTTGAAGGTGGATCCGGAGGAGGCCGGGAAATCGTGGTTGTCACCAGTGGTGGCAGGGAAATAGCCTGGGATTGGTGAGAACGACCTGGAGAGTGATGATTAAGGTGATCATATGGACGGTGATACTCAGATCAAGACAGAGAGTGGGACCAAGAGCACTGGTACTGAGGGCGCTGGTAACATGTCTGGGAGCGAGATCTAGAACCACGTCTACTGCGAGGGGAGCAGTGACGGAGGTCAGGATGGTAGCGGTCGCAGTATGCAAGCAAGCAGGAGTAACAGGAGCCCGGTTGCTCTCCCCAAAGGTGCTCATGTCCATACCGAGCAATACAGAAAACCGAGGAGAAGATAAATCCCCCCTGTGTGAGGCACAGAGACCACGAAGAAGAACAACTTTTTAAGTCAGATGCACCACAAATTGAACTTAGCCACCACATCACAGAGTGCCAAGAAGTAAAAACAACACTCAATATAGGCAACCTTATACACATTCAAAAAAAAACCCCAATGTAGAACTTAGTGATTAATGAAAGTGGATGTGAAAACTATTAGAGAAGGAGAATTATATGGAAGCCAGAAGTCCAAAAACCACAATAGATCACAGAATGGATGGAAGTAAACATGTGACCCAAAAGTACTAACCTATTATCCCTTGCTTCTAACTGGAGCAACTTTGTGAATCTGAGGGGCTCTGGACAAACCAACATTAACTGAACTCAAACATATAATGGCATGTATATTTATCTTAAATTGAGGACTATATAAAAGTGGGCAAGGGGGATCTTATTTTTCCCTATTTTTCACATACCTTAAAAATGTCCTGTGATTTTTTTGAATTTTGGAAAAAAAGAAAAAACTCCACTATTGTACTAACATATGACTATCTGACTCACTCAGACACTTGGTAGTTATTAGCTGAGTACCTATTTGTGTTTTTTAAAAAGAAAAAGTGCAGGAGATCTCCACCCCCAACACCACCTGTTAAAATACTTACTCCTCTGTCAAATAGATGAGAAACATTCCATCTCCATTCCAAAACTATGAAGATTCTATTCAAACCATGTCTTTATCAGAATAACTGCTTACTGTTCTATTCATCAGTATTAATATTCAGTGTACTGTCTGTGTATTTTTTTAAAGCAAGAAACTTTGATCTGGGTTCCAAATATATTACCAATAGTAAATAAACTGACAAGGCTCTTAAGCTAAAATTAAGATTGATAAGCAAGCAGTATTACACTTTTAATTGGTATTACTAAACATATCATTCTCCAACCATAAGCATGCTAAGTGTATTAGTATAAAGAACAAAATTACTTTTGGTACTATCAAAGTAAGTAGAGCGCACAGGCATGCTTTGCATCTCATTTTTCAGGTGCCAGAGATCCACAGGGATTATCATTAGTCAATAAATTTTTTCTTATCTTGGGTATGTGAAAAGTATTTAGTTTTCAGCAGAAAGTTTAGTTGTGTTTCAATCTTTATTTTAAAGAAAAACCAAGGCTGGAAAGCCAAATTCAATGTTAATTGCGAGAGCTGGTTCTTAAAATATAAATAACATCCTACCTTTTGATAAACCTGAATGACATGTTTCTAAAAGAAATTAAGCCAAAATAATAATTAACAAAATGTGTTGGTATGAAATAAACTGAAAATCCATTCAACATGTGAGACACAGAATGATAAGACTAGTTCAACGAAACGTGAAAGAAACAGTTTTCAATTCACTCTGGAAATAAAGAATGGTTATTAGAATGGATGTGTCTTTGACATTTTCCTCCCTCAAATGCTCTCAATATTCCTTATGGGGATAATCCAATCCCTCCCCTGCACAGCTGGGAATTCTAAATATTGGCAATTATGTAAAGACGAATTACACTGCAGTTGTAAGAAGTGGCTACACTGTACATACTCATGTATAAGTCTAGAAATTTTAGTTATAAACTCAACCCCAAAAAACTGGGTCGACTTATACCTTGACTGTACCTTAACTGTTACAAAAAAAAAAAAAAAAGCAAGAGCTTCATCCATCCTGGGAGAATCTAAAAGAGGCATCAACCTGCTCTACTCTCTCCGCTGCAGTGCTGTTTCTGGCCTTTTTGAAAGCCTGGGTGTGAAAATGGTGGGGGTGGCAGCTTTTTGGCACTTCCTCTCAAAGGAGCATCAAGAGAGTAGATGTGGCTGGTGCTTCGTTTAGGTTCTCTCAGGATGGACTAAGATCTTGCCTTCCACCACTCAGAGAAGGAAATAGTTTTTTTTTTAAATTAGTTAATACTGTGCCTTAACTTCTATTAAAAAAAAAAAAAGAACCATCTCCTTCTCTGAGTAAAGTGGCAAAAGGCCTTTTTGAATGCCTAGGTGGGAAGACAGTAGCAGTGGCTGGGGTGGCTGATCTCCTGAGGCAACGCTGGCACATTCTTCTCTCTGTCCAATGACCTTGAACTTATCTATGGGTCATATCAAAATCCACAATTTTGGCCCTAAAACCTGCACTTGACTTATACAAGAGGTCAACTTATACATGAGAATGCAAGGTAATCTGGGTGACTTGAGAGCAGCTTGAAAGAAACAGATTCGACCTAGATGCCCAGATGAAGAGGAAGGTGAGTGGAAGCCTTGTCTGCCACCCACAAATGCTTCCTATGCATTGGGGGACCCTGCTGAATGGGCTGGGTTGTGACATGGGTAGAGTTTTGTTGAAAAATCGGGCAATGGCATCTTCTACAAATGAGTTAGATGGTATTGCTGCCTGGTCTTCCATGAGCTCCCCCTTCCTTCACTTCACAGGGCCCTTTGACCCTCAGGAGAGCATTTTGAGGCATCACCGGAGATGGTAAGAAGGGGATGAGAAAATCATCTTCTACCCACCTCCCTTCATGGGTAGACACCCAACCAAATGCCTACTAAAGCCCTAGGGGATCCTTAAGGAAAAAAGCGCAATTAATGAATCTTCCAGAAAGAGGAACTGGGGACTGCACTCAACACAACTCTGGGCATCTCTAGTCTATATCCCAAGACTGCTCTTCTCCTTTTCTATCTCCCAAGGGCAAAATCACAAATGTTTCAAGCCAAACACCCATCTTGTTATTATGTTTTAAAATGTATACTGTTAATGACTCAGTAAACATTGTTAATGAACACAAACGGAATAAATAAAGCATACAATATAAATAAAAATAAATATTTTTTCACACATTTCTGTAAGTTATTCTGAGCACAAAATTACTGTACTCTGAAATAAAAAGTTGGTATTTTGGTCACTTGCTTACATGGCTGATTACTGGCAGAAACAGTGCATACAGGAAAGCAGGACTGCAAGGTCTTTGATAAGAAAGGGGAAAAGCTATTACTTTCGAGTGCTTGGAAGCTCCTAGAAAAAAAAACTACTGGGAAAAAATCCATCTGATTTAAGAGTACCGCTTTGGACATCACGCTGTGAAGACTGCAGTGATTAACTGTGTAATGAATGCATGTGATTCCCTGCTCAAGAGGAAGCTGTTGGAAAGGAATGGCAACTTACACCAACAAACTACAAGACTAAATTAACCCCTGGGAACCTCAAAGTGAACTGAAATACTGGGGAGGCACGACACATTAGAGGCTTCCTACAAAATTCTTTTCAGGTATTACAGGAACCTACTTTACAAATATTCAATAACGCTTGGGACAAAAAAAAGTTTCCTCTAAAAGTCAGGTTGTTGGTGTTCTGAGAAGCTGCTTAAGCCAACCAAGGCAGTCCATGAACACACCTACAAGCCTCTAATTTCAATAAATGTGTACTGCATCCAAATTTCCTATCCAGATGCATGGAATGTTGCTCTCATCCCACCTACCAGATGTAGATAAACATACTAGATTTCCATGGGCTGGCAGTTCCCTGGAATGTAGATAATGATTAATATGGTATGAATATATTAGTTCTTCAACTGATCAAACTGGAAGCAACTAAGCAAAACACATCTCAAAGGCTGATCAAGACTAGTGTACTGGTTGTTTTTTAGGTATTTTTTTCCCCTTAGTTAAGACAGGGTCACAACAAACATTCAAAAAGCTCACTTAATTGGCACTGTCCTCTCTGATGTGCAATTCCTATTTGTGCACTTACCCCAGTGTCCTTCAAAGTCCTACTCCTTGATACTGTTTATAATTAGAGATGGTCAGGACTGAAACTAGGATTCTCTATATTCAAATCATATCTTTCGTGACCAAGTTACGTCCCCTAACTTCCTTCAATTAAATCGTTGCCCATGTGAATCTTCATAACATAGAAAGCTGTCCATCAGCCTATAGTGAATGCTGTTCTAAGCTAAGGGAGATACCTCTAAGGTAATTCCTGCTTTTGACATGTCTTAGAATAGGTACAACTGTAACATGGAAGCCTATGACAAAGGAATAAACAGAATGGATACAAAGTGACATTCTGTATTTTCCAGCTTCTATTTTCAAGAGCGAGGCCAAACAGCACAGCCTACAGTGTCAGCTTGGTTCTGTCCCTCTTTAAAGCCTTGAAAAGCCTTGGAAAGAAAGGCTAGACGAAGGTTACAAATGTAGTTCTACTACACATTATGCTTATATATCTGCCTTCACTATATTGCCATGGTAAGATGACCAGTGCTTAACTTTAACATTCAACATGCTTAGATTCTTGGATAGTGAGAATGCCTGCACTGAGCAAAATTCTGTGATTTTTTTTTTTTAATACATACCTTCTTGTTAGCTTTGAGGTCAATTTAGTGAACAAGTTAGTGGATCCCCTACTTCGTGTCTGTGAGAGTGGCGTTGCTTCATGTGACAGACTGGGTGATGCAGGGGGTCCATTGTAAGTGGCAGTACGCCGTTCTCTAAGCTGGCCATGGAAAGTGCTACGACTGGCAGTTCCTCTTGGGAAGCGAATACGGTCAGGTGTTATTGCACTACTGATACTGTGAGTTGAAGCAACTGGCGTCCTCTGATCAGGAATAGTGCTAGAAGAAGATCAGAGGTGAGTTAAAACCTTTTGTCTTCAGAAAAATCAACCCTCTTCAAGGCTGAAACAATACATTTTTACAGAGTATGATCTACCTCTATAATATTGTACAAAAAGAGATTATAGATTACAATTTAGAGGGAGCATTATTCAAAAAAATTAAATTATTCATGACTTTTCAAACAAAAACACACTAGAAGAAAAAAAGTTAATCCAAAAACCTGTGTGTGTAGGAGAAAAGCAAAAAACCTGAAAGCACTAATGCAAAAAAGAAAAGAAGAATCAAAGGATGAGAGTGCTTTGTTCTTTTAATGTGAATGTAAGAATCTTCCTTTGTTATACTTTCTTCCCCGTACTAATAATTTGTGAATATTTTTGCAGAGGAAGAACAGCTGAATTGCTTTACAGAAAGGCAATCTTTTAAAAATATTAATTCTGATATTTTCAGGAGCATCACAACATATGGCAGGGTAGGAGGAGGATTTCTGGAAGTACTATAAGAAGCAAGGAACACTCAAAATGTTTATTAGGAAAGGATCACATAATGAACGAGTTGGACCACAAGACAAATATAAGCATGAATGGAGGGAAAATACACCTCACAGGTAACCTCTAGCGTTATCTAGAACTAAAAATTCCATAGCACAGAGTTAAGCAGCAGCAGATACCAGCTATTTTCATAACAATGTCAGCATTTCTTACATAGACCTGAGGTTATCTGTACCACTGTTTACTGGAGGTAACATCATCTTCGCGTGCATAGAGGCTGACATGGACATCGACTTCTGATGTCGCAGCCGAACATTGGTGGAGGATGTGGCATAAACTGTATCAGGGCTAGCTGCATAAACGAGCGTTTCAGTCAGGCTGTGAGAGGGTTGGGTTTGGGCAGAGGCAGAAAGAATAGTATGATGGACCAATAAACTTGAAGACTTGGCAGTAAAAAGCAAACATCTTTTCTCCTGTTAGAATCTTCCATTATGGCTAAATAGTCTTTTATTATTAATTCCATCATGAGTTACGGGTAGTGGAAACACATTTGTCTTACTAGTCACAAAGGTATTAAGCTTTCTCATGATGAACTATACCATTAGTTTGTTTAGTCTAGTCTGTGTATTCTGACAGGCAGAGGTTCTTCAAAGTCTTAGGCAAAAGTTTGTCTTAACCAGCTAGAGATGCCAGGGTTGAAACAGGTATCTTATGGATACAAAAATGCAACCTACATCTCAGTTACTGCCCCTTTCTTCTCTTGTTTATTGGTTATTGTAATAGGCTTTTAAAACTTTATCAAAATGGCAACAGAACAGGCTGGAAAAACTTTGCATTCCCAAGGGCTGCATGAACTAACCAGTCAGGGACTATATACTCACACAAAAACCTCCTCATCTCAGTTCCTCACACACTGAAAACACACAGCACCTCTCTCCTCTTCCCACTTGAGGGCACCGGCAACATTTGCCCGTGCAAATCAGATGGGCAAAGGAGCAGATGGTGTGATTTAAACAGTGATGGCAAACAAAAACAACTGTCTCTATAGGGTGCCTTCCCTACTGAAATCACACAGCCTGCGCAACACTAATTGGGTAGACTGTGATTACAACACAGATGGAAGTATGCAAGAGAATCATACCCGTGTGTCTTTCATTCTATCACAATTCCTCAAAAGGATTATGAATTCACTCTCACCATGCTAATGAAATATTAGCAAATACCTATCCTAGGTAGATAGATACCTATCCTATGTCAGCTCAAAAATTCTGTCAACTATTGTAGTTTTACTATTCACCATAACAGGGATAGGTAATCTGGTGCCTACCACTTCAACAAAAAAATTATTGGTTGCTGTTGTACTTTATGTCACACCAGGCTTCAGTGTTTACTGAACTTTGAGCTCACCTGCTCTTCAATGCCTCCCCTGGCACAGCAGCAAGGAGTGAATCTGACATTTCTGCTTGTTTTCACAATTGTGGTTAGTATTAACTATGCTTTATTGAAACAAGCCATGATTGTCTGAAACTGGCTTGTTTCAGTAAACTATTAACACTGATAACTGGAGAGCAGAAAATGCACAAGCCAGAACCTCACTGAAGTAACACTAAACTATGGTTCAGCATTACATGGAAATTCAATCTTCCTTTAACTGTGTGAGACAGATTTATGCAACTACTACAAGATTGCCAATGCTGTTTCTAAGTGCCTCCACACAACAAAAAAATCTCTCTCAAAATTTAACACACTCTCTTCTTCGGCAGACACCTTATGATAGCATTTAATCTGTAGTTCTGCACAAGTGCTACAGTAAGTATGTCTATCCAAAAGTTTGACCCTGCAAGTCATATACTTCCAAATTAGAGACATAGCCTTTACTGGATGTACCTATTTCTCATAACTAATCAAGCCCATATTCACTTCAACTACATTTTCCACTAACACTCTTGTTTTCTTCCTAGTATGCATATTTTGGAGCCAGACACCTATGTAGTATCTACATATTCAAAAAACAATTGAATCTCAAATACTATTTAATGGACTGGTCACACAAATGAATGCATTGGTGTAGGCCCTGTAACAGCATAGGACAGAGTTCTCCACCTACTGTAATTCTGACCATGCACATTATTCAATTAAATACTGCAGCTGGGGAGAGAGGAGTTGTGGAAGCAGCAGCTGTAAGGTTCTTCACTAAGTTCATGCTGACCTAAGATCTCAATCAAGGATCTTAACCTGTACTTTCATGGTTTAAACAAGTGCCCTCCACTAGATCATGCCTTTTACAATTAAAGATTAATCTGCATGACAGAAGTCTTAACAACAGGCCTCACTCTTCATGTATACTATGGTAAGTGAACAGGGCTTTAAAGATCAATACCACTATCTTGAACACTGTGGTTTGGGTGAGGTGGAGTTTTTCAAGTACCTTCTCTTAGGCTTTTAGGTAATCCTCCAGAGGTTCTCCTCCCACCAAACCAAGCTGGACATGGCTACAAGATGGAGGGCTTTCTAAGCTGTTATGTCCCATTTATAAAATGCTCCTCTAAAAGAACATTATAAAATGGCCAAACCACTAATTTTTCAGTGTTGGATGAACATTTCTCTCTTATACCAGGTATCTGATTTTATTACTGTGACTGTTAAGGAACAGATCTTCATCCATTTTGTATTTCATTTGGTTTTATAGTAATACAAAATAAGATCCATTTCTTTGTTTTTGTGTTAAGTCAGCTCAGAGGTTAATAGTTTAGAAGTCAAAACTTCTGTTGGATTACCAAGGTCAGAAAGCCTTGGAAACGGGGCTACGAAAGCCTCAGAAAAGAAAACACATTAGGCTATATAATTCAACAAACAATCAAAAAGGGCTTAAGTCAGGAAGGAGAAAATTGGAAAGTGGAAAACAAGAAGCTATCCTTTTTGTGACTAGAAGTAGACAGAAAAGATATAAAACCAAGAAGCATAACAACAAAAAAAGATGAAGCCAGAGAAGGAAGGAAGGTATCAAAACATAAGAAAGGAATGAGTCAAAGATACTGGAATTAGAGAACTGATGGAGATAGCTGCACCATGGAAAATACGGTTTAGCTTGGATAAGGAAGCTGGGTAAAACAGGGACACAATCTAGTTAAATTAAATGAGAACATTTATCACTGGTTGTTATATTAATTTTTTGCTCATATGGTTTTGTAAATGTATGTGCACATCCAATTTCAAAATCTGTTTCTATTGACATTTTTCCTTTTTGTAGTGCCCTCGCCTCTATCTCTGGATCTGCTTTATGTCAAATAGGCACTCCCATACTACCTTAACCAAATTCCTTGAACCTAGAGTTTGGAGGTTTACTTAGTGAAAACACACAGAAATTAAAACCATACCAAAGTACTTTTTATCTGGTGTCAGTAAATAAGTATGCTGATGACACCCAGATATATCTCTCCATGCCTCGGAAAATAGCATCAACTAAGGATGGCATCTCGCCTCTAAATGAATGCCTTGCAGTAATCGACTGGATGAGGAAAAACAGACTGAAGCTGAATCCAGATAAGACGGAGGTACTCGCTGTTAAGGGCCCTAGCCCAGGTATGGAGGTTTGTCAACCAGTTCTAGACGGGGTCACACTTCCCCTGAAAGACTGTGTCCGCAGCTTGGGGGTGCTCTTGGATTCGCCGCTTCAGACGACAGCTCAAATTGATGCGGCAGCCAGGAGTGCCTGCTATCAGCTGCGGCTGATATGCCAGTTGCGCCCCTTCCTGGACTTGGAACACCTAAAAACAAGTGGTACATGCGCTGGCAACTTCACGGCTCAACTTCTGCAATGCGCTCTACATAGGGCTACCCATGTGTTTAGTCCGGAAACTTCAATTAATTCAGAACATGGCAGCCAGGTTGGTCACCAGAAGATCTAAAACCAACCACATAACACCTATTCTGAAGTCTTTACACTGGCTGCCTATTAGTTTCCGGGCACAGTACAAGGTGTTGGTTTTTACCTTTAAAGCCCTTCATGGCTTGGGGCCAGCCTACCTGCGGGATCGCCTTCTCCCATATAATCCGCCCCGCACACTAAGGTCCTCTGGGAGGAATTTACTGCAGCCAATCAGAACTAGGTTGGCTGTGGTTACCCAGAGGACCTTTTCTTCTGTCGCTCCCAAGTTATGGAATGGCCTGCCGGAAGAGACCTGGCACATTACCAGTCTTGACTGCTTTAAAAAAGCAGTCAAGACTGTTCTCTTCCGACAGGCCTTCCCAGACTAGTGTTCCACCACCTCTCATCAATTGTCCTTTTGTTTTTAATTTTGTTTTTAATTTGTTTTAATAATTAATGTGTTTTAGGGGGATAGAAGGGTTGGTGGCTGGGGAAGATGGGGTACATTTTAATGTTTTAATGTATTTATATATTCCTGTAATGCCACCTCGATCCACTGGGAGAGGCGGGATAAAAATAAATTTTATTATTATTTATTATTATTAATCCTACTGGAAACAAAAAAGCAACATGCGCACTCTATTTCGCCTGCCTTCCCATTCATTCCCAGTGTGTAACAGTTTTCTACATTTTTCTTTGTGTGTTGCAACATTCTTTTTAATAAATCCAATGAATTCATTAACAGTGATGTCTGTCCTGTCACACTCTTAAGGTTTTTCCTAAAGATTCTGAAGAACAGATACTATGAGGCTGGACAGAAGAAATTAATCTTTCTTTCCTTATTGCCAAATAAAAATTACACAAACATCAAAATTATCTGGTGGCTACATAAGGATTTGGGGAGGGGGCAGAGATTTTACTTTCTGTCAGTACATCAAAGACTACTACAAAACAGAGAAGAACAAGATACTGAGTAGAATGGAAAAAATATATTTTAATGGTGTAGTCATATAAAGTAGAGTCAGATGATTACTCAAATCAGAACTGTCTACTAGATTTAGAACACAGTCACTTTCAAGTGTCTCATGAAAGGCCTTCAATAATGAGTTTATGATACTAAGATAATGAAAAATGCCTTTATAGTGAGTTTGTTGTTCAGCAGTAGCTAACTGTATATTCCTCTGTATCATGCTGGACCTCCCCTTTGGATGTATTCCATTTCTTCAATTGATAATGGTTTCCTCCTGTATTTTTGAGGTAATGTTCTTACTAATTGTAATGTGTCAGGTGTGCCTTGTGTTCTACCACTAAATGAAATTGATAGGACAGCAGTCCACTTCCTGCAGAGATCTGTGAGGATGATGCATGAAGTGGTGGCACTCTTGATTGCAGAGGCTCTTCCATTTTACGTCTGGGAGTATGTCTTCTGTCTGGAAACTTAATTGTGTATGTGGCTTGACCACCTGAATGACCCTACTGGCAGCTGCCATCTTGCTGCCCATGGCGACACTTTGCTTTTCCACATTTTTAAGGCCTTTGAGTCTTCTTATTCATTAGTTGTTACTGCAGTTTCTCCCCTGCTCAATTGTGTGAACTGAGAACTTGTTACATGGTGACATATAATTGTAAATAAGTATTCAAGACAACCAAAGACTCCCCAAATTAAAATGAGTGGGGCTTAAGGATAAAAGGTCATCAATGAGGACACTAGACACAAGTGAAACAGAAAGTTATTTGAATACTTAGCAATCTTATTTATCAAAATCAAACCTTATCTCTTCTGCTTGTACAGTCAGCAATAAGCAATCAGTTTGGGAAGACACCTTACCTTGCCAATGGTCTAAATCCAATTGTTATTCCCACTGAAGCAATGGGCACTTGTTTAGTTAACACATAAGCTAATTCCACAGATTCACTGATTCTACTCTAGCTGGGACTAACACTGGGATTTAAGCCTATGACGTTTTTGATGACATAAACGTCTATATACTTGAGTCCAAATACACTGAAATGTTACAGTGTGGTGAAGGGTATAATAAGTGTTTGTATAAAGAATTTTTATCATGCACTCCAGACAAAAAAGGTTTCTATAGTGCATGAGATCAACGACAAATCAGAATCCTGCCCACAGGCTTGCCTGCAGGGGAATAAACAGTACACTCAAAATGAAATGAAACATAGTAAATGTATCATTAAGCACTCATCCCAGCCACAGAGACAAAACTATTTCAAACTCTTTCCTTCCAGTGCATCTGAAGAAATGAACTGATAACACAAAACTAGTGCTAAAATAAACCAGTTAGTCTCAACGGTGCTATTGAATACCTCTATTCTCTTCCTTTTCCCCATTATGATGAAACAAGTGAACAAGTCTCTTTGAAAATTTTCCTCTAAAGAAAGATTTCTTGTTAAGTACCAACTATCTTATGTGAAATATGCACAACTATATTTAATACTACAACCAACTGTATTCAAATATAATCAGTTGTATTTCACCTAGCTCAACTTCTGTTCTGAAAATTTATCAGCCAAACATTTTGGGGGATGGGAATTCATAATAAAAGGATGCTCAAGGTTTCAAGATTTGCAACTAATAAAATTCTTAATAACAAGGGTCTTATTTCATAGACAGACTTTGGAGAAAGAATGTTTTTCTCTCTCTGCCTCCAGTAATACTGCAGGAGTCTAATATAAAGTAAGCAAATCATTGAAGACTATATACGAGGTTTCATACACGTATTTCCAGCTGCTACTCTTTAAATTCCATACACACATGGAATAATACACGAATATGCATTCAGGCCATGCCTAGGAGGTAAGATTCCAGTTCAATGTGTAGTGTCAACGTAAATTCCCCATTTTTCCTCCTTTCTACCAATCCTTTCTTTGTCTAAACTGCACATCTGCCAACAAATCAGAAAGACAGATCTTGGTGGGAGACAAGCTGCAGATTAAACAGGGTAAGGAAATAAGCCTTCTCCTTACTGCAGTGCTCCTTCAACTCTACATCATGTCTCTGTAGCTTTGTAAAATACCTCCTTTTTCAAAACTGGGAAGGAAGAAGGAAAGAATTCTAAAATGAGAGGCTGGCTGTAATCTGGGATTAGTCTAAAAGGTCTTTGGTTTCCAGAGCAGACTGCCATCAGTTTCCAGCAGATTACTAGCTGGGGAAACTGATTTAGTATCATTGTCCAGCACTTGTTGATGGCAAGAAATTTGTTTTACAGAGTTCTCTCTGTCTCTCCCTCTTTTTGGATGAATAGTTTTGGATCATGCTCTCAGCATACTGAAGATGAAGGTCAACCTAAAAAATAAATATCTGGTTTGCAGCCCCTGAAATAACGTCAAAGTCAAAATTTAAAACATTAAAAATGGTAATCTTCCATGGAAAATGTGGCAGAATTAAAGCAAAAGTAGCATTCATATACAGTAAATCTGTAGCACATAGAAGAACGTGAATACAAATCCAGAGATTTCTATGCTTTTTTGAATGTTCAAGGCGTGTTTGAAGAGAAAATTACTGAGTCAATTATTGTGGTGTTCTGTATACCCAACATATTTGTTTTAAGAGGTAAAAAATACCTTGTACAATCATATTCCGCTCTCTTACTCTACCAATTCATTTAGCACATGATGGAGAAACAAGATGATTGTTGCTCTTTCAGCGGAAAGAAGAGCTTCTTACAGAAGAGACAAAAGAAGAACATCTGCCTCTGACAAAGAGAGGGTATATTTGAAATGTGCCATGATTGAAGCTCTTCTGGGAAAGAAATACGGCATTTTTTCCCAGTCTGCTTCTGTGAGCTGCGTGGCTTTGGCATATTACATACTGCACCACATTTTATTTTTCTCTCTTCTTAAACATTTTGGCACTAGCCCTCTACCAAATCATGAGTATAACCCAGGCACAGTCATGCATTTATAAAAGCCTTATTCATTTTAGTGGGAAAGAGTTGTTATGCATATGCTTACATTTGTATCCTATACTAATATAACTTGAATTTTCAATGAGCTCATCTGTATGTAGACATGCTGTTGCAGTGTACTTCCATTGAAACAAAAAGGATTTAATTATTGAACTACCCCACTTTGTATTTCCAAAGATGGCAAATGAAGACTTATCTAGGTGAGAACTTCCAAAACCAAGTACCACAGCTTACTTGAAGCATGCTAAAATTTTTAGTTTCATGTTTGCTAATCTTTAGAGAAGACATACTTAAGAAAATGGGACATACTTTCACTGTTACACCGGCATTCTGAAAAGTGCAACAATTTATGTATGGCCCTTTTTTCTTTCAGAAAATGCTTACCTGCTCTCCTTGCCATTTTGAATGACCGAGTGTCTGTCTGCAGTTGTTCTATCACTGCAGACATATGTATTTCGTCGTGTCATTGCTCCCGGTGCAGTATTGTTCTACAATGAAACGGAATACATTGGTTAATTTCCAGGATCTGTTTCCTTATGTGCAGTCTGAAGCTTAGGTTAAAGTACAGATCTTACACATGATTGCCAATATTCATGATTCTGTCACTGTTCATTATGAACTGTATTAGAGCTGCTCAGTCATAAGAACGCTATATTCCTTGGTCTAAAACCACCCTTCTGTTATAAAGGAAACCAAAGTTTGAATGAAAACTAAGTTTTGCCATTAATTCTAAAAACATTTATGGCTCTTATAGAAGAACAGATTAATCTTTCTTCTAATTAAGTTATATGCCAGTTAAGAATACAATTCAGAGGACTAGTAGAAACTGGAAAAACTCCAAGGAATGTTATTAAATACACAAAGAAGTTAAAAAAAAAAAGACCTGCTTCTCAACACAAAATAATCAAGGCTGGAAAAAAACACACAGTTAAAATAAGAAAAAAAAATTAAAAGGGTAGAATTGCAGAAGACATAAAGAGGAAAAGATAACAAGCCCACTTTAAAAAACTACATTTTGTTTGGGGGCAGGAGCACAATGAAAGTTAAATAATTACTTTGCCTCTGTCTTTATAGAGAAAGAGCGTGGAGACAGGCCCAAGCCACTGATCAATTTTCCAGGAACGACAGAAGAGCTAGCAGGTAACAGAATGATTTTTAAAAGTATGAGAGGCACTGAAAGTAGATAAAGCATATGGTCAAAACAAACTGACATCTCCCTAAGTATTCAGGAACAAAGAAAACTGGAAATTTTTGTGATTCATCTCTTTTTTTCTTGAACAGCATAACAAATCAAGAATAGGATAAATCCTAGTAGGCAGCAAGCAACTCCACTACCATTTCCTCCACCCACTCTAAATTTGAAACAATACAAGAAAAATCACATCTCCAAGCCAAAAGCATTAACTGGTGAGGAAATCTTGGGAGAACCCTTTTCACTCAAATACGGCTAAGTTCTATTCTAAGAAAACACCATGATATGAACAGGCTGATTATGTGATATGACGACAAAAGTATTCTGTGAACACAAGCTCAGACAGGGAACACCATTTTCAATTATCCTGAGAGAATTCCATGAAGATTTATTTCCACAACTTTGTTGTTGTGTGCCTTCAAGATGTCTCTAACTTACTGCAGCCCTAAAGGAAACCTTTCATGGGTTTTGCTGGCAGGATTTGTTCAGGGGTTTGCATATGCCTTCCTCTGAGAATGAGAAAATGCGACTTTCTCATGGTCACCTGGTGGATTTCCATGGCTGAGGGGGAATCTGAACTCCAATCTCAAGAACTGTAGCCCAATACTCAAACCACTACATCGTGCTGACAACTGAATATTAAAAAAAAAAAATCTAGAGACTGGTGTGTTTCAGAAAGAAAAAAAGAAAAAAAGAAGAGCAGGAGTGAGTGAGAGAGAGATAGCAAGAGAGAGAGAGAAACAAAACTCACACAGGGTAGATGATGATTAACTGCTTTTATGTAGAAAAATAACATAAACAAGGTAGTTTTTTTTATTCCACGCAATATGACACCCACAAAGGCTTGTTATCCAGTCCAAATATATCAAGATATACCTTGCAGCATTCAAAACTATCTTTCACAGAACTACCTTAAGATTAAAAACAAAATTTAAACTTACTACAATATTTATTTACTTATTAGCAACTGAGCCTGCAAAGAGTCTGAGCTTCCTTTTCCCTCCCTCCTACAAAGGGAGACACAGCAGGACTGAGACATGGACTAATTTGTATATGGTCTCCATTATGGGAGAAAAGTGAACAACCAATGGACATTATACTTACTCTGAGTGAAAGATCTGACATTTTGTTCACTGCTTCCCTCCAAGGTGAGGAGGGAGGAAAGAAGTAAGTGCAAGACAGAGGCTTGCCCTAATTCACTGAGGGAACAATCTTGAGGGACAGGACAAATTGTTGAAACATAAATGGCATTAATGTCTGTATTAGAATAACTTATACTGTTGAAAACAAGAAAAGCCTAGGTAGCTAGAGCATAGGGCCATCCAGTACAGCCTCCTGTTGTATGTACAGCTCAATCATGGCATGAATACAATAGCTACACCTGTACTGCTGCCTTTCAGCAACTGGCACTCAGTAGAAAACTGTTTTAATATATGGCACTTCATATCAACTAACATGGTTAGCAGCTTTAGATAACAAATGCCAAAGGCTGTAATCCTGAAAAATCCCTGTAAGCACATGTCTTACAAGCAAAGATATCCTTATTCAATTCTTAGCACTTCCAGCTAAAAAGAAGCTAGTAAAGAACTCTCTCCAAAAACAAAACAAACAAAAAACACCCTCCGGACTGCTATTACAATTCAGAGTAGATTGTGCTAGACAAGGAACATCAGTGATTCCAACTCAGTAAACAGAGGCATGTGGAACAACAGAAAGTAAAACTGTGATTTTGGAGTTAAGATGGACTATAAGGCTTGCTTGTTCCTGGGCTGTTATTGTTTTAGGCAGTGTAACTCACTGCAATACCGACATTACAGTCATTTTGTGTGTTCTGAGCTGTGTGTTCTTCATAAGCAGATAGTTAAAGGGAGTAGGACTTGTGTTGAAAGCAGTTAAGTCATGAACTTGTTTGGAGTGGAGCTAGTTCTTCCTACCTCTATTTAGTTACTGCTTCAGTCTCTGGAGCTTGATGAACAAGAGGAGGTAAACAGGAATTTCACGGGGGCACTCTGTGGTGGAGGAGAAGCCTCTACCTATACAAGGTGGCAAACATTGTAGGAGCCTCTACCTATACAAGGTGGCAAACAAGGATGGTAAAGGAGTGTTGCAGTGATCTGCAACATTTTCTCTATGTTTGCTTTCTTGCTAGAGGATCTGGGGGCTTATACCTGCTGCAAATGCAAGCTAGTTGTCCTGCTGGAAGAGAAAGTATGGCAGCTTGAGGCTCATATATCTACATTTCAATTTACAAAGGAAGATGAAGCTTTTTTGGGAGACTTTCCTGGAAGGGTGACATACACTGGGTGCCTTTAAAGAGGAAGATAATTCACAAGCACAGGCACTTAAAATAATGTGGCAGGCACTTAAAAGAATGTGGCACACAGGTGCAGAACTATCAGGAAAAATGCTGTAAGTTTGAAGCTACAGAACTGATTTCAAGCTCTCCCCTTAATCAGTGATTATGAGTCACAAGAACAGACATAAAAGCCTCTGCCCTTGGATAATATGGTGATGACTTTGGAGGATTCTCTGGAGCATGGAGGTAAACTTCGAAGGTGCTCCTGACTGAAGAGGAAGAGACATCTGGCGGTAATAAATGATTCCCTGCTGAGAGGAACAGTTGAACTGAGGTCTCAAGAGGTATGATGAAGATTCATGACGTAACAGAGAAGCTACCAGGGCACATCAAGCCCACCAATCATTACAGCTCCCTTCTGATCTCTGTATGAACAAATGATACTGCTAGATTTAGCCGTCAACATATTGCAAGGGACTTTGAGACCTGAGTAGGAAACTGAAGAATCTTAGGGCACAGCCTGTTATTTCATCACTCCTTCCTGCTGAAGAATATGGCCCGGGAAGAGAGAGAAGTATACTAAAAGCAAACAACTGGCATCGCAGATGGTGTCATCAAGGAAGACTTTGGCTTTCATGAAGAAAAACAGCTGGTGAGAGATGGGCTGCACCATCCAGCAGCTGGTAAGATCACATCTGCCTGGCATCCCACAGAGTTAGGTTGGGGACAGACACAGCATTCCAGAGGACACCAAGTTCTGGGGGCAACAGCCACAATGTTACAGGGAGAATTAAAAAAAACCAAGGAAGTAGTTGAAGAAAATGACTCATGGTCTTGGATGTCTACACACTTACGCACAGACCATGAGGGGATAAAAAAAGTGAATTTGGACTCTTAGGAAGGAAGGCAAAATATAATTGTATAGCGATCTGTGAAAACTGAGATAAGTCTCATGTTTGGAATGTAGCAATAGGAGAATATAATCTAAAGAAATCAATAAAGGGGGCTAGTAGTGCTATATGTTAGGGCTCCCTATACCTGTGAGGAAATCCATGATCTAAAGCATGAAAAAGAGACTGAGAGCATCTAGGTAAAAATTAATGGGAGGGAAACAGGAATGACATTATAGACCCCAAAACCAGATGGAAGTCTTGGGTGATGCCTCCCCAGATGAAAAGATCAAACATTCAAAAATGAGAGATATGGAAGTAATGGGAGGATTCAACCATCCTGATATTTGCTTGTCAAACTGTGCCAGGAATGTAAGGTCCAACAACTTCCTCACTTGCCTTGCAGACAGTTTCCTTGTACAGAAACTGGAGGAGGCACCAAGGATCAACTATTTTGGATTTCATACTAACAGAGAGAAACTGGTCAACTGAGTGGAAGCAATGCAATCCATGAGTGAAACTGACCACATTCTCCTACAATTTGTTAAATAAAGAAAGGGGAAGCCAAATCTAATCAGACACATATTCCACAAAAAGCTGATTTCTGGAAGCTTAGGAGAATACTGGATGAGATTCTATAGTCAGAAATGTTTGGAAGGAAATCATGATGCATTAGAGTTTCTTAAAGGTGAGATACTGAAGGAACAATTGCAAACAATTCCAGTGAAAAAGAAAAGTGGGAGGTGTCTAAAGAAATTAAAATGGAATTATAAGGAACATCAGATGAGCTGAAGTTTAAAAGAGACATATAAAAGAAACAGAAAACATGGAAAATCAAGGATAAATACAAATCAATAGCCAGTACTATCAGAGAGAAAATAAAGAAAGCAAAAGCTCAGAATGAGCTCAGGCTTCCTTAAGAGGTTAAAAATAACAAGGGGCTTTGGTTATGTATGGTGCAAGAACAAGAACAAAGAAATGGCATGGTGAAGATTGTGAAATGTTCACAGAGGACAGAGAGAAGGCAGAACCGAATTAACATTTTCCTTCTTCAATCTTCTCCCAAGAGAAAAAGACTGTTCACCTTAGTGAAAGAACAAAGAAATGATACAGCAAAGGGATTGTGGCTCAGAACACACAAAGTAGTAGTAAAGGAATACTTAGCTACTCTAAATGAATTCAAATGTCCATGGCTTGATGAAATACATTCAAGGGTATTAAAGGTACAGAGCCACTTCAACCATCTTTGAAATTCTGTGGAAAACAGAAAAGGTCCCAACAGACTGGAGGGTACAAATGCCCTCATCTGAAGAAAATGGGGAAAAAGAAGACCCAAGCAACTATTAATCAGTCAGCTTGATGTCAATACCTGTAAAGCAGTGGTTCTCAGCCTGTGGGTCGTGACCCCTTTGGGGGTCGAACGACCCTTTCACAGGGTCGCCTAAGACCATTGGAAAATACGCATTTCCGATGGTCTTAGACTCCATTCCCTCCTTGGTGGTGGTGCACAAGCGTGAGTCACACACTCGTGTCCTCCTGCCCCCTTTGAAGTACCTTACCAAAGAAAATTTTCTTGGCATCAAGCGAGAGTGAGTTGGAAGGGCAATCTCCGACCAGCCACTACGAGGCTCAAACAAAGCTAAAAACATCTAGTATAAGGAAGTCTGAGAAGGCAAGAATTAAAAAGAAGGTGAAAGGAAAATTACCTGGTAATGCAGTTAAGTCTGTTAAGGGCGGGGAAGGTCTCCCAACCGCTCCTTTAACTTCCGGTTGCCATGTTGAAAAGAGGCGTTAAGAAAGCAAGGGGGGGTATGAGAGGAAAGAGCTCTCCTGACCAAGCCAAGCTCGCCAGCAACACAACCAATCACACTCAAGCATGCGAGCAGCCTCTGCCAGGAGAAATGGCAGCCTCTCAGTCAGCAGTTCCTTGCCCTTCTGTATTAGCGAATATAGTAGCGCAGGGCAATTTGGCATTGTGTATGGTGTCATTATTCACTAGGAGTCAAACTGTGATGCCTACGGAACGCAAGGAAGTAAGATTTGAACCTCCTATGTCCTCAATGTCTTCCCAGGGGAATGTGTCTGAGTGTAGTAGGGAGGTGATAAGACAAATGATTGCTGAAGAAATGGAGGTGCATGTTAACAGGCAAACAATATTAGTGAAATGATTTCACAAAATACATAACAAGTTTAAAAAATGTATTGCATGTTGGACAATTCATTGAATTTGAATGTAATGTCATTATTAAGCAGTCAACAAACTACTTCAATGAATCCTTCATTTTCACGTGATTTTCCTGACGATACAAAAGTTATTCAAACTGAATCAAATGATGCTGGTGTGTGTTTACCAAAAAAGTCTATCTGTAGGTCCAAAGTGACTAGAGTTGAGGAATCTGCTTTGTCACACTCTGAACAAATCAACACTGAATCTGAAAGTGATGAGGAACCAGATTTGGCAGATACTCATGGGGATAATGACTCTAAATCAGATGGTTCTATTTCCGAGGAGGAGGATGCAGAAGATGATAATAAAGTGAGATTATTTTCCTCAGATTCTTTTAAAAATTTGCTGGAAAAGGTGTTGGTAACTCTGGGACTGGACAGTCTGGAGAGTGCCACTTCAGATATTGATAAAAACAAGAATGTTGCATCAATTGTAAGGAATAAGCCTACAAAATCTAGTGTTATTGCCATGCCAGATTTATTTTTGGATTTAATTCAGTCTGAATGCAGTGAAACCAAATCTTCAAACTTTATATCATTTATGGTGGACTAAATATCAGATATTTACATTACAATTCATAACAGTAGCAAAATTACAGTTATGAAGTAGCAACGAAAATAATTTTATGGTTGGGGGTCACCACAACATGAGGAACTGGATTAAAGGGTCGTGGCATTAGGAAGGTTGAGAACCACTGCTGTAAAGGTTCTAGAATGGATTATTAAACAATCAGTTTGTGAACACTTAGAAAGGAAAGCTGCAATTACCAAAAGTCAGCATGATCTTCTGAAAAACAAGTCATAACAACTAGCGTTATCTCAGCCTGATAGACCAGCGGAATGCTGTAGCATCTTCATTCAGTAAGGTTTTTGACAAGGTCACCCACGATAATCTTGCAAAAAGCGCTAGACAGTGCTACAATTAGGTGAAATAGCAACTGGTTAATGGACTGAACCCAGAGTGTTCGTCTATGGTTTCTCAGGGTTCTCCACTGTGGCAAGTACTGTTCAACATGTTTCTAAAATGACTTTCTAAATGAATTGAAATTTTAAATGAATTACAGAATGCACCCATTTCCTGATGATATAAAATTAGCAGGTGTAAAGGACAGGACAGGAACTCAAAATGATCATAACAGACTGGAGAGCTAGAACAAAAACAAAATGAATTTCAACAGGAATAAATATAAGACACTACATTTAGGAAAGAAAAATGAAAATACACCAATACAGCATGGGTGATACCTGACCTGAAAGCAGTATGTGTGAAAAGGATCTATGGGTCTTAGGAGACCACATATTAATAGTCAACAGTTTGATCAAGCAGTCAAAAAAACAAAACAAAAAATTCCAATTCTAGACTATATCAACTATTCATGGCTACTAAAAAATAAGCCACAGTTATTAAAAAGAGAAGACTATGAAAGCAGAAAGGACAAAAGATGGTAGATGAACTGAGGAAATATGGTGCAACTATATCGTACTGAAACGTCATGTGTGTGTCATTGAGGTTTAGTAATAATGAAAGGTTCTAGCAGATTCCAACAGTAAATCCGGGAGGAAAAAAATCTAAGCTGCAGTCTTCACACTAAGTATCCATACTTCAGAACAGAAACAAATTTTTTACCCATCATATAGTAACAGGGTAAGAAAGTGTTGAAGTTTTTTTAAGTACAATATATGTCCCTTTGGAAGTTCTTGGACTGCAGCCCTCATCAGTCACCAATCAGCACAGCCAATAGTAAAAGATGGTGGCAGCTGCAGTCCAACAGTTTGTCAGAGCTACACTTTCCTAATTTCGTCATTAGATGTTAGATTTTCCCTTTTTGCCTTTTTGAAATATAGGTTATCACAAATCCAGTAGTTACAGGAATTGATGTTTGCAAATTTACTATAACCAGAAAATTATCCTCAAAGCCTGCATGAATCAGTGAACTTAGGTATATATGAAAGCACAGGAAAACTATCCCAACTATAAACAAAAGCGGTGGCTGAAAATAGCACTGTAAAACAACTTATTTGAGTCAAGGAATTGCTTTGAATCCAGTTTGGGGGGAAAGTGGAATATAAATCATATGAATAAATAAACCTCTGCCCAAGGGAACAGTGAGCAGATACCACTGCCTGTGCCACCAAAATCTGCATCTGCTTTCAGTGGAGTATCAGAACACTCTCTCATTTTATATAAAGTGGGGCAACTTCTGGGGGTCCAGGGGCTAATTCTGCCCTCTCTGTGGACCTCATTAGACCACACCCCTAGTCCCCATGATGGATTTTTTTTCCCTGAAAAATATGGCAAATACAACCCTCAGACACCTTAGATGATATTTGCTACTGAGATATCGTTATGGAAGCCCCTGGCCTTGTTTGAGCCCCCAAAAGCCCTTTTCAGGTTAAAAAAAATTGGGGGAAAAATGAAATGACCAGACTTTCAGTTCCAGTTTCTTTTTAAAAAGCTATTTTGGAACCTGAAGCAGTCACTGGGAGGGAGATGAATAAGCTTAACGTGACAAATCATGTCTTAAGACTTAAGTGACTGCTGTTCGCTCTTTTTCTATTGTCTTCTCTGATACAGGCTGCATACTGATTTGGATTCCAGTATGCAAAATCCACACCCTGGAAATGTAATTAGTGTATTTATAAAGCATAAAATACAAAGCAGAAAGCTCTCTGTGTTGCATTTTGTGTGTGTGCGTGTGCCATCAAGAGCCTAGTTCCGGGCATGAAGCCAACATAACTATAAACAATAATAAGCTAGTATAAACAATGACTTGACCTATAATGAACCCAAGACAGGTTCTGTGTTAAAGAGAATGACTGAAGCAATCAGGTAGCTTATGAAAGGAAACCAACAGCCAAGTGTACCTAGCACGTGATGTCACCTCTAAGGAGGTGACTGTTTACATAAATATCTCTTATCTTATTGGATGAGATCCGTCAAGTGAAAAGGATAGGAATTATATAAAACAGGCTGAGAGAAGAAGTGGGGTTGTGGTGGTGGTGTAGCAGCAACCCAAGCATTAGTTTCAGATAAACAGCTATGTTGTTCCAAGATGACAGCTGATCATGCTGATAGACAGAATATGGTGTTAAAAGAATATCTTCTCACAACTAAGCTGTCCTAAATAGATGTGTTTCCCATTCTGATTTTAATGGATGCTGCTAACAGTAATCCCCAGGAACAATTAACCTCCTTGAATGCCAGTGTGTCCAGAGATGCCTGTTTTGAGATATATAGTTTTGCAGCAGATGAAATTGTATTCCTTTATGGATAAATGGCTAAATTACATTTTTTTAAGATGGTAAAGTTCTTCTATTTGTTAAGTACTAAAGAAATGCAGGTGATATAAAGGTTCAGTCCATCTGAAAGTGTTAACACCTGTTCTGCAATGTAATGTAAAGAAAGTAATGTTCCTAAATGTTGAAATCCCTAAGGGGAGTGTGTATGTTTGTATATGTATGTCTGCATGTAATAAATAAGCTAAAAGACTAACAGAGAGCCTACTCATTCTCCCATATAAATATCCTGAGACGGCAATACTTAAAAACGCTTATAACTCTCTCTGTTTCGATTCTAATGCTGGTCACAAGTTGGATAACCAGAAGGTGACAAAAGGGATCTCCAGGCAGATACAAAATAGCTCATAAATGGCAAAGAACCCTCACACCCTTAGTCTAAAGAGATGGGGTGGGGAACCTTGCCTATATCATCTTTTTAATGTGTGTTTGTCTGTGCAACTATGGTGGTGGGATCTCCCTGGGGAACCACATACAGCTTATTGCCTATATTTTGTCCACCCACACCAAACATAACAGAGCCACAACAAAATATAGGAAGAGTATAAAGCAGCATAAATGAGGTTTTGAAAAAAAATGGGGGGAGCAGTAAGAGGGGGAACAGGCAGCATAGTTCTGACAATGGCAGTGCCACTAGAAATTTCAGCAGCATTAGTTCTCCCACTCCAGATACAGTAATAAGGAGCTCACATAATCAACCAAGAGGCAAAGGGTACTGAAATAAAATAGAGGTGGAAGGTAAAAACATAACAGGATCACACAGTCTTGCTTACACCTAGTTCTTTTCTAAGTAAAGGGCTTAAATGTTTACCATGAAAGAGTTTCATGACTAATGAATGACTGGGTTAAGTGATCAGAAACTGTTATTTTAAAAAAGCAATCCAAATTAATAAAACTACTGGGTTAAGTGATCAGAAACTGTTATTTTAGAAAAGCAACCCAATTTTTTTTCGGATTGAACAAGTGATTTTCATTTGTTTTTACATAAATAATTCATGACAAATTTAGTCTGACTTGATGAAAAGATATACATGCAAACTTTTAATGTTCTACTTACACTGGGCGCAGCAGAGCTTCTCTTACGCTCAGGAATATCAGCCTTATTTGGATTGCTGGCATTCCCAAGCATGGGGCTAGCAGGAGCTATTCCTCTTCCTCCAGCAGCACTGATGCTAGATTTCCGTGATTGAATCCCTTCTTCTTTGAGATCACTGTCTGCAGTGCTAGTCTGACTTCTTTTTGGATATGCCACTGCTGGAGGGATAGCTGGACCAGCTAAAAAATCAAAATTGATAACAAATTACTCTTCCATGGCATCATTTAAAACTTAAGACAAATATCTAAAAAATAAGTAACAAAACAGTGTCCTACTATAAAGAGAAAAAAAAATCAGACTACTCTGTTTAAATTCAGCACTTTTTTCTGTAGTATACAGTGCTAAGTATGTTTGTGATTTTATGAACAGCAGATACAATGGCAACCAATAACCTTATAAAGCTAAAGACCACTTCATACTACATTTTTTGGTGCAGATGCCAAGTTGCTGCAGTGACCACACTTAACTCAGATTGTCCTAAACAATAATCTGCTATTTCTAATACACTAGGGTAGGTATGGAGGTCTTCCTACAACAGACAACAACTTTTTCCCCCAAGGCTTTATTTTCCTTAGTACTGAAATAAAAAGCACAAGGGTTTAAAGTTTGTTTGCTCACTTCAAACCAATTGCAATGATTTTAAGAGACTGCATAAGAAAAAGCTGGCCTTTTTGAGGTTGAGATTAAGGCCTGCACTGCATTGAAATAAAAAAGACAGTCAATTTCCACTAGGTCATACTGGGCTAACAGCCTGTGTACTGCTGCTTTGCATAACTAGAAGACTTTGTAGAAATGATGACAATCCCTCAGGAAAGAGGAAGTGAAAAGAAATACTGGTGAACACACAGTTCCCCAAGTTCTTTTAAACACAGGCTGACCTAATAGTGTCAAGAACAAAAAAGGCACACACAAAGTAGGATTGAGAGAAGGAACCTTGGTGCTTTTTGAAAGAAATCCTGCAAAATACGGGTAAGTCTTCCCTAGGAACAACAATGAACGCCACAGGGACATAATGGTAAAGCATGATTTAATTAATAAAGTAAAACAATCCATTAGCCAACTAAGCTTCTTGATGTGTAATTTTTGTTAACAAACAGAGGGAGTCACATTGCCAATTATTTTTCACATACAGCCATTAGTTTTTCATTCTGACAACAGATTGTTTCATTTGGGTTTACGCTTATGATCCCTTGGCAGGAGTGCTCACAGGTTTTCCATTGTGGTGTTGTTGTTTGCCTTCAAGTTCTTTTGACTTATGGCGATCCCAAGGCTAATCTGTCACAGTGTTTTCCGGGGCTTTTGAGTATGCGAGGCAACCCAGTGGGTTTCCACGGCTGAATGGTGAATCAAACCCTGGTCTCCAGAGTCATATTCTAATGGTCAAAACTACTATACCACGCTGGCTCTTATTTGCAACTGTAAATAAAATACAGTGGGTAAAAATGCCAAATTTTCCTCATTTGGAAAACAGGCTGGCAAATTAAATAAAAAAGGCAGGGTAACTCTTGAATGAGCAATATATATTTCATACCACACACTTTGGATTTTTTTTGTTTTTTATATCTAAGTTTTCATCTGTTAAAAATTACAAAATGTACTCTAATGTACTTGAAAGTAATTTCTAGATTAGTGCAAATTTCAAATATCATTTTTGAGACTAAGAGTTGTAACCTAGGGCCTTTCTGTCCTACACTGTTATAGTGCTATTACGCCACTTTCAACATTCTGTGGAATTCTGGGCTTTGTAGTTTACTAAGGCCAAAGAGCACTCTGGCTGAGAATTAATGCTCCTCCCTAAACTGCAAACTCCAGGATTCCATAGGATGTTGAAAGTGGAATAACAGTACTATAACAGCGCAGTGCAGAAAGGCCTCTAAATCACCGTATTTGCCGGCGTGTAAGACACCCCCTGTTTATACACCGGCACACACTATTTGCCAGCATAGAAAATGCACTGATGTATAAGACACACCCCATTTTAAACAGTATTTCTCTGGTGAAAAAAGTAAGAGTTATACCCCAGCAAATGAGGTATTCTGAAGACATCTGTGACCAGTGGTTAATACTAACTTAATGATGCTCAAAGGAAGGCTCTATGTGAAACATACTGAAGACGTCAGTAAGGCTTGATCAACACGAGAGAACAAAATAAGGAAGTTCCTTAGTCTTTATCATGACCAGAAACCAATATCAAATCCAATCTTTGAAGTGAATCAGGTTCTCACTTTCTCTGGGAAGCCTGCCCCTCCCAAATGCAATGAGAACTAAGAAGAAGTGTTAGAAAGATCTTCACAGTTCTTCTTTTTTGTCACAAATAAGTAGATAGGCATTTTTGTTTGGGCCAAATAAATTTCGCACAAAGATGTTTGGAAAAATCTACATATCTCTAAAGATCTGAACTGATGTTCATGATCAAATCCTTATGCTGAAGTAACTATGTCATGTAAACATTAGCTGCTGGAGGAAAAAGGCAATGGGAACACTGGTTGTGACGGAAGTATGGCAGTGGAGAAACAAGTTTCTAAGAGCCGGCAGATGCTGTCTGCCTTCTCTTACAATCACTGCACCAAAAAAGTGCAACTAGCTTTGTGCACCAAAAGGAATCTAGTTCTGATCAATACTTCTATATAGGCTGAAAATGTCATTATAACTTATTACTGCCTGGGAAACTCCTCTAACATAAGGCATAATCTGAGCAACTAGAAGAGAAGTAAAATTATAACTTTCTTATTAACAAAGAAACAGCTTCTGTAACAACTAGCCTGGCCTTAATTGTGATATGAGTATAGTGGGCAGTAACAGTACCTTATACTAATACATACTAGTCCAAACAAATTTCTCACCACAGGAACAGATTAGGTATTGATTTGGTTATATGCCAGCTCACTTCGAATTTATATGCCATGAACATTTGAAACTGACTGCCTCACAACATTATTTGGTCCAGCAATAAAAGTGGTTGGTCTCTAACACCATCTCCAAACTTTCCTACTGCATTCTTCGTCATCCAAAGTCCTATTTTGACTCTAGAGACTGAGACTCAATGGATAACCATGTTACCAGCAGCATTCCTGCAACAAAACTTCCAAGCCAATGATAATGTCACCTACCATGGTCACTGTACCGCCGCTGCTTCTGGCTGGAAGATATACTTCTCTGTACTTTATGGTGTGGAGATTGTCCAGTACTGTTGTTTAGATCACTACTTGGCCTGACCTTAGCAAGTGAAAGGTTGCTACTAGAGCTTGAGTCACTTGCATCCAACTGAAACAAAAGCAGACAGGATAAATGATGGCATATCAGCATTCTAGTCCCTGATGTGGCAAGACAATAAATGCAACTCAACATTTCATGGGTCTAAAGAGCTAATTATCATCTCTGACAGAATGCATTTCACCCTTAGTTACTTCAGAAACTTTACAGGCTTGAATGGAAAGATTAGCGTGCTATGGAAATTATTCATATCTGAAGGAGAGTGTAAGATACTTGAGCAAAAACAGAATCAATCATGAAAATAAGGCCATGTGATGTATTATTTCAGATCCACCTGAAACATGAAGAAACTGAACACTCTTTGACTAAGATGGGCAAGGCAAATGCATTGAGGAACCACAGCTTAATGAAAGATTTATGAACTATTTACTACCTCAAGATAGTCCTCACTGCATTCCATGCACAGAATCCCAGAAGCAATCTCTCCTTTAAACCCCAGAGATGCTGCAAATTATATACCTAGATATTATGTACTTAAGACTATCTTGCCACTTTGCTGACTCACTGAGAAATAAAAAGTATGAAAACGGGGTGCTGGTATTTGGATACCATTTTTCTTGCACTGAGGAACAAGACAAAGCATGTGTGGTTGCTTGAGCATGAAAGCAATAGAAGGGTGATGTATTGCATTTCTCTTGAACTGTCCGAAAATTCATAAAAGGATGTTTCCAAACAATAACTGCAACTATCTGTCAAAAATTCTTTACCCTGCAGCCTATATACCACAGTATAAAATACTACTGTATCTGTGCACTATTCACTTAAATGATGTGGTGCGGTCATCTACAACTGACCACAGCAATTTAAATGTCAATACTGAACATGAATCATTTATCATTTCTTCTCTTGCACAAGCCTACAAGCCATGTTACTGAGGTATTATTTATGGTAATCAAATCATTTCATATCTGCTTGCCTATATTTAACAGTATTTAAACTAAGAAAGCCCAGAATAATTATCTTTTCTGATACCCAGTATTCCAAAGTACATGGCTCTATGCAAAGTTTGGGTTGCCACAGAAATTTGTTTTTTTGTCATTACATCTCAAAGTTGCAAACAGAAAATGATTCGAAAAACACTGTACATTTAAAGTTACTGTATGCCACCTTGTTAGAGCAGGGAAAAAGAGATGGAGCCTAGATCCAAATGGACTAGATCCAAATTTTTAAGTTGGAGCATCCAGCACTGAAATTTATTGGAATTAGAACAACAGAATCTTAGAGCTGGAGGGGGCCACAAGAGCCATCAAGAACAAACCCCCTGCAACGCAGGAGTGAACAGGCGAAGCCCTCTGAAGGATGGCTGTTTACAAAGCTCTCAAGAACCATCTTTTGAGGTGGTCTATTCAGGATATTTTTTCTAATGTTTAGGTGAAATCTCTTTTCTTGTAGGCACAAAACTAACCAATCCTTTGGATGTTCACATAGTGGCATATGGGAAGCTCATGATTAGAACATGAATGCAACTCTACTGTCCCTCTCACATACAGTCAGCGCAAGTCTACCAGCATGTTGCCTAGACTGAGCCTCTGAATGCCTAAAGTTAACTTTCAATAGTTTTTTAAATCATTTTACTCACCTCCGACGATTTCCTTCCTAATAGCAAATATGTAGCAGTGATTTCATCATATTTCATTTTACTAAGAGATTCCTGTATTTCTTCTTGAGAATATCCCATTCCAACCATAATGTCTAAAAGAAATTGAAAGTTTGCTTTAATTTGTTTATTACACAACGTTAATACTTGTGTCCCAACTATGTTTACCAACACAATAAAACTTAACTTCCTGGCATGGAACAAAAGTTGAAGGCCAAGCTCCTATCTGAATCTGTAGAATGTAAAATTAAGCAGTCTACAGCACACACACAAATGTCATCATCCAGTGATCACCAAATATAACTCGATTACATCAGTGACCTCCGCTCAGCACGTACCTATTCTTTTCTGGTCCGAAATGTCTAGCTCTGGTTCAACAAAAGGTTTAAGTTCATCATCCTCATGCCCTGCATTGATCCATCTGTCCTTCATGATTTGCTGCAAAGACAAGTTTGATTTCAGCATAGCAGAAACAAAACAAAAAAATCTGTAGTAAAGATCAAGTTTTAACCTCTTAAACTAAATAACAGACAGTGAAGAAGTTTGACTTAATCAAAGATCAAGACAGAGGCCCTTGCTTTCTTCTCCATACTCTTATTGCTTTCATTTTATAAAAAAGCAAAAGAGGAAGTGCACATTTGAAACCTGTGTCAATATTATTTTTCCTTGCATTCGCAGTTCCCATGTACTACAGAAAAAGAGACGGATATTGAGCTCTAGTAATGAGATGACTGGTGACAGCTAAAAAGTTTATACATTGAGAACCAATCACACTTGAAAGCTTAATCTTAATCTTAATCTTATAAGTCAAGCTATTCCTCTGAAGCCCACTATTTGCCCACAGAAATGGAGCTATCCCAGTCATGCCATACCAGCCACCTACCAGGAGACGAGAAGGAAAATTTGACTAAGCACCTCTTGGGTCAATCTAAATGGAAGAGTAAAACAACCTCCTAAAAATGGGGAAAAAGTCTAGTCCACTTAAATGGCTCTTGCCTCCTTCCTAAAGATGAGATGAGGCAGAAATCTGTCAACTGCAAATGCCCCATGGGAGACACAGGCAACAAAGAACAAGACTGACCAGAATGTGAGGACCAAGAAGCTCTGCCATTCCAGCAGAAGCAAGAAAAAAGAAAGCAAAGAAATGACAGTGTGAGCCCTATTGTTTACAGCAATGGAACAAGAGTCTGCCTTTAATGAAGGGCAAACTTCTGCAATAGTGGGACTTTAGGCTTTCTCTTTCCTCTAACATCTATCTTGCCCTGCTTCTCTGTTTCATACTGTTCCTAATTTTTAAATTATTTATTTTATTTATACCCCATCTTTATCCTGAATGGGACCCAAGGCAGCTCATACATGAGTTAAAACACGGGTACGTGAGTTCAAAGTTAGTAGTAAAAAAGTTAAAACACAGTAAGATACCTTATTAAAGCAGTAATATTTTAAAACAATATAAAACTGTTTTAAGATCATGACCAGAACAATGAAAAACAATGCAGCACTCTCAGTTTATTAAAAGACTTTTCTACATAGCCACTTAGTGACCTAATGCCTGGTCTCCCAAGGCAGAGAGTTCCACACAGTCATCAAGAAGGCTCTTTTGCCTTCCAGACATGCCTATGAAGTGGCAGGAGTGAAAGAATATCCTTCCCCAAAGGATCGTAAAACTCAGGCAGGCTCATATGGATAGATACAGTTTTTCAGATTGTCTGGACTCAAGTTGTATAGGGCTTCAGAGGTCATAACCAGCACTTTGAACTGTGCTCAGAAAGGAATTGAGAAAAAGTTTTTTCAATACAAGAGTTATATATTTTCTGTAACCAGCCCAGTAAGCATTCTGGCTGCAGCATTTTAGATACACTGAAATTTATGAGCAGTTCACCTAATGAAGTTACATTCCAGCAGTCTCATTTAATGAAGTTAAATTCTCCACTCCTGTTAGAAACCACAACATATCTGTCCTGTGGGCCACAGATAAAGCTGCCAGTTCCTCTATGTTGAGCACTACAAATGTCTAGAATGCTAAAATTAGTTGCCGCTTCCTTTGAGAAGAAAACAAAATAGCTTTGTGGGGAGACACATGTAACTCATGGATCATACACTTGTCACCCCTGCTATAGGCCATGAAAAACAATACAGCCCTTGGTTGTACTGCTGCACAGTATGCTCAGATTTATATACTCTGCTAACTTAAGACTCTTGGCATTGTGGCACATGCAACGTTATACAGTAAAGGAGTAACATGGAAGTTCATTTAACATTTAATAGCACATATCACAACTAGAGCAGGGGGTGGACAAAATGTAGCCCCTCTTCCCAAATCCGTGAATATTTTTTTTTAAAAACACTGCCAACATTTGGCAGCAAACTGTAAGCTACTGCAGCTCAATTGCAAGAGAACATCAAACTGTGAGCAAGAAATAAATTACCTCCATGGGAGTAATTATTTCTGTGTGTCTAAAAGCTGAGTCTACCTTGTTAAACTATTTAAAATGTTGGTATCATTTTACTGTTATGTGCTTTCAAGTTGCTTCTGACCTATGGCAACTCTAAGGCAAACCCATCATGGGGTTTTCTGCAGTTGAGGAATCATTTAACTTTCTTAAAATTGACAAATCTTTTTCCCCCGCTTAACTACCAGTTTCTGGCAATCCCTGTGTTTCTATGATCCATCAACTTTCAGTTTATCAGCAATCCAAAACTAACAATAGCTTCTAGCCATTTCTGCCAAATAAGTGTGCTCCTTCTTGCAAAGTAAAGTTTGCTTATTTTTCAGAATCACAGAGCTTGCATGAAGAGTTAATGTTAATGAATATATTTTATTGTGTTATGCATTTGATGAAGTCAATATCTGCGGAAGATTTTTAATGAATGAAATTTCTTTATATCTAGGTTATAATGCATTTTGTAGTATTTTATTAAAGTTGTAATGAAATAGAAAGAAACCAATTAGCTAAGAAAAAAACAAAACAAAAAGTAAGATCCTTCAGCACTTTGCTAACCAGAAAAATTGCCATAGTTGCCCACACTTAAACTAGATCAGTGGTTCCCAATGTGTGCCCCCGGGGTAAGCACCAGGACATTTAAGAGTACACAAGAAAAAATGAATAATGGTGGGAAAAGGCTCCAATTATCCTCTCTCTCAGGGGGCAGAAGAGCACACATGCAAGGAGGAACTGCTCACCAATTCAGAGCTGAGCCCAGCCCACTTTGGGAGTGGGACTTGGGCAGAACTGTGCTCCTCCTCCCTGCTAAGCCACCTGAGGAAAGTTTTGGGGCAGGTGTGAGGGCAGTGGTTGCTTTGTCTGGGGGGAAGCAGAAATGGGAGGGTGTTGGTGGGAGCTCTGAGGGAACAAAGTTCCAAATGTGAGTGGCGCTTGAATCTTAACACAGGCAAGTGAAGTGGGAGAAGACTGGTGCGGGCCTGGTGGCTTCTTGCAACAGGTTCCCAGGGACTCAAGGCAGGCTGCTCCACTTCCCTAGGCCCAAGCCATTGGTCTCTTTCTCAGTCCTGGAGAGGGGAAAGCTGTACAACATGCCTCAATGCAGTTCAGGGCCAAGATGATGACACTAGGTGCATGTAGCAAGAGAGAGAAAAGTGTGAAGGAATGACTGATGGTTGCAGTGATGGATGGATGGAGGGATCTCTGGAGGGATGGGGATATTAGATGGGGGTGACAAGGCCGAGAGCTTAGTCTATGTCTGGTTTATGTCACCTTTGGATATCTATGCTTTCTTTAGGTATAACATGGATGGGGCATCTTGATGACACCATTTTCTCCCGGTCTAACTTCCCTGAGAGGAAGCAGTTTGGGGGAGAAGGTTGGGGAGAGGGGCTTGTGGTAGAAATGTTAAGCTATAGGAGGGGCCATCTTTCATCCTTCACTAGCCCCAGTGACTGTTCTTATCTGGAGTGGGGAAGGGGGAAGCATAGGAGGTCCATTTCATTCGTGGGATCTAAGGTGGGGCAGGTCAAGCTAGGGAAATGCAGGAGGATCAGTAAATGGTAGCTGCTGATGTTGTGTCTGTTTTTCGTGACAGAGCACATTATAAAAATCGAGAAAGGAACTATTAGCATCAGGCACATCAATCAGTCCTGTGAACAGTATTCAATGAACGAGTTCTTCTGGGTCTTCTCTATATCTCTTCTTTTTGTCATCATTCTAAGTTTTAAATTAATTTTTCCATTTCTGTGCTATCAGATATAGATCAATGGTTGAAAACTAGCACAGTGAAAAAGGATGAAACAATGTGGATAGTGACCAAACACTAAGAGTTTCTCAGAACATGTCTAACACTTTAGCGTAAAACAGTAGTAGTAATTAATTACTGTAATGTAGTTTTTAAAAATGTAACCTGTGATGTATTTTCTTGAATTCATTGTATCTTTTTAGTTTTGAATGTAAACATATATGCACTGTCTGTTAACCTTATTATTCCATTTTTTAAAATCTGATTATTGGGCTATTTATTTACAGTTGCAACATATAAATTTGAAATAACAACTACTATGTTAATTACAAACATGTTGCTAATATGAAGGGTACAGTTTATGGAATTCGGCTGCCAACAGGTATGCAAGTGAAAAAAGGCTGAGAACCACCATACTAGCTAATTCTGCCACAATAATCTGTTCATGTCTTAAAATAAAATAGTTGAATCTTCATAGTAAATTAGCCTGAGAAAAGACAAGGTTTCTAGTCAACTACTTGATCAAGCAAAGTTATTAAAATAGGTTTTTAAAGAAGCAGCAGTACAGCAGTACAAGTCTCCAACCCTGTATTGGAATCAAAGTTCCAGTTTTTGAAAACTAGGTTACCTAGAAAGTACTGTCAAAATTTTTTGTTGCTATTACTTTGGCTCAATAAAGATAATTATCTGGTTTGGTCTGAACTGATTAAGACAAAGAGCACCCTCTAGGTGGAGCACAATACCTTCTGTAACATACTTAAAACACTCAAAAGAATGATCATGGAATTGCTACAACACATTAATTTATATCCAACAGCTTAACAATATAATAGATTCAATTAGCACAGTGCAATTCTGTATGTGTACCAGTTTATCTATAAGATCAACAGCAATTTGGGAGGAGCTTGTATGAGGGCTAGAGCAAGCAATTTTCTAACTACTGAAGAAGAGGATTATTATTGCTGATGTAAAATATTCTACCATATAATGGAAAACCAAATTCAGTTAATTCCCAAATATGATACTTCTTCCTACTGAGGGAAAGCAATAACAAACAAGTAAATTTAAAATTCAAATTCAGTAAAATCCTTGCAATGGAACACAAAGAAAGCTGAACAATTATATTACCTCAAGAGTGCCTCTTTTAGTTGGGTTTAGCACCAGGAAACGTTTTAGCAGGTTTTCACAGTCTGTTGACATGTAGAAAGGAATCCTGTATTTTCCCCTCAGCACTCTCTCTCTCAGTTCCTTAAATCACACCAAACAACAAACAGAAGACAGCAGTTGCAGATGTGTTCAACATATAGCCATTTTAAAAAAGTATGCTATGAGGTCCACCACTATCCTCCCTTGGCCCTTTAAAGATAAATTAGGCACATACCTTTAGATTCTGCCCATCAAAAGGCAAAGATCCGCTCACAAGAGTGTAAAGAATAACACCTAAACTCCAAACATCTACTTCAGGTCCATCATACTTTTTGCCTTGGAAGAGTTCTGGAGCAGCATAGGGAGGGCTGCCACAAAATGTGTCCAGTTTATTTCCAACTGTAAACTCGTTGCTAAAACCAAAATCGGCTATTTTAATGTTCATATCTGCGTCAAGCAAAAGATTTTCAGCCTAGACAGAAAAAAAAAGACATAAATACACTCCCTGCAGAAATTAAAAAAAGAAACCCATATTTAATGCATTTCAAGATCTAATAGGTAGTGAGCTAAAGTGATTATTAAGTAATAAAATTTACCTAGCAAAGCATCTCATAGATTATACTGCTACAAAATATAAATATATAGCCAGTGACTAGCTCTGCCTATATTATCAATCAACTGACTATCTATATGAACTATAGAACAGTCAGGTTTCTAAATTCTTTTTCCTAGCAAATCAAAATGTTTGGCACATGCCAGCTTCTACTGTTTAGTAAGGAACTCCTTTTAGCATAATATAGCAAGCAGAAATCTGCTCTTTTTTTTCCTGAAAGCAGAAGTGTCACAATGAATTTATGTAAAATTACCTGGATGGCTCAACTAGTACTAGCCGTGAGAACTGAGTTCCCTCTTTATGAAGTAAGAGTTTTGGGATATGCTGAGGAAAAGGAGAAGTGAACACAAGCTAACACACGAAGTATTTTAAAAAAAATATTTGAATAGAACTTTGGAGAAAGGGAAAGGGAGGAATAAGAAGCTAAATTAGTGCGTTGACACACCAAGATCCATAGAAAGCATAAAAATAACCCAAAAGGCTCAAGAGATGCATATACGAGAAGATGCATACAAGAAAATATGCAAGAGCATGACTATTGCTGCTGTTACGGCCTGATTCCAAGAAATGGACTTCAGTTCTGTGTGCTTCTTCTTCCTAAAGATATTCAGTGATGGCATAAGAAAAGCTAGTAAAATGTGGGCTGGACAGGGCTACTGTTAGTTGGATTTGTAATTGGTTGACCGACCGAACCCAAAGGGTGATCACCAATGGCTGCTTTTCATCCAGGAGAGAAGTGACTAGTGGGGTGCCACAGGGTTCTGTCCTAGGCCCAGTGCTGTTCAATATTTTTATCAATGACTTGGATGAAGGAATAGAGGGCATGCTCATCAAATTTGCAGATGACACCAAATTGGGAGGGGTTGCTAATACGCCAGAGGACAGGATCAAAATTCAAAATGACCTAGATAGATTGGAGAGCTGGGCCAGGGCGAACAAAATGAAATTCAACAGAGAGAAATGTAAGGCCCTACACTTAGGCAGAAATAATGGAATCCACAAATATAGGATGGGGGACACGTGGCTGGATAGCAGTACGTGTGAAAGGGATCTAGGAGTCTTCATAGACCACAAGCTGAACATGAGTCAGCAGTGTGATGCGGCAGCCAAGAAAGCCAATGCAATTCTTGGCTGCATCAATAGGAGTATGGTGTCTAGATCGAGGGAGGTACTGGTACCACTCTACTCTGCTTTGGTTAGACCCCATCTTGAATACTGTGTCCAGTTCTGGGCACCCCAATTCAAGAAGGATATTGACAAGCTGGAGCAGGTCTAGAGGAGGGCGACCAAAATGGTGAGAGGCCTGGAAGCCATGCCCTATGAGGATAGACTTAGAGAGCTGGGTATGTTTAGTCTGCAGAAGAGGAGGTTAAGAGGGGACATGATAGCCATGTTTAAATATTTGAAGGGATGCCACGTAGAGGAAGGAGGAGCCTTGTTTTCTGCTGCTCCAGAGACCAGGACAAGGAGCAACGGATTCAAGCTGCAGGAAAGGAGATTCCACCTGAACCTCAGGAAGAACTTCCTGACAGTCAGGGCTGTCCGGCAGTGGAATCTGCTGCCTCGGAGAGTAGTGGAGGCTCCTTCCTTGGAGGTTTTTAAGCAGAGGCTTGATGGCCATCTGTCGGGATTGATTTGAGGGCGTTCCTGCATGGCAGGGGGTTGGACTGGATGGCCTGTGTGGTCTCTTCCAACTCTGAATTTCTATGATTCTAAGGCAGACAATTCTCTCTTCCCTCATCATCCAAACAGCCTCTATTAAACTTAAAGTGAGAAACTGAGATAAGCCCTGTGTTGTTTTTGTTTCAACAATCCTCTTGTGCTGTTGGCAAAATCTGTTCTTACTGCCACTAGCCACAAGGCTTTTTCATATGTGCTTCTCATCCAGTTTTATAAATATGGTAAAGTATAACGATAAATTAGTCAGATATTTTACCCTCGATATTCTAAGCTGTTGCTCATATTTAGAGAAAATCATCTTTTATTCTTCCAGTGAGTGCTAAGCAAAAATCAATACCTATCCAGGGATCAGAAAAATCTGCAGAACAAAATATGAATAATGTTCATACACAAATTCTTGGGGTTCTCTTCTTACCTTGAGATCTCTGTGCACAATATGCTTTTGGTGGCAATACTGCACTGCAGATACTATCTGGATAGAAAACAGACTCAATTATATAAAGTGGCATATATTAAAGAACCAGACTTTTTGTCATACATTTTAACAATTGTTGCTAAAAACAGGAAGCAATTAGACAGTCAATATAATACCCATTACAAGTAAACTGCAAACCTAAATCCACTTAATTGTGGTTAAGTCCCACTGAAATCAATAAGAATTATTCAAATAAGTGCATTTAGGATAAGAGTCAGAGAGATAAATGAAGGCAAGCCTGTTACTTACTTAGGCTACCGTAGCCTTCAAGCAGAGATTGTTATGGCTTCTCTGTATAGTAAACAAGATTTAACAGTGAGACAGTATGGGGCAAGAATAACACTTTATCGCTTATGAGTATCTTTAACACTTCTCCAACTTTCAATAGTCTCCAGGGAAGTAAATAGAATGTAAACACAGAATTCCTGCCTGCTTAGTCAAGCAGGCAGGAACTGACCCACCACAATCTAATGCAATGAACAGGCCTATCTAGGTGTTCTTTTGTAGGAATAATAAATGCATTAAAAAAAAGGAGTGTGCATAAATGCATTAAAAATGCATTAAAAAACTCCTCCTTCCATCACTCTCCTCCCACGAAGAGTGACATTCTGAAATGATGTCTGCCTCAGCTAGAATCTTTTCATGGGAAAGATCTGAAGTTCTTCTGAGCCTGAAAGTGTTAAACTAGACATTAAGTGTCAGTTTTTCTGTTCTGATCCCCAATGCTGAAACAGGTTTAAGCCTTGGTGTAATTAATCCCTCATTATTATGCCCTCTTATAACACCTTGGAAATAAGCAATTTCTAGAGCTCATTCCTGACTCTATGCTTTCTATCACAACCTACATTTTTGTAATCCATGTTTCTAAGTGATTTATTAAAATGCGTTTGTAACTTATAAAGTGGATTGTGTGATTGCAATCGTAGATCATGTAATCCATACTTAAAATTAACTCGTGAAACTGGTGAAAACAGCTATAGAATTGTTCTTTGGAAACCGAAAATACATGTTAATTCTCACCACAGATTCCAGTATTCATGGATGAATATTACACTATCATAAACTGTTTGCCCTTATTGTACAGCTCTCATTCCATCATGTAAAAATGAGCATACAAACTGATTCTTAAAGCCCCCTACAGCCATGTCTAATTCTGACTGTAGATGTTGGCCAGGAATCATGCATTTCCTCTTCTAATACCTTCCCTTCTACAGCACAAATTCCCACAGCCAAGTCTCGATGCAGATAATGACTACGTCATCAGTATCAGTGAAGGACAGTACTAAGATTCCTCTCCTCCTGAAATGATGACTGGAGATCCTGAGTTAAGGATGCTGACATAACAGTTATCCAATTAGTTTCAGGCCTTATTCAAGTATTTTTTATGTAGGGATAACAAATACTTGAGAATGGGGAGCATGCTAGCCTCAGCCCCTCTTCATCACCACTTCCATCACTCTCCTCAAAAGAAGAGTAGTGTTTTGGAACGAAGAAAATGGAAGCAGTGGTGAATACTTTTTTCCCTCAATTTTTTTCAATGTATTACGTTTTCATTCCATTGCAACCGTAATTAAAAATACTACTTCATAGGTTGTTGTGGGTTTTTCAGCACGTGCGAAAGCTCCTAATGTGTGAGACACAGAGACCACAAAGAAGAATCCACAACAACCTATGGATTCCGGCCATAAAAGCCTTCGACAATATTACTTCAGTTGAGGCGCACTGTCAAACTATGGCCTGACATTGGGCATTGTGCTCCATGTGCTCACCCTTAAATGCTTTAATTATATCAAAACTTCCCTTTTTATACAAACTATAGTTTGTCATTCTATCCAAATCAAGAAACTAGGGTTTATGCTTGCCTTCCAAAACAAGACTGAAAGTAAAGCTTAGTTCTACTGCGTATGCATATGTGCCTTCAAGACACCTGTTCACTTATGGTGATCCCATGAATTTCATAGGGTTTTCTTGTTCTGTGCCTTCAAATTGATTCTTATTTATGGTGTCCTTAAAGCAAGCGTATTGTGGGATATTCTAGGAGCTGAGAGTGTGTAATGAGCCTAAGATAATACAATGGGTTTCCATGGCTGAGCAGGGAAATGAACCCTGGTCTCCAAGGCCATAGTCCAATGCTCAGACTGCTACACCATGCTGGTTCTCAGGATTTTCTTAGGGAAAAAGTACTCAGAGATGGTTTTGCCAGTTCCTTTCTCTGAAATAGAGCCTACAGCACCTGCTATTCCTTGGTGGTCTCCCATCCAAGTATTAACCAGAGTTGAGGTTTCTTAGCTTCCAAAATCAGTTGGGGATCTGGTACATTTAGGGTGTTTAGGCTGACTTAGTTCTATTACCCTAACATTTTTATTTGGAAGCAATGGAACTAATTTTCCAGGAGAGAGTCATGACTCCCTTCTGTAGAAACATAACAGGACCTGGTTCAGATTAAAAGCCTTCTTAGTAAGTATTTCTATAATGATGAACCCAACACTATGAGACAGAGCAGGACAGGAGTCTTGCATTCTCTAGCAACTGACTATACATGATCAACAATGCAGAAGCTACCTCTTTTTAGTGCTAACCCACATGACTACCCCACAAGGGCATGTGAGTTGCAACCAAGATGGCTTAGCCAATTTTTTCAGTATTTTCCATTATCAAAACCCTCCTGGAGAGAGAACTGACATTATCTAGAGAAAATCTTCAAAAATATATTATCTAAAAATCTAGCATAGTCCACACATACTTGTCTAAATTTGGCTCTTGCCTCCTTTTCCTTCATTCTTCCATGTGCAACTAGGTAGTCAAATACCTCCCCTGTAATGAAGATATGCAAAAGATAAAATAGGACTTTTTTTAGTACAGCAGTTGCTAGTTTATTTCTGAATGTGATAGTGGCACTTTGATGACACCAACAATTTATCACAAGAGACACAAACAAAGTATATGAATATTGAAAATTATTTTGGTAGCCATAAAGCTAATTGAACATTATTTCACAGAAGTGAGATATTCTGCTGCCATGAACCAGAAGGAGATATTGCTGTTGTAACATCAGACAGAAAAGTGGTCCAAAACATAAGCAGTGGGGTAAATGATTTATTCATACTGGGATGTATGCAATGGTTATATGACTCCTCTCTCCCTCTCCCCGCTAGAAACCTTGAAAGTCCAATCCTGCTACTGCAAGATCCCTCCCACTAATTTCAGGCAATTCCCCTGTCATACTTCGTACTACATAGAACTCACTGTTCAAGAAGCCACTAACTCTATAGAAAGCGTTTCTAGGAGAAACAAGGAGTTGCAAAAAGGTTGGGTGGTGGCGGCAGTGGGGACTGGTTGCATAAGCTGCCTTCCACTCGCACAAAAATTGATACAACAATTTCCATATTTTTAAAATTACAATTCAAACACAACAGTGATCAAAGTAACGTCCAACTCTTTTGGCAACTCAAAGTCTGGGACATATAATGAAATTCTGTAATGATAAGTCCTCCTGTTCAAGGTTCAATTTGCGATAGTTCCTTTCTCATTTGCAGTTTCTGACCACCACCTCCAATTCTAGTCAGGAAGCATTCTGTTTTCAGTGGATTATTTTGTGCTGGACCCATCCAACTTTATTTTTTTCTTTCTCTTGCTGTGCATGGGTTGAGCCATTTAGCCACATAAAGATCAGCAATCTTTACTTTATCAGCAAAGTTCACTACTGTGAGTGCAGGAGCCACAGTGAGAGAAGTGTGTGTTTCCGCATGCATGCATGGGAGAATCATACAGCCAGCAAAACTATTCCCTTACTGAAAGCAGAGAATGCATCCCCACTGCCTGAAGATTTGTAGCAACTTGTTGAAATATTTGAAGAGGATGATTACTTCCCAAAAGAAATTTTAAAAGGTTTGCATCACTTAATGGAAAAAGTCATAGGAGCCAATTAAAAATACAAGGTGATGATTACAATCCCAGTACATCAGGAATTAAATGATTCATATCAAGGCAGCAACCCAAGACAGGAAATTCTCAACAGATGCCATGAGCGGTATCAAGTAGTAGCCCTCCGGCAATTCACCTTTCAGCCTTCTCTTTCACTATCATTACACTACTTTGTTTTACAAACATGATGTTTTACTCCTTCTGCAGAATGCTGACTGGATGTATGCAACAGTGCATCTGTTCACCCACATTTTAATAAACAGTATACTAAAACATAGTCTTGTTGCAAAAGTCCAATCTACTGTTCAAAGACAGCAACAAGGGCAAGTTCTTAATAATTTCTGAAGTAATTAATTTATAATGGGAAGTAATTTATAATGGGAAGAAGAGTTCGATTCTGAAGCATTAAACAATTCTTCTAACATATAATTTTACTTCAATCCTCACTTGGTAAATAATTTTGTTTAATACTTTGGTTTACTCACCTCCACTTGCATATTCCATGATTAAGTAGAGTGTTTTTTCTGTTTCAATTACTTCAAATAATTTAACTGGAAGGAAAAAAAATCTGATTTAGGAAATCAGCATCAATTAGGTTTATCTTTGTGCACAGTATTATCCACCATCCTTTGTTTTCCTACTTGATGTTTCAAACAGTCAAATGTTGCACAGAGGCAGAGCAAACATTTATAGAACACTTACTGGCAACATGCACATATTACAAGGCACTGTTGAAGCTAGTATCTCACATAAATTCCAATGAATTGACTACTTCATGGGTGAACAATACGCATGTCCTCCTCTCCTAACCACTGAAATTCTGGTGCAGCAACAAAAGGGAACATGCTTTTTTATAAAGAGCAAAGTGTTTTGTTGCTCAATTTCAGCAGCTCAAAAGCAGTAGAAGAAAAGAGCAATTTTCCCTCAAAACAAGGTTTTCCAGCAGAATTACACACTCTGGGGAACATGACGCAGCCGGAAAACAAAGCATTTACTCCCTGTATACCTTGTTTAAAGGGGAAAAATGGTTTGCTGTTCTACTGTGTGAAAATTTGAGAACGAATTACTGGTAGCTTGCATTTGAAGGAAAACTACCTTTCGTTGGCAGCAGCATGGTGGCAAAATATTTCCCTGCTCCAGGGAAATACTCCCAAAAGTTGCCTGCAGCATTTAACTTAAATGGCTACGAATTACCATTATTCACAGATTCGCCTTAAGCAAAAAGCCCATTTGTCCAGGTTTGCAAAATGCAACAAAGCATTTGTTTCCTAGTCAGTCTCAACAATATGAATCCAAACTTTAGCCATTTTAAAAACACAGGACGAATCGTAAAAGCCATTCACAGCAAACTGAATGATCCAGGAGAGCTATTAGAAGCCTTACTGGAAATAAAACTACCGTGAGCAATCGGTATAGTATCTGCAACTGTCTGTGGTGTGTTTAGTAATGCAGACTAATGTTGCAATACTGAAACCACTCACAAAATCAATGGGGCAGATGCTCTAAGTGGTTTCAGGAAGCATCAATTGATTACATTTTAGGAAACTAACAGAACTCTTTTATACTAAGGAAGGAAAAAAACTGATGTAGAAACATCCAATTCAATCTCTATGAATTTTAGCACATGAGACAAATAAATACTATAGTGTTCAATGTTTCAATATGAAGAATAAAGCTGTTCAAATATACCAGGATAAGTGTTTCAGAAATTATTAATGAACAAGCATACAAACACTACTTTTTATCATAATCAAGATCTTAATTGCATGTATCCCTATCTCACTGAATTCAACGCACAGATAAGACATGCTCTGGACATCTGGTTTTTAGTTACAACATAAGACGACCATGTTATTGTAAACTGGAATTCTGCTTTACGCTTTAAAAACAGTGCTTGCAATTGCCACCCATCTTCCTAAAGAACACTAAAGAGTGTCTAGATTAGAAAATGGATTACTTCAGTAGTTAACTATATATTCCTATGACGAAAAGGCTAACAAAGAAAAAGACTGAACCTGGAATTAGGGAAAGTGCTTAAAAACAATAAACACAGGAACTGCAGAGAAGTAAGTCGTGTCAGCTTCTAAGATACTCATTACTTTAACAAGGCAGTCACTGTCATTAGCTAGAATGCACAGAAGTTCAATTTCCAAGAGAACAAAAAACCTTACTGTTAAGTGCCCAGGTCCTCTAAGTGTGACAGCAAAATTAACAAAAGGCAGGGAGCACAACTCAATAGTTGAGCACATGCACTGTACTAAAAACATCCTAGGCCCAACCCCTTGTAACCATGGATGAATAGATTTCATGCAACACTACAGAAAGGCCCTGACCATCCCAAACTGCTGCCCTCCAGGTGTTTCCAACTTCATTTTCTATCAGCCTCAGCCAGTATGGACAGAGTTAATGGAAATTTCAATCTACAATCAATCTGGAAGGCTGGTACAGGCTCCAAGAGTAGTAATTGACTGTCTGACTTGATACCTAGGAGATCCCTATATTTATATGCAGTATTTTCCTATAAAATATACTGGGGTGGGCAACTGTGGAAGGGTATGGGGCTACATTAGCACCCTAGGAGACTTGGGAGGGCCACACCCACACACAGGCTCCAAACACTTCTAGGGGACATGGTGGCATTTCCACCATGTTCAAAAAAGGTCTCTCCTGAGCAGGGAAACTGCAGAATGCAGTGGAAATGCACCTCACATTCTTCAGTAGGTATTTTGGGGTATTTCAAGGCAAAAAAGATTTTTTTGAAAAAATTTACAATTGTTTTTGACCCCAAGGGATGGCGAAAATGTCCTCTACGCCCCTTAGATATACATTTGGGGGCATTCTGGAGCAACTTTTTAAAAACTCCTGAGGGGTCCTGGGCAACACAAGAACAGCACTTGCTTGCAGGCCGCACTGTGCTTGCCTCAATATACACCATTCACTTAAAATCTTGTAACAGAATGGGAGGATGGAGATAAATCAAAAGAGCGCATAGAATGAGGATTCAGTTCTTTACAAAGTATGTAGAACAACATAATTATTTCTACTAACTCTAAAAGTTAATATTTTTTCACACCCCTCTCCCTAGATAGTTGCTATCACTACAACTGACGGAAAGACATTCCATACTGGGGGAAAAAAACCTACTGAAGAAAACTTAGAAATTATTGCTTTGTTCCACAATGTCTGAATACAACATCATTCAATTATTCATGACAGAGTATTATTTGTGCTTAGATAGTAACATGATAGACATTTATAGATTCAATTGGATAGAGAAAGCACACATGTCTGCTGGAAGTTATCGGAAAAAGGAACTGTATGGACTTTCAAAACTACTGTGCAATGACATCAGTTCATGTCATATATGGATATTTCCCTTGCTTAGTTAATGTTATGACTTCTACCTTGCATTGTTTCACTCCCATCAAACAGAGAATCTGATTAATGAACAAATTTTGCTATAAATCGGTCAGCTTGCGTACTGAAATTACTAAACTCCATTTCCCACAGAGAGAAAAGAGAGAAACACCAGTAAAGGACAGAATACCAAACAAGGTAGATAACTGATTAATTCAGGCAATCCTCAAGCCAATGGGCAGAATTTAATCACAGAACTATGAGGGAATTTGAAATGATCTCGTTCAGTACTTCTAAAGCTATCTGATGTGGAAGAATGGCACCCCCCTTCCCATGTGCTAGGGACTAGAATAATTGACTACAGCTGTTTCTTTCTTCCCTGGAAAACTGCAAGAGACTGGCAGGCAATGGCTCACCTATCAGCACATATACACATACCATCCTTTGAGTATCAGTAATCTAGTTCATCTCCCCATGCTCAGTGAAATATTTCTAGCTTCAGTCCATCCTAATTTGCCATTGTGTCTGAAAGATGATTTTATGGCAAACTAAGATCATGTAAATGCAGCCATCAGTTTTTGTTTTAAGCTTGAAATCCAATAAATATTTTCCTCAAATAAAACTGTAATAACCAACTATTTCCAAACTTCTTTCTGATAAAAGAAAAAGGTGGCATTATAAAAAGTTTTTTAAAAAGCACAGTCTTTCAAAATGTTTTTGCACTCCTAAAAACTCCCTGACAATCTTAACACAATCACTGTGATCAGACTTCAGGCTGAAAAACCAACAATTTCCTGGCAGTTAAGACTAGCTACCACTTTTTTTTCCTTTCAATGTTCTCTCTAATGAATAGGTGTCAGGGGTCCTAAAAAACCTGGCCAACGAAACAACTTAGCAGAATCTAAGCTATTTTAATTGGGAACGCTTGTAGCTATTTTTGAATGCCAGTTACAGGTGGTATTAACACACCTGCATATGCAAAAACATGCCTAGATTATAAATTCAGCATGTGCAGCACAGCATAAACTCTCTCAAGAACTGAAAAAGTTTTTATTAGTACATTCTTTTTTATACTGTACATTAGGCATACTTCTTGCACCAAGAATCCAGAATTACTAATATGTCTATAAGCTATCAGTGTAAATGACAGTATCAATTGTATCTTATTTTTATATCAGACACAATTTTTTAGTCGACTTGAATTTTCATAGTAAGCATGATGGAGACAGGCATTGAGGATTATATAGAAGCTGTCACAAGAAACCTGAGTTGAGTTTAGAGATTAGGAAGTGCTGAGTCAGAGAATAGCTGGAACACTTATTTAGGAGTCAGGAGATTTATTTTATAACCAACACAAAATCTTTGGGAATCACAGCATCACTCTGTAATCTTTCACCATCCCCAACCTCCCATTCTCCTCAAGAAAAGGAGAGGGGATTTCCAAGCTGGAGGGCACCATTTGGCTACTTTACCTGCAGGAAAACCTAAAACTTTCCAGCCTGAAGGTACATGATACCATGAGGATACTTCTAGGTGGCATGATAGTAGGAAGCAGGGTCAAATCACGCTCCATGCAGGGAAGGCAGGTGGTGCTGACTGGTGCAGAGTAATAATGAAAAGTGGCTAATGGAGCAGAGATGATAGAGTCAAGGAGAAGGCACTGGTAACCCTGACTGAAAGGCCTCATGGACTGGAACAGGCCTGCCAGTTCCTTGCCTCCAATACTTCATACAACTATGAATACGTTAACTGCAATTTTAATGTTACATGGGATGTTGGATCCTTGTGCCCAGCAACTTTCTCTGAACAGAGGTAGTAAATTTCTTAGAGTGGTGTTTGTGGGCAATAAAAGAGTACTCGTATGCATCGGACTGGCTTCTGACTTTATGAACAACTGCCTTTCCTACAGAATATCTATTTATCTCAATTACTTGAGTCATCAAGAGCTTGTGGTATCATGAGGGTTCTTATGATGAGTTCATTATTCTGCAGAGCAGAAAAATCAGAAGCGAGGGGCAGTGATTGAGGGCAGTGTTAAACTACTACTACTAACCAACCATGTATTTTATAAAAAAAAGATCTGAATGGACAAATACATATATAAAGAACACACACGTGTGCGTGCACACACACACACATAAACACACATACACATGAAGATATGCTTTACCTATATTGGGATGATTTAAAATCTTCATTATCCTTACTTCCCTGAAGAGCTAGAACAAAAGATAATAAAGAGGTTAATGATAAAAATGACCAGCAACTGAATTATCCTTGAAAAAGCTATAATCTTAGTTTTGGAACCTTGGAAACCTAAAGCTATATCAGAAAAGAGTTTGGAGCAAAGAATCTTCCTCCACCCTGCTACCATGCTCACTGAAATCAAAACTTTAAGAACCTAATGCTAAAGAGATTTCAGAAAGACATTCAAACTGTCTGCAAGTCTTCTTAATTTGGATACTTCAGTGCTCCAAGTGCTGAACATTCCAGACATAATTTTACAGTTTGATAGGTATTTGGAATCTGTCCAGGGTCTGGGTCAAAATCAAGTGTTTATCTAAAAAAATTACACAATTACTTTTGTGATCCTGCCAACAAGTTAGCACAAATACTCAACAAAGGTAATGCGGAAGGTAACTAGGAGTTTTCTTGCTGCATGGTTTTTCACTAGTAAAAACTGAGGTAAGATACAGAAGAATGGCAAGGTTTGCAGAAAGTTCTCAACATGACATATGTTGAAAATGAGCATTTGCACATAGTACCAGATGTCTGGCTAATGCAGACAACTCCTATAAATGATCCACTCACACTCTTTACAAAGACTGCACAATTCCCTCCTTCAACATGCATATTTAGATGGTGAAACAGAGCCACAGAGAATGTCATGAATTTAACAGTCCCTCAATAACAAAGAAAAACATCTAATCTGTGTAATCAAAAAGCAGTTTTAACTGAGCTGCAAACATTTATCTGTCAGCAACAAAGAAACTATCCTGGGCTGCATCACAGTTGTAAACAAGGTTTTAAGACATTAATACTTCTTTGTGAGCTAGTGTACAAGGGGGAAAACCACTGTGAATATATATTTGGCAAATCTGTCTCATATTTTAGTTGATACCTTGCCTTTCTTTCATCTAGGAAGTTGATCATTTAACCTGAGGAATTCCCACTGTCTATTTTTTTTATTCCATTGTGAGACTCTGAGGGTTAAGCATGCATGCCAGAATATGGATTTGTCATTACTGTAACTATTAAATAAAACACGTGCAGTTTCTCCCACTGGTTAAAGATAAGCTTACTATATCCAATTCTGGTAACTTTACAAATGGCAGACTTCCACCAGTGGAATGGGGCACTAATTTTCTGTTAAGTACTCCCTCCCCACTACAACCTGCCATATATCACCAAATCTTTTCTGAAAGTTTGGAGGATGCACTTGAAGCAGATGTGAAAGGATGCAGTCAGCTGTGCCAGGAACAGGTGTTGCCAAAAATCATCTCTCCCTCTGTTCCTTCAGTCAGTCACTGAATATAATCGATAGCACACTGACAGTATGCAAACTCCTTCTCCCTGAATCTTTACCTGATATATTTCAGATAATTTCTTCTTTAAAATCAAGCAAAACTTTTGTGAATCTTAGAAATGTTTTTAAAAATCACTTGTATAAGTGCATATAGATTCATTGGTTTTAAAACAATCTCTTTTAAGATGAAAAGGCATATAATAAAGAGCTTGACAGATGTCTCTTTTCCTAAGGCATATAAAATCTTGACTTGGTAGGTTATTTCCCCCAATATCAAATGTACTTTTAATTGTAACAAACCTACAAGCATGAGCATCATGGTGTTTTGTTGTAGTTGTTGCTCTGCCATCACAAATTAAGGCACTTTTATTAAAATACTGATAAAGTACAATGAGTATATTTTGGCTGTGTGTTTCAGTTTTTGGAGGTTTCCCAAGAATACAAAGTCTGATTCCTAGTACTTTTTAATCCTCTTCAAAACAGTGTTTGGCTCTTAACATCTTTACAAACTGCCCAAGACTCCAGATGGTTGGCATTTCCAAACATTTTCTTGATTATTTTCTAAAAGCTGTTCTTAATGCAAAAGGAGGAAGAGCAATCAAGTAATTTTATTTTATACCAACTACTGTCTTCAGTTATACCAGCACACTATCTTTGGTTGCCGGAACAGCACAGGAGAAAAACATACACAGTCAGTATTCAAACACCTACAATAATCACTGCTCAAAATGCAGCATAGTTTCACAGCCTGGAGCTGTAAGTTTGGCAACAGTGAATAGCTGAAAGGCAGCAGGTGACTGCCAACACAGAAGCTGTGGGCTGGATGGATTCTGACATCCTTTTGCCTTTTTTCTCGTTAAACCTCATACCCTCAAAAGATCTTTCTTCCAGGGAGGTTTCATGATCTGCATTAACTGCATATCTAAATAAAAAGTAAATGAGAGGATGGGGTTGCAGAGGAAATGTATCAGGGTTAAATCTCCCAAAACTACTCTTGCTGCTTTTCAGTTGTCAAGGGGCAAACTGAGTTCCCAGACTTCAAATCTGTAATTTGTAGTTGTAGCCTAAGAAAGGAGATCTCTGTAGCTGTCAGTTTTGTAGATTCTGCCCACAATATAAAACAGCAAAAGACACAGGGTATCTAATTCAGTCTATGCAGAAGTCTGGGAGTATTAGAATACAGAAATATGGCTAATAGGTGATATTTCAAGCCCTTTTTGTGTAAATTTCAAAAGAGAATTCATCTGACGACACTGCAAGATTCTCCCAATTCATCCACTGGATGGAAAAGTCAGCATTAAAAAGAAACCACTACTGAGTGTGCAGTTCTCCAACAAAGATGCATGCAATATTTAAAATTAAATCACACAGGACAGACTGGAGAATGATAAAAGAATAGGGTTTAAAGGGAAAAGAATTAGCACATGTGAAAAGCTGAACATCTAAGTAAAGGGTGGACAATTGCCCTACCCTCAGATTTTACTGAAAAGAGATTCAACATTTTTTGAAATGCATATGTGTGTGGAAATCAAATGGCATTTGAAAAATAAATGGGGGAAACTATGGAGGACCATAAAAATGGTCATAGAAGCCATGGGCTGGTTTACACATTCCTTATTCCAATCTAAGTGGGCTTACCTTCTGTAGACTAGTTGGATTCAGTTGAGTTTTATCAATTATTTTTATTGCAACCTAGAAGAAAATAAGAAATATTATTAGCATGAGACTGACAGTATTAAATTTCAGAGACAGCAAAGATATTAATGGCAACCAGCATGGTATAGTGGCTTGAGTGTTGGACTATGACCCTAGAGGCCCGGGTTCGATTCCCCACTCAGCCATGGAAGCTCACTGCCTGACCTTGAACACATCACACACTCCCAGCCCCCAGAAAGCCCTGTGATAGGTTCACCTTAGAGTCACCACAAATCAGCAATGACTTGAAGGCACACAACAATAATAAAGATATTAACAGTGAACCTCTCGTTGAGAGGGCACAGCAAAAAACAAGCAAACCAATGTGAAGTCTGAAAACAGAATTAGAATGCATTACAAAAATATATCTGGCATTATCTGAATAAGCAAAAATTTATCTTCAATATATATGGAGTTGTACTGCTATAGATGTGTAATGAATGAGGCATGAGGTACGACCAATAATCTCTAGGCAAGATAAATCACAGGTTGTAACCCACATGTGTTTCACAACTTATTGTAAAATCTAGTATCAAGTGGACATTAATATAGCTGGTATACAAAAGGCAAATACAAAACCAAACACAGAACACACATAAAAACACATCCCAAACAAGACAGCAAAACAATTGAAGCGTCATACTAGCTTTCCACTAGTGAGATATAGAACAGAGAGTAACTCAACACTGAATATGATTATTTATGAGCAGGATGTGTTCCATTCCTATAATGAAGCATGGTTCAACTGTCAGTGTAGTTAGTTTCTACAAAATGAATAGGGAAAGCAACCTTCTTGTCCTTTGCCTCAGGCAGTAAAGTGTCTTGCACTAGTTCTGTTTATATACTGCCTTTCCATAAAAAAATGCCCAAGGCAGCTAACAAAACCCAAAATTTATGTAACAAATAGGAAATGTTACAATAAAATCTGACAAGCAGCTAAAAATAACAATGAGTTCAAACACTGAATTAAAAATACAGATGTAAACACAGAGCAGAAAAGACAAAGCAGCACAGCACAGGAGTTCAAACACCTACTGAATAAAGAGGTTTTAGCTTGTTGAGGAAACACCATCAGCATGGACTCCAAAGTTTGGGTATAAGAAAAGGTCACTTCCCATGCATATCCAATACTGGCAGAAGGGACAATGGGCCCCTCTAGAAGATCTCAGTGCCCACAAAGACACACACGAAAAAGTCAATCCCTCAAGTACACTGTCACAAGTCATTCAATGTTCCAATCAACCTGAATACCCCTTTCTATTACTTGTCACCTTATTCCATTCTCCTCCCCAACCTGCAGCAAATATTTCACAGCTACTGAACCTGCTTAACCTTCACTGAGCTGTTTCAGGACTTTCCCTTTGATATTTTCCCCCTGAAGCTTTCCCCTTCCCTGTAATTCCCCAACCCCCCCAATCTCTGCACATTCAGTGGAAAGAGTGCACACACAAATATATGTTCACAACTGTATGCCACTCCTGGCTTTGACCCAAAAATAGATACAACACTTGAGGCTGAAAAAGATGTGCATCTCTTATCTAAAAACAAACACAACTGCAAGGAAAAGATGAATGGAGGAAGAATGTGAGATTCTTTCAGTTTCAAACATTGTTAGGATTAGTTACAGCAGGAAGTGTGTTGCAGAACTCAACGAACACATGAACAAATCCAGTCAGTAAATTGTTTCATATAAAAACAATATTTTTTAGTTTAGTCAATTAACAGCGACAGTTTCTAATCCTTTAGAAGTTTTCTTGGAACATTCCTGGGCAGGTAGCTTTCTTACTCTATTTCAGCAAACACAACAGATCTTGGAACATCTTACTAACAAGCTTTATTTTAAAGTTCAAAAGACATGTTATTTTGCAAGACCACAAGACTCTTCTTAAAGCTGTTCAGAACATTTATCTTGCATTGTTTATTATGTTTTCATATACTGAAAGACGTTTGACACTGAGCAGTTAAAGATGCAAGAATGTCAGAATCAAATTCTAAAAATAGTGACAAAATGAAACAGTGAGGGGCAAATTCAATATGGCTGGTCCAGAATTCAAAGTATTTTATGATTCAGCAGGAAGGACACAGAGAGGGAGAGAAACATTACAGAACACATCTTGAGGACAAAAGAGGGGGCAGGCAACTTTTAAATGTTTGTTGACACAGCAATGAGGCTAAAAGGGTTGTATCAATACGATCCATCCGCAAATGGAAAAGTAACTCCTAGTGAAATAATTTCTGTTCTTTATTGCAGCCTTCGCCCCACAATTACACAAAAGGTCTAGAGCCCTCTGGACTAGATACCAGGGTATAAGATCTGGAGAACAGTAGAAGTCCTACTATATGAGCGTTAGCACGCTTATTTAATAGTGGATGCAGGGCAATTTGTTTGTTTAGCAGTAATAGACTAAAAGTACAAACAATGCTAAATCTTTGCCAGTCAACAGCAGAAAGAATAGTAGTGTAATGTGTGATAACTGGTTTTCCTTCCCAAACAGTTCGCAAAAACTAGGAGATAATTCTTTTAAAAAGCAGAAAGCAAGAGAGGAAACAAAGACTACTGTGTCGATGCTGCTGACACTGTTTCTTGAATCTAGAAGACAAATACAGTTACAGGACAACTGAAAGAAAAAGGTGTACACCCCCCCCAACATAGCCATGTAATTAGAAACTCATTAGCAGTAAAAGGGGAACTGAAATGGGTCTACCAGTGCCAATCACGAAATTAAGAAATAATGTAGCTATCTCTTATTGCAGTACAAATACCACAGGACTGACAAAGTAGGAGTAATTCTCAAGAAGTAAAAGCAGTTACAAATTTAGCCTCTCAAAAATATCTTAAGGTTATCTAAGACTTAATGAAATTCCTTGAAAGCATTCAATTTGTCCAAAAAGGTTTTCAACTCAGCAAATTTCTGTGTTCATCTAAAAATAACTATTGTCTGTAATAAAAAGAACATGGCCTGTTTAAGACCATGAGCGCCAGGATTGAAGCAACCCAGAATCCTATCAAGTCCTGTATCTTATCCTGAGAGTAGTCAATCACATGTGTCTGGAAAGTTTAAAAGCAGAACATGAAAGTAATAGCCCTCTCCCACTATTAACCATTGTTTTCCATCCTACTTTTTGAGATGTGTAGTTTTCTTTGTGTGGTCTCACCACAGATTTGTACAAAGGAATTATGGGGGCAACACTACCATGTTCAATTTCTTGCTTTCTAGCAGCCAATATCTCTCCATAGCTACCCCCTCAACAACATGGGCCTGTGAAACACTGGCATTTTCCATAGCATTGGTAGAAGAGACAGAATAAGACAAGCTTGTGTCATATCAATTAAGACTGGTTGTTCAGCTGAGCTGTTTGGAAACTTGTAAAGGTTTTTTTGTACGTTTTTTGTACCACCTGCCTTATCACATGCTCTAACCGTAGGGGCTTCTGCTGAAAAATGAGTGGTGAGGGGAGGTGAGCCAGGGACTTAGTTGGGGCAGAATTACCAACCACTAGCTCTGCAGAGCTGCTCTTTAAGTCTTTGAAGCTTCTGAACAAGAGCATATGAAACAGGGAAAGTAAAACACGGGTGTTTCATCTGGGTATCCCAGAATGGTATGACAGCGTCTACACAGGACAACTCAATATAGATGGTGAGGAAGCTACTTCAGTAACCTTCAACACCTTTGCTATATTTGTTTTCCTCCATGTACATATAGGGAGCTATACATGCAGCAACTGCAAGCTGAATGCCCACATGCTCCCTTCCCACCTCCGGACAGAAAAGTAACACAGGAGATGCTTCTAGGATGGAGGACAATTGCCAGATGCAAGAGGCAGACACTTGGAAGAATATGACACACAGAAACAGAACTACAGGAACCATTCTGTGGTATACAGCTATACAAATGATTCAAAGATCTCTTCTTAAAGAGCAATCATGAAGCAAAGAGGAACAGAAGCAGTTGTCTTAAGATGTATGCTCTTTCAGAGGTGAATATTCATGATATAACAACAGAGAGTCTGACAAGACTCTCTAAACCCATCAACCTTTATTCCTTCTTCTGAGTCATGTCAGAATAAATGGTATCTCAGGATACAGCCTTTAATGTACTTCAAGGGAATATCAAAAGGGCAGGAAGTTGAAGTTTGCAACTTGGGACAAGTTATTTCATCACACCTTCCTGCTGAAAGACATGGCCCAGGAAGAGAATACTAGAAGCGAACTACTGGCTTGGCAGATGGTGCTATTGGGAAAGATTTGGCTTTTTGGACGATGGTCAGCATTTCCATGAAGGATCACTTCTAACAAGATAAATGTTGTACTTCAGAGGTTGATAAGAACACATTCACTACCAGATCTACCAACATGATCAGAATGGCTTTAAACCAAGTCATACGTGGGAAGGAAACAATACAAAGGGAGGTGGGCATGAAGAACTGGAGGCAACAGCTCCAATAATACAGGGAAAATTGGGATGATAGTATAAGAGCTCACCAATGAGTGGAAGAGGAAAATGAAGCAGCTGGAATAATGACCTATGTATAGTCTTGGTTGCTTCTACAACAATGTACAGAGTATGACAACTAAGATGAATTTTAATTCTTAACACAGGAAGGCAAACATGATTTAATAGGCTTTACTGAAACGTAGCTCAATAAGGCTCATGATTGGAACATAACAATGGAAGAATACAACTTAAAAAAAAAGAACAAAAAAGGGTGAGGGATACCATTCTATGTCAAGGATGTGTACATCTGTCAGGGGATCTATGACTTAATGCTGCAAGACAAGTGGAAAATGTTTTGGTAAAAAAAATTCTGAATAGTGACATCACTGTGGGGGGTCTTCTATAGTCCATTAAGCCAGACTGAAGACTTGGATGATGCCTTCATAGAACACATCACCAAAATTCAAAACAAAAAGATATAGCAGTATTGGGAGACTTCAAGCACTCTAAAAGTTAACTCTTATCAAGAATAAAAGTAGCAGCCATTTTTTTCACTTGCCCTGCCAATAATTTCATTGTCCAAAGGGGAAGAGCTAGAGGTACAAAGGGTCACACTTTACCAGGTTGCTTGCCAGAAAATGCTAGGTAAAGGCAGAAGGTAATGCTAATGGGTTCATGCTAGAAAAAAGGCAGGGTATAAACCAAACAAATAAGCAACAAAGAATCTTAGCCAAAGCAACAGAAAAGAACTGGTCAATGAGATGGCAGTAAGATCCTTGGGTGGTAATTACCATGTTCTCTTGCAATTTGTTATACAGAGAAAAGGAGACGCCAAACATAGTTAGACACACACTCTGGACTTTAGGAGCTTTCTGTAAGCTTAAGAAAATACTATATGAAATCCCATGGTCAGAAATGCTCAGAGGGAAGGAAGTTCATGATGTGGGGGACATCCTTAAATGTGAGATAAAGGCACAACTGCAAAGAATTCTGATGAGAACAAAAAGTGGCGAGTGTCTAAAGAAACTAGGGCAGATTTATAAAGAACTTTCAGATAAGTTGAAATTTTAAAGGGATAGGCACAAGAAGTGGAAGAAGGATATAACCAACAAACAGCCAGTACTAGTATGGAAAAAGTCAGAAAACCTAACCCTCAGAGAAAGCACAGGCTTCTAGACAGGTCAAAATAATTAAAAGGCATTTCTTGGCTATGTTTGGAACAGGAAGAACAAGTAAATGGTAAAGTCATTGCACAGACAAGATACTGAAATCCTATCAGGATAGAGAGAAACTCCAGAAACGTTCTTTGCCTCAATCTTCTCCCAAAAAGAAAACAGTGCTTTAGAAAGACATGGTACTCTTCCTAGATGACCCAATGAAAAGTATAATGCATGTAACATAAATTGTAACACCTGGTGAACTTTCTGATATTAAAGTAAACAAAGAGAAGACTGCAATTTTAACAAAGAACCTGACGAATCAGGAAGAAACCGAAATAACTAAAATATCAGGATATAACATAATTAAAAAAATCAAATACTTAGGAGTCTGGATATCAGAACAAAATAACAAATTTTGAAAATAATTATGTCAAAAAAATGGAAAGAAATTAAGAAGGAGATTAAGAATGAGATGGAGTCATGGTCAAAGCTCCAACCAACTTTGATGGGTAGAATAGCTACAGTGAAAATGAATATTTTACCACAATTCAACTTTTTGTTCCAAAATGTACCTATCATCACAAATGTGAAGAAAGAGTTATCCAAATTTATATGGGTTGGCCGAAAACCTATAGTCAAATGGAAAAGTATGACTGATTTAACCACAAGAGGAGGCGCCGGTATTCCTGATCTTTATGTATATTATCAAGCTTCGGCTCTGACGTGGTTAGCAGATTGGTTTACTCTATGAAATCAGAAATTGTTAGCATTAGAAGGTGCCAATTTAAGATTCGGATGGCACGCTTCTATCTGTTATGAAAATGTCAAAACAGATCAAGATTTCACCAATCATTACATACGAAAGGCTCTTCTAAAGATATGGAACTTACATAAATCAAAGCTATTAAAGCAAATACCTATGTGGATCTCACCACAAGAAGTATTCTTTGGAACATGGTCTAACAGTACAAACAAATGGATACGATATGAAGATTTAATAGAAAAAGCCCCTGCAGGAAGATTAAGTATCAAAACTAGAGAAGATCTCAAAAAAGAAGGAATCGAGTTGAATTGCTTCCCTTACTGACAGCTACTTGAGAGATTCCAGATGGATCTGAAGCTACAGGAAGTAAAAAACGAAACAAATCCGATAATTAAAGTTCTATTAGAGAACTCGCCACATTTGATGGCAAAATTATATAACACTTTACTACTTCATGAGAAGGAAGAAACAGTTAAAGAGGTGATGATAAATTTCAGACACCCAATACAACTGGATCAATGGGAAACAAGCTGGAAAAGGATGCAGAAATTCACAACAGCGCAAAATTTGAAAAATCTGAAAGAGAACTATTTCAAAGTATTTCACAGATGGTATATGATGCCAGAAAAACTCCAAAGAATATATGAGTCCGGAAAAGGAAAATGTTGGAAATGTGGTGCTAAGATTGGAAAAATATACCATATGTGGTAGACCTGTCCAAAGGCATGAAAATATTGGAAGGACATACATAAAAAGATAGAAAAAATCTTTCAAACTCAATTTACCATGACCCCATAATTTTACTTATTAAATATACTAGATGAATTAGATAACCAGATGAATAAGAAATACCGGAGAATTCTACTTCACATGACAACAGCTGCAAGGACAGAATATGCAAGACTATGGAAAAATGAAGACGTCCCAAAAACTGAACAATGGTTACAAAGTTTACTGGAGATGAAAACAGCAGATATACTATCATAAAAACTGAGATATCAAACGGAAGAGAACATAAAAAATGAGTGGGCTCTAATAGATATTTACCTCCAGTATAACAACTGAAACATTAATATGTATAATAGACATATAAGAGACAATTCTAGAATGACAAAAAGGGGGGAAAGTACAATATTAGACACTGAGAGGTCTAAAGGTATATATATATATATATATATATATATATATACACACACACACACACACACACACACACACACACATACTTAAGTTACTGGATAGACTACTTGAATGTTAAGGATCTGCAGTAAATGAAATTTAGCAACAAATGTAGAAATATGTTTGTAAATGAAAATATCTAAGAAAATACTATGATTGTAGCTGGAAACGTTGGAAGATTGAGAAAATGCAGTAAATTTACATGTTTAAATATTGAACTATCATAGAAAAATCTTTTTAAAGGATTTTAAAATTTATTATTTGTATAAAAAAGATAAATCTTAAAAAAAAGGAAGACATGTTACTGAACAGATTATTAAACGGTCAGTCTGTGAGCCCTTAGATGCAGTAAGAGGAGTAAGTGATTAGTAAGATTATTAAGCTCCAGCATGGGTTTCCCAGAAACAAGTCATACCAACTAACTTCCCCCTCCTCCGCCACTTTTTTGTTTGTTTGGTTGGTTGGTTGGTTTTGGACAGAAATATAAGCTTGGAGGACAATGCTGTAGACATAGTACACTTTGGTGGTAGGGCTTTTGACAGAGTCCCTCCTGATATTCTTACAGACAATCTGGTAAAGTGCGGGCTAGACAATACTACTGACGGGTAGATTTGTAAAAGGTTGATGGACCTAAGCCAAAGAGTGCTCGTCAATGGTTCCTTTTCATCCTGAAGAGCAGTGATAAGTAAGTGCCACAGGCCTCTATCCAGGGCTGGTATTTAATATAGATGACTGCGATGATTGAATGCGGGCATGCTCATCAATTTGCACATGACACCAAATTATGAGGAATAGCCAATATCCCAGAGGACAGAACTAACAAGTCCAACATCCTGTTAGGGACATCTGCACACTAAAGAGGTTGATATTCTCTTCCTGCCTCCCCAGCACCAACTCCCCCACGTACAGAAAAGCCACTGAAACTATACCACATGGCCATTCCTGCTTTGTAGGGAGCAGGCAAGACTGTATAACTTCAGTGCTTAGATCTGCCAGGATCTCACAAATGATTTCATCATTTCACCTCAAAATTGCCATTTGCTAAGGAGTTGTTGGCACAAGAAAAGAAAAATCTACTTTCTCCATACTACATATAGTTTTATAAATCTCTAACACTGACTTCCCTGCTTGTCAAACAGCTAAATCCATCTGCATATGCCAGATATGGAGGTTTTAACAGACCAAAGCTCTGAAAACGTTTCATGTGGCATACACAGGACTTTCTACCTGCAGATTATAACATCTCATTTTCCCTTCTCCTGTTACATTATTAGTATGCCTCAATCAATCAGCTTTAAAACACTCCACCCTGGGCAGTAAGCCTCTTCTCCTTGATTCAACTCTCTACAATATGTTCAATGCAGACAGTCTCCCCACAGAGCAATGCCAGCTCATCCTCAAAATGACAACACAATAGGACAAGATGCAACCTCCTTCTGTTGCTCAGCAGATGAACAGAAGCTTTATCACCTTCAGACTGGATTAACTGTAATGTACTAGTATCAGGTGATGGGGGGAGAAGAAGCAAAGCTACTCAGAAATATCAGTTGGCCTAAGACAACTGTCTCTTTGCAAAAAAGTTGCTTTTACTTTATAAGCACTGTCATCACACATGCCTGTGACAGCCACTGAGTTCCACTATGTTTTTAGGTGCCTTTAATACTAGGAATCACTGAATAGCTTTAACCATGAAAACGAAGACCATCAGTCTAGTAGATGTAATAGATTATACCAAAACTCTGGGGATAAAAACAAGAAGTGTGCTCTGCTGCTCTCCGGAGTAAGACAGACGCTTCTTGAACTTCACAGGAGATTAGTTAATCCATCTGCTCCTGCAGTAACTTCTATCACAAAGGTTAAGGCACAGCCTTTGCACGAATACATAAACCAAGAATACAATGACTTTTATATTCTTATCCTTATAAATTATCATCATGAATTATGCAAATAAATTGACAGGAAACTAACAACTACTAGAAGGTTGCCAACTGAATTTAAAATTTTCTCCAAGCATACTCAACACCTACTAATCCACTGACCATTACACCACAACGACTTTCTGGTAAATGTCAACTTAGCTGTATCTTCAGTCTGACTGTGAGAGAAACTGAATATAACAGTATTCCCCAGTGTTAAAATGCTGCATAAGCAAAAGGCATTTAGGAACGGAGTTCTGTAAAAGTAACATGCTCATTTAGGTTTCTTTCACTTTAATATCCAGAGTACCATTAAGTTAAGAAACGAGAACAAACCTCAATTTTCATTTTAAGGATCAAGCTAAGCTGAACCCAAATATATTCAAAGCCTTTTAAAAAACCACTAGAGCTTAATCAGAACACTACCACCTGTTCTCAGTATAAGTCAGTGGAACACATGCCTATAGATTTAAAAGTAACTATTCCTAATGGCACCAGATTCTGTCTGATGTTGGAAGTTAAGTAGGCTCTGCCCTGGTTAGTACTTGGATGGGAGACCACTAACAAATACCAATTACTGTATGCTATACTTCAGAGGAAGGAACTGGTAAAACCACCTCTAAGTAATTCCTTGCCTAAGAAAACCCTATGACATTCATGGTCACCATTACGTTGAAAGGCCATTTGAAAGTGAGTGTACATGGGTGCATGCACGCATTCCTACAGTAAACTGGCTGATATTCCTGGGTTATTCCAAATTACTCACAGTAAAATCAAAATGGGATTGGCAACAAAACTAGAGGAGCTATTTAAACTGTAGAGTGGACATTAAAATAGCAGGTGCTTTTAATATAAGGAAGTTAAAGTGATGCAGACATGCAGATGAAATGTCCTCCCCTCTGTCTCAGTTGTCATTATTTTGGCCTTAGAAGAAGGACAAGAGGAGGCCAGACACAGCTCCATCATGCCTCAACCCCAGAAGTGGATGAAAGACCCTCCCATTCATTCCAACTGTTGCAATGGAGCTGGAGGAACAAAAAAAGAGGCAGGCACAGCTCTATTATGCTTAGAAGCAGAAGAAAGGCCCTTCTTCCACTAAAACTTCCAATGCTGTGGCCTTGGGGGAAAAAAGGAATAGCAGTATCTGCTGGACTTAATCCCTTAGCACACTGCCTTTCCCCTTCCCTTTTGTGTCTTGTCTTAATGAGGCTATGAGTCTGAGAGCAGAGAACCATTTTCTTCTTTTCCATCTGCAGTGATTGCGTTACACAAATGATAATGATGATGACAAGAAGAAGAAGAAGAAGCAGCAGCAGCAGCAGCAAATTGTGATTTCACATCTTCCGCACTAGATTGTTATAGCGCTATGATTCCACTTTCAACATCCTATGGAATCCTGGGGTTTGCAGTTTTGGTTTGCCAGCCGGCCCCTCCCGAAACTGCAAACCCCAGGATTCCATAGGATGTTGAAAGTGGAATCATAGCACTATAATAGGATAGTGCGGAAATGGCCCAAGAAAAGATATTCTGGGGGTGTGGTGGAGTAATAGCTGTGGAACAGGTAAACTCCATACTAAGACTCTCAGAAAGCCCACCAAAGCCACTACCTTTCCGCAGCGGTGGAACCATGTGTTCCTGTGAGGCAAGAGGCTACACTGATGGCAGCAGTACTGTTGGTAGGGTCTGCCATGTCAAACAGGGCTTTGCTGAGGAGCCAGACTAATGTACCAAACATCTGCTGGACAGCAGCAACAGTGAGGGGTGACACCAGCAGAAGATCTCTCAGAGACAACAGCAGTAGCGCCAGAGCTAGCACTTGTTAGTACCTCACTGAAGAAGGAATGCTAAATCTTCTTTCGAATATCTTTTATTGCAAAAACACTCTGAGGAGACAATCCAAAATGAAACAAGAGATAGTGGCAGAAGATGACACTCTGTGGTTGGGTGGTACTCAACAAGCTACTGGGGAAGAGCAGACAACACAACTACAAGCAGCACTGTGACTAATGACACAACTGGACTCAAGCTGAAAGGATGTTCAGCTGTTGACATGTTCAGATGTGAAAGGAAAGTCCAAAGCTGCACAACACAAATCATAAGGATGCAGAATGTGAGAAACATGGATCAGGGGAAACAAGACATAGTCAAACAAGAAATGGAATGTATAAACAATGTAATGCTGGGGTGAGTGAGCTGAAGTGGACAGAAATGGGACATTCTGAGTCAGATAATTACACAGTGTTTTATTCAGGAAATGAAAATTTAAGAAGAAATGGGGTGGCATTAATAGTGAGAAGAGATGTAGCAAACAAAAGCAGTCAAATAACATAATGCAAAGACTGACCAAATCAGAGCAATAATACTTCAAACAAAACTCATCAATAAAATCATAATCCAAGTTTACACTCCAACTACAGAGGCAGAAGAAGAAGCAATACAAAGATTCTATGCTGGAATCCAGGAGGAAATTGACCACACACCAAAACAAGACTTGTTAATCACAGGCGACTGGAATGCAAAAGCAGAAAACAGAATAGAATCAAAGACCGTAGGAAAATTTGGCCCAGGATCAAGAAATGAAACAGGAAAGTGACTGACTGAATTTTGTGAGGCCAACAGTATCTTCATCACAAACTCATTCTTCAAGCAACCCAGTAAATGACTGTATACACTGACATCACCTGATGGCCAATATAGAAGTCAAATAGACAACATAATTGGAAGGGGAAGATGGAGAAACTCTGCAAAAACTAGGCCAGGAGCAGACTGTGGCACAGACCATGAACTACTAATATCCAAAACTAGAGTAAAGCTGAAAAACACTAAACCAATCACTGGGACAATGAATAACAGGTGAAACTCTTCAAACAGTTAAGGGCAGATAAGAAGCAAAAGTAAAAGGTGATAGAAACAGATGTCAGAACTCTGAATGCAATGGTTCAACAGTCTGTGCGCAAGAAGGAGAACAACTATTATAATCAATGCAGAGAAACAGAGGGTGAAAACAAAAAACGGAAGAAGACATCTCTTCTACGAGATCAAAGGAAAATTTAAAACAAGACCAAGAGATTTAAACCATTGAAACAACACACTGAAGAACTATACAAAAAGGATGAAAAGATGATAGATTTATTCAAGGAAGAACCATCTGAATGAAGCTGAACCTACAATATTGGAAAGTGAAGTGGAAGGAGCACTTAAGAGTACTTCAGTGAACGAAATCACCAGGAACAAACCACATACCAACAGAGCTGCTTCAATCTACATAGACAGAAGCTATTCTAGATCTAACTAAAATCCGTCAACAAATATGGAAAACAAAAGAACGGCCCACAGATTGCAAATGTGTATTCTGCTCCTCAAGAAAAGGGGCATCAGGGATAGCAATAACCATAGGACCCCACACCAATCTTCCATGCAAGCAAAATGATGCTAAAAATTCTAACCCAAAAACCTTTACTGTATACGCAATGAGAAATGTCAGATGTCCAACTTGGGTTCAGGAAGGGAAGAGGCACTGGGGATCATAATGAAAATGTATGTTGGATAAAGGAGCACATCAAAGAATTTCTGAAGAAAATCAGCCTGTGCTTTAAAGACTATAGGAAAGCCTTTGACTGTGTGGATCATGAAAATCTTTGGATCACTCTTAAAGAACAGAGTGTAGCACAATATTTGACTGTCCTCATGCACAACCGACATTCAGGAGAAGTCGCTACAATCAGGACAGAATAGGGAGAAATGGAGGGGTTTCCAATTGCCAAAGGTGCATTTTATCATTCGATCTCTTTAACTTGTATGTCGAACATATACATACAGCAAGATTAGTTTCAGAGGAAGGAGGCACAAAGACTGGAGGAAGGAACATCAATAACGTAAGATATGCAGTCAAGACCACACTACTGGCAAAAAATAGCCAAGATTTGGAATGGTTACTGAAGAAAGTCAAGGAAAAAAGTGCAAAGGCAGCCTTACAGTCAAACATTATGCAAACAATAATGACCTCAGATGATTTACATAACTTTAAAGCAGACAATGAAAACAGTGAAATCGAAAGTATGGAGTATGGTGTCTAGATCGAGGAGGTAATGGTACCACTCTATTCTGCTTTGGTTAGACCTCATTTGGAATACTGTGTCCAGTTCTGAACACCTCCATTCAAGAAGGATATTGACAAGCTGGAACAAGTCCAGAGGAGAGCAACCAAAATGGTGATGGGTCTGGAAGCCATGCCTTATGAGGAGCAGCTTAGGGAGCTGGGGATGTTTAGTCTGCAGAAGAGAAGGTTAAGAGGGGACATGATAGCCATGTTTAAATATTTTAAGGGATGTCATGTCAAGGAGTGAGTGAGCTTGTTTTCCGCTGCTCCAGAGACTAGGAAGGAGCAATGGATTCAAGCTGCAGGAAAGGAGATTCCATCTGAACCTCAGGAAGAACTTCCTGATAGTCAGAGCTGTCCAGCAGTGGAATATGTTGCCTTGGAGTGTGGTGGAGTCTCCTTCTCTGGAGGTTTTTAAACAGAGGCTGGATGGCAATCTGTTGGGAATGCTTTGATGTGGGTTCCTGCACAGCAGGGGTTGGACTGTATGGCCCCTATGGTCTCTTCCAACTCTAGGATTCTATGAAAATAGTTTAATATTTACCACTTTTTGGCTTAGTCATTGATCAGAATGGAGACTGCAGTCAAAAAATCAGAAGAAGACTAGGACCTGGAAGGGCAGCTATGAAGGAACTAGCCAAGATCCTTAAGAATAAAGATATTTCACTGAATATTAAAGGTAGGCTTGTCCTTTCCATGGTATTTCCAATTTCTACGCATAGTTGGAAAAGCTGGACAGTCAAGAAAGAGGACAGGAATAAAATCAACTTACTCAATATGTGAAGAAGAGTTCTATGGATACTGTGGACTGCTAAAAACATAAATGAATGGGTCCTAGAACAAATCAAGTCAAAACTTTCCCTAGAAGCCAAGATCATTAAATTGAGACTGTCATACTTTGGACATATAATGAGAAAACATGACTCACTAGAAAAGACAATAATGCTAGGTAAGGTGGAAGGCAGGAGGAAAAGAGGGACAGATCATTACAGATGGATAGACTTAATCAAGGAAGACCAGTCCCTGAATCTGCAAGATCTGAGCAGGGTGGTTGATGACAGAATACGTTGGTGGTCTCTCATTCACAGGGCTGCCATAAATCAAAGTCACCTTGACAACAGGTAAAAACAACAATAATAATCTCAAAAAGGAATTCAAAATAGAGTATCATAATACCTTCATACAAATCTCACATGGAATAGTGTTAAAGTTTTAAGTGTTACAATTCAAAGAGGAATTGTAGTAACCTGGAAAATATGCAGAAGATTAGGCATCTGAAGAAGCTCACTTATAAGCAAACATAATATTTTGGCTATTCACGATTTTTAGAAAGGGCAATGTGGGGGTGGGGGACATCAGAAGAGTAGATAAAATCATGGATGGCAAGAAAAATGGATTGAAACTATTCTCTTTCTCTCCTGAAGGACCCAAGGCTATCCAATGAAACTAAGTGATAGGAGACTCAGGACAAAAGGAAGTACACAGAGCATAGCTATACTTAAAGACTGGTGACGACAACCACCAATTTATAGACAAACTGATGGAGGAAAAAGATACCCAGTAGTTACTACTTATAGTAACTATATGTTACCTCCAGGATCAGAGGCAGCATATCCCTGATTTCCAGTTGCTGGGAGTCCATAATGTGAGAAGGCTATGGCCTTCAAGTCCTCCTTGCAAGCTTCCCAGGTGCATGTGACTGGTCACTGTGGGGCGGAGTAGGCCTCTTATGAACTTATTGGAAATAATGATCAGAAATGATTAACCAAAATTGATTTCTCATGATATATACAGAAAAGGCACAGACAAAGAGAGTATAGGCTAAATACTACAAGGAAGGGGTCCGGAGCACAGAAAATACACACACATCAAAAGAAAAACTTCTTCTATGAGTTAGTGCACCTTCAAACTTTCTGCATGAAGCCCTATTTATTCTGCCTTGGTTTACAAAAGCTTCAGACCAGAAATCTCATCAGCAACTTCACAACTGTCGTTCAGATTAAACCATTCCTGGTTTTTGTATCCATTTCAAAGACAAAGAATCCACAATTTTGTTAAGATTTATACACAAAGGATTATTTTAAAATCACAGGACTATTTTAACTGATGGCAGTCATTACATTAAGGATTTCACCTTGCTGGCTAAAGTAATTTGCCACCCTTTCATACTTAGAACATATTTTAAATAGTTTTAGTTTCCAATCATAGCACCACACTTTACCTCTCTGCCAGTAAGGATGTGTCTAGCCAGCTTCACTTTTGCAAAGTTCCCCTTTCCAATTGTTTTGAGAAGTCGGTAGTTCCCAATATGGGGTTGTTCATCTGCGCAGGAAGCTATAGAATTTCTACAGCGGGCCCCAGAGCGACTAGTTCGAGAGGAAACTTCCTGCCGTCCTTCACCATGAGAGGTGTGCTGTAATGAAGAAACACAAAGTTCTGAGACAAAACTACAGCCCAATAAACTAATACATGGAGTTACAACTAAACTGATGGGGCAACAGTTTAGGACAAAGTACTGTACTACTTAACACAATATTCAAAAGACATGACATTTGCAATCATAAGAGATACAGGTGATGGTCACAAGTTTAGCTTGGGGAAAAAAGGGCTAAATTAATTCATAATGAACAAGTCCATGCATTTTAGTCCTGAGAGCTAAATAAAATCTCCAAGTATAGAGACCGTGTTCCTCTGAACAGTTGCTGGGAAGGCAAATAGGAAATTTTCAGGCTTCACTTACTTGTAGGTTTACAAAATCATTTAAAATAGCTACAACTGGAAACAGGATAGGGAACATGCAGACCCCTTGCTTGTCTACCTCCTTTTTAGTTTAGTTTTAGAAAGTTAAAACGTGCCAAAAATTTCTAGTTGACTAATACTATCAAATTCAGCACTAATTTCAAAATACTTAAATTACACTCTGTCTTCTTCCCTAATAGTTTATATAGAAGCACGCTTCAAGGCCATCAACATTCTCTCAATATTATCCAAAGTTTTCAAGTACAAGTCTTGCAGTGCCCAGCTCACTGGGAGATACAACTGCTGTGTTTCTGGATTAAAAAAAAATCAAGGAAAGGATAGAGCTTAGGGGCAAGAACTAACGCAGGCAAATGCAGGCAGACACTTCAAATACAATTATGTGTCATTTACCTAGGAGACAGCCAGTATGGTGTAGTAGTTTGAGCACTGGACTATGACCCTGGAAACCAGGGTATGATTCACCGCTTGGACATGGAAACCCACTGGGTGACCTTGGGTGCATCACACACTCTCAGCCTCAGAAAACTGCATGTTAAGTTTGCCTTAGCGTTGCCGTAAGTCAGAAATGACTTGAAGGCACACAACAAGAAGCCCACTTAACACAATGGAACTTACTTTTGAAGAAACATACAAAAGATTGCACCCTCAGGCTTTGTTTTGGTCCACATCTCTAACCAAAACAGAGCCTTAGTGCATGTAATTCCATTTACTCACATTCACTCCTTGGCACTTCATTTCTGCTGTTTCTGAGTGCCATGCTATTCTTGCTTCACTCCTTCATTCATCCCCCTACCAACTGTCAAAATTTAGATGAGAAGTTCCTTGTGGCGGGGACTTGCCTTTTTTTTTTTTTTGCTCCGTAAAGCACAGTATGCACTGATGAAACCAATGAATAAAAAGAATAAGGTAGCAATGGACCAGTGTTCTATTTTCAACTAAGCCCCTTTTCTAAGATTCTCTGAAACATGTCTCTTAACATTGTGCAATTAATATTAGGTACATTGTTCTGGCCATAAATCTAATGGTTCCTGCAGTTTCCTAACATAACTTTAATACATATCAAAGATTAACTCTGATTACACTGCAGGCATGAATAAATCCATTAAATGCCTTCAATATTACCACTATTTTCTGTCACAGCTCAGAACTAAATACTAACAATGTAAGTTCTCATCTGAAACAATACTGAAATAATAATGTATAATGTAAGCTACATGTTCTCAAAATTAATATAACTGAGAAATGTAAATAGAAGAATGGAATTGCCAGACATCCACTGATAACAAAAGCTTAATAGGTTGACCCTCCATATCCGCAGATTCTGTATCCACAGATTCAACCCAACAATGGCATGAAAATATTCAATAATCAATAAATCAATAAAAATTCCAAAAAGCAAACTTTGTGCCGTTTCATATAAGAAATGTCATTTTACTACACCACTGTACATAATGAGCATCCATGAATTTTGGTATCCACAAGGTTCCTGGAACCAAACTGTAGCAGATAGTGAGGGTCCACTGTACTGATCGTTTCAATACGTTTTTAAATGCACAACTCTCTTCCAAGAGCCATCATGGTATAGTGTTTTGAGTGTTAGATCTAGGATTCCAGAAGGCCAGAGTTCTAATCCTTCCTCTGTTCCAGAAACCTACTGGGTGACCCTGGAAAACTGCACTGTCTCTGTCTCAGAGAAAGACAATAGCAAGCCTCTTCTGAACAAATCTTGCCATGAAAACCCTGTGATAGGTTTGACTTAGAGCCCCCACAAGTTCCAAATGATGTGAAAGCACACAACAAGGATAACTACAGCAGATCCAAAAGCCATTTTCCTGCCTTTAGGAACTTCAGTGGACTCCATGGCAGTGGCAGAGCTTGGAGCACACAGGGGGTGGGAGGGTGGACAGAGGGTTGAGGCATGGCTACAGGGCATGAGGTGGGGTTAACAGGGGGCAGGGCTATGGCAGATAGTGCATGACTATGGCACATGGGGGCACAGTTATGGTGTGGGAGGGTGGGGCTATGATGGACGAGGGGCTATGCCACGTGGGGGGGGCAAGCAAGGAGCTGCAGTGCCCCCAAAAATTGCCATCAGGGGTGCACTGCTCCACGAACAGCAAAAAATGCAAAACAAAACAACAAAAACAATAAAAATCACCTCAAAGTGGCCAGAAATCATCCTCCCATTTTCAAAACTAGAGTGGGGGGGGTAAAAATGCAGGAGGGCTCTGCAACCTACAGAAAAAGTAGACTGCTGTTCCTAGTGATTTCTTGGAGAAGTAATTCAGTTTTGGGGGGAGAGAAAATGGGGAGTTTGGATTGGACAAAGACAGGGAAAAAGCCCCAGGGCCTGCCCATGGCTTCAGGGCTGCAATCTTTTTATTTTTTATTTATTTATTTATTTGATATCCCGCCTCTCCATATGGATTGAGGCGGCGAACAACTTACAAATAGCATGTATTTCGAAACAGTTCTATACATGCCCTCAACAAGCTGGGTACTCATTTTACCGACCTGCGAAAGGATGGAAGGCTGAGTCAACCTTGGAACCGGGCAGGATCGAACTCACAACCTTGTGGCTTGCAGTACTGGCATTTAACCACTGCGCCACCAGGGCTCCTATTTACTCATAATGAGATACTGTATGACAGCAAGGAATATTATGTAGGTAAAAGTAAACAACAAAAATATATGGGGACAGAAGCACAAAATATGTGGTAATAGAATGGTTGAGAGGCAAAGCAAATGATGCGCACATTATGTACCATTTGTTGGTTCTAAAATGGAAAGTGGATGTTTTTTTTTTCAACAGAAAATCAAAAAAATTAACCGGGACATTGAGTAGACACTCTTGTTAAAGTAACTGGGAAAAACAATCTTGTTGTGATACTATTAGATTACAAACATACACCTAAATACATTTGCTAGACCGTAACCAAATTCTTCTGCAATACTTTCTACGTTACAGTATCTCATTATGAGTAAATAGTGGCCATCAAAGCAACTGCAGAGGATGTATTTCAATTCAGTAGTTATGACACCTGGTTTCAATTCCTCCTCTCTGTCCCCCCAAAAATCCTATCTATTGGCAAAATAGAGCAGTCAGTATTTTTAGAAAATGGTGCCATATAAGAACGTAATCCAGCAGATATGCTGCACAAAGATTATTACAGGCCATCTGAATATGACGAATTCTTTGCAGTGCTTTAAATAAATATCACAAATTAGCAGCATTAGCTGCATTCATACATCAACTATGTTGTGTATCTTCCAGTTTCCTAGTTTTATTCTTTAACATTTCCCCATACCCTTCTTTACCCTTATCATTTAATTTTTTTCCTCCGTTTTCCAACCACAAACTAGATATTCAAACACTACTCCATCTGTTCCTGTCCCTTCTCCCCAAGTCTTTGGAACATCATTTTAACCACCATTCCCCAATATGGTGGGCCCTGATTCAAAAGCTCTTTCCACATATTCAAGCGTTTTTTTAACTGCTGACAAGAAAGCAATGGGAGCACTGAGAGCAGACGAAAAATCATACAATGGACAGCATTCTGTTACTTAGTCCCACCTGGAATAGAACTATTAAATCAGTTGTTGAGTGATGCATCAACACGTGGGGAAATCCCCTGGCTGAATGGGTCTAGTCTAGTCAGGACTAACAACAAGATCTCGGCCAACATCATAAAACCAACACAATATAATTGTCAGTCTTCATTCAGATCTTGGGAGTTTATTGCTGAGTTCTCCATCACTAAATGTGAAAGAGAACAGTCAATATATAGGAAGCAAGTAAATCTTGAATATATCACTGCACAAAGAAAAGATGGCACTCAGTGCCTTTGCAGGGCTCTTCACCAACAGGCAAGGCAAGAGAACCCAGGCTTTGCTTCCCAAGTCACAGATTTGAGGATATCATTAAAGGGCAGTAAAAGGTTCATTTGGTTTCAGCATTATATGTTAATTTTCTTCACTAGAAAATGTTATGTTGGACATTTATATAGGTCTCAAGAATCAAAATTATGGAAAAGAGTGGCTCACAGGGCAGGAAATCTAAAGACAGTCAAAATTTTAAAATAAAATAGAAATCGTCAAGCCTTCACGCCTATCACACCTATTCAAACCCTTTCTTGTGAAAAAATGATCCAGAATCTGACTCAGAGTAGGCAGGCACTGAGAAGTCAGCAGAATACAAGGAGAAAAAAGCAAAGCTTTTAGGAAGCAATCCTGAAAAAGCAGGAAGGATAATAGAATTTGTGATGTAGTCACTGACTTTCCAAGTTAAAAAACCCAAGTCTACAAAAATGCTAGTGGACTGGGGGGTTACTGCTTTCACAAGCAAATACAATGTCAGCAACTTAATAAGATCTTATCTCCAGGAAGGTCACGAATAAAGTCAGCCAACTCAGAAGAGAAACAAATTCTGCAACATATATACACAGAGGAAAGCATAAGTAATCTTTACAAACAAAATTTACAACCCACCTTCTCACAAAAGCTTTCCCCTACTGAAGTTCCGGCATCCTTTCTCATTAAGAAATAAGCAGGATGAGAGCAAGAAAGGAAGAGAAAGATGAACAAAAATAAAAACTTGGACAAGGTGGCAACGGAATTTTACTAAAGAAAGACTTTTGCTCATTTTCAGTCTGTAGGTATTGCATGCACAGTTATTACAGTAATAGATTAGCACAAAATTAAACAGGAAACTTTGCAAGATTCATGACACTTTACTCTGTATAAGCACTAGAAGTCAGAAAACCTGACATAAAATTTTATACCCACTGGGTAATAATCCTTATTACAAAATAAAGAATGTGCAAATTTAGAAGAATCTACTTTCTGAAATTATATTTATTGTATTCTGCCGAAAAACTGCGTGTAAATATTAACCTAAGTATGAAATTGTGTTCAGAAATGACCCACATATTCAGGCTGAGCAAGACATGCAAAGTACTACACTAAATCCATATCTATATTCAGGACTGTAGAATATTAATATTCTGTTACACAATGAATAACCCTTAGATAACCCTCTTCAGATAAGCATATGTTTGACTATCTCTAGACCACCAAAATTCAGGCAGATTGTTACTATGGCATAACATCACATGGCTACATTTTAAAGCAAAAGACATCTAACAACAAGCAGACAAAGTTCATTTTGAATAAATCTTAAAGATCCATATGACATTCATACCTCTCTTCTTCACAAATGCTTTTCTAAGCTAAGCTCAGGAGTGGCCAACTACGGAAGGCTAGGGAGTCTCATTGACCTTCTAGGAGACACTGGAGGCACACTGGCTGCCAAAAAGCACCCTTCCAATGCCTTTGAGGGCAATGGTGGTACTTTACTGTGTTTTGGATTTCAAAAAAGGTTTGTTTTGGCTTATACTGGCCCAAGAGTAGAAAAATATGGTGGAAATGCACCCATGTTCCCAGTGGACTTTGGAGGCAAAACATTTAAAAAAAATTGCAAAAAAATATATTTTTGTCCTAGAGGAGCCAGAGGGGCACAAAAATGGCTCTCAGGGCCTGCATGGAACCTGCAGGCTACACTTTGCCAATCCTTGTTTTATTTCACATAGTTGGAAAAAAACAAAACAAAAGGGGAAACATGTGGTGCTTTTAGAAAGAAGCATCCCAACCATTTGCTCTCAATAGCACTCAAATGAGCCACCTTTCCAAAACTTTTTTATACACATTTAAGTATACAAAAAAAAAAAAAATTAATCCCTATAATATTCAGACAGATTATTACTGAGAATGAATCTTTCTTTATAGTAAAGTAACTAAACAATATGTAAACCATATATCTCAGGCTCAGCCCACAAAAAATTGTTATGGTAACTAGGCATTCTACTGATACAAGTCTAATACTGATACTGATACTGTAGGAGAAGTCTTGGAAGTGCTATGTGGTAAGCTATGTTCTTGAAGGGCACAGACCTTCACACATTGATGATGATGAAGCCAGCACAAATGTCTCTCTATACTTCTCTGTCCAGTGATCACATGAGGTTTCCGCTAGATCTGCATATCAGAAAGGTCTGGGAGTAATTTCCAGTTATCAGAAAGAGACACCAGCCCATTAAATAAATGTTGCAATCCTTCTCAGTCTGCAGTCCTTGCACATAACTCCTCCTTGCTTAGCCTCCATCATCCACATAAAGTATTCAAAGTCACATAACATTTTCAACTTTTAATATGATTAGTTATGGTATTATAGAGTAGGGCAGTTTCAGTAATTATTGATATCAAAGACTAGAAATGTCTAAAAGCATGGGAAAATGCTTCAAGTTCATTATAAATTCCTATCCTCATTTATCCAAAACCTATATAATAAAAACACAACCTCCTCTTCTTAGGACCAGCACGAGTTTTTTTTTTCCCTTATAAAACTGATTTCAGAAGCATTTCCTCAATCCACGAGATAACACCTTAATCTATGATTGTTTGTAAACAGGTTAAGTATAATACCTATATTATCTTTATATTATAGGTATTATAATATTAACACTTCCAATTATCAGAAACTTTCAACATCTCCAACATATTCTGAAAGTTTTGCAGGAAATGGGAAATAGACATAAAACTTTCTAACAAAGTGGACAGTCAGATTGCTTCTCAGATCTCTATGAATTTCTCCTCCAAAATGGCTGGCAGGATTATGGTTTGTTTTAAGACCAGCTAAGGACTATGTGGTGAATACAGCACTCCCTTTAAGCATCTCCAGCCCTACCTTTGCCAATAATCACTTATCCATTAGGGCTGGGCAACTAACAAAAAATCTCTCCAAGGCTCCATATTTGACATGCTAACTGTGAATTAGAAGGCTGGCAATCTCACCCACATTCATAGTGAAACTTGATTTAAGTGGATATGTTTGTTCCAATACGCTGACGTTGGAGCTGCAGTTTTTATGATATTAAGGAACAAAATTTTCATCTTCTGTCAAACATGGGGCATCTTTTCATCAAGCTGACACTGTCTCCTCATCTACAACAAGTTTGAAAAGACTTCATGTTTGTTTGGGGGATTCAGGGATGGTACTCTTTTTGAACTAGAAACTTGAATTCCAAATACCTACTGAATCTCACAGGCCATACACTGGGATGCATATACAAGTACAAACCTAATGAGATACTGTAAGTCAGAGATGCTTATCTGCTAACTGAGAAAAATATATTTTTTCTTACTATTGTTAAACAACTGCAAGTCATTCATTTATTGCAAATCATTCAGCAATCTATCTGCAGATCCTGATCTAACCTTTATCATCCACTTAGGTTGATCTGAACTAACTCAATGACTCTTCTGAAAGCATACCTTACATAATAGCAATATAGTATCTGATCATCTGCTGTTCTAGATATTAGACCTCATCTCTTGTATATTTTTCATCAGAATCATTTGATTATCGGTGATTATTGAAATTTTACAAAAAATACTATGCTACCTTTGCTTCTTCTATATGCATCAAACTACTTGTTTCAGTTCAAGATTTCCATTATTTAACATAGTCTCACCTTCATAGGCTGCTATATCCCGGGTATGGGGACAAGTGTACTTTTGTAAACAAAACAGTTTCTAAAAATAGAGTCAAGGGAACATACTTTAGACAGACACACACCTTGGGCTACTCCAATCCATCTCAATGTGAAAATAAAGAAACTCAGACTTTAAAAAGAGATATTTGCAATGCCAAAATAGTTGTCTAGAAGCTCGTAAGTGGAAGTCATATTACAATTTTAAAAGATTTTACTGCACAAATACAATATCTGTGTTCTGTGAACAGGTTTCCTCTCCTCCCCAATTATGCAGCTTCTACACAGTTAAACTGATTGGCCACTTTAATCAGGTCATACTTACTAAACAACAATCAGTTTACAAAGCAGAGCAAGTATAATCTTTACTACAAATAGCTCAATCATCTTGACACATATCCTAATTTTCTTCACATCAAAGATACTCTAACAAATCCAATTTTAAAAGGTAACTGGGGGTGAAACTGAACTATCATAAAATTTACAAAATTCCAGGACATGATAACCACTGGAAAATTAACAGTATTGACTGGCCAAAGGCTAAGGTGGACACAGGCAACTTGTGACTCTCCAGATGCTGTCTGACTGAAACTCCCTTCAGTCCTAGTCAGCACAGACAATGGTGAAGAATGATGGGTGCTGTATTCAACAACATCTGGAGGATCACATTTCCCCATCTTTGGCCTAAGGTATACAATCCACTGAACCAGCAACATGTGTGTTCAACAGAGTATTCTTATAATGTCAGTGTCACCACAGTTCTCATGCAGGTTTAACCATGTAGGTCAAAGGCAAGCACACATATTCCAAATATAGAATCCCATCTACAGCCAGCCTACAGACTGGAGAAGAGTAACAAAGCTGGCCATCCTCACGCCAAGGATCCAGAAATGGGAACAGCTTGTTAAGCTCTGGTGGCCAAAAGACTTTAAGTATCACCAAGGCCAAAACACTACCAGAGTGCTGAAATTTATCTCCTCATTAGTACTCAGCTTCTGTTTGGTGACATCAGTGGCAGCAATTGTTTCTTTGGGTCATACTTAAATTGTAACACCATCACATTGTAAAGAATCACGATTGTACTATTAACAGTCATGGGGTATTCAACTCTGAACCTGGACTTATGCTAAGATACAGCAACACCTGACACACCCAGAAGCTTGAATGGGTAGGGTGTCAACTAATATAAAACAAAAGACATAGGTTATCTCAAGTAGAGGGTAGGGAGAAACTCAAAGAATTATTCTTCTATACCAGAAGACAGAAATAGCCAATTTATACTCAAGAACACTCTGACTGGATTTTTTTTTTTTTTTACAGAAATGGGGAAATGTGTGGTCTGCATCTGAGGTTTACTACACTGAAGTCACGGTGACTTTGTTCACTGATCAAAACAAGTTCTTCCTGACATCAGCACTGAAGTGTAAATATAGCAGCTAAAAAGTAAGACATAGTCAAGCCTGAATCATCAATAAAACTGCCAACTAAGTCCATTTGCCATATAGCCATTGTTAGTAATTATGCATGAAGCCAGAAGGACACCCAATGGTCAAAGTTCTGAGACTCGTGTTAGGAAACCTGTGATCAGTTATTAATCTCCTGACTCAAGACACCTTTTTAAAGAAGTCAATTTGGAGCCCAAAAGTTCAATCAAGAGATTTCATCCCCAGAGGCTTGCTATAATAGGAGCACAGGGAGTTCAGTACTGTAAATGTCAAACTCAAAGCCTAAAGGGATATATGATACAACCTCACTTATTAAAATACTTTGTAATAACCAAGGACACCCATAACCAAGGGCTGTGAATGCAAAGAATCACATTTTGTAAAGAAAGAAAGGCAACATAATGACCTCTTTTTCAGGACTGGTAAAATGTGACCAAAAGCTAGTTTCAGCTCAAGGTCTGAATGACTGGACAATCTTATGCACATTTACACAGAAGTAAGCCCCACTAAATGCAATGAGGATGACCTCTGTACAAAAAATGTGTAAGACTGCACTGTGAAAAAAAGCAATGATGTGTGGCACTGCAGCAGGTACATCATGAATCATGATCTATAGAAATGCCCTAATCTCTGTTATGAAAGGTGTTGCTCTTGGATAGTTTATCTAAATGAGCCCTTAGAAATAAGCAATGTCATATAGTTTTGTTAATCAACTACTGTATCAGCAGTGCTCATCCTGAAGCTCACTGAAACAGTATATAGCAAATGTACTACACTGGATGTCCAGTGGACATAACTGAAAAGATTTTTTGTTTCATTCAACAAACCTACCCCTTTTGACTAGACTTGACAAACTGAGCTGCCCCAGAATATGAAGCAAGGCAAGCTGATTTTACCAGCTTTATTTCATACCACAGATATCTCTTCAAAATGACCGAGAAAAATGTGTCACTTACAGAAATCTCAGTACTGTCCAGGAAAATGCAATTGAATGTTTCCATAAGGGTAATACTTTCTAGATGAGTCTATGCCAATACAATGATATTGAGACACACAAGAAATACCTCAATGACTTAAAATAAAACTTTCTGCCTGAAAACAATACAAAAACTGTTTGATATGATACTTTTTTTAAATCTGCAACTGAGAAAAAGAGTCTGTGTACTACTAGCTGACTGAATGATATCTAGCTCACAAAATTAAGAGACACATCATGCAATATACATACAACCTCATGCTCCACCATTAGTAAAGGCCATTAAGACATCTATTTTCCTGTTTTGCAGCTGCTGCCCACTGAAAATGTGTGCTTAGCCCTCAAGGGCAGGCCTGTTCTACAGCCCCCAACAGAAGCATACAAGCAGAAAGGTTAGAGCCTTGAAGTGTTACAACGCAGTATATAGTCTCTTAGAGTAGAAATCAAACAAAATGCGAGCAAAAATGCATCATGTTAAACTCGTACACAACACTGATGCAAAAAAAAAGAAAAAAGAAAGAGAGAGCGAGAGAGAGAGAGAGAGAGAGAAAACTCTCAAGGATTCAGAATTTGGTTCTGATCACCAGTATTGTCCTTGTTCATTCAGTTTGTAAATCTTTCAGATGTGCTACTAGAGAATGTCATTGTGCCCAGCAGTGTCTGTAAGAAAAATGGGTTTCTGCATTGACTTGTAGAATTTGTCTTCACTTTAACAATTACTTAACATGGTTCAGCTTCAAGCACAGGCAAGAACAATGCTCATTCAGCATTTTTCTAGAAACCAATATGAAACTGTAGCAAACATTATCTGTTTCTGCCAATAGGAGCTGATGAATATTACCTTGGAAAATTCAGCACTGCCTCATTTATATCTCTTGTCTGTTACCACAATGAGTATATTTTAAATGTTGGAATGGAAGACTTTAGGACTGCTGAACTCAAAGGTGCTGATTGAATACTTTGCATTTTCTGCCTTTTTTCAGCTTCCCTCTCCATTATCACAGCTGAAATAGAATAATATTTTAAGCTGAGGAATTAAAGAGGGAAGCAAACAATTATCTATTAAGTTCTAGCTACAGGTGTCAATTCTAAATTCCCAAATTTAAAATAATCAGAACAACACTGATCTGTGCTACTTCTACTCACATTAAGGATCTTCCTGTGATCTAGTTCTTTTGTGGTCAGGAGCAGGCCTCAGTGTAAATTATAACTTTAACTCATCAAAGTATTATCTACATTCATGCTCTGTGAGCAACCAATCCAGTTTTCCCCAGTTTGCTAGCTCTGATAATGACAAGCCAAGTAAAAAACAACCACAAGTTTTGCCATATTATTAATTTCATATTTTTACATTAGAGCCAGGCCCATTTCTGAACATGAGTAGGTCAGGACAACCAGTAATAACTTTGCTTCATTTTTTAAGCCAGAACAATCACCCATCCACAACCTATTTAAGAAGCCATCTCATCTACACTGAATAATCACACTAGAGAATTGTATCTGGGCAGTCCTATCTGATGACCTTGTAGAGACATTACAGCTAGAACTCTGTAACTGTTCTCTAACTAGAATAGTCTAGCTATCAAAAAGTGAATGGCCATATGGTTTAACCTACTGAAAAAATCTCATGACAGTGAACTACAATGAAATGCTCAACATTGAACTGTGTTTCCTCCCTAAAATGAAAACACTGGGGGCCTGGAATACACAAATATTCAACCAATGAATTATTTATAATTGAATACAACTTTGAGATTCATGAACTTTAGCGTTCATAGTTTGTTTCAGGAACTAAAGTAAATAAATAGAAAAGCTTTATCTGAGTCAACAAATACGAAGCACTGACAATGCAACAACTGTTCCACCTCCATATCTAAACTTGTTTCAAGTACTTTCAGTCAATGACAACCAGACTAGATCACACAAGCACAAAAATGAGCTTAGTCCACCTTTCTTGCCTCCAAAAACACCTTGGCTTTCAACAGTCTTCATTCTTAAGACTATCAAATTGTCAGATTTATTGTAAAATCTGCAATCATGTTACCAGGCATCGTGTCTTGAACCCTGTTATCACTGAACACACTTCTTCTACACAATACATTTTACAGAAGGAACACTCATGGCTGTCTCAATTTTTCCCTAAGCCCAGCAAATACAGGTTTTCCTATCAAAGTCCAAAGAGAAATGTCTACCTTTACTTTAATGCCGTAAAACAGGTTTACAGTAAAAATAAATAAGCCATGCTAACTAAAAAGTTATTTGTCTTTTAACATCTCCGTAAAAGGCATTCAAGCACAATGTCTGAAGGTGGCATAAGCCTCTTCCTTCTAGAAACAATTTCAATGAAATTATCTACTAGCATAAGAACTGAATTTCTCCCTCAAGAGAAATATAAATCGTATTTGAAAGAGATGTTATCTAGGTCACCCTGTGAATTCTTTGTGAAAGGAATCGACTCACTCCTTCCTGCCGTATGTTTATTCATAATCTGCTTTTAGTCTTCAACACATGTTGTGTCCAAGATGTTGGATGTTCAGTTCTCCCTTGTGTTCTGAAGACATATGATTAAAGTGTGATGGGCTTAATAAGAAGGGGAGGGGAGAATACCAAATTTAAACATGAACAGTGGCTTACTGTAGGCAGGCCTTAGTAAGAGCTTTCCTAATAACAGCATTCATCATAGCAACCTGCAAAACATCTGTTATCACACATCCAGCTGCCAGACAATGCGTGCTGTAATAACAGTAAGGCTGAGGATAGCCTGCGAAAATTCCAGCTACCAGGTAAAAGAAGTTAATCACGATCTAACTACACACACACATATACACATGTACTTACAACTCACAACATTTGGACTTGTATAGAAAAAAACTAACAGATTTTAAGCACGTTTTTTCACCAACCCTAATAACCAACATTACCATGTGCACACACCTTCTGGAAGCCAAGCATGTTATGACATTCAACATCAGCTATTCAAAAGATAGATACTGTAAAACTACATTACACCACTTAACCACCCTGAAGAGCACTCACATTTTCAGTGTCGCGTTCATTCACCGTGGGCAACGGCGTTCTAGTGGACATTTTCATTCACTTGTGCTGAAGCACCGCAAAATCCAGCTATATTATTATATAAAAAAATAAAAAAAAGCCTAACACCCTCCTCACCCGAATACTTCTATTTATATATTTACAAAAAAAGAGTGATTTTACTGCGGGACAGTGGTTATGAGTCGCCACCATCAAGAAGAAGGGAGAGCGGGCAGGGAAATTCGGGTTATTTCGGCCTCCGCCGCCGCCGCCGCCACGAGCCCCCTGTCTCATTTATATTCCAGTCTGAGAGAGGAGCACGGTGACCCCCTGGGAGTCTTCGGGGATCATCCTACAGAGGGATGAGGAGCCTTCGAAGGTGGCGGCGGCCGATTAACGAGGAGCGGGATTCTCATGGGAGGGCCAAGAGGGAAGGGGCTCGGCTTAGGAAACGGGGAGCAGGACGGAAAGAGGCTGCGGGCTCTCGAGGGTGGCTGAGGCGACGAGGAAGCGCGGGCGCTGCAGCGAGAGGTCAAGGGGCTACTGAGGGAGGGAAGAAAGGGAAGGAGGCGGAAAATAACACCCTTCAGCCCGCTCTCGCTCAGGCACTCCGCCGAGGAAGCCGCAACGGGCCGCCCGAGTCGCCCCTCAGGAGGCTTCTCTTCTGGTCCGTCGTCCGTCCGTCCCCTCAGCCTCTCTTAGCCTCTCTCCCGCTCTCTCCCCCGGGGCCCCAGCCCCGCTTCACCGGGCCGCGGCTCCCATGTTTCAGTCGCGCCCCTCTCTTCTTCCTTTTCCTCCAGCAGGAGCCTCAATGCCTTCCGCCGCCGCCACCTTCCTACCACCACCCAAAAGGGGCAGCCGCAGGGCTTCGTTTTCTTCGGCAACTTGCCGGGGACAGCCCCGCCCTCGGTGCGAGGGAGAGAGAGAGCGAGAGAGAGGCCCCTCTTCGCAGCCAAGGCGGCTTCCTCGTCTCCCCCCTCACTCAGCAAGCAGCAGCAGCAGGAGCGCCGCCGCCGCCGCTGCTGCCGCTCCCGGATGATTCAAGATGGCCGCCCGGCTTCCTCTGCTCCGACATGAACCGGAAGAGACCACCCCTTGCACTGAGAAAGCGGCTGCTGGCTCTACGGAGGGGGCTGCCGAAAGGAGAGGAGGAGGGCGCAGGCGCAATGGCGCGCTCGGGGTTTCTTTTCCCCCTCCCCTTGTTGCTAAGGTACGCCAGGCAAGGGGAGGGGAGGAGCTTCAGTTTGGATGCAGGTGGGAGGGAGTCGTGGAGGAGGGAATGTGAGGGGGGGTCCTTGGAGGTACAACTTCCCCCCCAATATTTTTATTAAAACAGCTGTTATTCACATTACATACTTGTACTGTCATATTTTCAAATTAAAAGCAAGCTTCTTTACCATGTTATCATACAATCTGTCCATTTCTCTTATAACTTCCCCTCATCTCTTGATAGAACCTCTATGGCCATTTCCGCACTAGCGTGTTATAGCGCGATGATTCCACTTTCAACCTCCTCTGGAATCCTGGGGTTTGCAGTGTCGGGAGGGGCCGGCCGGCCCCTCCCGACACTGCAAACCCCAGGATTCCAGAGGAGGTTGAAAGTGGAATCATCGCGCTATAACACGCTAGTGCGGAAATGGCCTATTTAAGTAACTTATCGTGATCTCAATAAACATATATTCTCTAATGTAGACTGGCTTCTTTAAATTACATATTATAGTATACGTGTTACCTATTATATTGTACAGATCTATTTCTCATCATATCCATATAAAATTACCCATCTATTTTACTCCCTTCGTATCTATATCCAGTTTTCTTCTATTACTGTCTTAATTGATCTCAGCTCATCGAGTTTTTTTGTCTGCTTTTTATCCCGCAGATTAAGTGTGAGGTCTTCTAGAATAATAAATTCTAAAACCTTCTGTATCCATTCTTGTATTTCCGGTATTTCCTCTTTTTTCCAGTATCAAGCATATACAATCCTGGCAGCCAAAACCATGTACAGAATTATATATTCATATCTATTATATTTCTATATAATATTTTCTGCAACTTTTAATTTCTACAACTTTTAATGCCTCTCTGCAGTTGTAGGCATTTACTGCAGCCAGTCAGAACCAGGTTGGCTGTGGTTACCCAGAGGACCTTCTCTTCTATCGTTCCCAAGTTATGGAATGGCCTGTCGGAGGAGACGGCCTCCCACCAATTGCCCTCCTGTTCTTTAATGTAGTTAATATGTTTTAGGGGTTTTTAGATGGGTTGGTGGGTGGGGAGGATGGGTTATGTTTTAATGCTTTTAATGTATTTGATGTATTGCTGTAGTACCGCCTCGATCTGTTGGAAGAGGCGGGATATAAATAAATTTTATTATTATTATTATTATTGTTATTAGTGGGAAGGAAGGAAAATCCTTTTCATTTCCGTAAAGCTGACTTCCAAGAATTGACACGGAAGAACCTCAAGGCTTTAGCATATTCAGAGTACAGTAACAAGTTTTTGCAAATCCTCCAACTGTCCTGATTTGGCAAGGACAGTCTGGGTTAAAATATTATTATTATTATTATTAGTTACCCACCTCTCTTCAAGGCGGGGTACAGCATTGCTAGAACTAAAAAAAAAAAATCATAGTTAAAATACACTATAACACTTAAAATACAAACATTTAAAATACAAATATACTATATCATAATTAAAAGTACAATTAAAAATAGACTGGCTAGGCCTGCCGGAAGAGAGACGTCTTCAGTACTTTTTAAAATTCGGAAAGCATATTTTGCTGTCGAATCTCTTCCGGCAGGTCATTCCACATTCTAGGGGCAGCTGATGAGAAAGAAGGTCCTCTGGGTGACCGTTGCCAGTCTAGTCCTGGGCAGTTTAAGTAAATAGACCCCAGAAGACCTGAGTGTACAGAGCAGATTGTATGGGAGGAGGCGATCCTAGAGGTAACTTGGAGCCAAACCTCTGTCATCCCACTTTTTTTAGTTGCTTTTAAAATGTCCCAGTTTCTTTCTGCTCCTTCCACCTTCTCCCTTTAGAATCATAGAATTGTAGAGTTGGAAGAGACCCCAGGGGCCATCCAGTCCAACCCCCTGCCATGCAGGAACACCCATCAAAGCACTCCCGACAGATGGCCATCCAGCCTCTGCTTAAAAATCTCCAAAGAAGGAGACTCCACCACATTCCGAGGCAGCATATTCCACTGCTGGATAGCCTTGACCATCGGAAGGTTCTTGCTGAAGTTCAGGTAGAATCTCTTTTCCCATAGCTTGACTCCATTGCTCCTTGTCCTAGTTTCTGCAGCAGTGGAAAACAAGCCTGTTCCCTCTTCGATATGACAGCCTTTCAAATATTTGAACATGGCTATCATGTCTCCTCTTAACCTTCTTTTCTGCAGCCTAAACATACCCAGTTCCCTAAGCTGCTCCTCATAGGGCATGGCTTCCAGACCCACCCCCATTTTGGTCACCCTCTTCTGCACACCTCCCAGCTTGTCAGTATCCTTCTAGAAATGAGGTTGCTGCTGAGTTCAAAAATAGTTTGGACTCCAGTAATTCAGCAGGGCACAAAGCAGAGGATGGGGTGGGACGGAATTTTGCCCTTCCCTGTAGGCTCGGGAGAAAACAAACTGCTGCAGCCTCTCCTAGCTTATGTGTTCTTTAATAACTTTTGCCATCCTAACCACGCTCTGATGTTGCCTGGCCACATGTGTCTCTGGGTTTTCATCTTCAAAATCTTGGAGGGTATGTTCATTGCTAAGCCAATGTGATGTACTGATTTGAGAATTAGACTACCACCCTGGAGTCCAGGATTTGATTCCCACTCCACCATGAAAGGTCACTGGGTATCCTTGGGCATGGAACACATTCTCAGCATCAGAAAACCCTGTGACAGGTTCACCTTGGGGTTGCTATAAGTTGGAAACGACTCAAAGACACACAACGACAGCAATGTTTATCATGGTGAAAGCTTTCAGGGACAAATCCACTAGAGCAGATATGTGAAATGTTATCATCTGTTGGTAGATAATGAAATAAGGTATGTCTAGTGCAAAACCACTTTGCACATGTTCCGAAGCCCTTTGTCAGGATTTTTTTTAAAATCCCTCTGAGAAAGGCATTCTGGTATAATCTTGAATGCCTGAGAAATCCTGGGTATATGTAGAGAAGAAAACAGTAACTGGTTGGGACAAAATACCCATATAATGCATGGAGTATGCATCGTGACACTTTAGGTAAAGCTGAAGTGTAAGGAAGAAAAAGTAGCTATTCATGAAAGCTGCCGTTGGCAATGGCACTCTTTCTAGCTCAGCTGTGCTAATTTGTTTCAGTCCAAAACAAATAGAATCGAACTTCCTGATTAAGTTATCGTTCAGAAATTTGCATAGAATTAAGTTCAATGTCATTTATATGCTTTTAAAGTGTGTTTTAGTGTTGCATGCCTTCCTTTGCCACTAGGTCTGCCTGCTTTGATTCGCAGTATAGTGCCTTTCACACAAAAAAAGATTTTTTTAAGCACCAAAGGACATGCTATGCAAATATGTGGGTCATGCTAGTATCTGAATTACCTCCTAAAAAGTGACATAAATCAAACCTTATGTTTTCTTTCGTTTCCCCTTTTCACGCACCATATAACAATGACTATTGCAGTAGTGAAATTGACATTTGTGTAGATACAATGTGGAATGTATTTTTGCAAGCATTCTTTCTGAATTTGCACAATGATCCTCATTCATGTGGCGAGAGGTGTTGTACAGTTTGCTAGATGAGGATGCTGTGTTGAATGAATATCAGTACTCATAATGACTAGGTAACACACATCCCACCTATCTGAGTTGTGGCTAAAAGAAGCATTTTGATGGTTTTAAGGTAATCAGCAGGTCGCAAAGCAAAAACACTACTATAACTTGCAGCTACCTAGAAAGACGGCAAAGAGGTTGTTGTAAGTGAATTTCAGTAGTATGCTGTTGTTGATTTCAACATGAGCACTAGTTTTTGAGATCTCTGCTTATTCCTTTTTGTTCTAGTTTTGCAAATGAGTATGTATACACACACAGACCAATAAAATCATAATTCTCTAGCTTTTTTTTTTAACCTCACAATAAAACTGGAGAAAAGGCTCTTTCTGAGATTCCTGCTATCTCAGGAAATATGGAACATATATATTATCCTCTTTGTATACAGTGGAATTATATAGTTCTCTAGATGTTTTTGGGTTGCTCTGTTACTGTTTGCTGGGGGTCCCGTGCGCTCACAATTAAACAAGTTGGAGAAATTAGTCAAAGAACATAAGCTAGCAATGCGAGAGGCAGGGCAAAGCAGCGGAATCTTTTGCCCAATGTCTACGGGGTCAGGCCAAGCCAAGGAGCACACCAAAATATAAGAATAATTGTGATCTTTATTAAAATACAGAGAAACAGTGTATGTAACACACTCACACAGATAACTATAGAAAATAAAGGTTGGAGTGGGATAGAGGTATTTTCAAGAGGGATTGTTGGTTTGGGCAATACTACGCCTGTCCTGGAGCCCGGGTAGTCTGAAGATTGAGTTCTTTGGTATAGAGTCTCAGTACGTGGAACTAAGGGGAAGGCTCGCCAGGCAAAGCGGCAGCAAGGCGGGATGGAAGTCCGGAGCAATCCAAAGAAGCTCTCAAAATCAGGGGTTTTTATAGGGAAAATATGACCGTAGGCTAGTCCGTACTTGGGGAAAAACAATGAGTTTAGGGCCAGAGACAAAGCTTCCAAAAGGTTAAAATTTAGCATGATTGAGTTAGGTCCGAATTGACAATAGAATAGCCAGTATGCAGATGTGCAATGCTTGACAGTTGCGTGTTCAGCTTGCCAAGTTGCCTGCTTGGGGCAGGGAGTTCTTTGTAAGCAGCGTGCATACATAATGAGGGTACTTGCCTTTGAGGTCTCCTAAAGTGATGAGACAGCTATTTCTGGCTTGCCTGTATTGTTTGGAATATTACAGCAATTAGGGCCCGAGCCTGGCTGTGGGCTTCTCTGGTGGGCCTCGCAGACACGTGGAGAGGGATGGTAGAAGAAAGCCCAATTATTGATATCAAAATGATATCTGACATCCCCCAAATCCGGGCTAGAAAACGGCAGTAACAGTAATACTGGTATTCTTTACCATTGGCTGTGCTGGGTAGAGTAGATGGGAACTGCAGTCCAAAATCATTTGAAGGAGTGCAAGATTCGGATTCCTGCTTCAGGTGAACAAGTTGGTATCCTTGCATTTTGAATTTTTTCCCCCCAAAAAACTCAAATTTTTCCACATTCCTAGTTTTACTGATAGCAGTCCCTGCTGAAAACCAGAGCCTGGAAATGTTACTTTGTGGACTATTACCCCAACGCTATGCTGGTTGGGAGGATGTGAGAGCTGTTGTCTGAAAAAAATGAAATCATTGAGCAAACTTTCTCAAGCTTTCTTTGACAGCACTAAGCACATTTATGGTGTACTAAGGCCACTGATACCAGCGGGTCATCCTTCCAATTAAGAGTGTTTAGGCCTGGGCTGTCAGCTTAACATGCTTTATGTTTCAGCATACTGTAAATCCGCAATCGCTTGTGGTTAGTTTAAGGGCAGCAGGTCAAAACTTCCCCAGGACTCTCCCTTTGAAGCCAGTGAAGTGATGCTCATAATTAAATTTGCCCAGCATGTTTAAAACCAACAAACATGTTTTATTGAAGCCTTCTATTCACATTGCAGCACGTTCCTCAACAGATGTTCATTTTTCAAATGGAGTGCTTTCTGAGTCACGCATGTAACTGTTCCAAGCAGCACTATATTTCCTGTATAGTTAATATTGACTCAAAGCCTCCATTCACAGCAATGGGAAGTAAAGTAGATGACTCCAGTTGATATAATGTTTTCAAGTCCAAATTAATAATTGATGGCCTTGAACATTAGTAGGAAGGAACCTATCTGTGGCTACCAGGATGCAGTCTAAGCTTTTCTACTTACCTGAGTAGGAGGAAGACAGTGATCTATCGCTTCTAGGATTACGTACCCTCCAACATTTCACTGATGAAAACTGGGACCCCTGTCACCAAGCAAAAGCAGAATGTGGTCAAGATAGCAAAAGTTACTAATGAGAAAGAACACACAGGCCAGGAGAGAATGCAGTAGTTTGCTTTTACCTGAGTCTACGAAAAGGACATTTTGTTTATTTGTTTCATTTATATCTTGCATTCTTCCTGCGAGGGTATTGAGGGCAAGTTTCCATCTGTTCCTCTTCCCCCTCTGAGTGGAAACTACCTTTGCATTTTGAATTCAGTTTGCACCCATTGGAGCAAATTGGATGAAAAGAGAAAGTGGGAGAAGATGAAAGCAGGGCATTTCGAAGGCAGCTGAAAAACTGGGATGGCAAAAGATTAACAGGGACTGACCCTGCCAGATGAGGACAGTTGGAGGGAAATGGGATTGTATGTAACATTGTGCTTCCACCAAATAGGTAATGCAGGCCTGTAGATTTCCCCATCCATGTTCAAGTCTTCTCAGGCACTCCTTCCCCAATCTGCTCTAGAGGAGTTGGGAGTCACTTTATGGTTATGTTGCCAGAAGAGGGGAGTGGAGATTCTGACTGCATGAGAAACTTTGCTCGTAAAGGAAGCCAGTAGCGCCTGTGAGACTGGGGGGGGGCGCCTGTGAGACTGGGGGGGGGCGGGAAATAAATTTCTAGCATAAACATTTCATGGACTACTTCATCAAACAGAGAAGTCAAATTCCACAGTAATGTCTACCTATGGGTTTTATAATTTGTTCAGTTCATATGAATCAACATAGCTACCTTCATTTTTGTAATTAAAAAAACACATGCTTAGGTGAGTCTGCTTCCCCTACACAGAAAATCAGGAGTTTTGGTCCCTGTTTACTGAATATTTTCTTGAAGTTTTGTAGTTAATGTGCTTTTTTGGCTGTAGTTTGATGTACAGTTGGCCCTCCACATTTGCTAGGGTTAGGAACACAGGAACACAGCAAAAGTGGAAAAACTGTAAATATCAAAATTTGTGTGTGTCTGTGGGAAGGGGCTGAGCATGGTGGCCAGAGTGGGCACCCAGGGTCTATACCAGGTCAGGGAAAGAAGAGCGAAAGAGGGGAATGGGGTGGGTTGGTGTGATGGCCCTATGCTTCCTCTCTTGCCCCTCTCCTTCCTTGGGGCTGTGTGGGGCATTGGGAGAGGGTTTGTGGTGCTGAGAAATTGGACTGCAATCTGTCCTTAGCTGGCCAGACAACAACAGTGAAAGAGGAGAAGGATCAGAGGTGTGTTTTTAAAGAGCTGCGTGGCCATCGAGAGGGAAGTTTCCCCCAGGAAAGAGACACTTGAGGTATGGGGGCAGGGGCTAGGGAAAACTGCAAATGATCAAATCTGTGAAAGTTAAAGCCACAAATGTGGAGGGCTGACTATATCTGCTTTTTAATGTTTTATGGAACTAAATCTGACTTACAAGAGAAAAGACAGAACATAATTTGCAGCAAGACACTTGGGCATATATTGAAACAAGGAAAAAGAGAGAAAGATGCACAGAAGTATAGGTCCACCTTGCAGTAAAGATAAAAAAAAAAAAAAGACAAACAAAATATTAAGTACTATTTATATCAGCCAGTCTGGTCCAAGATGTACTGTGCCCATATGCATAAGGAGGCTGGTTGTCAAAATGAAGACATACTATTGCAGATTTAATTTGTTGTAATATTGGCTCTCCAATTACTTAAGCCCTCCCTCCCTAAACTGCAAACCCTAGGATTCCATAGGATGTTGAAAGTGAAATAATAGCATATAACGGTCTAGTGCGGAAATGGCCTTAAACCACTATACCATGCTCCTCTAAACGCACTATGGACCAGCAAGTGATTGATCAGCACCATACCACTTTGCACAACATTTGTATCAAACACAAATCATGCTGTCTCTTACTTTTCCCCTCCCAAAAAATAGTCCAAATGTAGTTTCATAGGAGTAATGGCCAAATCCTCCCTGCTCATTTTGCTTATTCCTTTTTCTTTTTCTTCTTCTTCTTTTTTGGAGAGGGGTGCACTTTCCCATGAAGTGCCATAGCACTTGGCTTGTTAACCATACAGATATTTGCTGGTGTGTTGCTGTATGGCAGGGCTGACTTTAAAAAGTGTTATAAGCTGTCCACAGTGCTGGGGCCAGACTGCTGACTTTGGCCACCTTCTAGAAACATGCCACTTTTTTTTTTGTAATGGTGGCCTAGTTGGCTGCCCGTATGTTTTTGACAGGGCCAGCCCTCTGATTAGCCTCACTGAGGCAATTGCTTCAGTCAGGAAAATGGTAGGGACAGCAACACTCCTTATTGCACCCTTTCAGGGGCCTTGCCATTTTGGAGAGTTGCTGCTAAGCTTTCCAGAGCCTGATATTACTTTTCCTGCCTGAGGTGTCACCTGGTCTCACCCACATGAGTATGTGTGTGTACATGTGACTTCAAGTCACCTTCAAGGTGACCTAGGGTTTTCTTAGGCAAGGAATACTCAGAGGTGGTTTTGCCAGTTCCTTCCTCTGAAATATAGCCTGCAGCACCTCATATTCATTGGCAGTCTCCTGTCCAAGTAGTAACCAGGGCTGATCCTGTTTAGCTTCCAAGACCAAATAGGATCTGTTGCCTTTAGGGCATTTAGACCCTTTCCTCACTCTTATACCCACATACTGGGCAAAATTTAATTGCAGAAAATTGAGATATGTGGCCAAGCAGCATCAGAGTGTGATCAAGACAGCAAAGGTTGTTAATCAGGAAGAACAGACAAGGGGCAGCAGTTTGCTTTTGCCTCAGCCTACTGGGAAGTGTGTGATTCTGCCCCTTCCTCCCTGCTGAGCTGAGAGCCAACAGGTTTTGTACTTTGAATTCTGTTTGCAATGGCTGTAAGGTGAGGATGAAGGGGAAAAAGTGAGAGGAAGAGAGAGAAACAGAGACATTTTAAAAGTAGCTGAAAAAGTGGGATGATAGAGGATTAGTCAGGGCTGTCTTTGCCAAATTGGGACAGTTGGAGAGTGTGTACTGAGCCCAACCTGAAGTTCCCCATCCCTGCTCACTCATTAGGTGGCTGCTCGGGAAACCCTTTCTTGTTCAGAGAGGGGAGGAAGGAGGAGAAGGAAAATGACAATTGTGCAAAGACAGCAGGAGTGTCAAAGACAGCAGAGGCAAGGGTAGAGACAAGAGCAGAGGAAGAGAATGTATGCCCGCCTCTGGGTCTGTAAAGCCAGGCTTTGTGAGAGGGCAAAGGTGTCTAGGCAATCAATTTTCCTTGATGCCTCTCCCTTTCCCCAAAATCTGGCTCTTATCCGCCACCAGGTTGTTAGGAAGCTTCATGGTAACAGCACAGGTATTTTACAAGCGTTCACCCGTGCCATTGTGCATTTTGCTGCTTCTGTTGCTGCCACAGCCACCACTGTCCTCATCTTCTTCTTTATGTATGAGAGGAGGCTTGCTTTGGCAGCAGGCAACTGACAGGTAAATGGGTGGATACAAAGAGCAGGAGCTTCAGGGTCAATTGGTTGTGTGAGGGTGGGGTACCTCTTCATTCCCACCTAGAGTTGCCAGTTCAGGATCATCCCAGGCCCTGAGGTTTCCAGGCCTAGGTATGGTCCCTGGTGATATCATTAAGCTTTATACAATAAATACCAGCCACAGTTGCTTACAACTCTTTGTTCAAACAGAGAGAGAGAGAAACATATTTTCCAGTTCAGAAATTCAGAAAGATATATTAGTTAAAGGAGTTGTTCCTAGATCAAGATCAAATGAGGGTATTAGTCCTTCTCCCTTATTTAAGGAGATGGGATAAGGAACAATTAATTCAAACTACTTACTGGTGGATGCAGAGCAGAGCGTAGGGTGAGCCCCGGCACTGCAACAACCTGGAGGGAGGGAAGCAAGGAGGGAATTAAATAAATGCAGTGACCCCCGGAGAGTTTTTGCACATTACAGCAAGAAGTTAATTATGGTTTGCAGACTGCAGATGGGCTAGAGAGTTGTACCCATTGTCTCCTTTCTGAAGATGACCCACAAAAACGGGAGACTCAGGGACAGACCCTCAGTTCTGGCAACCGTAATCCAACCTCAAATAGCAGGACAGTTCGGGCCACCATTGGTTTTTGCACAGCCATAAGGGATAGTTATGACTTACGAAGTCCTACACATCTTGGCTTCTAGGCTGTGTGAAAGACTTTAATATCTTGTGACTGAGCTTGGAGTTCTTGGGAAGAGCCTCATCTCTCAGTTTGCCACCATACTGAGAAAAGTACATTTGGTGAGGACCCACAAGAGGGCTTCCTCAGTGGCCACTCCCAGGTTCTGACATCCCCTCCCAAAGGAGGCTAGGCTGGCGCCCACCCTGTTTTCTTCCATTAGCAGAGAAATACTTTTTTCTTCAGGTAGATAACTGGACTCAGTTGCTGCAGAAAGATCTTTTAATTGGGAAGGTATGGTGTTTACTTTCATTGAAATGTTTTAAATTGTAGTTCAAATATTGTATGTTTGAATTTTCTTGATACTTTAATTGCATTCTTTAAATTCATTTTCAGCCTGAGATGCCATGAGACCTAGTGCTATGAGAAAAGCAGGATATCAATCCAACAACCAGATAACTAAAGCTATAAGCAAGGATAGCAGCCAATGGCCCCATGAAGATGAAGCTGGTGTCTGTGGTGGTATGGGTGAGTGATTTTAACAGGCAAGATTTTTAAATCAGTCCTTGTAGAAGGTTTTGCAGAGTTCTGAGGAGCTTCTTTGCCATTCATGCCTCTCCAAGCTTGCTCTTAACTCTTACAAAGGCTCTGTTTTATGGCAATTTTCTGCCCACATGCTCTTACTCTTTCATAAAATACAGTGTTGGATGTTGTCCTTATAGCCTGGAGTGCTTCTCATTCTTTCTCCTTTATTCCATGACCCCTAGTTGTAAAAGGCAATTATTTTCTCTCTAGGTTGAAAATGGATACCTCTGTGTCAATCCCTATAGCTGCAGTTCTGCACATCCTCTTCTCTGGGTTACACAATCACTGCCAAGAACAGCATGCAGCAACAAGGCGGGTGTGAGTCACAAAGGTAAAGCGTTCTCATGTAATTAATATAATTATTTAGTGTATATTTCAGCTGGGAGATAACAGGAGTCTTGACAAGAGAAGGCAGCCTTGGAGCTGAAGATGCAGAAGGAAAGTTAAACAGAAGAAAATCTGTAATTTGGTTCACTTTATAGAGTGAGATGTGCATGGGCTGAAGGATCATTTATGAAACAGATTAAATATTGTGGACGGGAGGAACAAAAAGATTTGTTTGGAGAGGAGATTGTTTTCTAGGTCATCATTTTTATTCACTGACATGCAGTGGATCTGAAACTTTGAGAGCAAACTGGAAGAACCTGTATGGTAATGCCTTCCCATCTCTTCATTATGCAGTTTTTAAACATAAAATAAATATAATCCTGTCTGCTCTTCCTTGCCCTATCACTAATGGGAACTTTGAGAGCCCATTATTTCCTTCTCTCTGTAAAACCATTTTCCTTCTTGGATAAGACATTAGCTTTGTTTCAGTTGGAGAATTTCCTTTTATATTTAATTTATCTGGGCATTTATGTCCTGCTTTTCTATGTTCAAATAGTAAAGGTAGCTTGTGGGCACAAATATAAATCATGACAAAAATTCAAACCAGTAATCATTAGCAAACAAACAAGCATCCTCCCTTTCTCCCAGTATGAGATCAATGCTACCTTGCAATGTAGGATAAAACAAAACATATTTAAAATGGTACGTAGTGCAAAAGTCTTTCATAGAATCAAAGAGCTGGAAGGGGTCCCATAGGCCTTTGAGTCTGAACTCTCCTCACCCCCAATGCTGCAATGCTAGATAGAGGATTCACAGCAAATAGCTGTCTCTTTTTGAAGATGTCTAAAGAAGAAGACGCCACCATCATGCTAGGTTCCACTGTTGAACAACTCTTACTCTCAGGAGGTTAGTTCTAATGTTTAATTGAAATGTAGCCTCCTGTTAACTTAAAAACCATTAGACCTGGTCCTACGCTTTGGGGCAATGGGGACCAAAGCTGCACCCTCTTCTCTGTGACAGCCCTTGAGACATTTATAGTGCAATCATGTCACCTGTCAGTTTTCTCCTCATCTGGTTGAACAAGCTCAACTCCCTCAGCCTTTCTTCATATGTTCTCCATACCTCTTATCATCCTTGTTTCCCTTCTCTGAACCTGCTCCAACCTGTCTATAGTCTTCCTAAAATGAGGTACCCAGAATTGGACACAATATTCCCAATGAGGCCTGACTAGTGCAGAATATAGCGGGGCTATTGCTTTAATGAGAGAGCCAGCATGGTATAGTGGTTTGAGCATTGGACTATGATCCTGGAGACCAGAGTTTGATTCCCAACTTGGCCATGAAAACCTACTGGGTAACCTTGGGCACATCACATACTCTCAGCCCTCAGAAGACCCCATGATAGGTTTGCCTTAAGGTTGCCATAAGTTGTAAACAACTTGAAGGCACAAAACAGCAACTACAACATTGCTTTAATAAACAGCACTGTTAAACTAAATAAAACAGTTGAATATACATTTAAAACATAATAGAGAAGTACAGCACATCACATTAATGGCTCTTTTAGCCAAACTCAGTTAAAATCTATAGCCCTATTTAAATAGAAAGATCTTTGACTGCTGATGAAAAGAAATCAAATCAGTGGTATATCTAGCATAAACAAGTGTCTAGAGCAATGTGGAAGTTGCACTCCCACCTTCTTACCCCTACCCTCAATCCCACACCCCACATGCATGGCTTTTTTGTGCCCCCCTGGCATTGGCATCCAGGGCATATGCCCTACTTGCCCCACCCTCTGAATCAAATTCTCATGGAATGAAATTCCAGAGCATAGGAGTAGCCAAAGAAGGTGCTCCCCCATGCCCTCGCCAACTATGCCAGTGATGACAGTGGGACCAAAGAAAGCTCTCCCGCTGGGATCTTAAGACTCTGGAGACTGGTCTAGAAAGGTATAGTTTTTCAGGCAGTCTGAAGCCAAATTGTATAGACTTCATAGGTCATGACCAGCTCTTAGAATTATGTCTGGAAGTAAATTGGTAGCCAGTGAAGCTGTTTCAACAAGGGAGTTATTTGTTCCCTATAATCAGCCCTGGTCAGCGGTCTGGCCACAGTACTTTGGACGACTGATGTTTCTGAACACTTCCTAAAGGCAGCTCCATGTGGAATGCATGATAGTAACTAGGTCCAGAATATAACTTACTCCATTAACTGGTACCAGATACCCCTTGAGGCAGACCCATGGTTGTTGTAGAGAACATGAACTCTTAATTTGCTCCCAACAGAATTGGAGGGGACTCCAGCGCTATCACTGAGACCAACTGGGGAGTGGAAACTGTTGAGCAGCAGGAAAGGTGGAACACCAACTGCACCCGTTCTTTTCCAGCCACCCAAATTCAAATAAACACACTCAAGCCCAACAAACAGCAGGACAGTGCACCTAGTGAGGCAAATGGAATCACAGTCGACAACTGCAACTCCACCTTCCAGTCCCCCAGGCATCACCAGGTGGTAGGGTTGCCAGACTGAAAACTGGAGAAGATTCTTGGACCTTTAATGATTGTGTACAAAAGGGAATTTCAGCAGGTGTTGCTTGTCCTCACTTCTACTCAATTCCCTCTTCTCCTCAATCACTGAAGGTACATGAGTCCTCTGCAGTTTTCAGTTTAGCAACCCTATCCAGGCAGACAGAGCAAAAAGAGGCGCATGCACACACGCACGCACACACACACACACACACACACTTCATTCAGCCAAGTCTGTGGAATACAGGCCAGGTTGGCATGCTCATCCAGGATCAGATCCTGACTCATCATTGTGGTTTATTTTTTCCATTTACCAACCTGGCATTGAGGAGCAACATTTTCAGCTATGGGGTCCTGTTACCAAGCTTATCCAGCTTATTTGGAATGGAAGGCAGTTTGGGTTTAATCACCTCCTGTATCTTTGCCCTCCCCTATGTTGATATAACTGTCTTACCACTCCTTGTTTCACTCTGCCTGTCAGCACACTAATGGCTACTTCTTGGTTCATTTCTCCCTTTTGCTGGCAAACCAGGCTGTTAACAAGACCAAAAACCAATGTAGCCTGTTCCCTACTCCTGACTGGTCCTTGCCCTCACTCCATCCAAGAGAAGGTTCCCCAAAATGATAATCTCCTTTGGTATATGGTCCCTCTTTGATCACCATTGGTGGCAGGCCCACTGCTTTAAGTGACCAGTTTGTCTCTCCCTTCAAAAGAGAACAAGTGGTGTTCTGACCAGTTTGCTAGCAGCTGGCTCAGTACCCAGCCTTAGAAGGGATGGAGAAGCAGCAAGCAAGACTTCAAGGGTGGTAAAATTTAAAACAGAACTGGGAAAAGTTTGTTTTCAGTTAAGTACAGAGCTTCAAAAACATGATTTTCTAACCAAGGAAATATTTTCTGATGTGTTAGATTAATGGTGCTTAACTTTTTCTTTACCAGGGATCCCCTGTAAATATAATTTGTTGCCAGGGAGACCCAAGAAATCTTAGGGTTGCCATAAGTCAGAAGTGACTTTGAAGGCACAGAGCAATGAAGTGCTGCAGACAGGGGAGGTTCTTTCTAGCCATCATCTCTCTCCCCTTTGAAAACTGACTTACAACAACCCTAAGGCAAACCTATCATGGGGGTTTCCCTGGCAAGATTTGTTGCCTTTGCCTTTCTCTGAAGCTGGGAGAATGTGACTTGCCTGGGGTCACCAAGTGAGTTTCCATGGCTGAGTGGGGATTCAAACCCTGGTCTCCAGAGTCATAGTTCGGGAGTGCACACATGCCTGCTGCTATGTCCCTTTCATCAAGGATATGGCAGCAGGGGATGTGGGATGTGGGACACAGCAAAAAATATGTATGCATGCCCCAACTGCACTCTTATTTGCAAATGAGGCAGCAATTTTGGGCACCCACCCCCACTTTGTAGATACCCAGGGTTCCCTGGAGCCCAGGTTAAGAGCCACTTGTTAGACTTCCTTTTTTTTAAAAAAAATGGAATTGACTTGCTCTGAGCAACTGTGGTAGATACATAATGTATCATGCTTAATTACACCAGGACTACTGTTACCCCAAAATGTAGGTGCCACAAGGGCCACCCTGCAATGTAAAATACCTTCTTGCAAAAGTGGGAAATGAATTGGCTCAAAGAGGAGGCTTGCAAGAGGGGGGTAACTTAACGAGACCTTTCTACCAATGTTTATGGGCTCACGCAGGAAAAGAACCAGCCAAAGATTCAAAAGTAAGCTAAGAGTGTGTTTTTATTGGGGGGATTTCACTCACGCGTGCGCACAAAATACAAACAGTCAAACATTCATACAAGAGCTAACTGAAAGAGAAAGGGAAGGAAAAATTATGGATACAGAGGCTGAGGGTTTTTGGGAAGTTTATAATTACCAGTCCAAAAGAGTAGTGAAGAGCTGAAATGTGGCTCAGCTTAGGTAGGACCTAAGGACAGTTCTTGTTCAGGAGCCAGATGGACAGAGTGACAGGTAGACCTTCAAGAGAATGCACTGGGCATCCTGAAATCAGGGGTATCTGTACCCAAAAAATAGCCTGTGTGGTGGTGGAGGATATGTGGAGTTCCAAGTGCAGAACAATGGGAATTGCAGCACAGACAATGGACTATCAACCCACTAAAGTTTGCAGTGTTTGGATGACAAAGACATAATGTGTGTTGTTATAGCTGTCTATTGTGGGTGCTACGAGGAAATAAGAAGGAGTCCAGGTGCATAGGGAATGGCTATCTGTCAATCAGTGTCCTAGTGGGCTTCTCATAATTGCATTCCCTGGGAAAACTCCAGCTTCTGCTTAAGTCAGGAACGGTGTTTATTTGCCTGACAAATGACTTAGTCTTACTTGGAGGGTGTTTAGGTTGACCTACCTCTCTTGTTTACAGTCAGATTTTTTCCCTCGCTCAGTTTGACCTCTCAGTCACCTTTCAAGCTTGATTTTGATATCAGAGCCAATTAATACAGTTGCCAGTACAATATGGTGCCAATTTGGTATGGTGCCCAGCCAAACCATACTGATATCAGGGACCCTCAAAGCGAGGCCTTACATTGCCTCCTGTAATATCACTAGGGCCCAGCTCTATGAAATCAGCAGGGGCCATCCCACCATCTCAGGTTTTGGCCTTCAGATTTCAGGGCCTGGGGTGCTCTTGACTTGGCAGTCTTACATCCAGAATATAAGATCAGACGGTGGCCACCTACGGACTAAGTCTGGGTCATGTGGGCAGGTGCCTTATATAGGCCTGTCTCATGTCTCACCTGGCTGCATCTCAAAGGATGCTTCTAAATCTAATGAGACTTGACAGCTGCTCATGGAGTTTCAGCACAGGCTTGGCACAGGCTTGTGAGACATTATTGAAACCTTGCAAGTATTGGAGCAGCCGGTCTGGGGCAGTGCTGCATCGGTAGCTGCTAGTAGCACATGTGGCAAGGAAGTAGCAGAGTCTGGACCACTCATACAGCCATTCGGTCTCAGGCAATGTAGTGTCTTGGTCCATCCTGATTAGTGTGTATCTAGCTAGATAGCTTATGTCTTCCAGCTGTCAATCATAGCTCAGTTGTTAACTAATGGAGGGAACTGTTGGGTGGTAACACAAAAATTTTTGCATTAGTGAGCCGATTAGCACTGATTATGTGTCGAATAACCTTGTCCTTGTTTGAGCAACAGGATTTGGAGTTGAGTCTCTCAATTAATCAGTCGTTCAGTATTTTTGTCTTTGAAATTCCTTTGTTCAAGAATAGTCACCTTAAAATCATTAGCAGAATGTCCTGGGAAGTTGAAGAGTTCCCTCATGGTTTTTGAAAGCAACCTTGCTTTGAAGTTGTTGATTCGGGTGATTAGCTAGTTTTTGACCTTGGGGGAAAAAAAAGAACAGGCTTCAGTATGTCCCCATGGCTAAGAAATCACAAAGAGGAAACTTCAAATGGATTTATTGAAACATTTTATTTATAGATATTCTCATGCATAATCCAAAGCAACAAAACTGAAAAGAAAAAGAAATGTATAAAAGAGGGTAGTAAAAAAGAAAGAGTAAGGGATTTAATGAAGACAGAAACAAAAATGCCATGAATGACCCAAAATGATTTTATTAAACAGAAAAAGTGGGCAAACATCAGGATAATTTAAATTTTGTGGGTTTTTTTAACAGCTGGATTCCTACCTTCATCCTCTCACTCTTGGGTCTTTTAACATAATATAATTTAACAGAATATAATGGATCTTCATTTTCATATCTTACACTTGCATAGGATGTAATATGTGTGCAATATCTCCAGTATAGCTATTTTAATTTTGATCTTTTAACCTTTCTACAACTCTTTTATTTATATTTGAAGATGGCAGGTCTTTTGCAAGTTACCGAATAGAGAGGAGGGATAGGTTTTCTACGGAGAGCCAGAATTGATATCAAAACTGCAAATTAGTTCATGCTCTAAATTTATTTATTTATTTATTTATTTATTAAATATTTATATACCACTCTAAATCAAAAGATTTCGGGGCAGGTAATATCAGTACTAATCGGTTAAAACAATAAAAATAATTTAATTTGACTAAAAGGTATTAAAACACATTGACAAGTTAAAACAGGTTTAAAAGACTAAAACAGAACAAAAGCCCTGTGCATAGCATTTGAAGTGAATCAGTGAGGCCTAAAGGCTTTAAATTAAATAAATGCTTTTAGATTTCACCTGTATGGCATTACCTGTCACGTGTGCTCATTTCAAAGAAAGTTAGAAAGATCCGCATAGTTGCAGAAACCATCTCTTTGTTCTGAAGAGGCACAATTTCTTTACAATATGAAGAAAGATGGGCAGCACAAACCTGCCGTCTGGCTTGGACAGACACATTAAATGTTATGAACCATTACACATCATTGACTGCTACCGAGTTCTCAATAATTGCACAGCCTCTCCATCAGTTACTAGTACTGAACTGAGGCAGCTCTTCCAGCAGCTGCGAAGGTAAAACACCAAGGAGGACTCATCAGTGTTACTTCCTGTCATGCAGCCCACTCTTATTCACACACCCCCAGGCTAAATCCAGTGAGATCATTAGTAAAGCTGCAGGAAGCGGCACCCTGTCTTCAGCTGCAGGGGCGACTTATGATGTTTGGCTGCCTGAAGTAAAGGACAGTGTCTTTTGGCACATTCCCATCCCTAGAAGGGAATCTACTTCAGCACTAGGGACACTGACTTTTGGTAAGCAGATTTATTGCTTTTACACATCGACACTAATTGATCAATGCACAGGTCTGAACGACCTGTATCACATGAACCAGCCCTTTGAAAATTTAGGACAAAAGACACGATTTGCATCTTTCTGGATCCTAGTACATACCGTCCCACTCCGGCAACTGTATAAATATGCTTTATAACTGAGTCCTAAATAGCATTCAGTACTGTAGCTGCAGAAGTGAGTTTTGTAGAATCATAAAATTGTAGAATTGAACGAGACCACAAGGGCCATCCAGTCCATCCCCTGGGCATGCAGGAATACATCATCAAAGCATTTCTAACCAACCTCTATTTAAAAACCATCAAAACAGGAGATTCCACCACACATCCAGGCAGCATATTCCACTGTCTAACTGCTCTTACTATCAAGAAGTTCTTCCTAATGTTTAGATGGAATCTCTTTTCCTGAAATTTGAAGCCATTGCTCTTATGTCGTAGCCTGTGGAGCAGCAGAAAACAAGCTTGCCCCATCTTATACATGACATCTTTTAAAATATTTAAACGTAAAATATTTAAACCTTCCCTTCTCCAGGCTAAACATACCCAGCTCCCTAAGCTGTTCCTCATAGGGCATGGTTTCCAGGCCTTCTACCATTTTGGTCTCCCTCCTCTCGACACTTCCAGCTTGTCAATATTCTTTATATCCACAAAAGCTCATGCTAAAATAAAATCCAGTTAGTCTTAAAGATGCTGCCACATTTCTTCCCCCCCCCCTTTCCTCCTTTTTAAGCATGAAGAGAGTATCCTTAAGAGAGCCAGCCTGATATAGTGGTTTGAATTTTAGATTAGGACTCTGGGCGATTAGAGAGTTCGAATCTCTTGTTACTTCGTCCCAGGCCTACCCGGTGATAGCACTAGATATCTCTTTTGATATCAAAACATTCGACCTTCCTCTGCCACCCCACTCCACGTGTTTGCGAGGCCTCCGGACAAGCACATAAACAGGCGCGGCCGGTAAGTGTTGGACATTCCATTCTCCACCTAGGCAGGCAGAACAAAGCCACTCTGTTGCTTCAGGGACCTCTCCTGCAAACACCTTTTTGCTTAAGCGCGACACTAACAAAGGCGCCCGGCTCTGAACTGATAGACTTACAAAGCCAAGCTAAGCACCTTGCATTTGCATACTGGCTACACTATTGTTGAGTCAGCGCTAAGCCGATCATGTTAAACTTTACCTTTTCCAAAGCTTTGTCCTGCTCCAAACTCGCATTGTTCTCACCGAGTAAGGCAGGGCCTACAATCACAATTCACCATATAACCCCCCCCCCCGATTCCGAGACCACCTTGGATCGCTCCAGACTTCCATCCCGCCTTGCTACTGCTTTGTCTGGCGAGCTCCCCTCAGTGAACCGCGCTGAGCTTTCTTCCCTGCATCCCAACAAACTCAATCTTCAACTTCTTCAGGACTACGAGACAGGTGTCATATCACCCATTTCCCCTGAAAATCCTTATTTCCAGTTCTTTCATTAGCTGTGTGATTGTGGTGTCTTTACTGTTTGTTTGTCCTTCAATAAAACATCGTTTTTGCTATTTTAAACCTGTCTGACTGCTTGACTGACCTGACCCCGTAGATGCTGGGTTGCAAGATCCCTGCTAAGTTACCCTGCCTCTCGCTAGCTTTAGTGAGTGCTCCAGTTAATTTTCACCCAAAGTTGTGTTGTGTTTTGGTTATTTGGGCGCCTCTCCCAGGACCCCCAGAGAACAGGGTAACACTCTGCTCAGGCATGGAAACCCATTGAGTGCCCTTGGGCAAGTCACATTCTCTGAGCCTCAGAGGAAAGCAACAGCAACCTCTCCCTCTTGAGTAAATCTTATGATAGGTTCACCCTTCAAGTTGGAAATGTCTTGAAGACACACAACATCACAAGTATCCTCTACTGCAGTACATCTCAAGCAACCAAAATGTTGAAGGGTCTGGAAGCCATGTCCTATGAGGGGAGGCTTAGGGAGCTAGGTATGTTTAGCCTGACAAAAAGAAGGTTAAGAGGAGACATGATAGCCATGTTTAAATATTTGAAGGGATGTCATGTTTGCAGATGGAGCAAGCTTGTTTTCTGTTGCTCCAGAAACTAGGACACAGAGCAATGGATTCAAACTGCAGGAAAATTTCATCTAAATATCAGGAAGAACTTCCTGACAGAGTCGTTTGACAGTGGGATATGCTGCCTCAGAGAGTGGTGGGGTCTCTTTCTTTGAAGGTTTTTAAGCAGAGGCTGGATGGTAATTTGCTGGGGGTGCTTTGAGTGTTTGTTCCTGCATGGCAAGGGGTTGGACTCAATGACCATTGTGGTCTCTTCCAACTGTATGATTCTATAATTCTATCTGATGTGCAGGACTGGCAACTGATTCCTTACAGTGCATCAGGGTCCAGCACCATATTTGTACCCATTGGCTACAATTGCTTCTATTTTTCCTGGAAACTTGTCAGGGCATCCGATGGCTTGTGGACCACCACTTTTAACTAATGCTCCAATACTGTGCCTGAGGACAGCAGAGTATGTGTAAGGAATACAGGACAGGCTGTGTTGAATACACAGCTTTGTCTTCAAACTGAGATGGACAACTGTGGAGCTGAGATGGAATGGCTGCCAGCTATCCCTATTGTTCCTCATTGCCCTCCTCACATCTATGGCCCAAGACAGGGGCCTCATTATGCCTCATGACTACTACGTTGGCCTTTTATCATCATAGTAGAGCTTATGTACAAGTCACAGATATACCTCAGTTAGCAGAACCTCTATCAAAGCACTGCCTTTGTACAAAGGCTTTTAATGCCTCCTCATCCTCTGTCTAACTGAAAGTTTCTTAGCAGCATTGGCACTGGGAGAGTGGTGGAGAAATACAGACTTTCATTGCCATGTTGCAACAGTGTCTCTGCAGTAAACAGTGCAATAAAATCTGAGCAAGGAAGAAGTGGGATTTTACTCTAGCTGATCCTAGTATAATTGTATGTGCCTGCCAGTCACTGCCAGGGTAACAGCATCTGCCTCCAGAATCCGTTACTGAGTGTTCATAAACAGCAAAACAGAGAGAAAGCAAATAAACCTGCCTCACCAGCTATTCCCAGCAGTTTTTTTTTTAAAAAAGGGTAGGTTTGGATACTAAAATAATAATAATAATAAAAAAGGTGGAAGCTGGTGAAAGAAAAAATAATAATCCCTGGATGCATTTTGGAAGATGCCTTCAAGTGGTCTCTGAAGGTTCAACATGTTTTTCTATACTTATGGAAGGTTTATCCAGCCAGGTTTCATTTCACGTGTACATGCAATCGTCCTTCCTCATTTGTGGATTTGACCGTTGTGAATTTGATTATTGATGAGTGCGTGTGCTCATCCCTGCTTCTCCTCCTTCCATTCCCATGCATTTTACCATGCATGGAGAAGAGGTAAGTGCACCAAGGAAAAGGCAAGGGAATGGGGAGAGACAAGCAAGCGCATTCTCCCCTCTGAAGCTCCCCACTCCCATTCCCATGCATGTGTGCTAAAGCAAAATGCAAAGCAAAGGCTTGTGTGAACCTTCCTTTTCCCCTCTGAAGTCCCTCCACCCATTCCCTTGCATTTTGCCCTGGCACAAGGAACTCGCACCAAGGCAAAATGCCAAGGAGCAAAAATTTTTTAAAAAATGCCAAGGATTGGGGCGGGGGGAGGCTTGCGCGACTTGTCCTTCTCCCCTATGGAGCTCCTCCCTCCCATTCCCATGCACTTTGCCCTGTGCAGAGAACTCTATCGAGGCAAAATGCAAGAGAATGAGGGGAGGGGAGGGGAGAGGAGCCGCGGTAGGGAATGGGAGGGGTGAGTTATTTGTGCTTTTTCAATTTTCACGAGGGTTCTGCACCCTCAAACCCTCACAAAAGTAGAAGAGCCACTGTATTGTATAAAAAGTTTCCTAGGAACATGTTGAATTAGCTTTTGTTTTTTTTTGTGGCATAGGACCCTAGTTCTTGTTGTTTTGTGTCTTCAAGTTGTTTCCAACTTATAGTGACTCCAAGGCAAACTTATCACAGAGTTTTCTGGGGCTAAGAGTATGTGATGCACCCAGGGTCGCTTAGTGGATTTCCATGGGCAAGTGGAGAACTGAACCCTACACTCCAGGGTTGCAGTCCAGTGCTCAAACCACTACCGCAGTAATACCCAGGAACACATATATTTTGTTAACTGAAGTGTACCTGCAACCACAAGGTGCTGAATCATTTGTATAGACTTAGGACGTTGTATTTGCTAGAGAGTCTCAACGCTTTGTAACTTATACTTCTTGGGTTGTCTCCTTTCTATAACCAACACACCCCTTGAAAGGGGGCAGCTGAGTGCTTGGCTCTACAAATATTATCTTGCAAATAGTTACGAGCGCCTGCAGATTTAGGGCCTCTGTTCACTACTGCACAGCTAATCTTAACTTACAGCATTAATGTCAACAGGTGCCTTCAAGGAAAGAAGGATGAGGAGATACTGGTACAGCTGAAGCAAGTATTTATAGTCTCTGCATTAAAGAAAAAGAAAAAGAAAGAAACCCAAGCTTCTAGATTATATATGTAACCTGATCTGGAACCCCTTCATGCTCTTTTTTTTTTAACTGACAATACAGGATTTCCTGTGGAGTCTTCCTGTAACCACAAAACCAATCCCCTGCCCCATATATATTTGAAAAAGACACTTAGGGCCTTTCCACACTACACTGTTATAGTGCTATTATTCCACTTTCAACATTCTATGGAATCTTGAGGTTTGCAGTTTAGGGAGGGGCGTTTAGAATTCTCAACCAAAAAGCTCTTTGGCTTCAGTAGACTACAAATCCCAGAATCCCACAGGATATTAAAAGTGGAATAATAAAATCTCTCACCAACTTAGATGCCATAGTTGGAGCAGAAGTTGGTACTAAGATGTCCAGTGACTTTGTCAGTGGGATTATACTGGATCAGTTTCAATTGGTGAGTTCTGCTGATGTGGACAAACTGCAGGGGCAAGTAAAGAAGACAGCTTGTTTCCTTGATCTCTGTCCATCTTGACTGGTTGTCCAGGGAGAAGATACAATCAGGCTCCAAATATAACATATTATTCATGCATCTCTTAGGGAGGGGAACTTTCCATCTTGTTTAAAAGAGGCTGTGGTTAGACCACTCCTGTAAAAGCCCTCCCTAGATCCCCTGGACCTTAATAATAGACCAATCTCTAACTTTTCTTCTTTTGGATAAGGTGATCAAGAAGACAGTTGCCTTCCAGTCCAGGTGGTTTTGGATGACACATGCTTCCTTGACACATTTCAAACTGGCTTCAGAGCAGGATATGGAATTGAGACTGCTATGGATGATCTCTGAGTGTGTCCCTACTGGTGCTTTTAGACCTCTCAGCGGTGTTCGATACCATTGACCATGATATCCTTCTGGAACACCTGGCAGGGTTGGGAATCAGAGGCACTGTGTTGCAGTGGTTCTGGTCCTACCTCTCAGGGAGGTTCCAGATGGTGGTGCTGTGGGGTAGTTACCACCAGATGGTGGTAGCTGCTCCTCAAAAAAGAGCTGTTATGTGGCATACCACAAGGTGCCATTCTATCCTCAATGCTTTTTAATATTTACATGAAACCATTGGAAAAGATCATCCAGAGACATGGGGCAGGGTGCTATCAGTATGCTGATGACACTCAAATATATTTCTCCATGTCTTCAAAAACAGCTTCTACTAAGGATAGTGTGTCTCCTCTGAATGAATGCTTGAAGGAGGTAATGGGCTGGATGAAGAAAAACAAATTGAAACTGAATCCAGACAAGATAGAGGTGCTTACTGTCAAGGGTCCTAATCTGGGGTTGGAGGTGTGTCAACCAGTCCTGGGCAGGGTCACATCCCCCTTAAAGACTGTGATCACAGTTTGGGAGTGGTCCTGGATCTGTCCCTCCAAATGTCAACTCAGATAGATGTGACAGTCAGGAGTGCTTATTGTCAGCTTCGGCTGATACGCCAACTGCGCCCATTCCTAGAATTAGACAACCTAAAAATAGTAGTGCATTCGCTGGTAACCTCAAGGTTGGACTTCTGCAATGCGCTCTACATTGGGCTACCTTTGTACCAACTTCAGAAACTCCAACTGGTTCAAAATATGGCAGCCAGATTGGTTACAGGTACAGCAAGGAGTGCACATATCACACTGTTATTAAAATCACTCCACTGGCTGCCAATTAGTTTCTGGGCAAAGTACAAAGTGTTGGTTATTACTTTTAAAGCCCTACATGCTTTGGGTCCAAGTTACCTGCAGGATTGCCTCCACCCATACAATCCTCCCCGTACACTCAGGTCCTCTGGGGGCTATTTACTTAAACTGGTCAGAACTAGACTGGCAACGGTCACTCAGAGGACCTTCTTGTTGGCTGCCCCTAGACTATGGAATGACCTGCCTGAAGAGATTCGACAGCATAAAATGCTGGCTGAATTTTAAAAAGTACTAAAGACTTAGGTATCTCTTCTGGCGGGCCTACCCAGTCTAGTTTTAATTGTGCTTTTCATTGTATTTCTAATCATACTGTCAGCCTCCATTTCTCTTTCAGGTCTGGATCTGTTCAGCACCAACACTTTAATCTGTCCATTTAATTCTCACTGGCTAGCAGCAACATGTCATTACACTTGGGTTTTTGCTATTGTGTGAGAGACCCTGGGGATTGTTTGGCATTCATGCACAGCTGTTCAGAGCACCAGAATAGGCTGAAAGGTGGCTGGGCAGGTGTTTCAGTGTCCCATTAAGTACTCCATCTGGTTACTCTTCAGAGGTTAGGTTTCACAGTTAGGCCTTGTGCTGTCTGTGTATTGAGGAACCAGTGGAATTTCAGGGTTTCTTATGAAAAAAGCTAATGAAGCAGTTCAGGATGGACTCCATATTTCAACAATACCCTCAGGAAATATTGTGTGTCAGCAGGAGAGGACTTACTGGATGTCATTGGTGGTGGAGAATCCAGCAACAGTAGCGGTCTTATTTTTAATTCATTGCAATATTTATATTCTACCCTCTATCTGAGGATCACAGGACGGCTTACCATAAGTTTAAAACAATAAATAACAGTAACATACATACATGCATGCATGCATGCATACATACATACATACATATATATGTATTATATTAAATAGACCATCAATTTTTAAAAAGGACATTTTAAAGCCAGTTAAACCAATTTTAAATAGTGCAACCATAAGACACAGCCTGGATAAAATCAGTTAGGCCTGATGGCTTTAATAAAAAGGCAAGTTTTGAGGTGGCGCCCAAACGATCCTAATGTTGGTACCAGTGAGGACTCCAGGGGGAAGAGGTTCCACGATTGGTGTGCCACCACAAAGAAGGCTGTCTCACATGCCCTCCCACAATGTATTTCTCCTACTGGTGGGTTATTGAAGAGGGGTCCTCCAACAGATCTTAATTTTCAGGCAGTTGTATATAGACAGAAGCACTCCCTCAAATGTTGGAGTCTCAAGCCATTTAGGGCTTTATATGTTATCACCTGGAGAGGGCCCCTGTACCTTTAATGGTGGCACAGAAGAGGTAATTTCACAGGTGTTTCTTGTTACCTGGTTGTGTGTTAAGCAACAGGTGCATAAATTCCCTCTATTGCATAAACATTAGAGGTACAGAGATCCCCTCAACCCCTATTGAGGAAGCTGCCATTTTACTTTCCCACAATGCCTAGTGTTAAGGCTGTCAGGTGAAATAAAGGACAGGGCTCTTGTCCCTTTCATAGAATAGTAGAGTTGGAAGAGACTACAAGAGTCATCCAGTCTGACCCCCTGCTATGCAGGAGCACACATCAAAGCACTCACGACAGATGGCCATCCAGCCTCTGTTTAAAAACCTCCAAAGGAGACTCCATCACACTCCAAGGCAGCATATTCCACTGCCAGACAGCTCTGACCATCAGGAAGTTCTTCTTGAGGTTGAGGTGGAATCTCTTTTCCTGCAGTTTGAATCCATTGCTCCTTGTCCTAGTCTCTGGAGCAGCAGAAAACAAGCCCGTTCCCTCTTCGATATGACATCCTTCAAAATATTTAAACATGGCTATTATGTCCCCTCTTAACCTTCTCTTCTGCAGACTAAACATACCCAGCTCCCTAAGACACTCCTCATAGGGCATGTCTTCCAGACCCTTCACCATTTTGGTTGCTCTCCTCTGGACACATTCCAGCTTGTCAATATCCTTCTTGAAATGAGGTGCCCAGAACTGGATACAGTATTCCAAATGACATCTAACCAAAGCAGAATAGAGTGGTACTATTACTTTCCTCAGTCTGGACACCAATACTCCTATTGATGCAACCAAGAATTGCATTGGCTTTCTTGACTGCCACATCACACTGCTGACTCATGTTTAGCTTGTGGTCCACCAAGACTTCTAGATCCCTTTCACATGTACTGTTGTCCAGCCAGGAGTTTCCCATCCTATAATTGTGCATTCTATTTTTGATGCCTAGGTGTAGTACCTTACATTTGTCTCTGTTGAAATTGATTTTGTTAGCCTTGGCCCAGCTCTCCAATCTGTCAAGGTCATTTTGAATTTTGATCCTGTCCTCTGAGATATTAGTAACCTCTTCCAATTTGGTATCATCTGCAAATTTGATCAGCATGCTCTCTACTCCTTTTCCAAGTCATTGATGAAGATGTTGAATAGCACTGGGCCAAGACAGAGCCCTGCAGCACCCCACTAGGCACTTCTCTCCAGGATGAAAAGCAACCATTGGTGAGGAGCACCCTTTGGGTTTGGTCAGGCAACCAATTACAAATCCACCTGACAGTTGCCCTGTCTAGCCCACATTTAGTAGCTTCTTTGCAAGAATATCATGGTTGTGTAGAAGAGGGAGTTTCAGCAGGTGTTGGTTATCCTTCAAGCAACACCTCTTGAAATTCTGTCTTTTACACAAATGTTAAAAAGACAGGATCCTTCTCCCTTATTTCACTAGGCAACCCTACCTGGTATAGTGGTGCTCTGGGAAAGTGGTTTTTAACCTGGGGTCCACAGAGCCCTCACAGAGGATCCACAAATCTCTGCTGGTGGACACCAGCAACAACACAGATGTGGCAGCAAGGTGTGCATGCAGTAGCTCCCTTGTTTGCCTTCAAGTCACTTCTGACCTACGGCAGCCCTAAGGTGAATCTGTCACAGACTTTTTTCTTTTTGGCAAGATTTGTTGCTTCCTCTGAGGCTGAGAGAATGTAACTTGCCCAAAGTCTGAGTGGGGATTTGAAATCTAGTCTCCAGAAGACTTAAATAAATAAATAAGTGAATATTTAAATAAATATTTGAACATTGAAATCTAAATGTAAACATTTAAATCTTGTGTTAAGTCATGGTTGGTCCCTGGCAGCAAATTATATTTACAGTAAAGAAATTTCCAGTAAAGAAAAGGTTAAGAACCACTGCTTTGGGATATTATGGGAAATGTCAGACTGCTGCTCCGTGTAGCTCACTATTATCTTTAATGGGGTGAGAAACATGCAGCCCTCCAGATGTCACTGAACTGCAACTCCCAACAACCCTAGTCAACATCATCAGTAGTGAGGAAGGCAAGCAGTTCCAGTCCAACAATATAAGGATGGTTGTATGATTCCCACCCCAGCTGATGCTAAGTAGCAGTGGTTCCTCATGTTTTTGGGATGGAGGATTTACTAGTCCTAGCTCAGGAAGTTTGGAGACAGAACCCTTCATTTGCCATTGAACTAATGATGCCCATCAACCGTTAGCTAAAAGAGTCAGATGGAAAAGACTTCTGTCAGCCTGAGATTCTGGAGTATCATTGTCAGTTGGCATCAGTATGTGGTGGCTCTAGGATTCTAGAAACTGTAGTTCCAAAAAAGTAACTTCCCAAGCTCTGGTCAGAGTACAATAAGAAGCTAATAGTTTGATCTAGTAAAAGGCAAGTTTCCTAATATTAACAGTAATATTGATGGTGATTAAAATAGTTATACCCTGTCCTGTATCAAAGATCTCGTGGTAGCTTACAAGAAACATTAAAACACATTACAGAGTTTAAAACAATGGAATAACTAAACAAGCTAAAATATATTAAACAGCAGTAACTTGAAAACAGATTTAAGAGATTTAAAAACCCATATTTGGGTTTAATTAATGAGGCCCAAAGGCTTTGATGAACAGCCAGGTTTTAACGGTGACTAAATGAAATGAATGTAGGTGCCGGTTGGGCATCCACGGGGAAGGCATTCCACAGTTGGGGTGCCACAGCTGAGAAAGACTTCAACACCTCCCAAATGGTGGAACTCAGTGGACCACCACCACCCCGCCCGCAACAGACCTCAGTCCTCCAGAAGCCACATATGGGGAGAGGCGTTCCCTTTCAATTATGGAGGTCACAAGCTGTTTAAGGCTTTAAATGTCATCATGAGCATCCCTGAATTCAGAGTGGAAATGTATTGGCAACCAGTGCAGTTCTTTTAAGACTGGCCTGATATGCTGCATATGTGGTATTCCAGTCAGCAGTGGAGCAGCTGCGTTTTGCACTACCTGCAGCTTCCAAGACTTCTTCAAGGGCAGCCCCATGTAGACCTCTCAAACAAACAAATAAATTGGTTTCCTTTCTTCTTATTTAGTCAAAAGCCTCTTGTAAGGCTCTCTTAGCTTTCTTAAAGGTGGACCAGGATCATAAATAAAATTAATCAAGGGATGCAGTTGTGCAGCTGGGTAATATAAGAAGCCCTGAACTTAAAGGTCTTGTGTCACATACCTCCTTTTAAACAACCATGTATATTCATTCTGCTGTGAAAGCATACCACACATTTTTCCCCTTCTCCCTCCCTTCCTCTTCCTTGCTTTAAAACTGCTTCTGTATTCCTGACAGGTGTGTAGCTAAGGGAACTGAGTGCAAAATGAGGACATTGCTCTCCAAATAAGAGTTCCACCCCCAATAAATTTCCTTACAGTCCCCAAATTTTCAGCATTGCAGAGAGTGATAATATTGAACACTGTTCACATCTGGAATGCTTATAGTTGCTGTGTTCATATTCCCTTGGTAAAATTGCCTGTTCCCCCTTTTTTTGGTTGCTAAAGTATATTTCTAAATGCTCAGCTGAAGGCTTAAGTTACTGCAATCCTAGAAGTTTGGGGACTGATGAAAATTTCATTAGAAGCAGGACTCTAATTTGGGGGTGCAATACTTTCATTTTGTCCCCTGCCATTGCTACACCCCTGATTTCTATAAATTAATGCAAACTATTTGCCAGCTCTTATTCTGACCACATACGGTTTCACATTTTAAACTTAAACAATGGCAGCATCATGACTATAGAAATCAAATGGAGTTTCGGTCTGCTGTTCTGATGCTAAACACATTTGCTTGAAAATAAGCACAGTTTTGTGGCAGAAAAGGATAAAACATATTTAAGGTATAATTGGTAAAATCAGCATCCACAACAGATACACTGTTTGAATGTATTTTAAATGGTTTCATTTCTATGGATAACTTAAATGCATTTTAACAAACTTTTTGTCTGTTTTTACTTATGCCTTTGTACATGCATTAATTTTTGTAAGCCATCTTGAATCCTAGTTTTAAACGGAAAGGCAGGATATAAATTAATAATTACAACACATGTCTAGCCGACTGTAAAATTTTCAAAATAAAATTAGAGGAAAGGATCTCGGTGGGCCTCAGCATGCTTATACTGTACTAGCCCAGTTGCTTAATCTTGGCTACCACAGCATGGAAAAAGAGGACAATTCTGGGAGCTACAGCCCCCCCCCCAATATCTTTTTCAAGTTCTGTGTCTCAGCCTGTTCTAATTATGTGCTGCTGTTCCATGCTACTGTCTGGTGGGTACATTTTGGAGATGTGACATTGGCCAGCTGCAGCTATGATTATAGATCTGGAAGAGACCACAAGGGCCATCCAGTCCAACCCCCTGCCATGCAGGAATACACAGCCAAGCACTCCTGACAGATAGTCATCCAGTTTTTGTTTAAAAACTTCCAAAAAAGGATACTCCACCACACTCCACCATGCTCTTGCCATCAGGAAAGTCTTCCTAATGTTTAGGTGGAATCTCTTTTCTGGAGTTTGAAGCCATTGCTCTGTGTCTCAGTTTCTGGAGCAACAAAAAACAAGCTTGCTCCATTCTCTATGACATCCCTTCAATTATTTAAACATACAGTAGCTATTATGTCACCTCTTAACCTTCTCGTCTCCAGGCTAAACATACCCAGCTCCCTAAGCTACTCCTTGTTGGGCATGGGTTCCAGACCTTTTATCATTTTGGTTCCCCTTCTTTGGTTACATTCCAGTTTGTCAAAATCCTTCATGAATTGTGGTACCCAGAGGCCATTGCCCTTCCCAGTAAGAATTTTGCCTTCTCAAATTAAACTTTCCTTCAGTCCCCAAGTTTCTAGAACTGCAATAATCTGAGACTTCAGTTGAGCATTTAGAAATACAAGCTTACCTTGGTTAACAAAGTCTCTGACAAAGAAGTTGCCTCTTACAAAGTTTTTTTATATCTCCCCTCCCCTCTTTTTCCCTCATCCTCTGTCTAGTTGGAATATTTTTACCAGCACTGGCATCACAAGTATGGTGAGGGAGGACTGAAGAAACATAGATTTTTGGCGTCAGATTGTAGCAGTATGTCTGCAGTAAAGAATGCAGTGAAGCTTAAAATAGGAAAAAGTGGGACACTGCTCTACCTACTCCACCTGTAGCTGTGTGTGCCTGCCTGCCTACAACAGGCAAGGTAAACAGCAGCTCCCTCCAGAATCTCTTACTTAGCATGTATGAAATGCAAAAGGGATAAAATAGATAAGTTTGCCTTACCAGCTCCCTCAGTCTGTTTTTTTCTTTAAAAAAAAAACACAAGCATAGATCTGTACGTTTAGCCACCAAAATTGAAGTCATAAGAAAGGTGGAGGCCGGTGAAAGAAAAAAAAATATTCCTGGATACATTTTGGAAGAAGCTTTCAAGTGGCCTATAGAAGATTCAAAATGTTTTTGTTTACTTATGTAATACTGACTTGACTTGGTTGTTTCATTTCACATGTGCATATTGTTAGTTTTGATAAAAGATCTGCTGAAACTTACTGAAGTTATCTTTTTTTATTGTTGTAGGAACCAATCCCTATTCTTTCCACGTTATTTATCCCTCTGATATCAACGTTCCTATTAAAGAATCAATGTTCAGGAACACCTCTACTTCATTAACTGAGGTATACCTGTACAGTTTAGGCTGTACAGTTTAGGCACCCACAAAAAGCATACATTCCAACAATCCTGATTAATCGTGTCATCCCTCTTTTTCAGCTGCTTTTACAATGTCCCAGTTTGTCTCTCTTCCTCCCACTTTCCCACTTTCTTTTCAGCTTATTTCCATTGCTGCAAACTGATTTCAGATGCAAAAGTAATTTACACTCAGTTAATTCATCAAGAGGGAAAGGGGAGGTCAGAGTCTTGCCTTTCCCAGTAGATTCAGGCAAATGCAAACTATTGCAGCCTCTCCTAGTATGTATGTGCTTCCTCATTAACAACGTTTGCCTCCTTGACCACACTTTGATGTTTCCTGGTCACACGTGTTCTGCTTTTTACCTTTTGGAAGGCACTGAAAAGGAGGCAGGCAATGTTAACCATGTGAATACAGCAAATGTAGGTGTTCTAAGGCAGCTATGAAGGAAGTAGTCCTCAAGCACAAATATATATATAATTGAATACTAGGGTCAGGGATGTCCATGCCATTGTACTTCTAGTTTCTATAGATGAATGTGAATGCTGGAGAATGAGGAAAGCTGAGAAGAAGAGAATCAACTCATTTGAAATGTGGTGGTGAAAGAGAGATCTGCAGATAATATAGACAGCCAAAAAGACAAATGAATGGATCTTAGGGCAAATCAAGGTCGGATTCTGCCTAGGAGCCAACCAAGATGAGTAAACTGAGACTGTCATACTTTGGACATATCATGAGAAAACATGACTCACTAGAAAAGATAATAATAAATACTTGCTAAGGTAGAAGGTGTCAGGGTAGCATGAGGTAGCTCCTCAGAGCATGTGCAGAGTACTGACAGGGCAGTGATGTCCAGCTGCAACCAAGCAGCTCCAGCCAGGCCAAAAAAGTTCCAGAGAGTCATAGAGATAGAGATAAACTCAGGGCTATTTATTTAGTTAAGTACACTGAGGTTAAAGTTAGGGGTTCTGGCAGCATGCCAGGAAACAATAAGTAAGACAGGAACAATAAATCAGCAGGTAAAAACACAAACTGGCAGCATGTCTAGATACATTCCATAAATCAGTCAACAGAGCGGCATGACCACCAGGAATTGACCCAAATGGTAAAGTATAGTGGCATACCCAAGCCTTTTTAAGGGCTTAACATCACCCCAGACCCTATGGGGTGATCCAATCACATTTACAGCAGGCAACCTCCTCGTGTTGACAAGGCAAGATCTTCGGAGGCTGGTTAGCCAAAACATTCTTGCAGGTGCACTCAAGGCCACATGACCTCATTCCTGCTGTCCACTTAGAAAAACCTTTTCTGCCACACCACACTCACACTGAATGCCTCCACAGAAGGCAGTAGGAAAAGAGGAAGACGGAATTAGAGATGGATAGAGTGAATCAAGGAAGCCAGAGCCCTGAGTTTGCAAGATATAAGCAGGGCTGTTGATGAGAGGGCAACTTAGAACTCTCTCATTCATAGGGTTGCCATAAGTCAACGTCAACTTGACAGCAGGTAACAACTACAACAAAGATGTGAATTATTTTCAATGTCTTGGTTTCTACAATGCTAGAAATTTAGAGATTGAAGGAAAATATCATAGGAGGACAGAATTCTTATTTGGTAGGGGCAAAACATGGGGTAGTGGTTTGACATCGGACTATGGCCATTCCCGCACAACACTGTTATAGTGATATTACTCCACTTTCAATATCCTGTGGAATTCTTGGCCTTGTAGTTTACTGAAGCCAAAGAGCTCTCTGGCTGAGAAATGGAAATGGCCTATGACTCTGGAAACCAGGGTTTGAATCCCCACTCAGCCATGGAAACCCAATGAATGACACTGGGCAAGTCACACTCTTTCAGCTTCAGAGGAATAGCAATAGCAGCCACAGGGTTCTGTCCTGGGCCCAGTGCTGTTCAACATTTTTATCAATGACTTGGATGAAGGAATAGAGGGCATGCTCATCAAATTTGCAGATGATACCAAATTGGGAGGGGTTGCTAATACGCCAGAGGACAGGATCAAAATTCAAAATGACCTGGATAGATTGGAGAGCTGGGCCAAGGTGAACAAAATGAAATTCAACAGAGAGAAGCGTAAGGTCCTACACTTAGGTAGAAAAAATGGAATACAGAAATATAGGATGGGGGACACGTGGCTGGATAGCAGTACGTGTGAAAGGGATCTAGGAGTCTTCATAGACCACAAGCTGAACATGAGTCAGCAGTGTGATGCGGCAGCCAAGAAAGCCAATGCAATTCTCGGCTGCATCAATAGGAGTATGGTGTCTAGATCAAGGGAGGTACTGGTACCACTCTACTCTGCCTTGGTTAGACCCCATCTTGAATACTGTGTCCAGTTCTGGGCACCCCAATTCAAGAAGGATATTGACAAGCTGGAGCAAGTCCAGAGGAGGGCGACCAAAATGGTGAGAGGTCTGGAAGCCATTCCCTATGAGTATAGACTTAGAGAGCTGGGTATGTTTAGTCTGCAGAAGAGAAGGTTAAGAGGGGACAGGATAGCCATGTTTAAATATTTGAAGGGATGCCACGTAGAGGAAGGAGAGGGCTTGTTTTCTGCTGCTCCAGAGACCAGGACAAGGAGCAATGGATTCAAGCTGCAGGAAAGGAGATTCCACCTCAACCTCAGGAAGAACTTCCTGACAGTCAGGGCTGTCCGGCAGTGGAATATGCTGCCTCGGAGTGTAGTGGAGTCTCCTTCCTTGGAGGTTTTTAAGCAGAGGCTTGATGGCCATCTGTCGGGATTGCTTTGAGGGTGTTCCTGCATGGCAGGAGGTTGGACTGGATGGCCTGTGTGGTCTCTTCCAATTCTAGATGTCTATGATTCTATGATTCTGTGATTTCTATACTGCTTATCAGTGCACAGCACTCCCTAAGTAGTTTACAATGTGTTTAGCCAACTGCCCCCAACAAGCTGGGTACTCATTTTATCGAGCTACAGAAGGATGAAAGGCTCAGTCAACCTGGAGCTCTGCAGGATCAAACTCAACTAGATTGTGGCTGCAGTACTGGCATTTAACCACTGCACCACCAGGGCTCCACCAGAAAGGTGAAGGCAACCCCCTTCTGAACAAATCTGGTCAAGATAACGCCCTGATAGGTTCTGCCACAGGTGCGTCACAAATTGGAGATGACTTGAAGGCACACGAGAACAACAGAAAGGGGCAAAGTCCTTATTTTGTCCCCCCACCCCAGCTATCAGCTGACATGGGTTTTGAGTCTCTTTGTTGCAGCCACAAAGTCCAATCCTATTGGTACTGCTTCAAGGCCAGGGTGAGGGATTTCTCTGCTAGAATTCCTATATGGAGTGGGGGTTGGACTCTGTGGCCAACGAGGCCCCTTCCAATGCTTGTGAATCTATGCACTGTAATTAAGTGATGCTTAATTTTGTTTAATTTGCAGTAAGTGCTCACAGAAGCTAAGGCCATTTCTGCACTACATTCTTATAGTGTGATTATTCCACTTTCAACATTCTATGGAATCCTGTGGTTTGCAGTTTCGGGAGGGGCCGGTCGGCCCCTCCCGAAACTGCAAACCCCAGGATTCCATAGGATGTTGAAAGTGGAATAATCGCGCTATAAGAGTGTAGTGCGGAAACGGCCTGAGTTTCAAATCAACATGTTCCCTGAGCCAAGGCTTTTCTTCCGTTTATCTTTTCTTTTCTGGAAAAGGCTGTCAGCCTCCATGCTATGGGTGAACAGTGGGATCCTGCTATTGCTACGGAGTAGAGGTTTGCTATTAGCTGTGCAGTGCCAGCTGCTAACAGGGCACACTGTTAATTAAAACCACATGAGGGCAACTTCAGAACTGTAAACAGTTTGTCCCTCAGAAAGGAGAGAGTGCTATTTCGGGTGGCAGGAGCTGAACCTTATAGTTAAAATGGTGTCATGACCATAGGTTGCTGAAAATATCACAATTTGAAGTGGGGAGGAACCCTCAACAACAAACCCAAGAGCCCTCAGCTGGAAGGAGAAAGAGGAGGGCAATTCCTTAAATGAACCATGGTAGAAGCCATCAGAGCCTGAAAGGTTACTTTTTAAAAATTAAATTGTACCTGTGACCCTTTATAGTGTTTAAAAATGTAATTTGTTATCTTTACTCATGGCAATCTAAGCTGCGTTGCTCCTTTTTGTTATTTTTATTACATTTTTTTAATGAGAATACCTTAGGACTGATAAGGAAATGGCATAACACTTGCAAAATTCCTGTCAAAATGCCTTGGAAAATGTCCTTGAAAGATAACTTTTGAAAGGAATTAGAAAATGTTACTCGTTACCCCAATAAAAGTACTTTCTTCCCACTCCTTACATTGCTTTCCAAGTCCAACTTTGTTACATTATTGTTGTTGTGTGCCTTCAAGTAGTTTCTGACTTATGGCAACGCTATCACAGGGTTTTCTGGGCTGAGAGTTTGTGACATACCCAAAGTCACCCAGTGGGTTTCCATAGCCAAGCAAGGAAATGAACCCTGCTCTCCAGGGTCATAGTTCAATGTTCAAACCACAACCCCATGCCGGCTCTCTACTTTGTTACAAACTCATTACCAAAGCATTATTCATTATAGGAAACTACATTGTTTGTAATGTGTTTCTTTCTACCTCTGACAACAATATGTTTGCAGATTTGTGCATATAGTTTGTGACTCTGGCATGCCTCCTTCAGAAATGAATATTTGAATGCTGACAGAAATGGCGGGGGGGGGGAGTTCTGGCTAAAGTTTGAAGAGGATGGCAAGAGGAGACACAATGAGAGGACAACAGGCAGGATGCTGCAGCTCCCAAGAAGGCTTTCAGTTCTTTTTTGTATCTTAGACCATTTCCGCACAAGGCTGTTATAGCACTATGATTGCACTTTCAACATCCTGTGGAATCCTGGGGTTTGCAGTTTCAGGAGGGGCCAGGTGCCCCCCCGAAACTGTAAACCCCAGGATTCCATAGGATGTTGAAAGTGCAATCATAGCGTTATAATAGTCTCGTGCGGAAATGGCCTTAATCTTCTTGATGGCTGATCCCAGACTTTGGAACTCCCTCCCTAGGGAGGTGACAATGGCCCCTTCCATGCTCTCTTTCAGTCAGAGGCATTTGGATACTGGCTGGGGTGGACTTTTAATGCTGTGCAGTGCTGTTTATTAAGGTTTGTATGCTATCTTTTAGTGCATTTTAATGTTTTCACTGATTAATATTTTTAAATGCTTGTTTTTTAATTTTTTATCTTTATATTATTCTTGAAGCATTTGCGTTATTTTTTTAAAAAAATCATCTTGAGTTTCATTATTGAGAGAAAGGTGGGATATAAATGAAAATCATAGAATCATAGAATCATAGAAATTCAGAGTTGGAAGAGACCACACAGGCCATCTAGTCCAACCCCCTGCCATGCAGGAACACCCTCAAATCAATCCCGACAGATGGCCATCAAGCCTCTGCTTAAAAACCTCCAAGGAAGGAGACTCCACTACACTCCGAGGCAACAGATTCCACTGCCGGACAGCCCTGACTGTCAGGAAGTTCTTCCTGAGGTTGAGGTGGAATCTCCTTTCCTGCAGCTTGAATCCATTGCTCCTTGTCCTGGTCTCTGGACCAGCAGAAAACAAGCCCTCTCCTTCCTCTACGTGGCATCCCTTCAAATATTTAAACATGGCTATCATGTCCCCTCTTAACCTCCTCTTCTGCAGACTAAACATACCCAGCTCTCTAAGTCTATCCTCATAGGGCATGGCTTCCAGGCCTCTCACCATTTTGGTCGCCCTCATTACCATCATCACCATCTTGCACAACAATCTTACAATAGCCCTGCTGGTCCCAACAAAGTTTTATTCTAGTCCAGAACATTGTTTTGCTCAGACTAGGCTAGCTAAAGGCGTTTTGCTATATAAGATGAAGCAGCAAAGCAATGCTCCCCTCTCAGCAGCAGCAGCAGCAACATCACTTTGAATATTCATTGAGTTGCTACTTTTTCAAGACAGTCTAATCTGCCAGTTTCTTTAGAGAGAAAAAAGTGAGGGAGCTGGCAGTGTGGCAATGAGCAGAGAAGAAGGCTCAATGTATTCACATTGCATGGTTTCTGCAGTTTCATACTATTTTGACTGCCATGGATCCAGCCTAGGGCATTATGGATTCTATAGTTTGGATGGATTGTTGGAATTCTCCCTGCAGTACCTCTCCAAACGACATATCTCAGAATTCAATAGGATGAAGCCTATAACTATTAAAATGGTCTCAAACTGCTATCAATGTGCACTGTGCATACAACAGCAAGCATAGAATCGAATGGTAGGGCATTTTGTTGCCCAAGGCTGAGCTGCAAACAATCTCCCTGCCTCTCTCCATTCTAGTTGCATAGTACCCAAAATATTGTCAAGTTATTTCAGCATGTGAGGCAACCAAATTTCACAAGCACCCCTTCTTTCCTGCTCATGAGTAGGTGAGGACAATAATAAATCAAATACTTATCAATTTGGTGCCCTTTTATGATGGCTGGAATTAGCTGCCTAAGAAAGTGGAAAAAGGAGACTAGGCTCCATGTGCTTATAGATGGTCCAAGTTTATTCTTTTAAAAAGCCTAACACGTTTCAGCCTGTTTGTAAGTTAATTGGCCTTCATGAGCATAAATCCAAACTACAACAGAAATTTTTGGAATTGCACATCAGTCTGGTTCATGAAGACAGCGCAGGAGCTACTCCAGAGATTTCTGTTGTAGTTTGGGCACAGAACTGTAGGGAGTATTCGGTGCATGGTCACATAGATTTGAATGGAAGTGTTATGATATTGGCTGTTTAATTCAGTCCCTTTCCTAATACTCCTCAACAATCAGCATGGAATTTCCTTGGGTTAACATTTTCATCAAACTATCCATCACATATCCAGCATCTCTTTAACAGCAAAGCATTACCATCTCAGACCCCCATTAATGTATTTATGAAGAGATAAGTTTTTGCATTACTTTACACTTATTTATATTGTTCCTTGATGAACATAAGGGTAAGTAGATTCCTTTAAAAGAACAGCAACTGAGACAAGCTGCTGAGGTTGGCAGAAATGGAGAGAACAGAATACTATGGGAAGTAAACATGTCTTTTTGAGGTCAAATAACAAAGGGAATTTCCTTACAAATGCATGTCTCAGCAATCAGACTTGGAAATGAAGCTCCTATTTATCTCCTGATGTTGTTGCTGTGTGCCTTCAAGTCCTTTTGGACATATGGCAACTCTAAGGCGAACCTATCACAGGGTTTTATTGGCAGAGTTTGTTGGGGGGCAATTATGTGCCCTTACCTTTCTTTGAGGCTGAGAGAATGTGCCTTTCCCAAGGTAACAGATTCCATGGCTGAGTGGGGATTCGAATCATAGTCTCCCAGTGTCCTAATCCAGCACTCAGACACCGTGCTGGCTCTCTCCTAATGACTGATGATAAAACAAAACATACTGAAATACAAGATGCAGAAGTGAGAAAAAGCATGTACTGGGACACCCAAATGTTTTCCAGGACTTAAGGCAGTGGTTCTCAACCTGTGAGTCGCAACCCCTTGGTTGCCTAAGACCATCGGAAAATACGTATTTCTGATGGTCTTAGGCTCCATTCCCTTCTCGGTGGTGGTGCGCAAACACGAGCCACGCGCTCGCGTCCTCCTGCCCCCTTTGGCAGGAGCGCATGCGGCCACAGCATCGCCACAGCAGGAGTGGTGGTATGCAAGTGTGAGCCACGCGCTCGCGTCCTCCTGCCCCTTGTTCAGAAGGGACTTAAATCGTTCCCCTTCTTCACTACCGGGAGAATCTCCCGTCTTGACGGGCCAGCTTGGGGGGCGGTGGCAGCATGGGGAGCAGGCCCCCTTCTCGCCACGTCCCCTGCCCCACTCACCATGGAGGGGGACGCTGCGGAAGGGCCGGGGGGCCGCAAGGTGGAGCTTTTCTGGGGGGGGCAAGCTGCGCTTGGTGCAAAAGACAAAGGCGCTGGGATCCCTCCCCCCCGGCCAGGGTCGACACTCTGGAAATTTTTCCCACACTGCCCCCCCAGCGGAAATGAGAGCGAAGCAGAAGCAGAGCCCGGGGGGGGGTTCTCATAGTTTTTTCCTGGGGGAGATGCTCTTTCCCTCCCTGCCTGCCCCCTCCCCGTTCCTGGCTGGCGAGGCAGCCTTTGCCGGGGGGGGGCATTGTAAATAATAAATAAATAATTTTATGGTTGGGGGTCACCACAACATGAGGAACTGTTATAAAGGGTCGTGGCATTAGGAAGGTTGAGAACCACTGACTTAAGGCAACACCAGTTCTAAAAATATGCTGACTGTATGACGCTGGCCATTTCTTCTAAGGACCCCTCCCCTGACATTCTTTACTTCATAAGGACAGGCATGAGTATTCCTTACAACCTATCCAGCAGCTCCTAAACTAGCCTGTTGTTTTCAGGTATGATGGGAGACACAACCATTTGCCCATGTTAATGTAATAACAACTACCTGTAATGTTGTCTTCTGCTTGTGGAATAGAGACACCACTTTGTTCTTTCCCTCATGCTGCTGATCTTTGTCATACATGACCTGTCTGTGTGCAGCTAATCAGCAATACTAGTAGGCTGGCATGGTTTTCCAGGATCCCCAAATACAAAGCATTTGCACAGATGACTAGTGTCACACAGGAGATGCTGCTGCCTTGAATCAAGCTGTAGCATGACTCTTAAGGAATAAGAGCAGCTGTTTATGTTTTATCCCCCCTAAATGCCTTGTGGTAGTAGCTGACTTGTGCCTGATCTCTGTAGCTATCCCAAATGGAAAGCAGAAAAAAAAATGGTTTCCCCCTTTCCCATTGACCCAGGGGGGAATGGGACAAGGCAGTAGAAATCCAAGGCTCCAAGATTTGCATAAGTATAAAATCTATATTTGAAAAAAAGAAGACTAATCCTTCCATCATAAACAAAAACAAATGCCGCTAGCATTGAGCGAGAGCCAGCATGGTAAAGAGATTTAAGAGTTGGACTATGACTTTGGAGGCCTGGGTTTGCTCGGTCATGGAAATCCACTGGGTGACTTTGGCTGCATCACACTCCCTCAGCCCTGGAAAATCCTGTGATAGGTTCACATTAGAGTCACCAAAATTGGAAAATTTCAAGGTACACAACAACAACAACAACAACAAGTATAGAGTATATGCTAAGTAGCCAGTCAATTCTGACAATGTTAAGTGGGGTAGGGGGAATGAAAAACTGAAGGGAGTGGAAAGCTTTTGTTCAGAGCTTTGCAACACAGGGTCAAACTAGACATGAAGGGGAATGCATACTTCAAAGATATTTTTTCTTCCCCAATCAGATTTAAAAAACTAAGCCTCTGATCACCTTCTAGTGTTCAGTTACAAACTATGCTAAATGCAAGGTATGAAATTTGGGGGAACAATCATGTGGTATGAAAAAAATATCTTCCAGCATTTGCAAAAAAGTGTTTTCCCCTTAGCACATGCTAAATGTGGCCCTTTTCACACGGGGCTCTGAAATCTTCCCACCGCGACCAGGGGGTTTTTTTCCTAACCCCCGTATAACGTGCCGAACTTTTGTCGTTTCTCATGGCTCGATCGGCAAGAGGCTAGGCGAGCATTATCGCATTCACACAGCGCGGCCATAGCCCCCCCCAACGTTGTCCTTTCCCCGCCCTCCCAGCGTTTGTTTGGGCGGTCCCCTTTTTTTCAAAAAGAAAAAAATTTTGGGCCGTCATCGATGACGCCAAAACGCACGCGCGTCCCCTCGCACCCTCCCGGGATCCCCCCCCTTTCCCCCGCGCCTGCTAAAGGGCCAAACTTTTGAAAAAAAAATTTTTCCAGCCCCGTTTTTTTTCCCTTGTTTTGAGTATGGCGAGCGAGCAGTTGAGGGAAATAGCTGGGCTCCTTGCCCCGTTTATGACAGCAATTGCAGCCTTGTTAGGAGCGCTTAAATTGCTGGCCCAAAGAGGGTGCGAGTAGGGGGCAGGCTCGCAAGGAACCGTCGCGCTGCCATGAGACGCTCGAGGTTGTATTACACAATTCTTGCACCTTTTTGATGAAGTCCCGGGCCCCAGAAGGTGGTGGGTTCGGAGCGGATGCGGCGGGCGTGGTGGAGCGAGGAGGTGCTGCAGAAATGGGATGACTACCAGTGGTTGTACCACTTCCGGATGACAAAAGCCACCCTCTTTGAAATCGCGGGGCGCCTGCGTCCCTACCTTGAAAGAAGAACCACAGGGATGAGGCAAGCGATTTCTGTAGAGGAGAGGGTGGCCATCACCATGTGGTGGTTTTACATCGCCCCAATACCGGAAGACAGCGAACACTTTTGGCCTGGGAGTGTCAACGGTGTCTGTCATCGTGATCGAGGTGTGCCTTGCGATCGAGCATGAACTCCTTGCATCCACTGTGTGCTTGGGGGACTACCGGAGGGTGGTACGCTGATTCCCAAACCCAGTGGGCTTAAATGGGAGGAGGGGGGGGTTTTTTTTTTCTCGGGGAGAAGGGGTTTGGGGTTTTTGGAGTGAACTGGCGCCAAGACTGTAGAGTTGCTAAGCAAATTGCCACCCAGAAGAAGGTGCATGGATGTCCACGGGGTTCCCGGTATCCGGATTATCTAATTAAGGCCTGCCAGCAGAAAGTTCCCCTGTAAAGATACCAACTAAAAAACAGCTAGCTGTGGAGGCACTGTGGGATGTGGTTGTGGACTTTCGGGTTTTGGGGGCGTTCCAGCAAAACACAGTATATGCCATCTCGGCCATCATGGCCCCTTGGGATGAGGGGGAAAGGCAGCAGGGCACTTTGCCCCCTCCATCAGCATGACAAAAAACTGCTGAAGGCAACCAGGTACACTCTGCGAGGCTTGCCCCTTTTTTCCCCAAGTTTTCCCTTTTTACCCCAGGGGGAGCACGCGATTTCTTTGGATTTGGTGCCCTTTTTAAATGTGTGGGCCAAGCAATGAAGTTGTGTCCTGTCCTCCAAGACACTGGGAGGCCAAGCAGGTCCCAGGGGGGTGTGCCCGCGTGCGCCACCACAAATATTTTTATCTCAAACCAGCTACAAACTGACTACTTGTTTCCTTGCCCTCTACATTCACAGATTATGGATGGTTTCCGCCAGATGGGTTTCCCTCAGTGCGTTGGAGCTGTGGATGGCACACACATCAAAAAAGACCCCCCAAGGGGGGCCGGGGGGAAAGAATTTGTGAACAGGAAGGCGCATTTTCCATTCTCCTACAGGGAACAGTGGATCATTCGGGGAGGTTTGGGGGACATCGTGCTGGGCTACACTGGAAGAACGCCCCTTTGCCTTCTTTTTCAGGCACTCATCACTCTGGCATGCCATGGAGGCGGGAAAATTTTGTACCCGGGAACCCGACCATCACCATAGACGGGTCACCATAGGCCCAGTTATTCTGGGCGACGCTGCATACCCACTGTCGATTGGCTAATGAAGCCTTACGGCGGACATCTCACCCCCAAGAAGATACCCTTTTACAACAGGGTGTTCAACCACTGTAGGAATGTTGTGGAGGGGCGCATTTGGCCGGCTTAAGGCCAGATGGGGGTGTCCCCGGCCCCTTTGACTGTTTCGGAGAAGAACTACCTCCCCGTGGTGTCTGCTTGTGTGGTGCTACACAACATTTGTGAGAGCAAAGGGCACCTTCTCCCCCCCGTGATACAGAAGCCAGCCCCCTTGACTCTGAGACGCCCCCGACAGGGAGTCCCGCCCGACTCTTCCAGGAGGATCCATGAAGGGGAACTGGGAGGGACGCTATCGCCAATATGATTGCGGGCGACTGCAATTAGTTTGTCACTTTTTCCCCCCGCCTCTTTGGAGCTTTTCCCCCCCACACAGCGAGGAGTGGGTCCTCCTTCAAGCTGTACCTGGACTTAAATCCATCTATGTTAGGGACGGCCATTTAACCCAAAATGTTATAACAAATAAATATTGCGTCTGTTTATTGAAAATGGTAATAGGTTTTATTTGACTGTTTTGATAAATGCGGATAAAAAAAACTATTGGGGGGAAGAACGCTCCATTATGAACAGTTCTCATCGACAAAAAAATACATCGCTGGCCCGCGGGGAAGGAAAAGCTAGGCCTGGTTTTTCTTTCCTGCGCCAGGGCCCACAAAGTGCTCAAGGGCTATAAATTTGCCGTGGCTTCCTGGCCCTTGCGGCCTTGCCCTTCCCCCCCTCCTGCTCCCGGGCGGGGAGCCGCCTTTTCGCTGCTCCCGGTACTTTTGCGCTGTGCTCCCCAAAAGTTAGCTGTCGGGACCGGGAGGAGCCAGGAGGTGATTGGCTTGTTCCGCCCACGGCTGTTACCGCATCTGAAATATTAGACATGGCAGTGGCGCATACTCTTAGAATTGATATTATCTCCTGCCGCGCATTCTTTTGCCCTGTCGTATCTCGAGCCGCCTGCTCGCGATCCATGGCCATCTGTTGCAAGCTCCTCTCCTCGTGTTCGCGCATGAAGTCCAAGGTTGCCCTTGCATAGGCAAACGCCTTGTCCCAGCCCCCCGCGGCGGTTCTGTTCCTGCTCATCCTCAGGCGTGACAGGGGGGACATTCTCGCCGTGGGCATCTCGCTCTCCCTGTCCAGGCTAGTGCTGGGGCAGTCATCTGTTCAGAATAAGATTGAGAAGTCAACCTACTATCATTCGGAGCAAAGGGCACAACATGTATGAGCAAGTGGCGATTAACGGGCCTTTTTTGAAATCAAGGTACTCAAAAAACTGTAGAAAGATAGAAACCACACAAAACAGTTGTCACAGTCATGTACCTTGCTTCATGTAAGGCTTCAGCCTCCAACTGGAAGGTTCCCAAAAGAAATTTTAAAGGCAGTCCAACAACAGGCAGAATGTTAAATGCCATTTTCCGGGCATTGCCCTAACGGATGCACAGAAATTTAACCGGGAAGATAACAGCATGCTGAGGTTGTCCCGGCCATGAAGGCTCAAAAGTACAATGGGCATATCAAGGCCGCCGGTACGCCATGCTTGAAACCCCCCAAACCTGTGGTGACAAATCATACCACGGTTATCCCGATGCAATATAAACCCCCGCAAAATATTTTTGGCTTGGGGGGACACCTTAACTCACCAGCAGCCGTGGTGCTAGAACTCCCCGGTGCAGGAGTTTCAACCTGCATAGTTGTGGGGCAGCTGTTCTTGATCCCTGCTTAAAGGGAAAAAGAAATAGTTAGACCTTGCAGCAGGAGGCTATAAGTGGTTGGCCTGGGACGAGAGCCACACCACACTGTTACAGTGCATTATTCCACTTTCAACATTCTGTGGAGTTGTGGGATTAGTAGTTTGCTAAAGCCAAAGAGCTCTCTGGCTGAGAATTCTATATACCCTTCCCTTTAAAATACATACCACAGAATCCCATAGGATGTTGAAAGTGGAATGCTGCACTGTAACAGTGTGGTGTGGAAATGGCATTGTCACTTAAGTCCCATGGTTTTTCCCCCTTTTTTAATTTTCCCCACTCCTGCAAGCAAAGAATGGTAATGTAAATGGCACTGATGTCACCTAGAGAGTGAAAAGTTCCCTGGAAAGTCGATATGCCACCCCTTTTGCTGCGAAAGAAGAAATATTCCAAAGGAGCAGCAGGAGTGGTGGGCCGTTGTGGCCATGCACGTGACCCCGCCCTGCTTGCATGTGAGGCCTGCTCTCTGGGCCTCATCCACCTGTTATTTATTTATTTTCCCTTTTCCCGCGTTGCCCTGAAACCACGAAGGGTTATTTAGAGTAAATCCAAATGTAATGTATTGTAAACCCCCTCAGCCTCACCTGATGACTCCCCATCATATGAAGTTTGTTCAAACAGTTCCTGGCTCATCAGTTCGTCCACCCCTGAAAAAGGGAAAAACGGATTTAGTGGGGGGGCAAAAAATACATATAGGGGAAGGGAAAATCCCTCGACTCGCTGCCCACGACCTTCTGATGCCGCGTTCTCATTCGCTGGGGCCGGGGGCCCATGGCGACCTGCAAGCTCTCAACGACTCCGGAAAGGTTTGGGACCCGGCCCCCCCAAAAACCTGGAAAGTTCCTCAAAGTAGGGACATTCCCCCCTGGCTGCGCCCGTCCGTTTATTTTCCGCCACAGCCTCACGGTAGGCTGCACGCAGTCTTTTTGTTTTCGTCCTGACTTTCCCCAGCGGTCCGCCTATGGGCCCCTTCTCATCATTTCCCTCGCAATCTCCTCAAAATTTCTATATTTCTGTAGGTAGTCTGGAGGTCCCTCTGCAACCTACGTTCACCCCAAATGTCCAGGAGATTTTTTTCCCGAGGCCCTTTTTGGGAAGCCTCTTGGCCTTATGGGCTGTCGCCTCAAAGGAAACCCTTCCTCCTCCACGCTGCAGTCACTCCCCTGCGTGTGCTCCCCGCTTTTTATGTTACCTTTTGGGTTTTGTTCCTTTTTTCCCCTCCCCCCACTACACGTCCTCCCAAACGAAAAAAGACTCCTCCCTTGTTTTCCTTCCTTGTCGCGTTTCGCGCATGCGTCCTACTGGCGCGCGGGAAATGGCGGCGCCAAAAAATCCCCTAGTGGACAATTGCTGGGGGACTGCAGCCGCGTGGTTTGTTAGTGGGGGCGGACAAGGGCATTCCTGCAGAAATGGCGGCTGGACCGGTTGAGGAGGGGCCTCGGGGGTGGTCTGAATTTGAGACCAGGGAGATGTTGGCCATGGTAAGGTGGTGTGGCGGTGTGTCGGAAATGATGCGCCCCCACACAAGGGGAGACGATGATGAGCACCTCCACACTGTTGCCCACTGCCTTACGCGACATGGCCCCCGAGAGGAGTGTGGAGGAGGTCCGAACCCGTTTCAGCGAGCTACGCGGACGGTTTTACGCCGCCCTGCGCTCCTACAACGGGGCACCCGCCCCCCCCCGCAAGGCCACCCTTTTTTAGGGTGCCCTAGCCTGTGGAGGGCGGCGGGGAGCCCCAGCCCGGACAGCCGGTGGAGACGTGAGTAAGCGCAACACACTGCGCCTGTGTGGCTATGGGAACCCCAGGGGAATGGTTGTTTGTGATCCCCCCCAAAGGGGGATGCACCCTGACTGAGTAGAACCCACGCTATTTACTGTGGCATTTCCATAGGGAGAAGACGCCATGCGCCTTACCAAGCCCCCGTGGACACGCAGGGCATGCCAGGGGGTGGAAGGTAGGAAAACCACTATTTTAGCAGCCCTTGGCTTATTTTTTCATTTCCCTCCTAACGCCCCAACAATCAACAAAGGACACAATAAAGTTTCCTCCTTCAGAAAGGCTGCTGTGGGGTGTGCACACGCCTAATCGAATTTCACCTTTGTTTTGGGCAGCAGACCAAGAGAACATCCCTCAACCGGAGCGGCCACGGACGGATGTGGAGGAGCCGGAGGAGGAACACCCCTGTGCCCAGGAGTAGAACGTTCCAAGGCCAATGTTGAAACCCCCAGCCCTTTCCCAAAGGGACATCCACCCTGTACAGCACTGTTTTATTTATTTATGTAAATATGGGAGTTATGAAAATATATTTTTTTGGAAAAAAGGGAAAAATTTAAATTTTTTAAAAAATTTATTCTTTCAAGTAGGTGTGTGGCTCCTTGCATGTAGCCCTCCCCTGCAAAGCTGTTTGGTCAGCGTGGCGTCTGTGGCATGCCACTGTTCCAAACAGTGGTGTCAGCGTGGACTTTTCAGCTTGGATAACCCCTAAGATTTGCACTGGGAATGCGCACTCCACGTGGATTTCCAATCCTGTGGAGACAAGGAGGGGGGTTGGGATTTATCAACAAAGCAAACAGTACGAACTGACAAAGGGAACTGCCTTGTTTTATAACTTTAGAGGGGAGATATTCACAGCAGGGGAGATAACCTTCCAGCTTTTGTGATATCAACAGCTTCAAGCTAATGTTCAACAACTTAAATTTTGGCACAAGCTAGACTGGAAACGATGTGGAAAAATTTTGTCCAACAATAGTCCCAGGAACTGGTTCTCTGCCCATGGGGTCCTCCCTCCCAGAGCCACATGGACTGATAAAGATGAAATGCTTGCCTCCCCCAAACAATGATGTGTGTTCCATTGCCCTATAAACTCCGCCATGTCCAAGACAGCTAAAGAAGCATGGGGAAAACCACTGAGTCTCCTGCCCTGGCAGGAAGATCATCCCCCCCCTGCATGTGGCGGGGGGGGGGTTCAGACAAACAACACAGCAGGCCCTTATGGGGAGTGACTGCATTAATGGCGGCCGCTCGAAAAAAAACTACTGCCAGGGGTCAAACAGAAGCCACTACCCCCCACACCCCCAGCCCGAGAATCTGGTTTAAAACGGATGATTACCACGGGCCCTTTTTCTCTGGGGGCGCCAAACAGTCCCCAGAGAAAAATAATACGTTTCCCAGTAAAAGTTTGCACGGGGACCTCGTGCCGGAGCAGCACAGCAGCCATCCCCAAATTTAAAAGCATCCCGGGGACCCCCGCCATCCCCCCCGCTTCCAAAGTAACCTGGAGAACGGGTTTGGCGCGGTGGGGGCTTTTGGGCTTTTCCCCCCTCCCCCACCTGCCCCCCCCAAGCTTTCCCAATTTTCCCTAACCTTTAAAAATCCTGCCATGCCTCCTCGGCGAGTGTATCCACTCGCCAGCCACCACCTCCCCCTCAACCCCATATTTAAAAACAGGGGGACCTTCGGGAGACACAACCCCCGGAAACCCGCAATTCCCCGATGGGACCCGGGCAAAGGATAGCTAAGGGGAAAACCTACCTTCCTTTTTTTCCGTTCCTCGTCCCTTTTTCCTCCCTTTACCGCTGAAACCTTCCTTTTTTTTCCGTTCCTCGTCCGTTTGCCTCCTCCTTGCAGGCGCCTCAGCGGGTTTGGGAAAAGGCGCCCCCCGCTCGTGCTGGGGGGGGCCTGTGGCTTCTGCTGACCACGCCTTGATCCCTCCCTTCATCGCCCGCGCGAATCAGGACGCACCGCTGCTTTCTCATGAAAACGTTGAGCGCGGATTGGAGGAAAAGGCCACATTTTATCCGGTCTTTTAAAAGTGCACGGAAATGCAGATTGGTGGCGCCCCCGCCCCAGATTGGTGTGAGAATGCAAAAATTTGGGTCTTAATGTGTAAAAGGCACCCGACCAAGGACGAACTGGGGGAAACTTTAAAAACCCCATGTGAAAAAGGCCTGTATTGTCAAATTCGAACCCGTATTATAGGCCATTTCCACACCAGATGTTTTAGCGTGATTATTTTACCTTTTTAAATCCAGGGAATCCTGGGGTTTGCACTTTAGGGAGGGGCCCTCCCTAAACTGCAAACCCCAGGATTCCCTAGGATTTTGAAAGTGGAATAAAGCGCTATTACAGTCTGGTGTGGAAATGGTATATCCTAAAGGAGGGCATGGCAAAGAGGCCAAGGGGGGAAATGTGAACATGTCCACTCCTGTTAAAAGGTGGAGATGATGATGATGATGATGATGATGATGATGATGATGATGATAATAAAATTTATTTATTTGTATCTTTGCCTCTCCCCATGGATTGAGGCAGCCAAAAAAACATGAAATACATTATACATTACAAATAGCATGTATTTCTATACCGCTTATCAGCTAACTGCTCTCTAAGCGGTTTACAATGTGCTTTTAGCTAATTGCCCCCAACAAGCTGGGTACTCATTTTACCAACCTGCGGAAGGATGGAAGGCTGAGTCAACCTGGAGCCCGGCAGGATTGAACTCACAACCTTGTGGCTGCAGTACTTGCATTTAACCACTGCGCCACCAGGGCTCCAGATATGCTGCAACATTTTGTGGCAGGTCTCCCTGTTCAACCTTTTAGTAAGGTTGCTGAACACAGTTAGACTGTAATAATTGGTTAGTTAAAATTATTCCAGACTCTGAATGTTAAGATCCTTCGTTCTAAATGCAGAAGTGAATCATAGTCATTATTCCCTTGGGTGAAACAGAGAGCGGGGGAGGGTGGCAATGGAGGGGGGAGAAGAGCGGTTGCTTATGAACAAGTTAGTCAGACTTCCTTCAGAGCTTCAGAATTTCCCTTGCTTGCAGTGTTGCTGTCTCTTATGAACCCAATTCTCCCCACCCCGCCACCAAGAAACCTATTTTCTGCAATGAAATTGGAAACCATCTGTGATTTAAGACCTGTTTCCAGGCTATATAAATCATTACTACATGTTTTTGGATGGCCTAGAAAGTTTTATTGCACCTGAAGGAATGAGGAATTTATTCTTGCAGTGTGCAAGAAGTAAAAGATGAAGAAAAATCAGCTCTAGGCAAAAGATGATTATATATTTTGTAGTAAGACGGATGCTTTTTTTAAGGCAATTATTTTACTTGAAACTCCAATCAGCTGTTCCCTTTCCCCCGGGGGTAGAGGAGGAGAAATGACCCCAAGGGAATAAAGTTGGTCCTCCACATTCACTAGGGTCAGGAGCTCAGGACCTCACAAAAGTGGAAGAATCACAAATACCAAAACGTGTGTGTCTGTGGGAAGCAGGGGCAAAGCATGGCGTGGAGAATGGGCACCCAAAGTCCAAAGCAGGTCAGGGATAGGAGAGGGAAGGGGAGTGGGTTGGCGTGCTGGTCTTATACTACATGCCTCTCTTTGATTATTTGTGCATTTCTCCAACCTTTGTCCCCCACCTCAGATGCTGCTTTTCTGGAGGAAAGTTCCCTCTTGGCAATTCCAATCAGGCAACATACCCCTTTAAAAAAAAATCTTGTCCTCCTCCACCATCAGCTGCTCCTGGCCAGCTAAGGGTCAATTGCAGCTTGATTTTTCAGTATCACAGACCGTCTCCTGATACCCCCCACACCCAAGACAGGAGATGGGCAAGAGAAAGGAAGTATAGGGCCACCATGCTGAGCACCCCCTTTCCCCTGATCTGGCTTGGACCCTGGGTGCTCACTCTCTCCACCAAAACTTGGCCCCCTTTGCATAGACACAAACACACACATTTCGATATATGTGGCTCCTCTACCTTTGCGGGGGTTCATGCCCCCAACCCTAGCGAATATAGAGAGTGAACTGTACTCCTCAGCTGAACTTTCTGCTCGTTTTGTTTACAGCAACAGGGCCCCAAACACAGTGCTGAGCAACTCAATCCATTCCTTTTCTCATCACCCTTTTAATTTCTTAAAGTGCCTCAAAATGCTGCTAGGCACTGTGGGAAACTGACAGGGTGACTAGACTGAACTGTTTTCAAGGTTTTTTTTTTTATAGTTGCTTTACATCGTGATTGGTTTTTAGTCAGTGATTTTTAATAGGTAAGGCCCTTCTGCCCCACATTGTTATAGTGCTCTTATTCCACGTTCAACATCCTATGGAATCCTGGGGTTTGCAGTTGAGGGAGGGGCATTTAGAATTCTCAGCCGGAGAGTTCTTTGGCCTCAGGAAATTACAAACCCCAGAATTCCACAGGACGTTGAAAGTGGAATAATAGCACTATAACATGTAGGGCAGAAGTGGCCTAAGTTTTTTTTTTAAGCATTCTTATGTGGTGGAGACTGTTTTGGGTCAGTCTAGATGACCTCTGGGTGTGAGGGAAAAGCAGTTAATTTCCTCTGCAATTGAAGTCCCTCTGTGTTTGAAGGAAAGACAAGGAAACTTTGTATAATGGAATGTTATCGGTTTGGTTCGATGCGCTAGCCCTTGGCTGCGCTACAGAAGATTTGCAACATTTGTAGACACTGGTGGGAACTTATGTACAACAGATCTCTTTTTTTTCTTGGGCATGTGATGATTGCACTGGAAATGTATAAACTGCTGTGAATATGAAGGGGCAGGGCTCAGTCTTTTGGGAATGATCCCACTGAGACAAATAAACAATTTTCCTTAATCTGTGGGTCTCTATCTCTGTTCTGCAACACTTATCCCGCCCCCCAGGCTCCTTTTGCAAGCTGTTCTACACATTTATGGACAGAAGAGCAGCAGCAGGAGAATATCATAATTTCCCATCCAATCACCCTTCTTTCCAAACAGAGTGTTGATTAAATGAAAAGAGCTGGCTGCTGGCTCCATGGCAGAGTCATCCACTTAGGAACAGCTGTTTCAGTAGGCACAACAAGGGAAAGCTCCCTTGTGGCCAGGTCTCTCTAAGTGAAGAAGCCAAGGTTGGATTAGGGTGATTGGGGGATGTCTCTCCCCCCACCCCATGTGCTTTGTACACAGATGTGAGTTCCCTTTCAGGCTGAAGTGGAAGGAGGGCTCTGGGCCTCCCTCTTTCCTAAGTCTCAGCTGGTGTGACTAAGTCTTAGCTCACCACTTGAAGGCTCTTCCAATTAGTCTAAAGAAGCGTGAATTTTCTTTATATAGCTCCTTGGGTTTTGCTGTCCCCCCCCCCAGTTTTTTACTTGTTCCATTCTTTCACAATGCTGCTCTTTTTTATTTTTTGAAACTGCACCAGGTTCTTCTAAAGTTTTTTTTAATTATTGTTATTATTTCAAATGGGACATGGTTTGCTTAAGTGGCCCTTTGGTTTGAAGGACATCTTTGCTATTAAAAAAAAAAATTACAGTGCATGCATGCCATTTCATTGATACCACATAGGACTTTAATTTGTAAACAAATCAATAAGAAAGGAAGGGGAAAAGAACGTGTTGCTCTTATATGTCTTGGAATTGAAAAATAACCTCCTCTAGGATGGGAATAAAGTGTTGCAGCTGACGCTGGGGATGCCCAGAAACTAGTCTGGGACAATGGAAGATATTTTAAATAGACCCGAGAGCCACAGCAATAAATATCACATCCCCCTTACATTTTGTCCTGTTTGCAGGAATCCTCAAAGATTCCACCTACCTGCCACTTGCTGCGCAACAACAACAACAGCAACAACAAATAAAAAGTAAAAAATCAGACCAGATACCCCTTATGGAGGGTGCAGGGAGAGAAATTTACAGCTCTCCTCTCCCCAGGAGCAGTTATCTCTTGAAAGTATCACAGTACAAGAAGCATGGAGGGGGAGCACTACTAAGCAGCATGAGACCACTGAAAGCTCTGGAGCATCTACTCCAGTTGCACCATTGATGTTCCAGCCTTAGAAGTGGCCTGAGGTTAAGGGGCTGTCCTGCTGGGACATGAAGTTGGATGAAGCTACCCTATCCTCACCCTGACCCAAAAGGACAAATGTGACCGGGGAGCAAATTCTATTCATTCCATCATCTGCTTCTCCTGCACCTCATCACTCCACAGGTTTGCATTACCCTTTTTAAAAAAAAACTGGTTCCACGTAGCTTACTCTATACAGGGTAATGAGGATCCAGAAATATAATTCAGCTGTCCAGGAAAACCAGCTCCTCTCTTTTCTTCTCTTTTCTGCTGAGTGGTTTGAGCCCTACAAGTCCTCTAAACAAATCAACCTGTCTTTGAATATGGGTTGCTGAGTATTGCAAAGGAGTGAAAGCCATCAAAGCCTTTTTGAGGACTTTCTAGAACCACCTAGATTGGAAGGCTGAAAATGAGTAGGATTTCTCCTATCTTCACATGTTTATATGATCCATCTAGTGGTGCAGCTAATTTTAGACCATAGGCTTCTACCAGGGGAGTGGGGATTTGGATGGCAATGCATATTATCTGACCCTGAATCAGGCCATAGGTATATCTAACTCAGGCCATTTCCGCACTAGACTGTTATAACGCTATTATTCCACTTTCAACATCCTATGGAATCCTGGGGTTTGCAGTTTAGGGAGAGGTGGCTGGTCCCTCCCTAAACTGCAACCCCAGGATTCCATAGGATGTTGAAAGTGGAATAATAGCGCTATAACAGTCTAGTGTGGAAATGGCTTCAGTATTGTGAACACTGACAGGCAATGGCTTTCCAGGGATTCAGGCAGGAATATTTCCTAGTCATTCTTGGAGATCCTTGGTGTGCTTTGGTGGTTGTCCACCCAAGTATAAACCAGGCCTGACTCTGCTTAGCTTCTGAAATCAGATCAGGTGCACTGAGGGTGGTATAACTTGGCTTGAACATGCTGATTCTCTTGATCATTTTATTGAGCAGAACCCCAAATGATTACCCCAGGTCCTGTCCCTGACATTTATAGGGCCATACATTTGTTAACACCTGTTCTAAAAATATATCCAAGTTGAAGTTATTGCACAGACATGAGAATAGCAGTCTGAGTTCATAACTCTATGGACCCACCCGGCCTAGGTGGAAGAGACTATTAGAGGAAAAGATGGATTTTTGTAATAAACACAACATATTGACCTAATCTATTTGCATGCTGAAATGCTTTAGAAAGCCACTGGTGCAAGGCATAAGATGCTATTACTGTAGCAGTGAGACAGCTGAATTGCAAATGGCAGAGCTAGACACACTAGGGCAATTGAACATTTATTTAAAAGAGAGAAAGAGGCTTGTATGGTTTCCAGATAACAGTAAATTAGCAAAACTGCAGGGTTGATGTCAGATTTGCTTTCCAAGAAGCAAGCTACTTACGGTTCTTCCAGAATTATTGATCAACACAGTCATCTCAGATATGAGTAACATAAAGTGCTGAACTTTGACACTCTTAAGATGTCATCTTTCAGCCTTCCTTTTTTCCTGGTTCAATTTTATACTGCAGAACTAAACTGTCAGTTGCTAGAGAAGAACCACAGCTTCATCTAGATGTGAAATCTGATGTATTTTTTTACTTTCTCAGCCATCATATTGCTGATGAGTGGGGTACTTCTGGTAATGGTGGGATGTGTTGCTCGCCCCCAAAACCCTCAACTGCAGATACATCATAATCTTGCTGCATTGCTACCAAATAGGTCTTTGCACTGCCAAATCTTAGGGGGTCTCTAGGATAATTATTTGGCTTTAAAACTTGATGTGTGCCATGTTTTAAAGTGAAAGTGAAAGTGAAACTTCCTTTATTTGGTTTGCTGTCACTGCCATGTCCAGTGGCAAATTTTGTGACAGCAACCACAGAAATGGGTGTGGAAAATGCACTCTAAATGAAAAAGTGCTGTACTCTGGTTTGGGGGAGAATTGTATGTGAAGATAGGTAGCAAGCTTGAGCAGGTTTTGTAAGAGCATTGTATCTGATGTTATAGTTGTTTGTGATGATTTTTTTGTTTGTGGGGTTCCAGTGTTTGATATTGCATGTCAAATTCACAGTATAGACAATGGCTGTGAAATTCAGTTTTGGAAAAAGCTTGCTAATTCAACTTTTATTTCCCATTTGTTTCAGTTGGATTATAATATTGCTACTTTATCTGGCTGCATGGTATTATATGTTCAGCCATATGTGAATAGCCTTCCTTCCTGATTTGGCACAAGATTCAGGTAGTGGGTGAGTGTGACCTTGGCCGATGCTTGCAGAGTCTAAACTGTGCTCTTGCCACTCATTGCATGATCTGCAGTGCTGTGATGCTTGTCAGTCATGTCAATTATGTAAGGTGGGGTAGAAATTGAGGACTGGAGCCATTTCCCTGGAGCAGATGTGAATTGTGCAACCCTCCAGATGCTGAAACACATCTTCTAGCATGTTCACTATTGTCTAAGCTAGCTAGGTTTGGATTTGCCATACAGACACATGATATCCCAACACCACTTCAGTGCAAAATTTCTATCACTAGCAAATATCCAATTTTCATCCTAGGTCAAGAATACAGCAATCCTTCTTGTGCAAGCCATAGCTCTACACAAGCCTCTGTGTAAAGTATTTCACAGAAGTTTTATACAAGCTGTTTCACAAACCATTGCACTAGTTTTTATATGATCTGTTTTACAGCTTGTTACAATTTCACTGGACTAGGTGTTCTGTGCGTTAGCTGTTCTGCTACCAGATGTTTTGGACTTTAGTTCCTAGAAGCCCCAGAAGTATGGTGAATAATAAGAGACTGTGTGAATTATAGTCCAAAACATCTGGAAAGTAAAAGACTCTGCACTAGAGGAACAAAACTACCTTTTGTATTTGTTCCAGTAATGTAACATCAGATACAACACTGAGATCAAATGTAACTATGACCTAAACACTGTAGGTCAATATTCCATTCTGCTGCATCACCCATAGCACTGCAGTAAGAGAACATCTAAAGCTGGTGTTAAGTGTCCCACCTTAGGAGGAAAACAAGAGTAGCTTGCTCAGCTATGTAAGCATGCCTGCGACACCTGCTGGCTTGGTCTGGCATTGCAAGCGTGGTAGGTAAGCCAGCATACAGTGTGGCAAATAACATGAGGCAGGATTCTGTATTACAAGTACTGTATGCCTCAGTTAAGAGAGCCAGTGTGGTGTAGAGATCTGAGCAGTAGAGTACGACCCTGGAAACCAGGATTCAATTCCCTGCTTGGCCATGGAAACCCACTGGGTGACCTTGGGTGTGCCACACACTCTCAGCCCCAGAAAACCCTGTGATTGGGTTGCCTTATAGAATCATAGAATCATAGAAATGTAGAGTTGGAAGAGACCACATGGGCCATCCAGTCCAACCCCCTGCCATGCAGGAACACCCTCAAAGCACTCCCGACAGATGACCATCAAGCCTCTGCTTAAAAACCTCCAAGGAAGGAGACTCCACTACACTCCGAGGCAGCAGATTCCATTGCCGGACAGCCCTGACTGTCAGGAAGTTCTTCCTGAGGTTGAGGTGGAATCTCCTTTCCTGCAGCTTGAATCCATTGCTCCTTGTCCTGGTCTCTGGAGCAGCAGAAAACAAGCCCTCTCCTTCCTCCACGTGGCATCCCTTCAAATATTTAAACATGGCTATCATGTCCCCTCTTAACCTTCTCTTCTGCAGACTAAACATACCCAGCTCTCTAAGTCTATCCCCATAGGGCATGGTTTCCAGGCCTCTCACCATTTTGGGTCATGATAAGTTGAAAAGTTGAAAACAACAACAGATACCTCAATTAACGCAGGAGATGTTCTTGTGCATTATTTCTTTCACAGAATATTGGCAGCAGAGGCAGAAATAACATGGAAAGAGCAGGGATAGATTCTTGCACCACAGAAATGAACAGCTGAATTTGTTTCAGCAAATCTTTTATTCAAAACTGACAATATGTACAAGTTAAACAGGTGAATATTTCAAATCTATGTTACCCTGATTTCTGGGGTCCCTTGGGGGACACTTCACTGTGCTCCATGTGATGGGGAATGGAAACTAGCCAGAGCACAAGCAATAGCAATGCGAGAGGCAGGGTAACCTAGCGGGGTCTTTTTAACCAGTTTTTATGGGGTCAGAACAAGCCAAAAACCAAACAAAGATGTCCAATAGATGATTTTATTGAATGAAAGTCTCAAGCAGCAGTGCAATCACACACTCACTCACTCAAGACCTATTAAGAAGCAAAAGAGAGGAAACTGGATAGAGGAATATTGAAGGGGTTGTAGCTGGGGTAATACTGCACTTTTTCCTGAAGTCTTTGGTCCGGGAAAAACAGTGGAGAAGTAGGACTCAGCATGGAGAGGGCTGAGGGGATTACTCAATGGACGGAGAAATGGTCTGCTGGGATGACCAGGAGTGATCCAAAGAACCGCTCAAAAACTGGGACTATTTGTAGGGGAAAAAATACCTGGCGGGCTAAGCCTTTCCCAAGGAGAACAATGGGTGTTGCAATGAGAAAGAAGCTCCACAATGGTAACTTCCTTTGCGTGATGAGATTACAAGGTGTTGCCAAAGTCTCAGGATCTTTGGCTGCATTTGGTTGTGGAGTGACTTCATGTAAATGGTCCTCACCTGATAGGATATTTGCTCAACTTGGGGCAAACACGCTAATCCCCTCAAGTCGGCTTCTCAGGAGCTGAGGACCTTTTGTCTACTGTGGGTTTGCACAGTTTGAGGTCTCCTGGGGCTACGTGACTGGGGATTTTACTGGCCTGACCTGGCTTTCGATCGTTTGACCATTGCTGCCTATGTGCCCATCCGGATGACCTCTCAGACACATTGAATCATATTTTAATATCAAAATTGTAGACCCCGGGACAGGATTTTCCAGTAAGGTAACACCTTCTAAAAACCACTTTTGTCCATTTAACTGTGTTTTGTCTAAGATGTTCAGCTGCCTTAGGCTCTTCTGAGAAAGGGCAAGACATGAACAGATTTAAGTAAATATATATATCCAAGGGTATCTTTCCAAAGATTGTCGTGTAATAAGAGTGGCCTTAGTCTACCTTTGTCTTATTTCAATTCTCTCTCTCTCTCTCTTTCTTTTTTTTTTTTTTAAACTGGATTTATATCCTGCTCTTTTCTCCCAAATGAGGCTAACAAAAGAAACCATGGGATTGATGGAAAGTGTCAGCCATTTGAAAGCATTCTTTGGGGAGTTTTAAAACATCGTCCCTCGCTTGGCATTTTCCAGATGTATTCAAGTTCTGCAATCCCATTGCTGGCTGAGGATGGTGGGATACATAGTCCATAGTTCAACACATTTGGGAAGTGACAGGAGGGGGGAGACTCTCCTAAAACATATTACCTACTTACCAACGTAGTTAATTTTTGACATTGTTCTGCTACCTCTCTTTTCTTCTCTCTCCTCCCTCCTTCCCCCAGCCACTTACTCCTTAAACAACATAGATTGTTTGAGAGAAAATGGCATAGAACTTAATAACAACCTACCTGTCAATGTTGAGTCCCCACACCTTAAAAACAGTTCCAGAGCCAGCATTACGTTATGCCAAAAAGCACACTTGTTGATGTTACTTTAAGAAGTTCAAACAACATTACATCCTTGTTCCCCCTCCCCCGAAAGCCTTCTTTGCCATGCATTAAAATGTTGCTTCCAGTGCTTGAAGCAGAGCAAACCTCTGTTAAAAAGAACACGAAAAGCCAAGCTGGGCATTTTTCTGCCAGTTGGTATCTGACCAGTGTGGCTCATAACAGTATGTAAAGATATTTCCCCCCCCCAAAAAAAACCCCTATGGTAAACAGCCATAATTAAAAAGGCAATCGCTGGAGATTTAGAACAATGCCTTCTTCATAGCCTGGGGGAAAGTGCAGCTGCCCAACAGACTTTGCTGCATGTACTACAGCTCCCATGCTGAGGGATCCGGGAAGTTGCAGTTTAGCAACATGTAGAAGGTTGCCAAATTTTGCCCATCCTTCACAGGCCAAGAAGTTATTGTTGTGTGCCTTCAAGTCATTTTTGACTCATGGTGACCCTAAGGCAAAGCTATCATGGGTTTTCGTGGCAAGATTTGTTCAGAGGGGGGCTTGCCTTTGCTTTCCTCTGAGGCTGAGAGAGAGTGACTTGCCCACAAACACCCAGTGTGTTTCCATGATTGAGCAGAGATTCAAACCTGGTCTCCAGCATCGTAACTCAACATTGAAACCAATGCACCACTTTGACTTTCCAGAAATTTATATCTAATGCATCATCTTGATGACCCAAGTAAAAAGAAACTTGCTATTGACATGCCCCCTAGTGGTTTCCAAGCCAGTATCATATGATGTTCCTTGATGCAATGTTTTTATCATAAGAGAAGCTGCAGTGACCCCTTACAAAATTTACATTTTGTTAATGTTAATGTTAATCAGTGAACCAATGAAATAAGTTTCACTACTTCACATCCAGATCCTATGTATGTTCCCTCAGAAGCAGATCCTGTTGAAATCAAGAGGACTTAATGCCCAAATAATTTATATTTAGACTTCTATGTATATTTCCACAGTTCGTGCCATTTCAAATCCTCTGTGAAAACTCATAACAGTTGAAAACATTGTTTGTTTAGAATAGAAATTTTACATATCTGAGCATCAGACTCCTTATAGACACCAAATAATCAGTGAACCAGTGAAATCCATAATCCAATTGGGAAGTGCTAGAGCTACTCTGTGAATAAGCAAAGCATGGGTTTTGCCATGGAGCTATGATCCTGTGACTGCTAAAAGTATCAGGGAAACTCTTCTCTCTGCCTAAGACCGTGGAAATTAATAGCTAGTCCAAAGCTTGCACAAGGGAGCTTTTCAGAACATAAGTTCCACAGTTCCCTAGCCATCACAGCCAGTAATCATGCTAGCTGTGATACTCTGAAAGCTGTAGTCCAAAAAAGGAATTTTTCAAGCTCTTGGACACTGCTTTCCTGAATTCTTTTTCTAGTTCATGAATATGGCTTTGAAACAAAGAAACGGGGTAACTATCTAATGAAACAACCCTGCTTTCTCCCATCTGTCACCTTCCATATTGTTGAACATCAGCAGGCTGATTTTGTATCCAGTTGCGTAGGGACGGGGGAGCGGTTTGCCCCAGGTGGCAATGTTTTTGGGGCGTGCCAGCCCGTAGCCATGTCCACATGTGTCCTAGCCATGCCCCCATGCACTGCAGCCACACCCCCACACACAGTGGACTGTGTTGAAGGAGACTGATTTGCTTGAAAGCCACCAATGATCTTCTTGGTCCAATAAGTATTTGAACAAAGGGCTTCCCAATTCAAATTCAACATGAGAGAGGGCCTTCTCATTGGCTGCTCCCAGGCTTTAGGAACTCCCTCCCAGAGAATTTAGACCAACACCATCCCTACTTACCTTTCACAGACAGGTAAAGATTTTTCTGTTTAGAGAAGCATTTGATGATTGAATATATAAGGCCCATCCCACAAAAATAATATGCTAGATATTACTAATTGTTGTGCTGGTGTTTGAATGTTTTAATTGTGTATGTTTTAATCTGGTTTTAATGTTTTGATTTTTTTTGTCTTATTTTAACTTGTATATTGTAGATTTTAACTTGTATATTGTATATTAACCTGTATATTGTAGATTTTTAACAATTTTTTAAACTTTTTTTCTATGCTGCTTTGAGTCCTGAACTAGGAAAAAGGCAGAATAGAAATGATGATGATGATGATGATGATAACTGCGCAAAGTCTTTACATACTGTCTCTCAGTAATGTTAACAAGACCTAGATTCCAGTCTTGGCTGGATGCAGTTTTTACAAATGCAGTTCTAATTAATGTGAAGCAGGTAGACATATCTAAATAATTCTGTGCAGTTCATTTAAATATAGATGTGTCACCTGCTTAGCTTTAAAAAAGAGGGAAATTTTCATCTCAGCTGACAGAAACCTCTTTGAAGCTTCAGTCACTTAGGAGATCTGAAGCCAAAGTGCCAAGTGAAGATTTATCTGTGAGTTGTATCATGCAGGTGAAGTAAACTTCAGAAAGCTACGAGAAAGACTTTTTAAAAATCTGTGCCAGGCAGAGCTTTTCTTTTTTTCTCTTCAGAATCCAAAAGTTATAGCTTTTTGGCTTCATGACTTGTCTATAGTGAGGCAGCAGAAGTATACAAAGACATAAATACACAGAGCAAAGCTCAAAATTATTTTTTCTGCGCCCCAGAGATTTGGCCTTCCTTTCCTCTTTTCTTCCCTTGTCACTGCTTGGCTTCAAGGTTTCTGGGCACTTGGCGATGCAATGCCCTTCATGTCCATAATGAAGACACAAGCCCTGTCACATGTTGTTCTCCCAATCACTGCCTATCAGTCCCCTATCGTCACATCCAGTTTCTTTACTTCCACCATCTTTGGCCCAATGTTTTGGTGGGGAGCTCTGCTTCTGCTGGGTGCTCTCGACTCGTTGCCTCAGCATTTCTAGTTCCCATGCCAGCAGCATCCACCCCATCAATGTGTCCAGGTTATCTCCCATGATAGCCCAGTCGAAAATCTTTGATCTTAAACCTTCTTGAAAATACTGGATTTTGGTGGCTTCAGACCAAGCAGGTACAGTACTTGTGGGGCTAAATGCTAGAATTCTTCTGCATTTTCTGCCACTGACCAGTTTCTTTGTTTCAAAGACATCAGCTGGACACGTGCTTTGGTGAGGTGGAAAGGCTCTTCAAACCTAGTACTCAACCAGTTCATGAATTCATGAATAGCTGAAAGTTAGCCAACTCAGGGCCCCCATGTTGTATGGCCCCATTAGTCAGTTGCTGGCTCAGCCCTTGAATTACATGGCAACATATCTCACCTTCGACTCCTCTGAGGGGAATATATGCTCCCATTCAGCCTACCTGTGTGAGGAAGGAGGGCAGCCTTTCTGCGTGACACTCAAAGATTGCTTTCAGCTGCCTTTTCCTGGGACATGGGACTGGGATCATTTCACAAGCCTCATCCAGTTCTTCTGGAAGTCACTGTATTTTGCTTCCCATTCTTGAGTCCTCCACAATGTGTGGGAACAAGCCTGACATCACATTCTGAGACTTATCCGGCATGACATCCCTGCCGCAGCGCAGGGTCCCCATTCAAGAATCAAGGGGCTCCTGCCACCCTGGTGGGGGTCTGGAATGCCATGCCAGTTGAGGCTCTCATCCATTGATCCCCACTGACAACACGGTGAGTTTCCCTGTCCAATAACAGTGTCCCTGCCTTGGCCATCCAGTCCTTGAACCTCTCAAGTTTTGGGAGGGCTCCCCCTTCATGCCCCCTACATGTTGCTTTCCACCAAAGTCCTCCTCCTCATCCAATGGTAGAATTTCTTCCCAGTCTGGCAACTCCTTGTCAGACTGCATGGTGCAGCAGCAAAGGACTACCAGTCCCAGTTAGGAATGTAGTGTGGAGTTTTGGCAAAATGCCATGTACTGGCTAACCCACACTCCATAAAACACTCTGAGGTAGATGTCATGTGGAGATCTGGGTCATTCAGGACTGTGACAGAACAGGCCTGCTTTTACTTTCCCTCCCTGGAGAAGCACTACCTTTTTATATGGTTACCATCTCCCTGGCTCCCTTTCCACACATAATCACCCCTACTCTTTCCCTAAGACCACAATCCTTGTGGATATAGGGCAAAGCATTTTCAGGTTTATCCCAACTGAATGTGTCACTTGTAGTAGTGAGCTCAAATTAAAGAAACACTGTATGGAGGCTGCTTTTTAAAAAAATAGAATAAAATCTTTATTAAAAGAACTAACAAAGCAAAGGTATTGGGTAAATCAGTATTTTCAAACATCAAAGAACTTCCATATATTCATAGGCAAATATATTTTCATATATATTCATAGGCAAACCCTTCCCTAGGTTAATAAGCCTTTAACTTTTCTCCCTCTCTCTCTCTCTTTCTCACTGAAGGACCTTTCCTTGGAGACCCTGTTTCTGTTTATCTGTTCTGCTGACTCACCCACCTAGCCCCTCCTTCTGGCTAACCTGGGTTCTAACCTGGATTCAGAGAATCAATCAAATTAAATCCCTCTCTGTTGCTAGGGCAGCTCTTTTGGCTATGCCCCCCTAGGATCTGTCACAATAGACAGCACTTTATTTTTGTGGATAAGCATGAGTGGCACAGCACACTTCCAAAAAAGTTGTTGAAACTGATGGGGTGTTGGACCCGAGGCCCTCTGGGTAGGCCCTGTGTTACACACTCACACATTTCAGTTCAGCCTGCTTTCACACTAACAAACATATTTTGGGGGTTAGTTCATGCTGTTGCATCGCTAGTTCAGACTGCCCTGTGTGCAGCAGTCCTGTGAGAATAGCCAAGGAATGTTAATGATGGGTGCTTCACTCCCCGCGCCATCCGGTACAGTGAGAGGAGAGCAAAGCCTGATTAGAGACTGTCCTCTGCCGTTTCAGGCAGGTAATGAAATTTGGCTCTCATGCACCTGGCCCATGGGTGCCTCAGTAATTGGTGTCTGAGGTGGGATAGCCCCCCCTCCTGCCCATTTCGGCATGGTAGATTGATGGATTGGCAGCCTGTTTTGCCACTTGCGTACAAAAAGCCTATATAATCTGTTGGAGAGAACCCTGCTCCGTCGCCTGCTTTGCCTTTCTGACGGAGTCAGAGTGTACGTATGTGTGTGTGCCTTTCATTTTTCTTTTTGCTTCTTCGCTTAGTAAACTGCATCCTCAAAGACCAGAACTGGCTTGGTTCTTGCCTCCCAGCATCTTGCACTTTGAACCTTGCACGGCCGGCCAATCCAGGGAGGGTCATGTGCGCTATATGGGTACATACAGCATACATCCTTTATAGGTTGGCAATACAAGTTTGGGTGCGTAAAGCATTAATTGGTCAAAGCCACAAATCTCTTCATATGTCTATTCTTTTTCCTACTCAAGCTGGTGCCTTCCACAAATCCATATGTCTTTGACTAAGGTGACCCCAGTGAATATTTCTCTGTCCCTGTCTCCACACCACTTTGTTCTCATAACATCCTAGCACCACTGGTCTTAACTTTTGTTTTCCAGCCTGTTCCCTCTCTTCCCTAACATGAAACACAATGCAACAGCAAGCAGCCTTTTGTTTACAATGGAGCAGCAATTAGGAATACTTAAGCTTGGATACATAGTAGCCCCTTTTAGCAATGGTTGCACACATGGTAGCAGTTAGCAAAGAATACACATTCAACAGGTTAGTATTTTCCATGACAGGGAGGCTTAGTGACTTGACAGGCTTTAGGCTATATTTAGTATGAAGGTAATGGTGAACCACCTCTGAGTAGAGGTGTACCTCAATTAACGAAGTAGATGTGTTCCTGGGTTTTACTTCAACAGAAGCTTTGGTACCAGAGGCTGAAACAACATAGAATGAATAGGGAAAGGTTTCAAGAACACCACAAAGAAGAGAAGATCAACATCTTTCAGCCAACTTGTTATGCACATGTTGAATGAGACAACCAGGTCAGCAAAGCCTTGCATAAGTAAACAAAAACATTTCAGAGCTTCTAGAGACCACTTGAAAGCTTCTTCCAAAATGCATCCTGGGATGATTTTTTTAAAAATCTTTAAACAGCCTCCACTTTTCTATGATTTCTATTTTGGTGACAAAACTTATAAATTTGTGCTTTTCAGCATGCTAGGATAGCTGGTGAGGCAGACTAATCCACTTTTCCCCTTTCTTTCAGTTTTGATCCTCACACATGGTCAGTAAGTGATTCTGGCATCAGCTGCTTACCCTCCCTGGTGTACATAAGAGGAGAATCCCATTTTTTCGCAGGTCAAGCTTTATTGCACTGTTTCTTGCAGACAGGCTGCTGAAATCCAACACTAAAGGTCAGCTCTTTTTCCAGCCCTCCTTCACCATTCTCTCAATGCCAATGATGCTTAAAAAACCAAAAATATACAAACAAAAAATCCCCAAAACACCCTTTGAGCCAGACAGCAGAAAAGAGAAAGCAGGGCCCAGTGTGGGCTCTGGTTAAAAAGACATTGTGAGAAGGAGTTTCTTTCTTAAAGGCTTTGTTAACTAAGGTACACCTGTATTCCTTGCCTATGAAAACACTATGAAATTAATGGAGTTGCCATAAGTCAACAGGTGACCTGAACCCACATACACAAAAAAACTAGACATTTCCTAATAGCAGAGTTAATCATGATCCCCACCTGAGGCCCTTCTCTGGAATGCTCTTGCCTACATACTAGTTTATTTTATTTATCTCATCTCTCTCCCCCAATATGGGATCCAAAGCAGCTTACAATAGGTTAAAAGAAAATAGCTGAAAGAATATATAGTACAGAAGTTAAAAAAACATTAAACAATCAATCCGGTTAAAACATTAATTGAAAAGAACAGGTTGCTTACCTGTAACTGTGGTTCTTCGAGTGGTCATCTGTGCTATCATACACTAGGAGCTTTAGCGCCTGCGCAGTAGTGTTCGGAAACTTCTAGAGCTTGTTCGCTTGGCGGGAACCCCTCCCCCACGCCAGTACTGCGGATGCTTCTCCCGCCGAGCAACGGTCTCTCCTCAGTTCTGTCGTCCGCCGTAGAACCTACAGGGACCTGAGAAAGAGGGGAGGAAGGGCGGGTGTGTATGATGGCACAGATGACCACTCGAAGAACCACAGTTACAGGTAAGCAACCTGTTCTTCTTCTTCGTGGTCTCTGTGCCTTCATACACTAGGAGACTGTGTAGCTTACCGGTCGGATGGCGGGTCAGGTCCTACAGCACGGAAGCCAACACCTCACGTCCAAACCGGGCATCTCTGCGCGACCGGCAGTCGAGCCTGTAGTGGCGCACGAAGGTCGATGGTTGGGACCAGGTCGCCACACGGCAGAGTTCATGCAGGTCAACTCCTCGCAGGAGGGCCGCAGAAGTAGCCACAGCTCTGGTGGAGTGGGCTCGAAGCAGGACTGGCGGAGGCTTCCTTGCGAGCTCATACGCCAGTTCAATAGTCCTCACCACCCACTTGGAGAAGCGCTGGGTGGACACTTCTGAGGCCCTTCCGACGTCGCCCATAGCAAACAAAGAGATGCGACGTCTGTCGGAAGGAAGCAGTCCTGTCCTTGTAGAAGGCCAATGCCCGACGCACGTCCAGGGAGTGGAGGGACCGCTCCAACGGTGTCGTCGGGTTCGGGAAGAAGGCAGGCAGGATGATGTCCTGGTTGAGATGGAAACTGGACACCACCTTTGGCAGGAACGAGATGTCAGGTCTCAGGACCACCTTTTCCCTGTGGAAGACCATGAAAGGCTCATCAGACCGAAGAGCTGTGATCTCACTCACTCGCCTCGCTGAGGTCACCGCTACCAGGAAGGCAGTTTTCATGGTTAGAAGCCTGTCATCCGAGGTCGCCATTGGCTCGAAGGGCGGCTTTGTCAGCTGCGAGAGCACCAGTGAGAGGGACCACGGCGGTAGCGACGGCGATACCGGCGGGTAGAGATGATGAAGTCCTTTCAGGAACCGCTTAACGGTATCGTTCCTGAAGAAGGTCGATGCCGCAGATCGTGGCGGTTGGTATGCCACGATCGCGGAGAGGTAAACCTTCAGGGATGGAAACGCTAGACCCTGTTGCCGGAGGTGCAGGAGGAAATGCAGGACGGTAGAGAGTCCGCAGGCGATACCGGCTCACTCCTCTCGTTAGCGAAGGTCAGGAAGCGTCGCCATTTGTATTGATAGTTGCGACGGGTGGATTCCTTCCTGACCGCGACGAGGATGGTACCGAGCACGGGATCGTCTAGTGCGATATCCTCCAGGCATGGAGGGCCAGGCGTGGCAGGTCCGGATGAAGGACTCGGCCGCTGGAGTGGGAGAGCAGGCCCGGTGTCGGTGGCAGCCGGAGCAGGTCGCCTCGTGCAGCTTGTAGCAGGGGTGTGAACCAGTGCTGCCTCGGCCAGTACGGGGCTACCAGGATCGCGTCGGCTCAGTCGGCGACGATCTTCAATATCGTCCGGCTGAGCAGCGGGAACGGCGGGAACGCGTAGAGGAGTTCCCCGGTCCACGGAAACTGGAAAGCGTCCCCGATGGAAGCACGATCGTGGCCCGCTCTGGAACAGAATCGGTGACACTTCGCGTTTTCCCTGGTCGCGAAGAGGTCGATGGATGGTTTGCCCCAGCGGTCTCGAATCAGTCTGAACGCCTCTCCGGAGAGAGACCATTCGTGATGGGATGAGGTGTCCCTGCTGAGGGCGTCTGCCGTGGTGTTCTCCTGCCCGGCCAGGTGAACCGCCACGGGATGCGTGTGCAGGCGAATGCACCATTCCCACAGGTCGAGCGCGATGTTGAGCAGGGTCGTGGAATGAGTCCCTCCTTGTCTGTTGATGTAACAGACGGCGGTGGTATTGTCCGTCAGGACCAGGACCGTGCGCCCCGCTACGACGTGGCGGAACACCCGTAGCGCTTTCGAGACGGCGAGCAGCTCCAGCGCGTTGATATGGAGAGCGGTCTCGTCGTCGGTCCATCTGTCGCGGACTCTGAGATCGCCGCAGTGGGCACCCCATCCATACAGGGAGGCGTCGGTCGTTACCGTCACCTTCGGTGTCGGCTGTTGGAAAGGCATCCCTGACATCAGATTGGGTCGCGATGCCACCATCGGAGGGATGAGCGGACGTCTTCCGGCAGCTGCAGTCGGAGTGTCTGTTCGTCTCGCAGGGGGTCGAATATGCGGACGAACCAGTGTTGAAGAGGTCTTGCTCTTAGTCTGGCGAGATATGTCACAGCGGTTGTCGCAGCCATGTAGCCCAAGAGCTGTTGGACACTTCTCGCAGATAACGTCAGGGCCGTACGGGCGTGAGCAGCGGCCCGGATCAGGGTTTGAGCTCGAGTCTCTGGTAGGTACGCCCTGGCGGAGGTTGAGTCGAGCGTTGCCCCGATGAAGTCCAAGATCCTCGCCGGCTCGAGGTGGGACTTCTTCGGATTCACTCGTAGGCCAAGGCGAGTCAGGAGTGACAACGTCATGTGGACGTCGTGGTAAAGTCTCTGTTTGCAGGACGCCACCAACAGCCAATCGTCGAGGTAAGGGAAGACAGAAGCACCCTTCGTCCGCAGGAAGGATACCACCGGGGCCATGCACTTGGTGAAGACTCTTGGGGCAGTCGAGAAGTCCGAACGGCAGCACCTTGTACTGGTAACAGGTGTCGTCGACTGCGAAGCGGAGGTACTGTCTGTGCTGCGGGCGAATGGCGATGTGGAAGTATGCGTCTCGGAGATCGATGGAGGCGAACCAGTCCCCTCGATGTAGGAAGGGCAGGATCGACGGTATCGTGACCATCTTGATCCGCTTGGGCGGATGTAGTAGTTCACCCCTCTGAGGTCGAGGATCGGCCGGAGGGTACCGTCGGCCTTCGGTACCGTGAAGTACCTGGAGAAGAAGCCGGTGGTCTTGGCTTCTTGCGGGAGCTGCTCGATCGCTCCTTTTTGGAGGAGGGACTCGGATCTCTTCCAGGAGGACCGGACTCGACGGGGTGGAGTAGTAACGCCTCGAGGCGGAATATCGTGAAACTCGATGGCGTAGCCAAGACGGACGATGGAAAGCACCCAAGATCCGTAGTGACATGTTGCCACTCCAAAAGGTGCCGAGCCAGAGTCGGGCGAGTCTCCGAGCGCAGATGGTAGGCTGAAGAGTGGGTGTTGGTAGGTCCTGCCAGACACGTCAAAACCGAGACTTCGCGTCCGAGGAGGACTTCTTAGATGAAGCCAGGCGACGTCTAAACGTGTGTCTGGCCGACGAGCCAGAGGACGGTCTTGACTGTCCGGACTGGGCCGAGCGCTGGAACGACGAGGTGGAAGATCGTCGCCAGGATGGGCGGAAGGTGGAGGTCCTGCGAGCTTGCGTGGCCGGCTGGAGCCCTATCTTTTTGGCAGTCAACCTCACCTTCACCAGATTGTCCAGCGCCTGGTCGGTGGACGAATTGAAGAGGCCCTCACCGTCGAAGGGGAGATCCTCGATCCTCCTTCGGGTGTCCTCTTGGATGTCGGCCGGTCGCAGCCAGGCATGGCGGCGCAAGCCGATGGATCCCGCCATGACCCGGGAGGCGATCTCCACGGCGTGCCGGGAGGAGGCCATCTGCTGCCGAGCGATGGATATGGCCTCGTTGAAGATCACCGAGGCGGCTTGACGGATGTCGTCCGGTACCGCCTCCATCGCCGGTTGAAGGCGGTCGAGCACTTTCTTCAGGTATGCCGCGAGGCAAGCCTGAGTGTTGGACAGCCTGATCTGCAAGGAGGCGGCGGAATAAAACCTCCTTGCGTAGGCATCCAACTTCCTGCCTTCTTTATCCGGCGGGGTGGTGTGCTGCCTGCCAGTGCCTTTTGTCTGTGCCGACTCGACAACCACAGAGTTCGGTGCAGGGTGGTTGAAGAGATAACCTGCGTTATCCTTCTGCACCCTGTAGAGGTGCTCCAAACGCTGCGGTATCGGCTGTGCCGAGGCCGGTCTATCCCACGCGGCCTTCACCACTTTGGAGATCCGGGGCAGGAGAGGCAGCGGGGCCGCGGCAGGTTGCTTCCCCTCGAAGATGGAGAAGACGGGATCGTCGTCCTCCGGCTCCGCATCCGCGATCTTAAGGCCAAGGGTAGAGGCCATGCGGAGCAGCATCGCAGAGAACTGGTGGACGTCCTCTGGAGCTGAATCTGGGATCAGCTCCCCGAATCCCAGTGGAGGAGACTCCCGGGAGGCCGCCTCAGACACCTCCGACTCCGCGCTCGAGTCGTACGACTCCGAGGTCGGTGAGTCCTCTCGCCGCTCGCTTTCCGGCTCCTTCACAGTCGTCGCGGGTGCTGCCTTCTTGGGCTTGTCCGCAGCCGGAACGGTGGTAGTGGCAGCATCACGCTTGGGCTGGCTGACCACAGACTTCACCTTTCTAGTGGTGACCAGCGTAGTCTGACAGGCTGATGTGGTCTTAGCCTGCTCAGTCACCACCGACTCCGTAGGGCGCGTCGCCGTAGCCGTAACCCTAGGAGGTGGCGATACCGCTCGATATCGAGGCGAAGGCTCCCTCGCCCTATGGTATCGAGGCGAGGGAGAGCGGCTGAAGGAGCGGCGGTCCGACGGCGAACGGCTTCGGTGCCGACGGTACCGAGCGTCTTCACCTCGAGGCAAGCGTGATTCGCGCTGTCTCCGAGGTGACCGGGACCTCCGGAAGGTCTCCCAGCGTCTCGGGTCACGATGGTACCGATCCCGGTACGATGGAGAATGTGACCGGTAAGAGGCCGGGCGCTCTCTCCACTCAGACTCCCTCGCGTACCTGGCCATGTAGGACGCCGAGGTGTATCTGGAGGCAGACGAGTGAGGTTGTTCCTCTCTAGTCTCCCTCGGAGGCGGCGAGGCCACCGGGCGCTCCGAAGAGCGGGACCGGGACCTGAACGAGGTCGAACGCCGCTCCGGAGAAGCAGAGGGCTCTCTCTGCTGCAGGTCGGCCGACCTGCGACAGCTGGAAAGGCGGTGGTGCTCCTCCACCAGGGTTGGAGGGTCTACCACAGGCGAGTCCGGGCGCTGTCGGGGAACGTCCTCGATCTCATCGTCCGAGAGATCGACGGACTCGCCTCGCCCTTTGGAAGGCTGCAGAGTTGGAGGAGGAGTGGGAGGTTGAACGTCCCCAGCCGGGGAGCGTTTCTTCTCCTTCTTCTTCTTCTTCTCCTTCTCCTTGCCCTTGTCTCCGTCCGGAGCAGGGCGCTTTTTAGCAGGCGTCTCCTTCATGGGAGCCTCAGCCTTCCTCGCCGTTGAGGATCCTTTCGCTGACTTGGCAGCCGCCGACAGCTTCGGGATCCTCGGTAACGCCGAGATCGGCGTTCTCGCCGGTACCGAGCCCGATACCGACGAGGTGGACGGAACGGCAGCTGCCGATACCGTCGATGGCGTGGTCGTCTTCTTTTCGGCCATCTTGGAAACGGAGGTCTCGTCGATCGCCCGCAAAGACTGCTCCCAACAATACGATTTAAGTCTTGCGGACCTGTTACGGAGAGTCTGGGGAGTAAAATCCCGGCAAATTGGGCAAGTCCGAGTGTTGTGGGACTCACCCAAGCAGAAGAGACACTCCTTATGGCCGTCGTTGAGGGCAACTTTGCGCCCGCAGGACATGCACTTTTTGAAGAGCGCGGACATAAGACGAGACGCCAATTGGAAAAAGTCCGAAAATCACCAAAAACCAAATGGGAAGTCCGAAGGAGAAGTCAGAAACAATCCAAAAGTCCGAAAAACCGTGAAATCGGGAAGCCAAGCACAAAAGCAGAGGAACAAACCGAAGAACCTTCCGTACGCGACGGCGGACGAGAAAGAACTGAGGAGAGACCGTTGCTCGGCGGGAGGAGCATGCGCAGTACCGGCGTGGGGGAGGGGTTCCCGCCAAGCGAACAAGCTCTAGAAGTTTCCGAACGCTACCGCGCAGGCGCTAAAGCTCCTAGTGTATGAAGGCACAGAGACCACGAAGAAGAACAATTAAAAACACATTCAACACGTAGTAAAAGAAATGGCGCACCTTTGAGTGTTTCTTTACTCTGCCTAAGATACTCCTTAGGAAAATGCAACTGAAAATCAGAACCAGGGGATTAATTCTTTTCCCTTGTTCTTTTCTTGCTGATAATCCTCTGACAGCTGCCATTTCCTGGTATTAGCAGTTTTGGAGTGTGTCACTGCTGAGGGTAGGGTGTGATTTTCAACAGAAAAAGTGCAGGCATGGCATGGCTTAATCCGTTTTTTCTCCTTGTCATGCGGCCCTGATCCAGATGCATCCTGTATGGGTACATATTGAACTAGATTTGACTACGTGTGTAAGCTGGAAGTTGTTTCTCGTCAGATATACTGTGCTTGCTTGTTTGTTTTTTAAAGGCTGTGCTTTTTTGTTTGTTCTTTCCTCTTTATGTTTTCTAATATATTTTAAAAACATTTCTTTGAAACTTGTGAGTTGTCTTATTGTAGCCAAAAAGGCAGGGTTAAAAAAAAAAAAGAAATGAACAGGTTGCTTACCTGTAACTGTAGTTCTTCGAGTGGTCATCTGTGCCCTCACACACTAGGAGCTTTCGCGCCTGCGCGGTAGCGTTCGGAAGATTCTAGAGCTTAGTAGCTTGGCGGGAACCCCTCCCCCATGCTGGTACTGCACATGCTCCTCCTGCCGAGCAATGGTCACTCCTCAGTTCTGTCATCCGCCGTAGTAACACAGGGACCTGAAAGAGAGGGGAAGGCAGGACGGATGTGTGTGAGGGCACAGATGACCACTCGAAGAACTACAGTTACAGGTAAGCAACCTGTTCTTCTTCTTCATGGTCTCTGTGCCTTCACACACTAGGAGACTGTGTAGCTTATCGGTTGGATGGTGGGTCAGGTCCTAGAGAACGGAAGCAAGCACCTCACGTCCAAACCGAGCATCTCTGCGTGACCGGCAGTCGAGCCTGTAGTGGTGCACGAAGGTCGATGGCTGAGACCAGGTCGCCACACGGCAGAGTTCATGCAAGTCAACTCCTCGCAGGAGGGCAGCAGATGTAGCCACGGCCCTGGTGGAATGGGCCCGAAGGAAGGCTGGCGGAGGCTTCCTGGCGAGCTCATACGCCAGCTGTATAGTCTGTACCACCCACTTGGAGAAGTGCTGGATGGATACCTTCTGGCCCCTTCGAGTCCTGCCGCATCACACAAAAAAGGTGCAGAGTCTGTCTGAAGGGGGCAGTCCTGTCCGTGTAAAATGCCAGGGCCCGACGAACATCCAAGGAGTGAAGGGACCGCTTCAACGGTGTCATCGGGTTCAGGAAGAAGGTCAGTAGGATGATGTCCTGGCTGAGATGGAAGTTGGACACCACCTTCGGTAAAAAAGAAATGTCCGGTTGGAGAATGACCTTGTCTCTGTGAAAGACGAGATATGGCTCGTCAGACTGTAAAGCTGTCAGCTCCCCTGTGTGCCTGGCCGAGGTGACAGCCACCAGAAAGGCAGTCTTCAGCATAAGCAGCCTGTCATCAGCAGTTGCCATAGGCTCGAAGGACGGTCTCGTCAGCTGCGATAGCACCAGAGATAGGGACCACGGCGGTAGCGGCGGCAATACCGGTGGGTATAGGTGCTGTAGGCCCTTCAGGAACTGCTTGACAGTACCATCTCGAAAGAGAGCTGCCGACGGGGATCGTGGCGGTTGGTATGCCACGATCGCGGCGAGGTACACCTTCAAGAATGGGAAGGTTAGACCCTCCTGTCAAAGGTGCAAAAGGAAATGGAGCACGGTAGGCAGGTTGACAGGCGATACCGGCTCCCTCCTTTCCTCAGCGAAGGCCACGAAGCGTCGTCACTTGTAGTGGTAGTTGCAGTGTGTCGACTCCTTCCTGGCCGCTGTCAATACGTTGCCGATGATGGGGTCGGCTATGGTGATATCCTCCAGGCATGGAGGGCCAGGAGCGGCAGGTCTGGGTGGAGTACGAGGCCGTCTGAGTGGGACAGCAGGTCCGGTGTCGACGGGAGCCTGAGAAGTCGGTCGCGCGTGGCCTGGAGCAGGGGAGCGAACCAGTGCTGCCTCGGCCAGTATGGGGCCACGAGGACAACGTCTGCTCGGTCGGCGAGGATCTTGGATATCACTCGGCCGAGGAGGGGAAATGGAGGGAACGTGTAGAGGAGCCCCTTGTTCCACCGGAACTGGAAGGCATCGCCCATGGACCCTCGATCGTGACCAGCCCTCGAGCAGAACCGGCATCACTTCGCGTTCTTGCTGGTTGCGAAGAGGTCGATCGTCGGCTCGCCCCAGCAGTCTTGCATCATCTTGAATGCCATGTCGGAGAGGGACCACTCGTGGTGGGAAGAGGTGTCCCTGCTGAGGGCACCCGCCGTGGTGTTCTCCTGCCCGGCCAGGTGAACAGCCACTGGATGGATCCGTAACGGAATGCACCAGTCCCAAAGGTTGAGGGCGATGTTGAGGAGGGTGGTTGAATGAGTCCCTCCTTGCCTGTTGACGTAGCAGACTGCCATCATGTTGTCCGTCAGGATCAGCACCGTTCGGCCCATCACGAGATGGTGAAATGCCCTCAGAGCCTTCCAAATGGCGAGGAGTTCCAGGGCGAGGAGTTCCAGGGTGTTGATGTGGAGGACGGTCTGGTCGTTGATCCACCGGCCCTGGACTCTGAGTTCGTTGCAGTGAGCTCCCCAGCCGTGGAGGGACACATCTGTCGTTACCGTGACCCGTGGAGCCGCTTCGCGGAAAGGCATCCCTGATAGGAGGTGGTCGTAAGACTGCCACCATAGCAGGGATGGACGGACCTGCGGCGGTAGTTGCAGTCGCAGCCTCTGGCTGTCTTGCAGCAGATTGAAGGCTTGGACAAACCAGTGCTGGAGAGGTCTTGCACGCAGCCTGGACAGATAGGTCACGGCGGTGGTGGAAGCCATGTAGCCGAGGAGCTACTGGATTCTCCTGGCTACAGCCAGATGTGCTGGGATGTGTATAGATTAACTTTTTGCAAGCTACCATGTCCTATGGCAAGTGTCCACTCTAATTGGCAGTAGTCCTCCAAGGTGCATTGGCATATGTAATCTAAAGAGCACCTAGGGCAAGCATGGAAGTTGTGCCCCTACCTTCTTACCCCCACCCCCACTACCCCTACCACTACCTGTATGGCTTTTTTGCGCCCTCCTGCCAGCATTGGCACCTAGGGCACATATCCTACCTGCCCTACCTGCAGCCTTGACCTGCTTCTCGATCCTTCCAGCTGTAGAGACCAGGATCCTCCTCATACTAAACTGTTATAGTGCTACATTCCACTTTAACAGTCATGCCAACATCCTGAGGAATTCTGGGGTTTGTAGTTTAGTGAGGCCCAAGAACTCTCTGGCTGAGAATTCTAAATGCTCCCCAATTGCAAATCACAGCATTCCATAGGATGTTGCCATGGCAGTAAAAGTGGAATATAGCACCATAGCAGTACAGTGTGATAGGGCTTCAGGAATTAAACTTGTGACCTTCTGCACACAAAGAAAAGAATTCTTACCTGTAAGACTGGTTCCTCAAATTCTTCAACCATGACACAGAACCAGGTGTTTATACGTCTTTGCTCCATTTTTTCTTATCACAAGTTATTACGTTGTTCTAGTATTGTTAGCTTCTTGTTCCTAGATATACCTACGGTGAGCCAGAGATTCAACACCTTTCACTGGCTTTCAGGATTTCAAAAATCAGCATTGCCCACATGTGTATTTTCCAATTGTATTTTCATAGACACATGATTTTGTTCGTGTTGTGTGCCTTCAAGTTGTTTCTGAGTTATGGCAACTCTAAGGCAACCCTTTCACAGGGCTGTTTTTGGCAAGAAGCATGCCAGTGCTTTCGTCTGAAGCTGAGAGAGTCTGGTTGTCCAAGATCACGCAGTGGGTCTCCACAGCAAAGTGGGGATTCCAGCTCTGGCCTCCAAGAGTCCTAGGCCATTTCTGCACTAGACTGTTATAGTGCTATTATTCCACTTTCAACATCCTATGGAATCCTGGGGTTTGCAGTGTGGCTTGTGACACTTTGAAAGCTGAATTCTACCTTTCAACATTTGAAGGAAATCTTCATTTTCATCTCATACTCCCACCATCCTTCACCATTAGATGTGCTGGCTATGGCTGACAGCTGTTACAGTCTAGGAAGCAACATTTTCCCCACCCCTGGTTTCTATACATTTCTTTTTTAAAATTAAAGAAAAGATGCATGTTGTACAATTACTACGTCCATCTTGCAATTGCAATATACAGAATCCGTAGTCATTTAAGACAAATAATAAGAAAATAAGACCTAACATCTACATCTATTATTAAGTAAGCTTATTATTAAGTAAGTAATTTGTGTTATCAGTGAAAAAACTTGTAGTTAATAATTAAAATTGGATAAACATTAAATATAAAGAACAAATAATGAAAAAAACAGAAACAACCAAAACAGCAGCAACATCTGCTACAAAAAGAAAGAAAAGAAAAAAGGTGACTGTTTTCAATCAGTGATGGGTGCTTACCTGTATTACTATTCCCTTGAAAGAACTCATGCAACACAATCAATGGTTTCTATACATTTGTGGCCTATACACATAAGGTCTTAGAAAACACACGCCATTTCTGCACCACACTGTTATAGTGCTATGATTCCACTTTCAACATCCTATGGATTCCTGGGGTTTGTAGTTTAGGAAGGGGCATTTAGAATTCTCAACCAGTGAGCTCTTTGGCCTCAGTGAACTAGAAACCCCAGAATTCCACAGGAGGTTGAAAGTGGAATGATAGCACTATAACAGTGTAGGGCGGAAATGGCCACAAGGCAACAAAGACCAGGAAAATCGAAATATAGGTGAGTTTGCTAAGGTATAAGCCATTGCTCACCACCACCTCCATCTCCTCTCAGTCCTTCTCCAGCAAGAGTGACTGTGTTGTTGGGCACATTACACCTGTATAAAACTGCTTCACTCCTACAGTACTTGACTGGTGTGATTCTAGACAGCCAGAGCAGACAGTTAGAGTGATCTAAGACATTTGCCAAGAGGCAAGTAATAAATAACATCTCAGTAGGGATCTGAGGCTTATCTTGGCCAAAAGGAATCACTTGGTGAAGAATAATATGCTTTTCAGTTGCATCTTTGAACCCAATAAGCTTTCTTGTGTCCCAAGGTTGGGGAAAAAGGTGGGAGAACAGAGTAACAACAAAAGTATACACAAAAGACAATGAAACTGACTGTGAAATATTACTTTTCTGTGGTGGGTAGCAGATATCTTTGAAAGGATTGTTCCTCTCATTTGCTGTTGATACTCAAGAATATACAAATTAAGCCTGAAGCTCACTCTTCATTGAGGAGACTTCTGCTTCCAGTTTTTAGTGGTGTCACGGCAAATACACACACACACAAATAAGGAGTGTGAAATGCTCAGAAGCCCCAGAAGTAAAAGTTATGACTTAGACACAGCTAGAGATGTGAAGGCCTAGGGGGGAAAATGGAAAAATTAGGGAAAAAACTGTTTTTTCCCCTGAAGACTTTTTGTTTGTTTTTTCCAAAAAATTGAAAAAAGGAAGAAAATCAATTATGGAGAGTTTTATTTTAGCATAATGAATGTTGCAAAACAGGAGTCGAGAAACTCCTGCTGATAAAAAGAAATAAAAACTCCTGCTTGCTTTAGACTTCATGCCTGCTTCACGTAGCAAGTAACAAAACACTGCTGAGGTCATACTAGCAGATTGACTACGTTTATTAGTAAAAAAAAGATTTTCAAAACAGCCTAAGTTACAGAAGCAAAATCTATTCTGCCGAACATCATGGCAGATCAGCAACAGAGTGCAAAGAGAAAAGAACAGAGAGACTTTTACACAAGGCATGGGGTTTATATGATATGCAGTAAACATGCTTTAGGCACCTTCACCTCACGACAACAAGCGTGAATAACAAGTTCATAGCCATAACATGTCATGTAGCAAAAACACATATGATGGCGCAGCTGGGGCCATTTCCCGGGACAAGCTGATAACGCTGAGGAAAAGTTTCCCATGGAACTGGCTAGCCATAACAACAGGTTTGTAACAGTTTGCGTTCTCACACACACACACACAAGAGCTGTGAGAAATTTGTGGAGCAAGGAGTCCATTATGCATCCACATAATGCAACACTCCCCTACTCCTTGTGGAAAAATTTTAGTCACATATTTAGCCACTTTGGACTGGAAGCTTTGTCAATCCCAGTTACTCACAAGCTGACCAAATGTCTCAGCAGATAGTGGTTTAGTAAACACATCAGCTAAGTTACATTCTGAAGGCACATAAGTGAGAGATCCTTTCCCATCTCGTAAAAACAACTTTACATTGTGAAACTTAATGTCAATATGCTTTGAGTGAGAGGAAGTTCTGTCAGAACTTGCCATGTGAATACAGGCTTGTGAATCACAATATATTTGTACTGATTGTGGAATATGGATTTCCAGATCTTTTAACAACTGTATGAACCACTCTAGTTCAGTACAGAGTGTAGACAAACTCCACTACAGCCTCCATTGTTGACAAAGATAAACATGTTTGTTTCCTAGTTTTCCAATCAATAACCACTCCACTGTAAATGATAACATAACCAGATGTGCTCTTGCGATCTGACACATCTTCTGCAAAATCACTATCAGAGTAACACACCAATGTAGGCTGTTCTTTGGGAAAAATACACAAACAATACTCCAAAGAACCTTTCAGGTACCTAAGCACTTTTTTCCCACACCTTGCCAATGATACTGGGTAGGCTTAGCACACGCTCTGCCCAAAATGTTTACACTTAGAGCAATATCAGGGCGGCAGGTACTTGCTAAGTAAAAGAATCCCATGACAGATTGATACAGATGTATGTCAGGAAACATTTCATCACCAATGTTTTTCATAAACCCAGGTACCATAGGCGTTTTTACAGCCTTGCAGTCAGTCATGTTGCATTTTTTTTAACAACTTCACAATCTTTTGTTTCTGACACAGCAGAAAACCATTTTTGACTTGTTGTACTTCAATTCCTAGAAAGTTTTGAACTGGACCCAGATTTTTGACTTGGAATTTTTTCCCAGTTCATTCTCAAACACTTGTGCTTGATTTTGTGTAGCAGAAACTAAACACAAATCATCCACATAGGCAAGGAGAATTTCTATACTTTCCCCTTTCCCTCGGACAATAACAGGGATAGCAACACTTTGTTTGAAACCACACGCCTGCAGAGCATTGTGTAAACAAACATTCCAACATCTGGCTGATTGTTTCAGACCAAAAAAGGGAATTTTTCAGTTTCCAAACATGAGACTTTTTTCCTTCAACTTCAAACCCATCAGGTTGGAGCATATAAACCTCTTCTTCCAAATCAGCATTGAGATAGGCAGTAGTGATATCAAAATGTGTCAGCACAGCATTCATTTGAGCTGCCAGGGAAAAAACCAATCTAAAGACTGCGGTTTTGCTGTGGGACTGTAGATTTCATCATAACTGGCATCACTTTGTAAAAATCCACGCGCGACCAAACGTGCTTTATGTTTCACTTGCCCATCAGCAGAGGTCTTTAGCTTGTAAACCCATTTACTGTCAATTGGTTTCACACCTTTGGGTAATTTACACAGAGAATACACATTGTGCTGAGCAATTGAATCCATCTCACTTTGCATGGCATCCCACCAGGGCTGAGCCTGTCGCTCAGGCAATCTTTCAAGAGAAGCAAAATTCTCCGGTTCAGAAGCTACAGCTGCACACACACGGACTGCCTGAGCGTCAGGGAAACGACGCGGGGGATGCCTTTTGTTTTTCTTTTTATCTTCTGAGGATGGGTTGACTCTGTGAGGTGCCTTCCCCCTCCTCAGCACTTCGTGACCTTTTAACTGAATACTTTCGCTCTCTCTCCCCTGTGCTAGACTCAGCCACATCGCTTACAGCTCTCCCCTTCGCAAGCTCTCTCCCCTTTTTTTAACCCTCGAGGGCCTGGGAGTGGAGACTGAGGGGGTTGAAATGGCTGCGCTGCAGGCTGGCTAGACACAGGAAGAAGAATTTCAAAGCATTTTAACACGTGCCCAGTTTGCGTGTTCCTCGAAGGAGGCATTTCTTGACACAACACAGGAATTACCACCAGCATGAAACGATACCCTTTACAAAAATTCTCATAACCAACAAAACGCAGATGCTGGGCTTTTGGCTCTCCTTTTTTCCTTTGACTTTTGGAATGTGCACCCAGGCAAAACTCCCAAACACCTTCATGTGAGCAATGGAAGGCTGTTTATTATACAGATACTCATAGGGGGTTGCATTGATTACACTACTCCAGAGCCTATTGTGTATGTAACAGGCAGTCAGAACTGCTTCACCCCAAAAACTCAGAGGCAGATCTGCATCAGTTAGCAGACTGTGCATCAGAGTTTGTAAAACTCCTGCATTGCGCTCAGCCACTCCATTTTGGTGAGGAGAATAGCTGGCAGTTGTCCTGTGAATGATCCCTTTCTTTTTGAACCACTGTTGCATGTTTTACAAGAATTCAGCTCCCCTATCAGTTTGCAACTTTTGAAGAGAGCAACCAAACTGCCTCTCAATCAGGGAACACCAATTCTTGAGGACTTGACACACATCAGACTTTTGCTTCAACACATAGCAGAAAATGTACCTGCTAAAATCATCTACGAAGAGACAGAAATTCACCCCCTCCGAGTGATTGTTTACTGAGGGGCCCTACAATGTCACAATGAACCAACTGGAATGGAGCAGTTGCACACGGGAACTAACCCGTGGTGCTGGCAGCTGCTTGGACTTGGTTTGCTTGCAAATTGCACAGTCAAGGAACACACTACAAGACTTCAAAGAACACCCTTTACAGCAACCTGCCAACTTTTTTAACACTGGAAAACTCGCAATGCCCCATGCGACGATGCATGAGATGAATGCATTCATGGTGTTGTGGAGTATTAGCATACACATTACACACAGTATGTCTTGTTTCAAGGAAGAACAGCCTTTCTTCCCGTGTAGCCACAGCACACACCTCCCCATCTTTGAGCACTTTGCCCTGTTTTCCACAGAACTCAACCTTAAACCCAGATTCTGTCAGCTGCCCCACAGATAACAGACAGAAATCAAGAGAGGGCACATACAAAACATTTTTCAAACACATATCAAGTGCTGGGACATAGGCAATCCCTTCACCACAAACCTCAACTTTTTTCCCATCTGCCAAAAAAACCTTTGAAACACTGGCAGAATTTAAGTCACTGAACAAGTCTTTTGAATTGACGAGATGCTGGAACACCCGCTGTCCAGGAGCCAGGCTGGGTCTGGGACTTCTGCATCTTGGGGACCTTCAGAAACAGCTACAGCAACACGTAACCGTCCCCTGGCACGACCTGCCTTGTTCCCTCTATTCTGGAACCTCGGAAACCGGCTCTACTGGTACTTTGCTCCCCTTGCTTCAGAAGTGGGAATCACGCCTGAGGTGTGAAGCAGATCCACAGCGAAAACATCTCCGGACAGCATGGGCATGCACCAGCCCCTCCTCACTGCGATCAGCAGCTGAAGATTTTCTTACCGGAGCAGCTTCTCCGCTGAAGCCTGGGGTGGGAGGTGCCGCATTCCTGGCTCGCTTGTCTTCTTCCTCCATCAGCCGGGCAGAAACCATGGAGACAGTCAAATCCCTTTCTGGCACGGACTGGAGTGAAGAAACGACTAGTTCCCAGGAAGCATCAAGGGAATTTAAAAACAGAATACCCTGTCACTCTCAGGCAAAACCTTGCCCTCTCTCGGAGTGATGAAAACAGCTCTGAAAAAACTGTCAAATGCTCCCCCATCGAGGTGCCTGGGGTCCATTTGGTATTGTAAAGTCTATGAGACAAAGCATACTTTGCTGCTCCAGATTCACTGAGATGTATATCTCGAGTTTGACCCATCCTTGACGTGGAGTATTAAGGTCCCTGATGTGCGTGAGCTGGTCATCTTCCACAGCCAGGAAGAGCATAGACATGGCTCGTTAGTTGCAGCCTGAATCTGAGCTGCTGTACCTTGCAATGAAACAGGATCAGTAAACGCTCCCCACAGACCCTCGGCCCGCAGTATTTTTCCATTCTCGCTGACCATGCAAGGAGTTTGACCCGTTGAGCTTCACAAGGGGCAAACCCCCAGGCACTGGTTGAGCCATGGTAGAACCAGCTAAAAACTTATTCAAAAACACTCCCCAGCAGGCATAACTTAAAGCAGGACTCAGAACAAGGTCGATGGCTCCAACCATCCTCTCTACCATGTTGCAAAACATGAGTCGAGAAACTCCTGCTGATAAAAAGAAATAAAAACTCCTGCTTGCTTTAGACTTCATGCCTGCTTCACGTAGCAAGTAACAAAACACTGCTGAGGTCATACTAGCAGATTGACTACGTTTATTAGTAAAAAAAAGATTTTCAAAACAGCCTAAGTTACAGAAGCAAAATCTATTCTGCCGAACATCATGGCAGATCAGCAACAGAGTGCAAAGAGAAAAGAACAGAGAGACTTTTACACAAGGCATGGGGTTTATATGATATGCAGTAAACATGCTTTAGGCACCTTCACCTCACGACAACAAGCGTGAATAACAAGTTCATAGCCATAACATGTCATGTAGCAAAAACACATATGATGGCGCAGCTGTGTGCCAGTTCCGGACAAGCTGATAACGCTGAGGAAAAGTTTCCCATGGAACTGGCTAGCCATAATAACAGGTTTGTAACAGTTTGCGTTCTCACACACACACACACAAGAGCTGTGAGAAATTTGTGGAGCAAGGAGTCCATTATGCATCCACATAATGCAACAATGAATAAAATCTTTAATCCAGGGTGTTCATATATTCTCCAAATAATTTCTAAAAACTATGTACAGTATCAGATCATTCTAATTTCTGTGCACTGAGGACAAGCAGGTCCTAGGTTACAAACTGAACTCTCCAATGCAAGATCAAGAAGCATTCCTTCCTTTAGGGAGGATTAGTCCGTCCCTCCTCTCTTCCACACACCTTTTTCACCTCAGTTTTTCTTATGGGAATGGGTACTTTATGTCTATTTGATACTGTGGAGAAGAAATATAAATAATTTTCTTTGTTACTAAAGTTGATGGTTTCTTCTGGTTTTCCCCCCCACCTGCTCCACATAAACTAGCAAAACCAAAAGAGGTTCCCTACCTTCAGGAGACTGTTGCTCCATTTGTTACCATATATATATATATATATATACACACACACACACACATACACATACATACATACATATACATACATACACAATACACACACACATAAATATTTTAAAAAGGAAATTCTGTTTGTAATAATTGTTTGAATACACTATATTTTTAATATACCAATTGTGATAATTTTATGCCAGATCAAATTGTACATAGTCATGTTTTATGTTCCTAAAGTAACAGAGTCACTTTCAAGTTGTAAAAAGGGCTAATATTGCATTGTTTTCAATTTTTCTGAAAATTTCCATTTGCTTCTGAGAAAAAAACCCCCAGAAAAAATGTTTTTTTTAACATGGCTTCAAAATGTCTGGAAATTTTACATCTCTAGACACAGCAATGGAGAAATCCCATGAAGCATTAGCACAAGTTAGGTTAGGGAATGTATAGGCCTCTAGATGTTCTTAGACTTCAGCTACTATTTAGAGAAGCCAAGAAAAGTTTGTGCTCTTGCTCGGGAAACCTCCACTGGCCTCTCAGAGCTGAAAGACAGTGAGAGGGATGCAGGCAGAGCCCTCAACAGAAGAGTCTATTCCTTCTGCTACAGCAGCTTCAGAGAAAACAAAGGTAGAGACAGTCATCAGCTAGGAGGGAATGTCCTTGTGTCTGTCCCAAAAGTTGTCTACCTCTTGAGAGAAAGGCCATATAAAACTCTGAGTGAGGAAAAAGTTTCTGGAACTATTGACTTTCCTCAGTACACAGCAGTCATGTAGGGATGAGGGGTGGGGAGGTGATTCATTCTGGGCGGCATTGCTTTTGGGGCGTCCCAGCCCGTAGCCATCCCACCGCACACCCTGGGTATGCCCCTGCCCACATTAACCATGACCCCATGCACCACAGCCACGACCCCATGCACAGTGGCCACACCTCTCATGCCATAGTCCCCTCTTCCCGCCCCCCCCACACCCCAAGCTCCGCCACTGGTACACAATTTCTGATGGAGAAAGAGGGCCGAACAGTCTGCACAGACATGATATATTGGAACTCACTGGATTTCTTATCAGGGAGATTGTTGTCCTTTCTGTATCTGTTGAGAGAGAAAGAGATCTGGTTCAGTTAATCTCTTGGCCTACTGAGGGGCAACTACCTCTATTAAATCTGATATACAGTGACCTGAAATGGAATTCAAGCACTTGAACAACAGGCAAGTTTTGAAGGGTTTTCCTCATCATTTTGTGGGAATGCTGAAGTCTTTCCCCCCTCCAACTGCACAATTACCTCTCAGCTACCTCGTTTGTGTTATGGGAGCATATCTTTTGGGAATTACTTCATCTTGAGTCCCATTTTGGTAGAAAGATGGGGTATAAATCAAATGCATGTGTATGTACCCTGAGTACCTGATAAAGAAACTGACACTCTACAGCAGAGCTTTCCAAACTTTTCATGTTGGTGACACACTTTTGAGATATGCATCATTTTGTGACACAGTAATTCAGTTTTACTAGCAAACCAGAGTTTAAACTAACCCCTTATAAGAGGTACAGATGCATTGTAATAACAAAATGTATGGGTACACAACATATCTCATGAAAACCTTTCATATATTTTTAAAAATATATGATTTATAAATAATGACATACACTTTCAAGATTGTAGGTGACACACTTACACTCTTCAGGTGACACACTTACACTCTTCAGGTGACACACTAACATGTTGCAGCATTTGGAAAGCCCTGCTCTACACTGCAATGGGTGGATTTTGCCTCATGGGTGCTTATTATTGCTGTTGTTGTGTGCATTTCTGAGTTATGATAGCACTAAGGTTACCCTATCATGGGGTTTTCTTGGCAAGATTTGTTCAAAGCAGGTTTCCCCATGCCTTGCTCAGAGGCTGAGAGAGTGTGACATATCCAAGGTCACCCAGTGGGTTTTCATGGCTGAGCAGGGATTTGAATCTGGTTTCCCAGTATCCCAGTACAATATTCAAAAAACTACACCACACTGGCCTATGGATGCAGACTCTGTGTAAGATACTCTGAGTGGAACAAGCTAGCACAGTATTCAAAAACATAGCTGTGTTGTTTCAGACTAAAAGATACAAAGAAATTCTGTAGCACCATTTAGACTGGGGAAAAAAATGAAATTTCTCATGAAAGTTTTAGTGGACTCCAGTCCATTTCATCAGATGCATGGCTTGCTGATGGCTTTCCCATGCATCGGATGAAATGGATCAGAATCACAAAACTTTATGGCAAAAATGTATTTTTCTCAGTTAGGCCGTTCTATCTTTTTAGGCTGATGCAAAAGAACATTTCACGCATGACAAAAAGGTGGGAGAACTGGCCTGTATTCTTTCAGGTGTCTTCCTTGCTTGAAGAGCAATGTGGCGTTGAGGAGGACCTCTTAATCCCTTGACAGGACTCAGGATGGAAAAAAAGGGGGGCTTTCATAAAGGAAACCATTAATATTTTCTTCAGGCCAGAATGTCATTAAAAAGTATTCTCTCATGTGCTGTCACAGAATTGTTTCTGTGGTCCATCTGAGGCTGACATGTCATGTTTGTCTGCCAGTACTGTCATCTTCCATAGGTTACTTACATCAGAGTCCTAAAGAAAGAAGAATGTTGGACTGGGAAAATGATTTCTGCCTTCATAGAATTCTGTGCTGTGAGGCAGTTATGATAGAACAATGGCTACCTGTCTGACCCAGACTATCTGCTCCAAGGGAGGACCCAGGGCAGCCAAAGGCTTGGGAAGGGCCCCCAGAACTGAGGTTGAAGAGGCGAAGTGCTGGCCTCTAATGCCACCAAGATGACCTGATCTACCTCCAAATGTCACAGTGGAAAGTCACCAACCATTATTGGAGAAGCTCAACTAGAGCTCCAGTACCCTTCTTCTCCCCATGGATAATTCTGGCCTCCAGTGCCCTAATGTCCAACTTGGGTTGGCAGGCATCATTAGATAAGGTCTGCCTGAATTGAGGATCTCATTTCAAGTGATCCTGATGCCCAGGAGCTGGTTAGCAGGAAATTGGATCAGGCCCATTTCACTTCAAGCAGGCTCACTAGTCTTGAGGAAATTCTTAACTGGATGACACAATTGCAAAATTTACAGTGCAAAATTGTCAGATCTCCAACTAGAGCCTAATTTATCTTCAGCTTTCCATCTACATAGCCTCAATATGCTGCTTTAACTTGTTAAATTAGTATATTTTCAATTTTGAATTGTAAATTGGTTTAAATTGTTTTACCACATTGAGATCCAATGATGCAAGCTGTGACATAATTAATAAATGGGATCTTGTTTATTACTGTGAAATTTAGGGTAAATTTATGAATGGAACATCTTAAAAGTTGCCCTGTTACCAGGACATCTACATTCCTGTTTGTGTGGAACTGAAAGGATGCAGCTTTTTCCCCCCAAAAGAAACTCCATCCCACCAAATGGGAAAAAAGAAACAATCAGAAAAAATGTTGTTCTAAAAACACATGTACTCTGAAGCACAGGGAACTTCCTAGAAGCCATTTTCCAACCTTGCAAAGGAAAAAATCAGCCATACACATCTCACAAGATAGAAAACTACCTCTCCTTATTTGCAGTTATGGCTGATTTTATGCTTTGCAAGATGATATACTGCCTCCTCCCACACTGGATTTTAAAACTATTTTTCAGCACTTTCAGTATTATGCATGGCTATGAGCCCTTAATCAATTAACATACTTCAAAGTGAAAAAATAATTTCCCATCTTAATGTAGAACAGGCCTCTAGCTAGTTTAAATGAAAAGTTCCAGTTTCCAAACTGGTTATCAGCAGCATCTTCCCCACCATTAGATCTTCAACCACCACGTTTGCATATTTTATCTCATTAGGCACTTACACTTCAGTATTGCTATTGTGTGCCTTCAAGTCACATCCAACTTATGGTGACCCTATCATGAAGTTTTCTGGAGCTGTGCGTGTAACATGCCCAGGGTCAGCCAGCAGGTTTCCACTGTTGAGCAGGGAATAGAACCCTGGTCTCCAGGGTCCTATAGTCCAATGCTTAATGTGTGGGGTTCCAGAAAGAAAGTCACCATCTATTAGTTAAAAGCCTACAGGTATGATGGCATGAATGATCATACAGGGAAAGAAAGCAAAGCGCAGGCCATTCAAGTATCTGAAGCGGTAGAAGAAAGTTCCTTGACTGGAACATATCCCATGTAGCAATTTACCCGCCTTTCTGAGGGTCAGAAATTTACTCCTGTGAGAAAGAGACATATCCAGAAACTACTGGACTTACATCTAAGGTATATACTGTCTCAGGGCACAACGACAACAACAACAAAAAATCTCTGGGGATCCTGTTTTTGGTGACATTAGAATGCAATGAAATGTTGCACTGATTAATAACCACCAGAACAATCCAATAACTGAAGATTTCAAAACCAAATCCTTTATTTTCACAACTGTATAAATGTGCTCCAAGTATTTATGTTCAAGACAAGTTTAAAAGAAACATGCTGAACAGCAAACTTGGTTCAGTTTGCTGGTGTATTAACTCCTCTCATCTGTTAAACTTAGTTACAATACCAGTCATGGTAAGATACATTTGAGTTCAAGAAGTGAAGCACGATGTTTATAGGTATTACAGCTTGTGCACACATGTTGCACTTCTGGCAAGAGATGCAGAGAGAGGTATGCACTGTAACACTGGAAACTAGGTTGATTCACTTTAAATAGCATCAATATCAATGTCATCTTCCTTGTTGTTTGCAGGCTTCACAGTTTCAACTTTAGGTACACTGGCAGTCTTGGAGTACACCACCTGCAAGAACAGGTATGGTTAGTTGATGTAATGCTGATGTTTCATGTTTGAGGCATTTCAGTAGACTGCAGTTTCTGTGTTAAGGGTCCAGTAAGCAACCATCATTTAGTGTACCGCAGTACACAGAATCACAGAGCTGGAAAAGCCGCAGAGCCCATCTCCCCCGCTGCAGAAAATTGAGCAACAGCACCCCCAGCGGATAATTGTCTAGCCTCATATGGTAACATATGATTGTACAGAAACAGAAAGGCTTGAAATAAATACTGCTATTATCACCTTTAATAAGATTTACAAGGCTCACAAGTTTTCTCCATAATATGTATTGTTTTGTATCCCCAGAATATATCATTCTGCATTTCACTGGTGCTAATTTCTCAGGTTTTTCACCACCATTCCTGATATTATTTATTTATTTGTACCCCCGCCTCTCCATATGGATCGAGGCGGCGAACAACTTACAAATAGCATGTATTTCTATACATGCCCCCGACAAGCTGGGTACTCATTTTAGCGACCTACAGAAGGATGCAAGGCTGAGTCAACCTTGGAGCCCCGACAGGATCGAACTCACAACCTTGTGGCTTGCAGTACTGGCATTTAACCACTGCACCACCAGGGCCAATGGCCACAATTCTGATTTAAACAAATGTAGATCCCTGGTCTTCTAACAATGAATTTCTTTCAAGATCAGAGCAAGACTGGGGAATTTTTCGAAAGAGAAGACTTCTATCCCTCTGGGGTTTCGGGGCGGGGGGCATTTGTACAGTTCACCCCCTCCCCACCAAGTGTCCTATTCTTGGACTAAATCAAAGGTTCACTGAGCAGGTCAGGTTTCCAAATGTGAAAACCAATGAAAATCCAAGTATCTGATTTATTTCCACATCCAGATTTTCAACAAGATATACAAAGACAATGTGTGTTTTAAATACATTTAAAAGGAAGATTATTATCTTCATTCCTACCTCAATATTTTCATCTTCTTCCTCCTCTTCTTCATTACCAGATGATTCCTCTTCAGCCTCTTTCAGCCATTTAATGAATGGCTCTGCTTTGACACGAATTTCTTTGGCAAGCTCTTTAGAGACATATTTCTTTGAGGCCTATAGGAGAAGACTCAAATTAGCAGTTGAAACAGCTAGTAGATCACCAAGCTGGAACATTTATGCAAAGCTATAAATATCTACAGTTAAAACACTTCTATATCATTATGCTTAAAGACAACTGGCACTAATTTATCCAAAACAAAGGTAGGTATACCAAAGATCCAGCACAATGAGTTGACCTAATCCACAGAAAAACTACGGCAAACAATGAGTTAAAAGCAGACACATACATCTCTGTTTCAATTTTGAGCTTACTGTTTTGTTTTTCAATGGGATATTTTTGAAGGAAGTTTCTTTCTGCAATTCATCTTTGACATTCGATTTTTTTTTTATTGCTTGCAGGTTCAACAATGAATACTGGTATTTGCCTTCACCAGTCATTTATTCTAGATCCCTAATTCTGGTAACTTCAGAGGCAAAAAACTAACACCTTGGAATATGCATTATAGAACTGAACCTGTGCACTTTTATCAGGAATACTGTAACGTCTACACTTATCCAGAGTTAAGGCAGCTCATAAAATCTATTTTGACGTGTTAACACTGACCTTTTCCGCCCAGCTCAAAATGACCTCTTCTTCCAGAAGATCTGCATCATACATTTCCTTCAAAATATGTGGAATTTTAGAAATCAGCTGAGACTGATGCATGGCTACCACACACTCCAAACCATGAAGAAGGTATCGCTGCGCTTTCTTGTTGTTGTGACAAAACTATGAAGTGAACAGGAAAGAATTAGAGAAATGCTAAGTCCATTTGGGCAGATCACCTACCTAGACCCCACAAGCAAATAGTTCTTTTACTCACAAAAAGGGCTTCTGAGTTCTTCAATCCCTACTCTGGCACCCTAGATTCTAGACAAGGTATGGAGAAGGGTGATTTTGGATGCTCCCTGCCCAGTGCTGAAACCAAGTGGGCTGCTATACTAGGGCACTTTTATTCTTCCTTGGACAGCCTACTGTACTTCTACCACTGGATGGAGAGATGAAGCTCTCTCTGTATGGATTCAGTAAATGAGAAGGTAAATTCTTCCCCCAACCCTGACTTCTCTACTTTTATTGCTAAATGTACAAGAAAGAGAACCTCCTGCGCATCCAGTAATGAAATGCACAGGCTGAAAAGAGGAAGGAAAAGGTGCTGATTTCCAAATTTACTATCTCACCACATTCTTTAGCCATGTTAAAACTTTTGAGAATTCACTTACACGCAAGAAATGGCGCCTGTATTTCTTTATCTGTTCTCTTATCTTTTCATCAAAGAGGACTTCAGTCAGCACCAGGGGGCCCATAGCTTTAACATCCAGTCTTTCTGCTTCTGCCACAATGTCTTTGTCAGAAGACTCAATGACACCCTCTTCTTTCTTTTTCTGAATGGAAAGAACAAAAAAGGATTTAAATCAAATGCTATTATACTTGCAACATAAGATTTATTCAGGAAGTTACTAACTGATGTATAGCTAAGACCAATTCTAGTGAACCAGCATGATGTAGCGGTTTAAACGCTGGACAATGATCCTTGGAAGCTCAGTCTGATTTCTCACTCAGCCATGGAAACCCACTGGATGGCCTTGGGCATGTCACACACTGTCAGCACTGTGACAGGTTCACCTTAGGGTTGTCTTAAGTTGGAAATGACTTGAAGGCACACAACAAGACCAGTTCACTTGTTAAAATAAACCATCCAGTCTTGCTGTGGCATTATATGATTTTAATCTGCTAACTATATAAAGGGAAAGGTAACTGAAATACTAACGCACACCAATATTTTTTTTACCTTAACAAAGTCAAATAATATATTGACTCTTTCTTCAATAGTCCTTTCTAGGTCATCAGTCAGTGTGAGAACTTTTGCATGATCACTGATTTCATCCATTCTGCGCCTCTGGGCTTCTTCAGTTGTGTCTTCACCCCAGTCATCATCATCCTCATCCTGAAAAATTTAGATTAATACAAAAGCAAGAAACACTTTTAGATAATAGTTCAACATATATTTCTCCCACCAGAAAGCAATATATAGGATTGAGAATGTTGTTACTTATGATCAGACCAAACGTTCCTTATCCATTCACTTTGGCCATATCTACTTACCACTATATTTGGAGGACTAAGTTCTTCTGGTGGGGCTGACTGTGGCGGTGGTGTCTCAGTATTAGACACAGAACCATTCTCTTTATCTTTGCCTTTCCTATTCTTCTTGTCTTTCTCTTTCTTGCCTGTACCAGACTCACTGCTCTCTGCAAACATTAATGAACCTCCAATCAACAGATGCTTTCAAACAGATGTGCACCTGAGCCTCTGTCAACTTTTAGTTTCAATCAACGAGCAAACACTTCTAAATATAGATCAGAAGTTTCCACTTTGCTACATGAAATGAAAATGATCTTAATTTAACTGAATTTGCAGAATTCTGGGGAACATTCTTGGTCTACAGTACAAGAAAAAGCCTGCAAGGCTGCCTTTTATAGACAACACATGGCATACATCTGACTCTTAGCAGTCTATTTTAAAAAAAACCCAGATCTTTCAGCTTCTAGATCCATACAACTCACGTGTTCTGATCCCAGCTGCCATGTGAACAGTTTTTGCAGAATAAAGTAAAATAGTACTGCTTAATGATTCTGTACAGGTCAATCAGTATAACCAGTATAAGTCACTGTTTTCACTTAAAAAAAAAACCTAGGTATCACAGTAAAAACCAAAGCATGAAGAGATTATCAAGACAGATTGAAATGTCACCTACTTTTAGTTACAAGGCTGATTTACTTTCTATGGCAGTACTGTAAGGATAACAGACAGCTAAGAATGAAGCAGTCATCTCATACAGACTAAATCCTGCAACTCTCATTAGACCTATCTAGCTTATCCATTGGTGAGGGAAAATGAAACCTCAAACATCTGGGGTGCACCAGTTTCTGGAAGGCTGAACTAGATAGCATGGTGTTTCTTTAAGGAGAAATTAGCTATTGTGATGTTCAAGTCCATATAACAGATGACCTCACCCACAGAGACCTCTGGAATAGGTTAGACTCTGTTTATTATAGCAAGCTTAAATTGAAGCAGACAACTAGGTATCCACCACAGAGTGTTGCTTGCAATGAAGTCTTAAAGCAGTACTAAACATTACTAATGACAGCCTTGTATCACAGACCAGTCCAAACATGCAAAGACATTTTCAACTGGCTGACGAGTAAAATGTTTCTTTTCACTCACCTTTTTAGGAAACACCAAAATCAGCAACCAATGCATTTACTTACCAGGTGGGTTTTTGAGAATGAACGTGCAGAGTTTATGGTTTGTGTCAAGCATGCCGCGATAGCCACAGGCTTTGCAAGAGTTACCAATAGTTTGTTTCTTAGGATTGACATGCTGCCAAAGAAAATAATAATTTTAATGCTACTTTGCTCTTTAATACCTATTCTGAAAAGCAGCTAAATGGGCTCCTTTGCTGCTTATAAACAATATATGTCATGCAAATATTTTATATGATCCTGTATTAGCTTCACTGTCTAGCAACCCCCTTCTTAGCTTGAGTAAGATGCAAGCTCAGGCCTTTAGGAACCCTAATATGGAGGACATTAAATATACCAAACCAAAAACTGACAGCGCTATCCTATGTGTCTCCCACTGACTTTAGTACAGGATCACATTCTGAACTACAGTAAGACCACAGAACTGTTTTCTAGTGCAAATGCAGGGGTGTGAAGTATTCATGAAAAGGCTGTCTTGCGCTTACTACAAATTTAGCTTAAAATTGATTTAATTTCCTCAAAAACGAGAGCACAAGGCAGTATACAAGGTAGTGTTCTTGTCCAGGACTGACCAGATAAAGAACTGCTTAAGAATCAGAGCTGCAAGGCTGTGCCCTGATAATATTATTATTTGCCTAAAATAAACAGAACGTGCAATCTCTTTAACAGCAAAAAACACGACCTACCAGATCAGTTTCAGGATTCTCACACTCAGGACAGAGAACAAATTTTTTAATGAACCCATCCAACATGTCTTGTAGCTTATTCGCCTCATGAGATCCATTGACAATGTAACGGTCATTCTTAACATCAAACTGGGTTTGCGCTCCCAGCTCACAACCAAAAAATTTGGTGGGATCTTTCAACAGAAAAAAAGACAGTCATGAGACTTTGCACGATCATTCTTTCCCACATCTATTTACAGATAAAGCATTACCAAGACTTCCCTCCCTCCCTCCCTCCAAAAAATCATGCTACATTTGATTGCGTAGAAACAATTCTTTCTCTACACATGAGAGCTTCCTTATAATATAGCCAATTACGTTACAATTCAGATTATATTTTCTCTGAACAACAGTAATAAACTGCATTACCACAGCATTTCTACACACTGCACATCCATTGTATCACTTCATTTTATGAAATACAGCACAAAGCAAACACTCTGAAGTTTCAGACAATGACTGTTAACTTTATACTCCACCTTTCCTGAAAACTGATAGTCAAGATGGCTTACAAATTCAAGTAAGTATAAAATAAGTATTGCACACAACAGAATTTGTCATCACTGTGACATAAGCTGAACATATATACTTCTCTCCTTTCTACTGCAAGGGCTACTGGGTTGCTGATGTAGGAATATAAAGCTAGAGCTATTGGGTTCCTGATGAAGGAATATGGAACCCAAGATTATCATGGCTACTGCCAGGATTCTTCTGCTTCCAAGTCACCCCCTCCTCAAATATAGGCAATCTGCATCCTCTCATGCTTACAGCGATTTCCACTAATGTAAAGAAGCCCAAAGAAAAACTGTATATGTCAACTTACACGTAGGAGGCCGATTAAGCGCCTTTGCAACGTCAACCATGTTGACTATAACTGTCTTTATCCCATTTCCTTTGCCCTCAACCTAAAGAAAAGAAATTTGGTTATATGTATGCCTCAAATGCAATCTAAGTCAAGTCAGAATTATTAGTCTTCACAAGTTTTAAACAGTGTAAATTCAAGCTGTGTGTTGAAGAGGTTAAACAGCTACCTTGGCAATCAGACGGGGCATTTTGTAGCGATAGAACTGATCGGACACACTGCGGTTGACATTGACAGACATTTTGGCTTATTAGTAGCTTTATCAATAAGATGAAGAGATCTTTGATTGCAACTTTTTGGTATCTTCTGTCTGGAGAAGACGTGATGACATAAACGACTGCAAGAGTTCTCGGTCTCTGACATGAAAAATTTTTCGCCACTGAGGCTGTGAGGTTCTTGCTTGTATGCTATATTTCCCCAATACAGGTACCAATGGCTGCGCAACAGCTCTGAAAGATTAAGAAAACAAGAATGTTTAGTTGTAATGGTACCTTAGCTGTAACTATATATACCATCTACGAAAGACGTACCCCTTGCCAATACTGCTCAGAAGCCAGTATTTTTCTTATCTGCTCCACTCATCTTAAAAGGTCTCACTTTTACCACAATGGAAATATTAGCAATTATGTTGAAGTACTGCATTTATTTTCTATTTTCTGAAGTACAACATCATCAGAATAAAGTGGCTCAACTTGATATTCACCCTTGTAAACAGCAGCCACTCTGACATGAAGTACCTCTACAACTACGGAAATTGCCATGCCCAGTACTAAAACCAAACAGCTGCAAAACTAACACACGGCTGAATGTCTGCTTGTTCTGTCCAGAACACTTCGAATAAAACTAGAAACCAGTAACACGGCAGGCCATCTTCATTATCAGACGCTATAATACTAACTATTTGTCATCTAGCTGCTCCACAGTCAGTAGGCGAGTAACATTTTTGATTCCAAGTTGCATCAGTTACTATGTGCCAGCACTTGTTTTTTGTAAAATAGATACCTGACACCAACTACTGATTTGTAAGACACTCTTGTGCTCAAGGGCATGTTGCTCCGACAAAGGAATCCTGGAATCACAACAGGGGCAGGATAGAAATTAAGAAACCACAAATGGAAAATGAACCTACAACTCTGAAAGAGCTAATTGCAACAGCATATCTGAATCACTCAATTAGCCGAAGCTCCCATGATAAACATCAACTGCCTTATTCTGTTCCACCACATTTACTCTCAAGGACCAAGACCTTTACTTAAGAAAAGGCCGTTTCATCTCTACCATATGACTTAAACACGTGGCTGCAGCTGTTAAGATTCCCCCTCCCCATCCAGTTCAGCCGCAAGGGAAATTCTGAGAGGAAAACATCAAATCAGGCCAGACAAACGCTGAAAGAGGCGGGGGCAGAAAAGAAAACCCGCTTTTTACCTGCCGGGAAGTAAAGCCATTCACAAGACCACGAGGCAGTGGCGTGTTTAATACTTCCTCTCCCTTTTTTTTTTTTAAAACAACCTCCTTCCCCTTCACCCCGCTGTCGGAATGACTCAGAAATGCAGCAATTAACCACTGAGTCAGCCCTAAATAGGAGGCGGCGGCGCCGAGACCGCGCGTGCGCCTCTCGCCTCTCCCAATCGTCCTCTTCCCTCGCGCGCGTGCGCGTCCCTCCCTCCGTCCCTCCCCCTTCTAAGAACACTTTTCCTCCCTCCCACCGTCGGTGTTCTTAGCACCCCTCCTCCCCCTCCCCACGCTGCGGGTTTAGGAACTGCGCCACAGAGAGCGAGCGAGCGAGCGCGCGCGCAAAGAAGCGATCGGCGGCTCGCGCACTTCCCTCTCCTCCCCCCCGCCGCTCACGCGCCCGCTCCGCCCCTCCCTCCCTTCGCCCCACAGCCGCATCACGAGGAAGGAGGCGCGGAGGACCTGGCAGCCGCCATCTTGTGGAGCAACGCGCGCCGGCGGAGGGGTGGGCGCGCGCTAAGAGAGAGAGAGAAAGAGACACACACACGGCACACGAAGGAGCGGGGAGAGAAAATAATGGCCGCGTTATTGTCCCCCCTCTCTTCCTCCCTCTCGGCCACCTTATTCCGCTCCTTCCTTCCCAATTAAAGCATTTTAAAAATCAATCTTCCACCTTTCTAGCAACGTGTCTCCCAAGAGGCACATTTCTATTAATTGAACTGCGAGAAGTCGGAGGGTGGGTTCGTTTTCCTCACAACCCTCGCCCTCCCCCCACCGCGTGTATTTCGTTTAAAACGAAACTTCCAGAAATTTATTCTTAGTATTGAGCTTCTGGGGCATTACAATGGACGGGCGGGGCAAGAAAGGGGTGCTTGCGAAGGAGTGGGCAGCGGGAGGAGAGGGGGCTGGGGACCCTCTCCTCCCGCCCACTCCCTCACAAGCGCCCCTCTCTCGGGTGCCGGTTTGCCCCATAAAGGCTTCGGCCCCGAAGTCCGGTCCCCTTTACTCAAACGGGAAGCCTTGCCCACCCCGGAGCCATTTCCAACCCTCCCCCTCGGTCCTTGCCGCACAATTCCCCGTATGTTCAACTGTCTCCCTCCCCCCCAACAACTTACCGTTTTCGTCCAATACAGACATAAACCCAACGCTGCTCGCCCCGGGCTGTGACGAAGCCGAATCGGTGCGAAGAGAACGATGGCGGCGGCGGGGTGTCACCGAGCACCTCGACGGGTTTGTGTGTGCGCGTACGAGAGCCTTATGTCCGGTGATGGAGAGCGGAGGAGGCGGACGCCACAACCGCCAGGAGAGGGGAAAGGGGGGGCTCCGAGAGTCCTCAGGCGGGCGGATTCAGCGGGAGCGGCTGCGCCGGTTACTCTGCCGGGAGGGAAATACAATCAGCTGAGGCAGCATTGTTAGAATTGGCGGCGGCGGGGGCGCGCCCGGGGAGGGGGGTGAGGAGGGGGCGGGCGCGCGCGCGCACAGCTGAACCCTGCCGTAGCGGCGGCATTAGGGTGTTAAAAAAAAAAAAAATTACGAGGGGGGAGGGACACGGCTATAATGGCCGCTGAGCACTTACCTCTAGAATGTTCTCGCGCCGACTGAACAACACCGTCGCCAAGGCTGGGATCAATCAGCCGCCGCGGAGGCCTCGCCTACGCCGCCCTCCTATTGGTTCAACGCTTGCCTTCCCGCTGATTCATTGGCTCCATGTACCTGCCAGTCATGGTGCCTGGATCCCGCCCCTTGTGTTCTCTCCACCCCGCCTCCAGCACCTCCGATCGAAGAACTACCAGCGCCCAAAAGGACATCGCGTTTACAAGTCGAGCCTAAGTCTCGCGAGAGTTGGGCTGAGGCGGGGGGGGGATAAGGATGAGTCAGTGCTTGGCTGAGGGAAACCAAAGGGAGCTAGATTTTTCTGCTTGTATGTTGAGAGGGGCAAGTTAGCAATTTTAAAACACGTTCTCCTGGGTATTTTTTGCAGACTGTTATTTCTGCCTTTATGTAAATTCTTAAAAATGTGCCGGGCAATGTGAAATGTAACTCATTTTCTTGTAGGATGGGGGAAAAAAATAAACAGTTGGCCCTCCATGTTTGCCGGTTTGACTTTCAGGGATTTGATTATTTGCGAGTTTCCTCAAATCCTCCCCCCACCATCTCAGGCACTTCTTTTCCAGGAGAGCCTTTCCTCTAGGCCAGTGGCTCTCAACCTGGGGGTCGAACGACCATTTCACAGGGGTCACCGCTCCTCAATTGTGCCCCCCCCTTTTAAAAGAAGGTGGCCTCACAGCCAGTGGGAGCAGTGCTTCTGAGACCCCTGCGCTGGGGTTCAAACTGCAAACCCCAGGATTCCATAGGATGGTGAAAGTGGAATAATAGTGCTATAACAGTCTAGTGCAGAAATAGCCAGGATGACTTTCTCCTCTCGCTTTTGTTGTGCATGGACCCTTGGCGCTTGCCACACGCACGTGTTGTGTTCTTCGCCCTGACTGTCTTGCATTCCTCGCTTTTTGTATGTTCAGCATCCACACTCCCTTTAAGGGAGGGAGGAAGGGAGTGACACAAAACGCGTCTGCTTATGCCGCCGCCATCTTTCCTCTCTCCCTGTCCTTTCCTCCCTGCGCCTCGTGTAAAATGCGGGCTGTTTCGGCATTGCCTTTGGGAGTGACTGGCTTTTTGAAGTGTGGAAACCCAACATTCAGAACTAGAACTGCTGCCTTAATTCTGGCATTGATGGACGCTTTCTGCGCTTAAAAAAAGGGGGAGGGTTACCAGTTTTTAGGCATTAGAAGTCTATCCAGAGCAGTGATTTAGGGCAGTGTTTCTAATCTATTTGATGTTGGAAATAACTAACTAACTAATAAATAATAACGAAAATGATTTTATGGTTGGGGGTCACCACAACATGAGGAACTGTATTAAGGGGTCGCGGCATTAGGAAGGTTGAGAACCACTGCTCTAGGCAGCTCCAGTCAGGCCCTGCAGCCCTTTTAAAAAGCCACCCTTGAACCCTCTCCTCCACCAGCTGCTGCCTGCCCACCTAAGGACAGCTCACACTGCAATTTCTTAGTGCAACGAATGGGCTCCTAATGCTACCCCAAGACCCGAGGAAGAAGATGGATGAGAGAGAGAAGAAGTACAGGGCCACCATACTGATCCAGCCCTTTCCCCTAAGCTTTCCTTGACCTGGTTGGGACCCTGGGTTTTCACCACCATGCCTCGGCTCCTTTCCCACAGACACACACACACTTGGATACTTCATTTTCCCACTCTTGTGGGGGTCCTGAGCCCCTAACCTTAGCAAATGTGGATGGCCAACTGTATTACTTTAAACCCATGGAGTCTGAATGTACCCTGTCTGCATCGATTTATTACCAGAGGAACCACTGAAGAAGGTGGGAAATGGAGCACTGGCAAACCTCCTGTGCTTAGGTCAGACTAGATGTGGCATTGTGTGAAATCGTGTCAGTAACTACGCTCGAAGCTATTATTTATGTGCACCACATTTCAAAGGAACATAAGAAAAGGCCTGCAAGATGATTCTGGGAAGCAAGGTCCTATAGTAGGGGTTTCATGCTACAGCCAGTACCAGGCACATATGTGCGCATTTACTGTTCAGAGAAAAAGACCTATGAGGAATGGGAAAGGATTGTATAATCCACCCCCACTTTACTATTTCGTAGCATTTGCTATCCGTCCTGGCCCACTTTTTAGCTACAGAATGAGGGAAGAGGTGGTGGTGCGTTGCCTCTTGAGACTTCAATTAAACTCTTGTAGACCTGCTTGAACTCCATCTTGGGAGAAAGACAGGATATAAATCCAGTGAATCAATCAGGCACAAGTGGGAAAATACTCAGGGCTGCCCCAGGGAGGGGTCCTCTTTGGCAACACCGGGGAAGCCTGATCTGCAACAGCTCAAACTCCCCCACTCACCAGCCTTGTTTTGAAAACTGTTCTGGGACTCCAATCACTTTAATCAGGATCTGGTTGCAAACACCACCCTACTCTCTCACTGGTGCCTTCTTGTCTTCACTGAAAAACTTTTTCTTTTATATAGGCTGAACAAAGTGCTCCAAATCTTGTATCTGGAGATGTGGGCCCTTCATAAAGACAGAAATGTGTGCAAAACATGTCATTTATGAATGTGGGCAGTATGCTAATTTTACAGAGAAATACATTGTACCGTTAACTGAAATAAGCACTTTCATTTGGTACTTAGGAAGAAAACAAACTTGTTGGTAGGTATTTCTTTCTTGTCAACCTTGCATGTCATGAATTTTGATTGTCCCTTATTGCTCTTTTGAAAACTTGGTAACTCTAGTACAGATTATGTGTTTAAGGCATTGACAGCAGCAAACATAATGGGAAGATTAAAGTCTGGCATTCCTATAAATCGTATCCTTAGTGATTTGCTGTTTTCTTTCCTAGTTGATTTTGTGAGTGCTGCTGTTGTCAAGTACCAAGTATGTATGTGCAGAATATTTACAGGGAAAAAAAATATGGTCAGGGTCCTTTAAAGAGGTAACAGGATGGAACAGTCGCTGGGAGTGGACTATGCGTATAGGTGAAGTGTGGTGCAAAGGGAAGATTTCTAGCCAGTTCAGGAGCATTTGTGGAAAGATGTGCATTTCTGAGCCTGCTTTTAGATACGTTTCAGAATTTAAGGCTGAGAGACAATTTAAAAGCTTCTCTTTAATTGGGAAACAAAGATAGGAATGCCTGCTTTTCCCTTTTACTTTAACAGAATTCACACTGCTAGTAACAATTGCTAATAACCATCAGGCATAAAATGTGTGTCTTAAAAATGCACTACTGATTTAAATGAAGCAGGGCATATTTGTTCTGAAATATTCGTGCATAGGAGTAATTTTTCTTGTGTTTTCTGTGCTCTTGATATGAAATCATGTGCATTTATTTATTCAGACTATAGGGTAGAATATACGGTGATCTCATTTCATGCCTCTGCCTATAACATGAGATAAGCCTATACTTTGACCCACATTCTCAGAGCTAAATTTTGCTGAGTTGTCCAAGGCCACCTGCTGAATAGAAAACTACTCCAATCGCAACTGTAGCTGCTCAGCTATCAAGGAATGAGCAAGTAATAATTTCTACTGTATTTCACTATTTTCAGTAGAGCAGATACTGTGGAATTTGGTAGCAGAAGACAGAAGATTGATGAGGTCTTCATTATTACTGCATTTGTCCCCTGCCTGTGGTGACTGTTTCTTCCATGTAAGTGGGGTGGTGAATTTGCCCTGGATTTTAGTCCTAATAAACAAACTATTCAGAAGGTTAAGCCCTACTCCTAAATTAGGTGCAATATTATTATTTTTACTAAATCTCAGAGTGGACTCCCTGTCCTGATGACTTGAAAGTCAGAAACCATTACTCTCCACATCCTCAAAAGTATGAAATGGAGCATGTATAGCTAACATCTTTTCTTCTCTGTACCTGTTACTAATCCTCCCAGTTCCACTCTGGCAGTATCGTATTTAGACTGCTGCAGCTCTGGCTTGAACATTTTGCTGGATATAGGAACCACTTTCCTGCACCTCTGTTCTTGAGTTCCATCAGAAAGTGCTACTAGCAATGTTCCTTAGTAATGTCTGAAAGGGCCTCAGATAGAGAACTTGCTTAGCTTCTTCATGGAAGATGTGCAGATTTTCATAGCCTGGGAAGCAGAAAAGAGAGAGAAGGGGAATAATGAAGTGAAAGCTGATTGTTAGGCACAAATCCTTTTGCTTTCTCTGTAAAGGCACCTTAGTAACTTTCCCCCAAATCAGCAGAATACAGTAGTTCTTTATAACTAGTGATGAAGACAGTTTTCAGCTTAGTAATATATGCAGATTTCTTCATCAATGGGAATGAAAGAATTTGAGATTTTTAAAAAATTGAATGTGGGAGAAAGCAAAATTGACAATCTTTTATCTCTGCATCCTGTAGAACTGTGTTTAAAAATCTGTGTTAGCATCCTTGTGTATTCTATGTGCCCTGACCAGTATGGTGGGGGTGCAGTGGGGAGGAGAGAGAATCATTTGCTTCTCTGCCTCAGGCAGCAAAATGTCTTGGACTAGTCTGCTGCATACAAAATCAACCCAAATGTTAATTTAAAAAAAAAAATCTAAAAATGAAAATACTCTTTCTCGATTTACCAGCAGCACAACAACACTGTGCCTTCAAGGCTCAGTGGAGACAAACAGTGTCAATGGCAATGAAAGCTGCTGAGAGATCTAAGAAAACTTCCAAGGATGCATTCTTCTGGAGAAGTTTTGCCTGGAAGTCTCCTGCTCTTTGTTCATTGCGCTATTGCCCTCTCCTTCAACTTTGTCCCTCTTTAACAAAACTGTTTCTGAATGAGAGTAGCCTTGCCTCAGTGCACTTTGGCTGCCACCTGATGTCTTAATACAGAAAATGGCTGTTCACCATAGAGCCCAGTTTTTTCCATAGAAAAGTACTTTGTATTACTATATTGTTAGTCTGTGCTGCATTTTAAAATGGTAGTGCTGAGCACTGAACTGAATACAAGTTACTTCACTGTTGGTTCTAATTTAATTTCTTCAGAGCTATGTTAATGTGATTGCTGGTAAAACTGGAATCTAGCCTTCTGCCATGTGTGTGGGGATTATGCAAAAGTGTCCAGAGTATGAATGGAATTCCAATAATTTTAGCATATAAAAGAAATCCTTTTCTTATTAGTATTAATATTGGTAATTTTTATGTCATCTAAGGGGAAAAACTCGCTCAAGGTGGTGTCCAAAACTTCATATAAACATATCACAATATTAGAACAATGACTGGAATCTGTTGCTGTTTCAAGATATGTGTAAAGCTCCTATGGAACTGGTTGGGTATTTTTGTCCACTGTGGAATGCCTGTATTCAGTTCAAGGTTGCAGAAGCAGAGTTGTGTGTGCGTGTGCAGTGTCATTTTGCATGGATATGCATTGCACATTGGGCACTGAGGCATAGACTTATTTGTGTGTGCATTCAGTTGCACATTTATATGCTTGGTTCATTTGTGCAACAAGGAACACAATGCATCACTGTGCACAGAGATTTACACTTTACAATCCTGATGCAAGATCTCAGCTAACATATACAAAATCAATCATTAATAAAGAAGAAAACATTCTTCTTGGAAATAGCAAAACTACTGCACCTCTTGCCTTCTTGGCCCACAATGATTCCAAAGAATACTATGCAGTTTTACTGAACAATGCTGAAAGATCTGAGCAAACTGGCAGGCTTGCACTCTCCCTGTCCATTCTTCAGTATAAGTCATCTACTATGATATTCCATGCTAAACCAGGTCTAAAACTAGATTAAAACAAATCAAAATAATCAGTAACACCCAAGATGCTTAATTTGAAAAGCCTCCATCTCTGTAACACCTGCTGAGAATGGCAAGTAACATATTAGACAATTATTATCCACAGTAATAAGATCTAAGCTTGATTTAGTTGTCTTCAAAGTTGGCTTTCTGACTCATTCCAGTTCCAGATCCTGTGCAATCTTTTCTGCTAGACCTTTGAGTGAATACATTCTTTGTGGAAGAGGGAAGAGAAACCTAAGATCCCTTTCAGAAGGAACTAGTGGGTGAGGGGGAAAATAGACTGCTTCTTATTACCGGTGCCTTCTTGGGCTATCCCAGCTCCTATACAAGCACACCAGTCTGTTTCACACTACACAGTTATAGCCCTTTAATGCCATCTTTAATTGCCATATCTCCCTCCTATAGAATCCTGAGGCTTGTAGTTTTCCGAGGTATTTAACATTCTGTGGTACAGAAGTCTTAAGTACTTCACTAAACTACAAATCCCAGGATTCTTTAGGGTGCAGCCATGGCAGTTGAAGTAGCATTAAACAGCTATAATTGTGCATTGTAAAAGGAGCCATCAAGAGAATGTTGCTTACCATAAGCTATTATCAACTCTTTGAGAAGCATTGCTGCAGATCATAAACATCTTTGCATTCAGAGGAACTGGTTTGTGAAGGACCAGCAGAAAAGAATTTTGACGAAGGATGGCCAAATTCTAGCAGTCTGGGGGCCACACATTCTTGCATTGGGTCTCAATCCCCCTTCTTGTCATTTTCCCCCCAGAAAGTTCACTCCTGTCTTCTAGGGGATAAAAGGAAATTTTGCTGTTTTTGCTCCTCTCCATGGCCTTCTGGTTTTCAAAAAAGCCAAACCTGGCCTAGAAGAGGGTTTTCTGTCATTACCACCACCATCACAGGCCTGTGTGGTGACAACATGGGAGAGAATCTTCTCAATGGCTGCTCCTAGACCCTGGAATTTCCTTCCAGGGAAGGCTAGGAGGATCCTCAGTCTGCTTTCCTTTTGCCAGCAGGTTATTCACACAGGCATTTAATGATTAACTGATTGTAGGCAGTCACGTGCAGTATTTTTAACTTTATTATGTTTTTAAACTTTTAATTTTAATTATGTTTCAATATAAGTTGTTAAATTATATCATCATCATCATCATATTTTCAGTTTTGTCTTGTTTTAACCTTGTTGTAAGAAGCCTTGGGTCCCATGCTAGATAAAACAGATCCAGGTGAGTCTATGGGAATATTAGCCCTGTCCCCATATGCCATAGAGGCTTTGGGTATGTGATTGGCCATTTGGGGAGGTGAAAAATTTACTAGAAGTGTGTGTGTGTGTGTGTGTGTGTGTGTGTGTGTGTGTTGGTACCTTATGAGGATGAATACCTCTAATTTAGATTAAACCCAAACACATTAATACAGTGAACAAAAAACAAGTTCTTCCTGGATTGAGGCAAATGCTTTTTGCCCTTTATCCACACCAGTTCCAGAAAAAGACAAATTCTCTGTGGACTTTTTCCCAAATCATTATTTATTTGCATCTCAAGAGTAAGCACTGATTTTTACAAATGCATAATGGAAAAAAAATCTGAAGACCCCTCTAGAAGTAGGCCAGCTCATCGTGCTTTCCTTTCTTGCTTTGGTAACTGGTGAGCGTCAGTGGCTTGTTCTCATGAGGGAGGCTTTGGAATACTCGAATATGAAGGAACTCATCGTTGCCAATGTGGACCTTGATGAAGTAATTCATTCCAGCAACCACCTGGGTTTTAAACTCAACTGCAGTGAAGACGTCAAAGTTCTTGCCTTCTTTCTCTTCCACTTGTGCCTTTACCTGCTGGACTATTTGCTGAGTCTCTTCAGTGGCCGGCTTCACCGCTGAGGTCCCACCGCACATCATCCTTCACGTGTTGGTGGGGTGCAGAAGTTGGGGTAGCTTCTGTGTAAAAATGAAAGTGGGAACACACACTGCTGGAGGACACCACCCCTTTGCAGCAGTAGAGTAGGTGGCTGTCAGCTTGCTGCCCCAAGATGCAGGCCAGTGGAAGGAGGGGAGAGGCAGAGAAGGAAGCCAACTGGAGCAATGCCACGGTTGTCAGGAGAAAGTATTTGTGGGTTCCCTGTAGTTTTTTATTAGTTTGACTTCTGCATCTGTTTCATTTGAAAGGAAGGGAAAAAAGAGGCAGTTAATAAGACAGAAAGGTGTGTTGTTGTTTTCCTTGAAGGCAAAGTACAGAATTAGAGTATTATTACTGCAATCCTCATTAGTAACATCCTGAAAATTAAATAGAACTCCTTGATGAAAAGGCTGAATAAGCTTTTGCCATTGCCAAAGAATGACTATGTATTTTCTTCCTCATTGCAGTTTATAGATCAAAGGCCCTCTTCCCCCGCCATGGCCGCTGCCCTAGAAAATGCATTTCCTTCCAACCTGCTAAACAACAGAACTTCACTCTATCAAATATGCATGTGACACTTTTTGAATCAAGAGCAGTTTGAAAAAGAATGAGAAATTATCTGAAAGGAGCTCTTAAACATGGCCTTGAAATATGTGGTGAAATCCTTCCTGGCACTAGGTGAGGCTTAAAACAGTCCTTTAAAAACTGAATCCCAAATAATTCCTTCTAAAAATAAGTGAGCCTTGGACCCTGTCACAAGGTTAAATATCACGCCAGGAAAGTACAGCAGGAAAACCTTTTCTTGCCAGGGAAGCTGCTTTTGCAAGAGGTTTGCTGAAATGTCTCCCTTAGTTTCATAACACAGCACTTCTGTTTAATCAATTACAGAAGTGGGGGAAAGTGTAGTTCTGCCAGTGCTGTTTCATTGTATGATGCAAGGGGAAAATACTACCCTGAATTTGCTGCTGCTTGACACAATGAACAAGCATTTCAAAATAGGATTTAGCACTGCTGGAAAATACACTCAGCCTTCATTCTGTAATGTAATAAAGTGGTATTAACTTAAAAGAGCCCTTTGAAAATGTTGGGCCTGCTGCATACCGCAGGCACTGAGTCAGTATGAGTACACTCAGTAAAACCTGTGACCCCACTAATATCCATGCAAAACAATTAGGTGAGTATGTAATTCTTTTGTGGTACTGGGCTGGTACAATGAAAACATAGTAAAAAAAAAAAAAAGTTACAATTAACACAGCTCAGTTGCCAAAACGCCATGCTAATTACTTTAATTGTATCTTGAATTATTTCTTTTATTGTTTTTAAAATTTTGTTTATCAATTTACATTATTTTTTGCAAGCACAAGAAAAAATGAAGTAAAAGGAATAAATGGGAAAGGGGGGGTCATTAAAAAAGCAGTGGTACAGACGGGGGATCTAACAATAAACAAATAATTTAAGTCTATGGACTGAAAAAGAAGTCCATGCCACCTGCCCCCACCCCTGCTAAACCAGAAATGATGAGTGTAAGGGAAACAGAGCAGTAAGATCTTCAGATTATTGAATGGTGAGTGATGAGTCTTTGTATTTTCAAACTTGAAGCACACTGCTCTTTGTTTCTACATGGTCTCAGAGGGTCAATTAATGCTCTTTTAGGTTTCGTGTTACAGAAATTTAGCAGTATGTTGACATCTGTGAATGCCAAACATTTTTAAATAGAAAATTAACACAGTTACCTCAGCCCATGGTATTTGTCACATTTATTCTCCACCTTTCCTAAAAGAGCCTCAAGGTAGTATATGTACCGTAGTTTCCCCCGTCCATTTTTCCCCCACAACAAACATTTGAGGTAGGTCAACAGCATAAGCCAGAACTTGAACTACATGATATTTCTGCTCCATTATTTAAGCAATGTCACGTCACTATAAAAAAAACAGATGCTTACACGTGTAGTGCAATATTAGTGAATTTATCTTCAGTATATTATTTATTGTAATACAAATGTAGTTACACCTTTGTTATTAGGGAAAGGGAATGAATTGGGTTATCTGTAGCTAGTATTTCCAAACTGCAATTTAATGTTATACATCTAGTTTTGTCCATACAATAACTAGTAACTAAGAATGAGAAACTGGGATAGAGCTTTTAAATGAAAGACAGGGACTGTAAAGATTAAAACAGGTTTGATTTCTTAAACTGCTGGGGCATTAAGAGGAAGGAACAAGTTTAGCTCTGTACCCCTATAGTATCTCCAAATACACCCCTTTGTTTTCTTGCATATAGGTACATATCTACTATCATTAATTCATCTGAAATCCTGATATCTTGCTTTTCAAGCTCAAGAATTCCTGAGATGAGTAACAATATGATACAGCTAGCAATACAAATTTAAGCCAATGTAATACATTTAAACTAAACAGTACATTTGGTAGCAACCATCAAACTCCCTCAGAACTAAAGATAAACAAAAGAACACTTTGTTTTTTTAAAAAATAAGTAGGAAAGGAGTTTGAGACACAGGCTAAAGAGAAAGCTCTTGTGGCAAGGGGCCATGACTTCAGAAGGCAGAGCCCCTTCTAACAGTGCCTCTGAAGAAGTTCTCAAGTGATGAGGCAGGTTTAAATGGGAGGATATGAACCGTGGTTCCAAACTAGTTACGAATGAAAACAAAAGATTTTGAATTATGCCCAGTAAATGTAGTTATGCAAGTAATGCCACAGTGCGTTTTCTACAAATTAGTCCAGCTGCTGTACTGGGGGCGGGGGGGACAGTACTGAGGTAAAATGTCTTCAAAGTGTTTCCATTTTTGGGATCTGGTGGGGCATGAAATGTTACCCTACTCAAACCCTCCTGCAAATGTAGCTGTGTTTGTGACTATAAGCAGAAACAAAAAAACAAGGTAGTAAAAGCAATTTGACACTTCCAAGTTTCCTCCACAGCTTCTGTCTGGGCATGGAAAGTTACAGAGCATCACCCAATTGCTGTGTTGGGAGGCAGAGGGAAAGTTGGAAGCGCTGTATTGCTTCTATTGTTTACATCTCAATAGGGACTGGAAATAGTATCCATAGGCAAAGCTGGATCATCAGTGGTGCAGCTGGAGCAAATGCTCCAAGTCCCTGAATGGTAGGAGGTTCCATGCTGCTTACAGACATATGCACATGTTCACATTTGTTGAACAAGTTGAATGGTTGAAGAATGCTCTTAAGAAGAGGACAGCTGTAGATCTCCCCCTGCATCACCAGTGGTTGCTAGCATTTACTGCCCATTATGCTCCTAGTTCCCAGCTGTGAAGAGCCTGGTGGCAGGTTGTGTCTCTACAGACTCTGGCCTTGGCCATGTCAGCTGGGACACAAGCTTGGGGTGCATGTGCCAAGATCTATGCCTTCCTTCCAGTCTGAGAAGGACTGACTCTGGCCCCCCAAAATAAAAAAAATTAGGAAGAATGTCCTGAGCTTGATAACAGTAGAATAGACCAGCTCAGAAGATGGTAACTTCTCCTTCACTGGAGATTTTTCAACAGAGGTTGAGTGGCCATCTTTTGCAGATTCTTGCATTGTAGATGTTGGATTAGATGATGATAATGATGATGATATCAATTTATATCTTGTCTTTTTTCCAAATTTGGGACTCAAGACAGTTTGCAAGTTAAAATAATTAAGAGCCAACATTTTACATTGTACAAAAGTTAAAATATAATTAACCTATCAAAATTAAAAGCAGATCATTAAAAAGAAGAACAAATCAAAACAACACAACACATAAAAGGCCCCATAACTTCAAGCAATCACCCCTCCAAGGCCTATCAAAACAAAAAGGTCTTCAGCTGCCTAAGCATAGCAAAAAGGGTACCAGGATAACCTCCAGAGCTTGAGGGCAGCCATCAAGAAGGCCTTCTCCCATGTTCCCACCAGATGTACCTGTGAAGGTGGTGAGACAGTGATAACGGTCTCCCCAGAAGATCTCATGGCCCAGGCAGGCTCAAACAGATAGCCTTGCTCTATAATTTTATAATTTTTAAACCACCAGCAGCACCAAGGCTCCACCACCACTATGTAAAGCCATCCTTCTATATGTGTACACAAAGGGGTCACTTTTTTTTTTTTTTGGGAAATGTTCAAGTCTTTTCAGAGAAGGGAGGACTTTCTTAGAACTCTTCCACTGGCCCAACCACTTTAATTTTGGGAAAGTGGAGACTGTCATCTAACTGTCTCTTTTTGTATGCTGCCAGGTGTGGTGAGGACTCAAATGAGGCACTGTCTCCCTCCAACCTATGTTGCAATGGGAGAAATTTTCCCATCTTTATAGGGATCCCTTGGAAACCTCACAGGTCAGGAGAAAGGCCCCTCTTCAGGTTACAGGAAATGTTTTTCAGAATCAAGGGCCATGTTTTGGCTCAAACCCTCAATTTTTTTTATCATTTGTAATTTCTGAACTGTCTTTAGATGCCTATGCTCAACTTATACATGTGTGAATGCAAACAGCATCAAATGCTAATTAGTCATCAGTGATCTCTTTCCAAAAGAGGTCACCCCTGGATAGGTACTATGCCTCTGGAACTTACCACCACTCAAGAGACATGTTTGATGCGTAACCTTGGCTTTCAAATCAGCTCTACAGTTTTCCCAAAGCATCAGCTCTCCTAATGTGTTGGACTACAACTCTCATTGCCCACAAGAGAGATGGAAGTTGTGGTCTTAATACATTTGGAGGACACTAGGTTGAAGAAAGCTACAAAAGGGGAAGGATTATTGCAGAGTAAACCAATACACCACACACTTTAAGGTTGATTTAGGGGTGTGTGAAATGTTGAGGAATACAATGCTGTAACTGAGAGCAAAATCTTGCTTCCACTGCTTTCACTGGTAGCCACTAAGACAATATATAATACAAAAGGTTTTTTTTTATTAAACAATCCAATTAAAGCATTAATTTAAAACAGTTAAAACACTTTCAAATCATAGTAAAGGATAACGCACACTTCATTAAAAAAGTCCTTCTGCCCAATCACGTGAAAACTGCAAGTCCTTTTAAGAGGAAGGACAGTCAGCGAAAAGAGAGTTGAGGGGGCCAACCACACCTTCCTCAAGAGGGAGTGTCATAGCCTAGGAGCAGCCAGCAAAAGGCTGTCTCCTGTGCCCCCCATGAGTATATGAGGCTTCTCTAATACCCTACCTTCTATCTTTGCAATATGCAAGTTTTCCCTCTGCACTCTCTTTATGCATCATAATGACAAGGATTTTGCTAGTCGGTATAACAATGTTTACTGGAATATGATACTTTACTGGAGTATCAGATATGCTATGAAAAAAAAATCAGTTTTCAGTTCAGATAACAGAATAGATAGTAAAGCGTAGCCTCTGCAGCCGCAAAATCTCAGCAAGTAGATCCAGCACTGACTTTAGAGATTTACCTGTAAAGGATATTCACATGTAATGAACTGCAGCTTCAAACAAAATACTAAAAGCACAACTTTGAGGATCTAGAACAAAAATGGCTGGCCCCAAATATTCACCTACAGTCTCCCTGTAGCAATTCTCTGTCTGTAAACAACTCGCTGAGGTGCAGTTTAACTTAGCTGCAGGTTATTAAATTCCAAACGTTGAAATTATCAAGAAATGATCTCTCTGGCCCAGAAACTATCTAGGAGGTTGGCTTGCTGGGTGCATTTAAATCTCAACACTGTGAAGAGTTCATGACAAAACGTCCACAGGATTTCTTGGCTAGTTTTTTTTTGAAAAATAAATTGTCAGATTTGTTGTTTATCTTGGACATAAAAACACAAGAATCACGAGAGGAAGAGGTGTGTTAGGACTGAGTTATTCCATGTATCACATTCCTGTACTGAGTGCCAATTAATCCAGGATAACTACTTCTCTAGCTCTGCACTCATAATCAAGGTAGCTTACCACCCCTTCCCATAAGCTGAAAGGCAAGTTGGGTGGGAGTCTTTACCCTTCTGTCATTAACAATCCTGTACCTCGAGTATAAGGATGGAAGGAGAGGGCTTGTTTTCTGCTGCTCCAGAGACCAGGACAAGGAGCAATGGATTCAAGCTGCAGGAAAGGAGATTCCACCTGAACCTCAGGAAGAACTTCCTGACAGTCAGGGCTGTCCGGCAGTGGAATATGCTGCCTCGGAGTGTAGTGGAGTCTCCTTCCTTGGAGGTTTTTAAGCAGAGGCTGGATGGCCATCTGTTGGGAGTGCTTTGAGGGTCTTCCTGCATGGCAGGGGGTTGGACTGGATGGCCCCTGGGGTCTCTTCCAACTCTACATTTCTATGATTCTATGATTAGCAATTAATTCCTCTTTGGAGCCCATTGTAAAATTGGGAGCCCGTTTGTAACAAAATAAGCAACTCTGGCAACTAAAGAGCCGAGGGGAATATTCGTCAGGACAGGCGGACTGAGGCCATTTCTGCAGTAGATAGACTCAGAGGCCCCTCCCTAAACTGCAAACCCCAGGATGCCATAGGATGTTGAAAGTGGAATAATAGCACTGTAACAGTCTAGTGCGGAAATGGCCTGACTCTTTCTTCCTATTGCGACCAAGCGAGACGCCAGAACCAAGACTCCCCCCCCCTCCACTGTGTTCCTTTAGGATTTCGAAAAGGTAAGAGGGAGCAATGCGTTATCCGGAAAGGCAAACAGAACAACCCATTTAAAGCGATAGAAAAATCAACAAGGAGCGCGACTGGCCGGGAGCTCTTCTGCCACGCCCTATCAAGGGACAAAATGGACGCCGGAAGGAGGAACCTCCCGCCCGCGTAATGGCTGCAAAGAGGCGCCGTCTGCTCCTCGGCTTCCTCAATACCAGTCAGGGAGAGACGCCTCCCAGGCGCGGCCGGGGGGCCTAAGAAGCCGCGGCGCTCTCCTGAGTCCTCCTACCGCGCTTCCGTCCCGCTCCTCACCTGCTGGGCTCGGCCTCGGCCGCCGCGTCTGCTGCTGGGCCTGGCAGGAACTGAAGGGAGCCAAAGGGGAACGCAGCCGGGGAGAGGAAGTTACTTTCGAGTGTCGGGTGCAGAGAGAGCGGGCGGAGGCCCCGCGGTGGGATGACTCGCACTCACTTCCGTCGGTGGGACAGGCCTTGCGGGCCGGAGGAGGAGGAGGAGGAGGAGGGCGCTAGCCAGCCAGGGCCCTTGGTGCAGCCCCGGCTGTTGCCTTTGGGGACTCCCACCCCTTCCCTCCTCCTCCTCCGTCTCCCTCTGCCCTTCCCAGCTGCGGCCCCTGCAGACGAGGGACGAGGAGCGGGCAGGCCGAGGATGCCTCGCACGCTGTCAAAGCGCATCATTCTTCAGGCGTTCACGGACCCCTCCCCCGGCCTGCGGTGGTTGTTGTTCTTGTGTGCCTTCAGGTTGTTGCCCACTTCTGGCGACCCCACGCCAGCCCTGTTCCCTGGGAGTGAGAGTGCGTGACGTGCCCAAGGTCGCCCAGTAGATTTCCATGGCCCAGCAGGGGATCGGAGCCTGGGCCATTTCCGCACGAGGCTGTTAGAGCGCGATGATTCCACTTTCAGCCTCCTCTGGAATCCTGGGGTTTGCAGTTTCGGGAGGGGCCGGCCGGCCCCTCCCGAAACTGCAAACCCCAGGATTCCAGAGGAGGCTGAAAGTGGAATCATCGCGCTCTAACAGCCTCGTGTGGAAATGGCCCTGGTCTCCAGGGTGGTAGTCAAATCACAGTTGACCCCTGAGCTATGTATGTCACTGCTTGCAGAAGGATCTAGCCCATCTGAGTGTGTCTTTGCAGTCTAGGACCTTTGGGACAGCCGCTGCAACCTGGAAAATGGAGCCGGCAAACTCAGCTTTCCTTTCCTACACCATCCTTTGTTCCTGTGTATTCGGTGATCTTGCTATTGTTGTGAGAAAAGTGACCAGATGGGCTTACTTTGAGGGTCACTTGTTTGAGTGTCAGACTGTGGCCAGAGTTCGAATCTCTACTCAGCTGTGGAAACCCAGTGGATGACCTACTGTGTCCAGTTCTGGGCACCCCAATTCAAGAAGGATATTGACAAGCTGGAGCAAGTCCAGAGGAGGGCAACCAAAATGGTGAGGGACCTGGAAGCCATGCCCTATGAGGATAGACTTAGAGAGCTGGGTATGTTTAGTCTGCAGAAGAGAAGGCTAAGAGGGGACCTGATAGCCATGTTTAAATATTTGAAGGGATGCCACGTAGAGGAAGGAGAGGCCTTGTTTTCTGCTGCTCCAGAGACCAGGACAAGGAGCAATGGATTCAAGCTGCAGGAAAGGAGATTCCACCTGAACCTCAGGAAGAGCTTCCTGACAGTCAGGGCTGTCTGGCAGTGGAATCTGCTGCCTCGGAGTGTAGTGGAGTCTCCTTCCTTGGAGGTTTTTAAGCAGAGGCTTGATGGCCATCTGTTGGGAGTGCTTTGAGGCTCTTCCTGCATGGCAGGGGGTTGGACTGGATGGCCCCTGGGGTCTCTTCCAACTCTACATTTCTATGATTCTATGTGTCACACACTCATCCACAGAAAACCGTGTGATAGGGTTGCCATACATTGGAAGCAGCTTGAAGGCACGCAACAGCCACAACTAACATCTGCAGTCCAAAAGCTGGGGTAAGCTATTTTTTCGGACAACAGCTTCCACATTCCCCCAAGCCAACATGGCTGCTAATCATGGTGCATAAACATTCCTGGAACTCTAAAAAGGTAACTTTTCCAGGTTCTGAATTAATTTCTGCCATACATCAATTCTGTTTTGCTCGCTGTAGCTTTCCACTCATTCTTCTGCAATTGATTTTAGTGTGGAAGGGCTTGCAGTTCTGTTGTCATGGATAGACTTTTACTGGGTCAGGTTTAGGCCCACTGGGACTCGCAACATCTGCAGCGTTCAAGAAACCTGTTAGGATTGTCTGCTCCAGGAAGGTGATGGATTCAGATGGATTTCTGATGGTTCTTGGGGAGCCTGTCACTTGAGCAGGCGATCTTGACCATCCTCTCTTAGAGAATGGAGCCAAATTGGACGAGGGAGTTGGCTGCGATGAAATGAGTAACTAGGGCAACATTGGTGGAAGATTTGGAGTGAGTCTGACTGAACAAGGGCTGTTTGAAGGCCTACTCTGTGGCAGCAAGGAGATTATGCTTTGCTGGTATCATGGCATCTGCAAGAAGCCATACAGCGAAACTGTTTGGAGTGGTCAGAGGCCTGTTACACACTGGTCCTCAAGCAGAAAATGCAGACCACTCGAGAGCCCATTGTGAAGAATTTGCACAGCACTTCGTTCAAATGCGCTTTGACTTGCATGCTGTAGGTTGTTAAAGTTCAGTGGATAACCTTGGCTCCTGCTTGTCTGGTGTTAATGGATACTTTTCAGTTTGTGCAGCATGAGCACGTGGACCAAATCCTTGGAGAGGTGGGAGACACCACATGTGTCCTGGGCTCTTGCCCTTCCTGGCTCAATAAACAGGCCTGACGGGAAAGGCTGAGTGGGTGAAGGGGGTAGTTGGTGCCTCATTAAAACAAGGCAGAAGTCCAGCTTTCCTAAAGGAGGCAGTTATCTTTGTTGAAAAAGACTCTCTGAATACCTCTATAACATAAAATTATCAGCCAGTGTCTAACGTACCATTGTTTGGACAAGGTATTAGAGCATGTGGGGGACTCCCAGCTCCAGGGGTTCCTGGATGGAATGGATAATTTACATCCATTTCAGTGAAGTTTGAGGCCCAGTTATGGATCAGAGACAGCTTTGGTCACTTTGCTGAGTAACCTAGGTCTGGAACTGGACAGGGGAAGTGTGTCCCTGTAGGTTCTGCTGGACTTCTCAGTGGCTTTCAGTACCATCAACCATGGTATCATTGTGGGCTGCCTTACTGGGATGGGACTTGGGGGTGCTCTTTTACAGTGGCTCCATTTCTTCATAGAGGGGCGAACCCATATGGTGATGCTGGGGGACTCTTGCTTGAGCCACTGGCCTGTGGGGTCCCTTAGTATTCTGTTTTGTTCCCCATGCTATCTAATCTCTGTCTGTCTTTCTGTCTCTGTCTCTCTCTGTCTATGTGAAACCAATGAGAAACATTGTCCAGAGTTTTGGGGTACAGAGCTATCAATATGTGGATTATACCCAGCTCTATCGATCCTTTCCACCACAATCCAAAGAGAATGTCTTGGTGCTGAACTGGTATCTGTCATCAATAATGGACTAGATGAGGGCAAACAAATTGAAACTTAATCCAAACAAGATAGAAGTGATGATCAGTCAAAAGGCAGATCAGAGAATAGAAATTCAGCCTGTGTTAGATGTAATTGCACTCGTCCTGAAGATGAAGGTTTGCAATTTGGGTGTACTCCTGAACTCGACTTTGAATCTGATGGCCCAGGTATCTGAGGTGGCCAGGAGTGCTTTTGCACATTTAGAGTTTGTGTGCCAGCTGCACCTGTTCCTTGAGACACCAGATCTGGCTGAAGTTGTGCATGCTTAGTTACATCCCAATTGGGCTACGACAACACAATCCACATGGATCTTGTAGCACCTTTGAGACTAACTGAGAGAAAGAAGTTGGTAGCATAAGCATTCATAGGCTTAAGTCTACATTATCAGATGCAGCTAAGTAGACATAAGTCTATTATTGCCAGCTTCTTTCAGTTAGTCTCTAAGGTGCTATTGATCCAGACTAACACGACTGTGTCTTTGAGCTGGCTGACTTTGAAGAGTGGAAACTTTAGCTGGTACAAAGAGCTACAGCCAAAGAGCTACAGCAAAGAGCTACAGCCAAAGAGCTACAGCCACGGCTATAGTTAACCAGGGCAGATTATAGGGACCATACTACTCCCCTGTTACAACAGCTCCACTGGCTACGCATTTGTTTCTGGGCACAATTGAAAGTGCTGCGTATGACCTATAATAACCCGTATGGCTCACATCCAGGCTATCTTGCAGATCTTATCTCCCCACATTGAGCCTGCCTGAGCCCTGAGAACATCAAGAGGGGCTCTTCTCTCATTCCCACCACCATTTTGAGCATGGTTGGTGAGGTTGTGAAAAAGGGCCTTCTCACTAGCTGCCCTAAGACTCTAGAACTACATTCTGGGGGGGCGGGGGGCGGCATGACTTCCTCCTTGTTGTCTTTCCATCAGCAGGCAAAAAGTTTTATTATTTCAACAGACTTTTAATACAGATAGTTTTTAAAGAATGGGCTAAGGGATGTTGTAATGCTTTAAACTCAACTGTTCTAAATAGCTTTATTTATATTTTATTTACTTAATTGTAGATCTGAACTGTTTTAATGCTGTGATTAATTCCATTTTAATGTTCATTTTTGATATGTGTGTAACAATAACTGTATTGTTCTTTTTAAATTGTAAGCTGCCTTGAGTCTCAATTTTTGGAGAAAGATGGTATGCACATAAATATAATTGTTGTCATCATCATCAACAACAAATAAATAAACGTACTAGTTTCAACTCATACTTCAATCTTTTTGACTTACAATCCCCTGTGTGACCGATTTGATCTTTAAGATCCACTGTGTTGGTTGTTAATCATTAAATCTGAGACGTCCTTTGTCCCACTGCTGCTGTCCTGCTTTTTTTTTTGCCATTAAGTTTGTTGTACAATCTAAAACAATTGCAGCAAATAGGGACATCATTCTGATTATCTTAGATCTCCAGGATGCTGCATCAAGATTTAACATCCATTCACTTATTTTTAATACTTGTATTGTGATTTTTCAGCCATAAAATTTGTTTCTTTCAGGTGTTTTTGGATTCCCCTTTAACAAAGTTACCACAGCAGTTAATCATTTAAAAGAGCCTCGCAGTTTACAATAGCAGTTAACCAACACTTAAAAAAATACCATTTGAAGCAACAAAGAATGTAAAATGACTGCCAGCACTTTCATAGTTCCAACAGACTGACAGAGCAATTTTTTTAAAAAAAAGACATTGTCAAAATCCTAAATTTATCAAATAGTTTCAAATAAAAAATGACACTGGTAAGTCTTGACTGGCTTCTCAAAGGAAGGGAGGAATTGTGCTAACCCTGACCCTAGGAAGGAAAAGAAAGCTTATGGACCCAAACCAAAAATGCCGTGATCAGATACCCTTCAGCGGTAGGGTATAGTTGGTGATATCTGCAAGGGAACACAATTCAGAGTCCAGTCCAACTGAATTGCAGTGGGCAAAGTGCAGCACCCCAGATGTTCTTAGACTGCAACTTCCAGCCTTCCCTACCAATGATTTTGTTAACTTGGAAGTTGAACAACAACATCTGGAGGGCCACACTTTGCCTACCCTTAAACTAAATTGATCCTCATCTGAAAGTGCCTTTTTCTATGCATTCAAATGTACATCCAAACATGAATCTGACTGAAAGCAATGTAGGGCATCCACATTCAGATGTGGATGAGCATTTGAAGCATAGCAGAGGACTCAGCATGAGCTAAAATGAATGAACAACATTTGGGACTCACACTTCTTCCAGTGAACTCCAGTTCAAGTCAGGAACTGGTATCTTCAAAACCACTCTGCACAGGAGGTTGCACAGGGAGGAAGTGACTGGTCCAAAATCATTTCATGAGCTTCATGGCACAGAAAAGTTTTGACTCCAGGTCTCCTGGGTCAAAATTTACTACATTACAGTGATTCTCTTGGTAGGCCTCTGAAGCCAGTGGATTATATATGATATTCTCCAAAAACAATTTCTACTCTAGAGAACAGAATATCGAAACATTTTAAAAGGTTTCCATGCAGTTTCAGGCATGACGTCACCTATCTCAGCTCTATCCATTTCCTCTGCTCTCTTTCTCTCTCTCTATGCAAACAGAGTGGTATTTACCATGGAAACCAATCCACTGCTATCAAGAAGTCTCTGGAAAATGCATAATAGATGCTGAACTTTGTCTCTGAGTACCATTAGCTATAGCTTGAACAATCCTGAAATGCAAGGACATCTAAAAATAGGATGTCTTTAAATATGTGAAGGTTTTTAACTCTGTGTAAAGAGTGTATAGTAGCAACTCTTGTGTGTACATACTTGAGTTTATTATATTTCATAGCTCTTCTGCTCTTCAAGAAGTGGGGAACATGCCAGCTTACATAAATAGTAATCAAACAGAATATGGAAAATAAAAGCAGTAAACACAGAAAGCCTAAAAGCAGAAAGAGGCAACTCATTTCAGAAACAACAGGTTATTTCTGAATAAGTTATTGTTGTTGTGTGCCTTCAATTTGTTTCTGACTTATAGCAACCCTAAGATGACCCTATCAGTGGGGTTTCTGGGGCTGAGAACATGTGATGCACCTAAGGTCACTTGTCAACCTGCTGCACCACCACATCAGCATCGCTGCAGCAGGGCCGCTGGTGCCTTGTTGAGCAGACGCTCCATCTGTGACAGCACTGAGAATCCACCTCCCAGATGTAGCAGCAGCAGTGTTCCCGTCATGGTGTCTCTGGCGTCTACACATGTCTCTGTGTGGATTGATCTCCAGTTCTTCCTCCCTCCCCCTGCCAGATCTGGTGTTTTGACTATGCTGGTGCATGTGTGTGCAAAAACCCTGCAGTGTACGGTGTTGAATGGCAACAGGGTGCTGGCTGTTGAGTGGGCAAAGAGTCTTTATCCTGTGCTCCTATTGTGCCTTCCCAGGGAGGAGCCACATGGACAACCACTACTGTACCCTGTTGTGGGTGTGGCCTGGATCCATTGTCTTCAAGCTTGTTGTTTGTTCTGTTGCCCCATGACTCAGTTGGCCAGTGTTGCAATGGCAGGCACATGGACTGAGGTTGTCCTCCCCAAGGCATCTGTTGGGAGGCTGTCTATGTTGCTGTTCCTTATGGCCCCTACCATCTCTCCTTCCAGCATGGCCTCTGCTGGTGCAACTCAACTGTGGAGGAGATGGTGGCCCGTGCAGACTAGCCTGGGAGTGGCCCTGCTAATCAGCAACTCCTCAAGGCCCCCTGGTGCCATCTGGGAGGCATTGTTGAGCAGCTGAAACAGCATGGCTAGTCCAGGACCATCCCACCACGCCAGGGCATAGGCAACTGAGAAGGAGCCCCATTCTACAGGAGGGTGCAGGTGTGTTGGGTGAGAGCAGGCTGCCCACTAGTTGGAGCCAAAAGTGCTACTGGGAAGCCAGTTCTCTGCTTCTTAGCCCCTTTCCTGGTGGGATGCAGAAGAACATGTAGGCCTCGTGTGAGATGCTCATGTCGCAAAGGCACCCTCCTATGATAGGCCCTTCTCCCAGATTGGTGTGACAGTTCCCTAGTCTAATAAAGCACTCTGTCTTTACCACACCGCTCTGCCTTCCCCCTTGTAACAGCACCTTTGTGTAAAAGGGTGAGGGCTTTCACTTCAGTGTTTGTTTAGAACCACTTCATAGTTTTATGGTAGCATGTTTTCTGTGTCACTTTATGTACTCTATACTACTGAAGCTGAGTCAGTGTTTACAAAAATAAGTTGTAACATTTAGTGAGATAACAATTAGAATAAAGTAGTGTGATAGATTTCATATGCAGGTTAAAGTTGATAGATTTCCTCAGTGCACTTTTTAGACAATGTAACAGGTAACTCCCTGCTCAGAAATGAGTTCAGTTATATCTTTAGACTTTCATAATGGCAGTTCTTATATAATAGCGCTTTTGCTAGACTCCCACCAAAGGATTAACTCCCAACCTAGGTCACACTGACCAGATTCTAGGAAGGTTCAATAACTCTTCTGCCTCTCACTGGGCTTTCATTGAGAACTAAATCTCCCAAAACATTCATGCTCTCTGAGTGATTAAAGGACTTTACTCCCTTAGGTTCTCACTGAAGAAATTCCAATACCCACAGGTGCTTTACTTTATATAACTTTTTCTCTGAGCCACCAGCCCCTCCCACACACAACTGGGCTGGGTTTCTCTCCTGAGGTGCTATTCTGGTTGCTAAGCAACCTGCTTCCAAGCTGCCTTGGCACTTCAGATAGCCACACCCCCAGAACTTTGTCACACATCTCAATGCACATCAAGTTTGATATGCCTCGGGACCGATGTGCATTGGGGCTGCTATCACAGTGCACACTGCACACAACATCTTGCCCACTTGGTGCCCTCCCCCTTGCTGCAGCACATAGGAGCTGCTGGATTCTGGCCATTGGTAGCCTTGGCGCAACGGCATGCCAGTGAGTGTGGGTTGGGTGGGTATGTTCTCTAGCCCGTAGAGGAGGGGCCAAAGGACACATCTGTGTTTTGGGGGCTCATGGCTCTCTGTTCTTCCCTTCACAGCCACAGTTTGCACTGGCTGATGGATGTTATCCATTGCGTGTGGAGGTTCTGGTGGAGGAGGAGGATTAAGCAGAGGAGGAAGAGAAGAAGGTGAAGGAGGTTAAGATGGTGGCCAAGGAGGGTGGAAGGGGGCATGTCCTGCTCTCTGTTTGCCATCAGTGGAGGCAGCGGCAACTGGTGCACAGGAAAGAGGAGGTAAACCCCTACAGCCCCAACAGCAGCGGCCTGGGGAGCGGGGAGAGAGAAGTGGCACAGCTTTGCCAGCTACCAACTGTTTCTCTCTTCTTGGACAACCAGGAAAGGACTGGCTAGCTGGAGTGGAGCAGTGAACATGGTTGTATCTCAGTCTCTGGCAGTGCTGAGGTGGTCCACGTCCCTCCCATTGATTTACTTCTTGTTTCTCTTCTTTATTATATTCCCCCTGTAGCTACAGGGGAAAATTAGGCTCCTGAAATGCCTTGCCTATCGGCAGGGAATCTAGCTAGTATGGGGTGGTGGATGAAACACTGGGGGCATTGCTGGTGATACCTTTGCCCCCCCCTTTTCCCTGCATCGCTCCTCTTTGTCCTACTCCTCATTCCAGCCTGTCTTTATGTTTCCCTTCTTGTAAATAAATGTTCTTTTCCCCCACTGCGTGTTTTGCTAAAGGTAGGTTTGTGGTTCATGTGGCAGTTGCAGCATGCCTCAGTCTCCCTGGGTGTGGTTGATATCCTGACTGGGGGTTCCTGTGTGTATTGGGCACCCCCAGTATATGATGGGACACCAGCGAGGGAGTTCTGAGATGCACCAGGCACCCCCACTGCATAACAGTACTCTGGCAAGAGGATGCTAATTTGTACTGGGTGACAAAGCCAGTGCTAGTGCCAATTGGTTTTCCAAAAGGAAGGCATTTTACAAACAGGGTGTCACAGCACAGAAGGCCCTCTCACCCCTCCTCCTACAGGTGGGAAGCAGAAGAAGGCCTGTCCAGCAGGTCTCAGTCCTTGAGCAAGCATATGCAGTGGACCCTCCTTACCTATGACCTCCACATCTGTAACCCCCAGCTAACATGGAATGGAGTATCCTGTACCTAAAATGGTGATGTGGATGCTCTGAAGTGTTCCTGTACATATCACCACCATTTAAAAATAAGGAACACAAGCATTTGTGGTTTTTTGGCACTTGTGGGGGGTCCCGGAATGGAACCTTTTTCAAGTATCAAGTAACCTCTTTCAAGTATCAAGACCACAAACCATTTATGACTTTGAATGTTAATCACCAACATCTTGAATGTTCAGACCAGAAGCATATTGGCAGCCAGTATGACTAGTAGCCATCAGTAGCTTAATCCTCCATGAATATGTGTAATTCCCTTTGAAAGCCATCTGTTAATGACTGTCGAGACACACTGTAGTAAGTGGTTCCAGAGTTTAACTATGCTCTGTGTGAAGAAATTGGAATAACTAGTTACAGCTCAATGTCCTTCACAGAAAGTTTTCAGTAAAAGCCTTGGATTTTATCTTTTAACCATTTTTGTTATGGTTGTCACAACATATTTCAAAGGCTGGCTTTTATGTTTAATATTTTTTTAGAAAATGACCAGAGGTTGCATAGCAACATTGCTTGGTAGATTACACACTTTAGACAGTAAGAAGTAAGATGAATGAGAATTGGAAAGGACCCAGGGATTTCGCTCTGCTCTCCTCTTGAATTTGGTGGATGTGATCTGCATTTGAAAGCTTTCCACTTCAATTGAGCAAAAACGAGATGTACCTTTTAATGGTATTATTTAGAAATTAGGCTGGAAGAGAGAGAGGTTTTTTAATTGCTGGAAGTGACCCTTGGCGAAAGTCCTTCTTGGCAGCTCCCTTAGTGGTTGACTTCCTGGATGGAGTAGGAGCAATAGCACTCCAGTTAGAAACAGTGCCCTCTGATGGTGGAAGGTTGAAATAAGGATATACAGCCCAACAACGCTGTTTTCCGCACGACACTCTTATAGCGTGATGATTCCACTTTCAACCTCCTATGGAATCCTGGGGTTTGCAGTTCCGGGAGGGGCCGGCTGGCCCCTCCTGGAACTGCAAACCTCAGGATTCCATAGGAGGTTGAAAGTGGAATCATCGCGCTATAAGAGTGTCGTGTGGAAATGTTCAACGAGGTGGTGGGGAGGAACACCTAAATCAATGTCAGGAGAACCAAAGTGACAATGGCAGAGCTTAGGGGATTGCGTTGCCTTCCTCAGGAGAACTTGGAGTGCCACACCTCCTAGATGTACCCCCAATTAAAACATGTCTTGTCTCCAGATGCTTCTGAATATTGTCTACGGGTTGGGTGGGGGTATTTTTGCTGCATTTCCTCCTTGGCTATTTTAGACCCACAAGGAACCTTTTTTAAAAAAGGAAGTGACAAGATTACTTCACATGAACCTGATACACAGGAGCTGGATGCATTAACTGAGCAGATACGGGAACATATGAGGCGACATAACTACTTGGCAGATAGTAACATGCATGCAGTTTTTCTTAAGACAGAAATGGCTCAGGACTGCTGAATAAAGTGGAGTTCTTTGATCTCTGTGACCATTTTAAAGTGCCTATTGATGATCCCATTTTTCAAAAGCTTATCAACCTGTGTTCTCATGAGGAAGACCAGATAAGATACCCCAGCTTTTTGAAAGCTTTTCAGTGCTGACTGCCATGAAAAGATACAAGAAGCAGCAAGAACCCTATAGATCAATGTTTATTAAAAGGTTATCGTTCTTGGGGGAAAAAAAGGAAGTGACAGATAAGTTCTCTCAAAATACTCTGTTGACCATAGAACAGCTCAGAAGGGCCCCTAAAGTGGCAAAAGTGCCTTTCAAGTCCCCTGGAGACGTTTGGAGGCAAAGAATGAACCCTGGAAGGCACTCTGCCCACTCTTGCTTTCTCTGTTGCCCAGGAAGATGGCTAAGTCTAATCTGCAAATATTGTAAGCAGGCTTCATGAGAAGTCTTGGGAAGCCATTCTGGAACATTTCACTGCCCTGTTTTGCAGCTTCAAAAGGCATTAATGCACAGATCATAAAGCTGTTGGTCTGAGTCCTACTGGCTGATCCTGATATAGAAGGAGACATCCTGCCACATTTGCGTTCCTTCACATCAGAGCTGTGCAACATCTTCCACTGGGCTGCATGCCTTCCAACCAAAAATAATACCTCTTTTCTTCCAGAAGTTTTTAGGAATGATAGCAATGCAATTCAAATAGCCTGCAGAGGGAGATTCAGTTGCTCCAAATAAAAATTAAAAGTAGACTTCAAGTCATTCCCAGTTTTGATTTTTGATTTTTTTTAAATAATTGCATACTTTTATGCTTGATGCAACCCACAGAAGTTCCTTGAGGATGAAGCTGACCTAGAGTTGTCCAGTTCTTAGCTTTTCAAATTCCTCTTTCCTGTTCTTGCTTTCCCCAAGTATGATTGACTGGTCTTTATGGGGTCTGAAGAATAAAAACTGATCTGAGAGAACAGCACAGTAATGCTTAAAGTGCTGAAACTGGAAGAGGTAGACCCACATTCAAATCTCAGCTTGGTCATTTACCATGCGACCTTGGACCACCACTGTCTTTCAGCAAATCTACCTTACAGGGTTGTTGTTGAGGTTAATAGGAAAGGGAAAGATTTCACCTCCTCTCCCCTCAGCTGAGTTAGCTGGGTACCAACTACTTTTATACTTTTACACTTTGAATTCAGTTTGCAGCAATGGAAGTAAACTGAGGACAAAGGGGTAAAGCAGGAGAAGGAGAGAAACTGGAATATTTTAAAAGCAACTATAAAAGTAGGATTACAGAGGACTTATTGTGACTCTTCATGCCAAACTGGAAGATATGAAAGGTACATAATGCTATATACTCAGCCCTCTACATTTGCTAGAGTTGCTGACTTAAAATCATAGAATTATAGATCTGGAAGAGACCACAAGCGCTGTTGAGTCCAACCCCCTGCCATGCAAGAATACAAAACTTCCAAAAAAAAGGAGACTCCACCACACTCTGAAGCAGCATATTCCATTGTTGAACTGCTCTTAACGTCAGGAAGTTTTTCCTAGTGTTAAGATGGAATCTTTACCTGAAGGTTGAAGCCATTGCTCCACGTCCTAGTTTTTGAAGCAGCAGAAAACAGGCTTGCTCCATTCTCCATATTTCAACCCTTCAAATATTTAACTGTGTCTTCTCCAGGCCAAATATACCCAGCTCCTTAAGCTGCTCCTCATGGGGCAAGGTTTCCAAACCTTCTACCATTTCTATTTTGTTTCTTGCAGATAATTGGATAGAGGAGTGACTGCACATTTTACTCCATAACTTGGCCCTTACAAAAGCTAGAGACTTAGAAAGAAAAGTTTGGAATTTGGGCCAGGTGAGGGTCCAAAGAGGCAGTATGTGGCATGCCTAGAATCTGGGTAAAACCCGGCCAAACTGGGGGTGGGAAAACCCTGTGCTATAGCATCCTCAAAAGAAGAGTGCACTAAGACAGTTTGGGGCTGAGCAGATAAAAATTTTTTCCAGAGAAGCAGCTGTAAATCATGGTTTGCTCACAGTGCATCTGGGAATCCTAACCATGATGCAGTTTCTTAACTATGTTTAACACAAACCACTGTTTGGTGGAGCCATGGTTAGAAGAAAAAGCTATCTTAAATGCTTTCCTTCCCATTTTCTATTTCAGTTACAAATTGAAATGAAGATCAGACCCAACAAATAAGTCCTGTTATTTTTTTAAAAATCTTTTCTAGGGTTGACCCAAGATATCACACTGCCTGGAATAATAATAAAACCAAAATCAAAAACCAAGATGGCAGCCTCTCTTTTTCCATGTACAAATTGAGCTGAATTTGGCTTCAGTGTTGTCTATGGGGCTTATCCTGCACTGTCTTGATGACAATGTAGAACAGGCTGTGGAGCACACAGCTCAGTCTTCCAATACTCAGCAAACATTTGATCCCTGGAGCCGCTGTACACTTTGTGTGGGGGGGATTTGCAATTGTCCATGTGCAGACCTTTTCTTTTTCTTGTAGTGATGGGATGCTGGGGATCTTGGGGGTTGGTGGGTCGCAGGTGATCTTTGGGGTGTACCGCCCTCACCCCTGTATTAAAACTTACAGTCCTAGCCCTGAGCAGTTGAAAAAGGATGGATTTGTGGAAGGGTCTGGGTTGTGCGCTGAGAAGGCAGATCATATTTGCTTTATCAGCGTGGCAGGCTGTTGTGGGCTCTTTTATCAAGGCTTACATAAGGCCTTGAAACTGGCTTCCTTTTGTGGGTAGTGGTGGCTACAGCTGATGGTTATATGCCAGCAGCAACCATGCTTGAATGTGTGAAAACAAGACTGCAGTTTTCCAAAAGGCAGTATGTTCAGAGCCAAAGAGGATTTTAACAAGGATCCAATTCAAGGACTGGTTTATTGAAAGTTTTATCACATCCTGTCTTGAAAACACAGAGTGTTGTGTATGGCATTTTAAAACAAGAAGCCCTCCCTCAAAGAAACTAAATTAAAATACACGAATTAAAACTGAGTCATTGAATGTAAGCAGGAAAGTAAATTAATAAATTACAAATAAATATATACATTTGGAAAAAAAGCAATCCCCAAGATATTAATACGTAATGGGTCTAACTAACAACAGGGCCTTTCATACTATACGCTTATATGCTATGATTTCACTTTTTTGTAAATTGGCAACTACTCTGATGTAAAGGTATGTTTTATGTACAAGATAGATGCTCACACCCAATTTGGTAGGGACAGTCCTGGTTAATCCCCTGTCATCTCACTTTTTCAGCTGCTTCTAAAACATTCCGATTTCTCTCTCTTCTTCTCATTTTCCCCCTTTGTCCTCAGCTTATTTCATTTGCTGCAAACTGAGATCAAAGTGCAAAAGTAGTTTGCATTCAATGAAGGCAGTACAGGGTTGGGGGAGACAGAGTCTTGCTCTTCCATGCTGCAGCCTCTTGTAGGGCTTTATCAGAGGAAGCAGGTAAATTGCAATTGCAGTAGGACAATAATGTTCTTGGCTGGGACTTATGACATGACTTTGTTTCTCTTCTGTTGTTTTCCCGGTGGGAGACTGCTTGTAAACTCCTTCTTAAAAGAAATGCTTTCCAGATGGGTCTCCTACTGGGAAGGAGGTAATGTGATAAAGTCACTGCCAAAGATTCTATTATCCTGCTGTAATTGTGGTTTACCTGCCTTGTGTAATAAAGCCATTAGCTTGAATGTTCTACCTTATTAATAACTTTTTCCATCTTGAGATCACTCTGATGTTGCTTGGCAACATGTGCCCCAGTTTTCATCTGTACAATTTTAGAGGGTATGAACTAACTGATGACCATGGCCATTTCTGAATTACACTGTTACAGTGCTATTATGCCACTCTCAACATCCCATGGAATCCTAGGCTTTGCCATTTAGGGAGGGGCATTTAGAATTCTCACCCAGAGAGCTCTTACTGAGGCCAAACCCTAGGATTCCATAGGATAGTGAAAGTGGAATAATAGCACTATAACAGTGTAGTATGGAAATGACGTTAGTGTCATGCCCTGCCTTGGAGACCCTGGCAGTGAGGAGGATGTTACTGCATTTGCTAGCCCAGATTTGGGGCTGCTAGATATCATTTTGATATCAGTAATTTGGCTCTCTTCCACCACCCCTCTCCATGTGTTTGTGAGGCCCCTGGACAAGCATAGAACTAGGCTTGGCCATCAAACGCTGCAATATCCCAAAACAATACAGGCAGGCCAGAAATAGCCAGATCACTGCTTTAGGAGACCTCTCTGCAAACACCCTCATTATGTATGCACACTGTTTACAAAGGACTCCCTGCCCCGAGCAGGCACCCTGGCAAGCTGAATACTCAACTGCCAAGCACTGAGCATTTGCATACTGTCCACCTCTTTGTCAATTCGGACCTAACTCAATCATGTTAAATTTTGACCTTTCCAAAGCTTTGTCTCGCTCCTGAAAGTCATTGTTTTTCCCAAGTACGGAATAGCCTGCAGTTACATTTCTCCCTGTAAAAACCCCTGATTCTGAGACTTTCCTCGGATCGCTCTGGACTTCCATCCAGCCATGCTGCCGCTTTGTTTGGCGAGCTGCCCCCTTAGTCCCACGTACTGAGACTCCATACCAACGAACTCAACCTTCAGGACAGGTTTCGTATCACCCAATTCAACAATCCCTCTCAAAATCCCTCTATACCACTCCAACCTTTATTTTCTATAGTTACTTGTGTGAGTGTGTTGCATACACTGTTTGTCTGTATCTAATAAAAATCTCAATTATTCTTAAACTTGATGTGCTCCTTGACTTGGCACATTGGGTAAAAGATTCTGCTGCATTGCCCTGCCTCCCGCATTGCTAACTTGTGCTCTAGCTAATTTCCCCAAACTTAGTTAATTGAGAGCTCATATAGGTGTCCCTCCTGGGACCCCCAGTAAACAGGGTAACAAGGAGAGTTCTGAATCTGAGGCAGAAGTTTCCCCAGAAGCTTGCTCAGCAGAAGATAATGAGTAACAGCAGAGGCTGGAGCAAAGGGAACAAATATCAGAGGATGAGATAACACAGGCGCTTACCGTGCAAGAGAGATGACATCAGAGAGAGGGGCTGTGCCGCTCAGTGCATTTAAGTAACAAACAAGCCCTAATGATAGTCATGTTTAAATATTTGAAGGGATGCCACGTAGGGGAAGGAGAGGGCTTGTTTTCTGCTGCTCCAGAGACCAGGACAAGGAGCAATGGATTCAAGCTGCAGGAAAGGAGATTCCACCTGAACCTCAGGAAGAACTTCCTGACAGTCAGGGCTGTCCGGCAGTGGAATCTGCTGCCTCAGAGTGTAGTGGAGTCTCCTTCCTTGGAGGTTTTTAAGCAGAGGCTTGATGGCCATCTGTCGGGATTGCTTTGAGGGTGTTCCTGCATGGCAGGGGGTTGGACTAGATGGCCTGTGTGGTCTCTTCCAACTCTAGATTTCTATGATTCTATGATTCTAAGGAATACCTGTGGCGACAGCATCAGTTGATTAAAGGCTTTCGGTTGGCCTTTTCCTTTGTGGGTCAGCAATTGATTTTTATAGTCGTGGAAGTTCTGTGTTGTGTTCTCTTGTATCTGGACTACCTTGAACCTCCACCTGTTTGACTATGACTTGGATTTGCCCTTTGGATTTGTTTGCTTCGGAACCTAAACTCTGTTTGGACATTTTTCCTGCTCTTGCCTTGTGAGTAACCCTGCTCTGCCATTTGGTGATTAATTGTCTGCTCTGCCCTGGACATGACACTTAGACTCTGTTTATGAGGCATCAGTCTGTTGATCTGTCTGCTTGTGGAATCTGCAATCCAGATGTGCAAGGACCCATAGATGTATCTAGGGTGGGACTGTTACTGCAGTTATGATATGTTGGGTGAGAGCACTAGATATCCTTTTGATATCAAATAATTTGGCCTTTGCTTGACCTTTCTCTGCCACCCTACTCCATGTGTTTGCAAAGGTCCTCCGGACAAGCACGTCTGGGACGCGGCCGTTAATGCTTGTAGATTCCAAAATCCCATTCAGGCAGGCAACTTAAGCCTCTCGGTTGCTTTAGGGAAAAACCTCCCTGCAAACCGGCTCTGCTTGGCGCGAATCTACACAAAGCCGTACGACCAAGAGCCGAGCCATTCCTTTATATCAGGCTATCAGCGAACTGGCCACGCTATTGTCACTAAGTGCTAAACCCATCATGCAAAACCTGACCTTTTCCAACTCCTTTGTCCAACTCTAAATTTCCTTTGTTCTCACCGAGCATAACATAGCCTGTAGGTAAAATCCACCCTATAAAAGTTCCCCACTTTTGGGACTTCCTCGGATCACCCTGGACGTCCATCCCGCCTTGCTGCTGCTTTGTCCAGTGAAGTTTTCCCCTCAGTTCTCCATAACTGAGTCTGACTCCCTTCTTTGGACTACTTTGGATTTCCATCCCGCCTTGCTGCCGGTTGTCTAAGGAAACTCCCCTCAGCGAGCCACGTTGAGCTTTCTCTCCCGAAACCCTGCTTCTCTCTAGGACTACGAGACCAGGTGTCGTATTACCTTTCCTGAAAAGCTCTCTGTTTCTATTTCTCAGTTAGTTAGTGTATGTTTTGTCTTTTGTGTTTCTTGTCTTTAATAAAATATTGTTCTTCTTCGTGGTCTCTGTGCCTTCATACACTAGGAGCTTTAGCGCCTGTGCGGTAGCGTTCGGAAACTTCTAGAGCTTGTTAGCTTGGCGGGAACCCCTCCCCCACGCCGGTACTGTGCATGCTCCTCCTGCCGAGCAACGGTCTCTCCTCAGTTCTTTCTCGTCCGCTGTCGCGTACGGAAGGTTCTTTGGCTTGTTCCTCGATTTCTCTTGCTTGGCCTTTGTCTTTCCGGATTTTTGACTACTTTTGGACTGTTTACTGACCTCTCTCTCGGACTCCCCCTCGGATTTGGTATATTTGGACTTTTTTCTTCCTCCTTTTGTTGTCGCGTCATCTTATGTCCGCGCTCTTTAAAAACTGCATGTCCTGTGGGCGTAAGGTTGCCCTTTCCGATGGCCACAAGGAGTGTCTCTTCTGCCTGGGCGAGTCCCACAACACCCGGACTTGCCCAATTTGTCGGGATTTTACTTCCCAGACTCTCCGTAACAGGGCCTCAAGGCTGAAATCCTTCTGCTGGGAGCAGTCTTTGAAGGCGATTGACGAGACCTCCTCTTCCAAGATGGCCGACAAGAAGACGACCACGCCATCGATGGTATCGGCGGCTGCCGTTCCGTCCACTTCGTCAGCATCGGGCTCGGTGCCGGCATCGAGAACGCCGATATTGGCGTCACCGAGGATCCCGAAGCTGTCGGCGGCTGCCAAGGCAGCTAAAGGTTCCTCGACGGCGAGGAAGACTGAGGCTCCGGCCAAGGAGACACCTTATAAGAAACGCCCTGCTCCGGACGGAGACAAGGGTAAGGAGAAGGACAAGAAGAAGAAGAGGGAGGAGAAGAAGCACTCCCCGGCTGGGGACGTCCAGCCTCCCACTCCTCCTCCAACTCTTGAGCCTTCGAGAGGGCGAGGCGAGCCTGTCGATCTGTCGGACGACGAGATCGAGGACGTTCCCCAACAACGTCCGGACTCGCCTGTGGAAGAACCTCCAACCCTGGTGGAGGGACAACACCACCGCCCTTCTAGCCGTTGCAGGTCGGCTGACCTGCAGGAGAGACCGTCCCGAGAAGTCTCTGCTTCCCCAGAGCGGCGCTCGACCTCTGCTAGATCTCGGTCTCGCTCTTCAGAGCCGCCGCCAAGATCGCCACCTCCTCGGGAAACGAGAGAGGAACAGCCTTGCTCGTCTGCCTCCAGATACACCTCAGCGTCCTACGTGGCCAGGTACGCGAGGGAATCTGAGTGGAGAGAGCGCCCGGCTTCTTACTGGTCACATTCTCCATCGTACCGGGATCGGTACCACCGTGACCCGAGACGCTGGGAGACCTTCCGGAGGTCCCGGTCACCTCAACGGCAACGTCGGTCCCGCTCCCGCTCACCAGAGAGGGAGGAACGTCGGTACCGTAGAGGCAGAACCCATTCGCCGTCGGATCACTGCTGCTCCTTCACCCGCTCTCCCTCACCCCGATACCGTAGAGCGAGGGAGCCTTCACCTCGGTACCGAGCGGTATCGCCGCCTCCCAGGGTTACGGCTATGGCAACGCGCCCTGTGGAGTCCATGGTGACGAAGCAGGCTACCACCACTATGGCCTGCCAGACTACACCTGTCACCGCCAAAAAGGTGAAGTCGGTTGTGGCCCAACCAAAACGGGACACTGCCACCGTCGCCATTTCTACTGTGGACAAGCCTAAGAAGGCACAGTCCACAACTGCGGTGAAGGAGCCAGAGACTGAGCGACGAGAAGACTCACCGAGCTCCGAGTCCTATGACTCCAGCGCGGAGTCGGAGGCCTCGGATGTAGCCTCTCAGGAGTCTCCTCCTCTGGGATTTGGGGAGCCGGTCCCAGATTCAGTTCCGGAGGACGTCCACCAGTTCTCCGCAATGCTGCTCCGAATGGCCACTACCCTTGGCCTCAAGATCACGGACGCGGAGCCGGAGGATGACGACCTGGTCTTCTCGATGGTCGAGGGTAGACAACCCGCCACCGCCCCGCTGCCTCTCCTGCCACGGATTGCGAAGGTTGTCAAATCCGCGTGGGACAGGCCGGCCTCGGCGCAGCCGATACCACAGAGGTTGGAGCATCTGTATAGGGTGCAAAAGGAGGACGCTTCCTACCTCTTCAACCACCCTGTACCTAACTCTGTGGTCGTCGAGTCAGCGCAGACAAAGGGCAGTGGCAGACAGCACACCACACCACCGGACAAGGAAGGCCACAAGTTAGACGCCTATGCAAGAAGGTTTTACTCCGCCGCCTCCCTGCATATTCGGCTGTCTAACACGCAGGCTTGCCTAGCGGCATACCTGCGTAAAGTCCTGGACCGCCTGCAACCGGCCATAGAAGTGGTACCGGACGACATCCGCCAGGCCACCTCGATCATCTTCAACGAGGTTATGGCTATCTCCCGGCAGCAAATCATCTCCACTCGACACGCGGTGGAGATCGCCTCTCGGGTCATGGCGGGATCCGTCGGCTTGCGTCGCCATGCCTGGTTGCGACCGGCGGATATCCAGGAGGACACCCGAAGGAGGATCGAAGACCTCCTTCTGCTGGGAGCAGTCGAAGATGGCGAGGGACTGTTCAACGCATCGACAGGTGAATTGTTGGACAACCTCGTCAAGGCGAGACTGTCGGCCAAGAAGATCGGCCTCCATCCAGCCTCGCAGGCCCGTAGGCCGCCGGCTTTTCGCCAATCGTGGCGGAAGTCGTCGACCTCGTCCTTCCAGAGGTCGGCCCAGTCTGGTCCCTCGAGGCCCTCTTCGGGATCGTCTGCTAGACGTTCATTCAGACGGCGCCCGGCGTCCTCCAAGAAGTCCTCCTCGGACGCGAAGTCCAGGTTTTGACCTGCTTCGCAGGACGTCCCAACATCCTCTCTTCAGCCTTCCACCAGCCCTCGGAGACCGACCGACCTTAGCTCGACATCTGTCGGAGTGGGAATATGTCACTACGGACTCTTGGGTCCTGTCCATCGTCCGTCTTGGCTACGCCATCGAGTTTCAAGATATTCCGCCTCGAGGCGTTTACTACTCCACCCTGTCGAGCTCGGCTCTCCTGGAAGAGATCCAGTCCCTCCTCCAAAAAGGAGAAATCGAGCGGCTCCCTTCGAAAGCCAGGACCACCGGTTTCTTCTCCCGGTACTTCACGGTACCGAAGGCCGACGGTACCCTCCGACCGATCCTCGACCTCAGAGGGGTGAACTACTACATCCGCCCCAAGAGGTTCAAGATGGTCACCCTACCGTCGATCTTGCCATTTCTCCATCGAGGGGACTGGTTCGCCTCCATCGATCTCCAAGACGCCTACTTCCACATCGCCATTCGCCCGCAACACAGACGGTACCTCCGCTTCGCAGTCGACGACATCTGCTACCAGTACAAGGTGCTGCCGTTCGGACTCTCGACTGCCCCCAGGGTCTTTACCAAATGCATGGCCCTGGTGGTATCGTTCCTGCGGACGAAGGGTGCCTCGGTCTACCCATACCTAGACGATTGGCTGTTGGTGGCGTCCTGCAAACAAAGACTTTACCATGACGTCCACATGACGTTGACACTCCTTACCCGTCTCGGACTACAGGTCAACCCGAAGAAGTCCCACCTCGAGCCGGCGAGGACACTGGACTTCATCGGCGCCACTCTGGACTCCATGTCCGCCAGGGCGTACCTGCCAGAGACTCGGGCGCAGACCTTGATCCAAGCCGCCGTCCATGCACACACGGCTCCCACTCTGTCCACGAGGAGGATCCAGCAGCTGCTGGGCTACATGGCCTCGACGACTGCGGTCACTTACCTCTCCAGGCTGAGGGCAAGACCCCTTCAACACTGGTTCGTCCGCATATTCGACCCCCTGCGAGACGAACAGACTATTCGATTGCAGCTGCCAGAAGGAGTCCGCTCATCCCTCCGATGGTGGCAATCACGGGACAACCTGCTGTCAGGAATGCCCTTCCGACAGCCGACACCGAGGGTGACGGTAACGACCGACGCCTCCCTCTACGGGTGGGATGCCCACTGCGGCGATCTCAAAGTCCACGACAGATGGAACGACGACAAGACGGCTCTTCACATCAACGCCCTCGAGCTGCTTGCCATCTCGAAAGCTCTACGGGCGTTCCATCACGTCGTCGCAGGCCGCACAGTCCTGATCCTGACAGACAACACCACTGCCGTCTGTTATGTGAACAGACAAGGAGGGACTCACTCCACAACTCTGCTGAACATCGCCCTCGATCTGTGGGACTGGTGTGTTCGCCTACAAATACACCCGGTGGCTGTTCACCTGGCCGGGCAGGAGAACACCACAGCAGACGCCCTCAGCAGGGACACCTCATCCCACCACGAATGGTCTCTCTCCGGAGAGGCGTTCAGACTGATTCGGGACCGCTGGGGCGAACCGTCGATCGACCTCTTCGCGACCAGGGAAAACGTGAAGTGCAGCCGATTCTGTTCGAGAGCGGGCCACGATCGCGCCTCCATTGGGGACGCTTTCCAGTTTCCGTGGACAGGGGAACTCCTGTACGCGTTCCCTCCGTTCCCGCTGCTCGGTCGGATGATATCGAAGATCCTAGCCGATCGAGCCGACGCGATCCTGGTGGCCCCGTACTGGCTGAGGCAGCACTGGTTCACACCCCTGCTACGAGCCGCGCGAGGCGACCTCCTTCGGCTACCATCGACACCGGGCCTGCTCTCCCACTCCGGCGGTCCACCCGGACCTGCCACGCCTGGCCCTCCATGCCTGGAGGATATCGCACTAGACGATCCCGTGCTTGGTAACGTCCTCATCGCGACCAGGAAAGAATCCACCCGTCGCAACTACAAGTACAAGTGGCGATATTTCCTGGCCTTCGCTGAAGAGAGGCGTGAGCCGGTGTCGCCTGCCAGGCTCCCCACCGTTCTCCATTTTCTTCTTCATCTCCGACAGCAGGGCCTGGCGTTCCCGTCCCTGAGGGTATACCTCTCTGCGATTGTGGCATACCAACCGCCACGATCCTCGGCATCAGCCTTCTTCAGAGACGATACCATTAAGCAGTTCCTGAAGGGATTGCAACACCTCTACCCGTCAGTATCGCCGCCGCTACTGCCCTGGTCCCTGTCGCTGGTGCTGTTGCAGCTTACGAAGCCGCCTTTTGAACCTATGGCGACCTCGGATGATAGGCTGCTCACCTTAAAGACTGCCTTTCTCGTTGCTGTTACCTCGGCAAGACGAGCGGGTGAGATCACAGCTCTCCGAGTGGACGAGCCCTTCCTCGTTTTCCATAGAGACAAGGTAGTCCTCAGACCTGACATCTCGTTCCTGCCGAAGGTGATGTCCAACTTCCATCTCAACCAGGACATCATCCTGCCTGCTTTCTTCCCGGACCCGACGACACCGTTGGAGCGGTCCCTTCATTCCCTGGATGTCCGTCGGGCCCTTGCCTTTTACAAGGACAGGACTGGTCCCTTCCGACAGACACCGCATCTCTTCGTTTGCTACGGATGACGTCGGAAGGGCCACAAGGTGTCCACCCAGCGCTTCTCCAAGTGGGTGGTACAGACTATTCAATTGGCGTATGAGCTCGCGAGGAAGCCTCCGCCAGCCCTGCTTCGAGCCCACTCCACCAGAGCTGTGGCAACTTCTGCGGCCCTCCTGCGAGGAGTCGACCTGCACGAACTCTGCTGTGTGGCGACCTGGTCCCAGCCATCGACCTTCGTTCGCCACTACAGGCTCGACTGCCGGTCGCGCAGAGATGCTCGGTTCGGACGTGAGGTGCTGGCTTCCGTACTCTAGGACCTGACCCGCCATCCAACCAGTAAGCTACACAGTCTCCTAGTGTATGAAGGCACAGAGACCACGAAGAAGAAGAACAGGTTGCTTACCTGTAACTGTGGTTCTTCGAGTGGTCATCTGTGCCATCATACACACCCGCCCTTCCTTCCCCTCTTCTCAGATCCCTGTAGGTTCTACGGCGGACGACAGAACTGAGGAGAGACCATTGCTCGGCGGGAGGAGCATGCGCAGTACTGGCGTGGGGGAGGGGTTCCCGCCAAGCGAACAAGCTCTAGAAGTTTCCGAACGCTACCGTGCAGGCGCTAAAGCTCCTAGTGTATGATGGCACAGATGACCACTCGAAGAACCACAGTTACAGGTAAGCAACCTGTTCTTTTGTTACTTTAAAAACCTTGTCTAGCCACTCTCTGACCTGACGTTGTATACATAGGGTTAAAGATCCTTGCTAATGTTACCCTGCCTCTCGTTTAGCTGAGAGAGTGCTGAGACTAATTTCCCCCAACTTGCGTTTTTATTTGGTAATTTGGGTGCCCCTCCTGGGACCCCCAAATACAGGGTAACAGGACAAGCAGGGCACATGCCCTAGGCATCAATGCCAGGAGGCACAAAAAGGCCACGCTGGATTCAGTGGAGGAGGATGAGGATGAGGAAGCAGTCATGGAGGTAGGGGTGCAACTTCCATGCTTGCCCTAGGTGATGTTTAGGCCAGATACATCTCTGCAGGGACCTTGGTCTTGTATAGGGATGTAAATCCTAACTACAGTGGCCTCTCCACTTTCATTGAGACTTCGGGATGCAGAATCCTTGTGAAAGTGAGAAAACTGAATAACTCCCTGCCCTGTGCTTCCTGTCCCATTCCCTTGCCTTTTGCCTGGGAGCGCTTGCCTTCCTTCTTCTAGCCTGGGAGAAAGGAAAGGAGCCATGCATGCCCTCCCCCTCCCATTCTCTTGCCTTTTGCTCTGGTGCACGTTCTCTGTGCCTGTGCAAAAGGCAAGGGAATGGGAGCACCATGTATGCGGGAGGAAGGTGTATGTCTGCCTTTCCCACCCATTCTCTTGACTTTTTCCCAGGAGCACCTGCCTGCCTTCTCTGTGCCTGGCAAAAGAAAAGGGAAACAGGGGGAAGGAACATGGATACAGAAAATAAAATTTGCGAAGGTCAAACCAATGAATGGAGGGAGCACTCTATACGGTTTGTGTCCAGGTTATTTGAAGGATCATATTTTTCTGTATGAACCTACCTCTGTTGTGAGATTTTTCTGGAGAGGCCCTGCTCTCTGTCCCACTACCCTCAGGGGCACATTTGGTGGGTACACAGGAGGGATCCTTCTCAGTGGCTGCCCTCAGTCTCTGGCACTCCCTTCCTAAAGAGCCTAGACTGGCACCATCCTTGCTGTTTTCCACAAGCAGGGAAAAAATTTCTGATTCCAGCAGGCTTTTTCAGGGGAAACAGGGAACGCTTTGTATAATGTGTTTGATTTTTATTTGTTGTTGCTGCTGTTTTAATTTATGTTAAATGGTTTCACATTTTATGATGGTTTAATTGTTCTCCAACTTTTGCGTGCTATTAATTTTTAAACTACGTTTGGTTTAACCATTTTTTTAAAAAAATACTAAATTCTCTCTTTTGGCTTATGTTAGAGAAAAGAGTTGTTTCCATTTAACATCAGACTCGCAATAAAATTAACGAAGAAAAACAGCCAGTGTCACCTGATCCCATGTTACAATAGCAGGGTGTTGCATGTTCCCATTCAGAAAGGATTTCTCTAAAGGCTCATAAGGGAGGATGGAAGACCCCATGGAGAGGATTCTGTATTAACATATGCATTAAAATTAAACCACATTTGTTCAGAATTGTCTATTGCCTTCAGTCCTTTGGCTTGCTTTTCCTTTGGCTTTATATTATAGGTGAGTTTACTTATTTTCACTGTTGTAAGCTGCCTTGAGTCCCACTCTGGAAAGGTAGGATATTAAGTAAATATAATAATTGTAATAATATATTTATTTATCCTGATAAATAGGAAGACATAATCATATTTGTCTCTAAGCAAGCCACTATAAGCTGAAGGGGGATGGTGCTGAGCTTCAGAGAAGATTTGCACATTCTTGCGATTTTTGTTTGTCTGTTTCTTCTTTTATGAAATGCATCGTGTTGGAAAATGCAGTATTTATGACCTTGTTGCATGAGCTAGCAAAGAGAAGATAAAGTAAAGTATGCTACTTAGGGCTGGGTTTTTTAAGGGCTACATCTCCCTTTGTTGAGCCCGTTAGAGTTCTGAGATCTTCAGGAGAAGACCTTCTTTCTGTCTTGCTGCCTCCTCAGGCTTGTTTGGGGAGAACAAGAGATAGAGTGTTCTTGGTGGTTGCTCCTAGACTTTGGAACTCCCTTCCTAGGAAGGCTAAGATGGCCCCCAAAACATTCTGGTGCTATTAGGTTTTTAGAATATAACTGGATGGTCTTTTAATGATGTGCCGTGCCATTTTCTTGGTTTGCATACATTCTTTTAGTGGCTTTCAGTGGTTTTACCTTTATGAACATAGTGAGCCTTCCACTTTTGTGAGAGTTAGAGGTCAAGACCCCTGCAAAAGTGGGAAAAAGTAAATAAAAATCATGAATGCTATTTTTTTTTATTAAATCTGACAACACTTCTCTAAGAATTTTTGGGGCCCAGTTCTGAGTCTGTAGTCAGCTTCCACCAGAGGTGGACCACAGAATCATGCTCGAAGACCTAGAGATTCTTAGAGAGAAAATGTTTTTTTCTGTGGTTGTGGCAAATGTGGTAAGAATTTTTTAAATAAATAAATTAAATATATAAAATATAATAACCCACCAATAATCAAATCCATAAGTGCTGAACCTGCAAAAGAGGAGGGCCCGCTGTAGTTTGTTTATATTTAGACTTTTCATTGATGTTTTTGTATACTTTTAATCTGTATTATTTTTAACATGTTGTAAGCGACTTTGAATCCCTCATTATTAGAAAAAAGGTTACCAGTAGATATAAAATAACAAGAACCACAGTAATACTGGTATTGGTAATGGCTTTGGATAATTTGTGTGTTTATGATAAATCATCCTGTCCTGATGGAGTTGCTTTGTCAGGGCACATAGCTTCACAAAGGAAAAAGGGAAGAAACAGGAGCTTCACACAAATTGTATTTTGTGCAAATTGTGAAAACCTCATCACCACAAAATCTCTTGCGCATCTCAGTCTTCTGCCAAAAATGAGCTCTCTTAATGGCTTTGTATCAGATTGATACAAAAGGATCTGCACAAACTCTAAGATAACAGAACAGCAAGATTTTCCTTTCAAATCCCAACTCTGTTTCATCAATGCAGTTCTTACATTTAGAGCAATCATACTATATTTTGCAGATAATAATGCTGGTACATGGGGTGGGGGGATGGGATGGAGGAAAGAAAGTGGTGAATGAAAGCATATAGCTGTGGGCTGGGGCTGGGGGGAAATGAAGGCAGTGCCCCTCCAAATATGAATTCTGCTTCAGTCCTGCAGTTTCCCTTCACTCCCCAATTTTCTAGTATTGCAGAGAGTGAGATTTACAAAATCACTTTCACCTAGAACTTTTTTATTTGCTGTGGTTTGCATTCCCTTTGCTTGCCTCTTTTCTTTGGATATCTGAATTGTATTTCTAAAGTCTCTTGTGAAGTTGAAAGTTATTGCAAGGCTAGAAATTTGGGAACTGAAAGTTATTGCAGGTTAGACAGTTAGAAGTGTGGGGAGTGAAGAAAAATGTCACCAGACTAGGGGCAGAATTCTTATTGGGGGATGACCTCATTTTGCCCCCTGTAGCTACACCCTTGAGCAGCCCTTGCTATGTCCCCTGTCAGAAATTTGTACAGAGGAGGTTATTCTGGATGATTTAAAGTAGCAATCCTGACTAACAACTCCCAGTCACGTATCTACAAAAAGCATCTTTGATAGAGGCTCTCTTTTTGTCACCTTGATTTGGCTGCGCTTCAAAGATCCTTCAGTTCCTTTTATGTGTTCTGCATTCATTTTTCCTCTTTTACCCTTGTCTGTTTCTCCAGTACTTGGGTGAGTGGGTGGCTCCTTCTATCTATGCTGTGTCCTCCAGCAACACGTGTGGGTGTATATGTTTGTCCTTCTCTGATAAGCTGATTCGTGGTCCTTCACCTCCTAATCTTTTCTGCTTTTGAATTACTGGCTGTCAAGACTTCTTTCGACTGTTCTGTTGGCTCATTGCCTCTTTTGCTGCAATGCATGGTTGAAATCAGGTCTTTCGGGGGTTTCCAGACTTCTGAATTCAAGTCTAATTCTGTTTCAGAAGGAGAAGAAAAATGCCTCCTATAAGTGAGAAACTTAGAGGAAATAGAGGAGAGAAGAAAATAAAATATTCAGCAGAGGTGTTTTTTTTTTTACACATATAAATAAACCAAAGCATTACACAGACCTCTATAAATAAACACCTCCATGGCAAGTTCTCTAGAAGGAAAAGAACATGTCCTACTTTGCAAATTGTTAACCATTACTTACAAAATAAAAACTAGGGAGGAAAAACTGTTTTGATTATGATGCTCGAGGCTGGGTCTTGGGACGATCATTCTGGGCATCCAATTTATAGCACTACTGAGTTGTTCATTGCTTATTAATAAATATATGGATGTGTACAAAAAGTGGGCAATTATTGCTAGTCAGAATGCTGTTGCAGTTGTGTGATAGTTTCACAAAGCATCTGTCAGAGTTTTGTGGTACACGTTGGAGTGCAACATCTAGCTCAGCTCTAATTAGGAAAGTCCTTCCAAGGTCTCCAGCAAGGATCTTCTCCAGCCCTGTTAAAGGCTTTAGGGACTGAGCACGAGACCACAAACAATCAAGATACACATCTTCCTACTAAGCCTGAGATCCCCACCATGTTGTCTATGGATCCCACTGTGCCCTCAGGAAATGCTGGGATACCTACAAAGCTATCACTGTATCTTGCTGGTTTGCAAGTGAATGGGAGATGTAGCCCTTCACTTGAGAGAAGATAGAACCCGCCCTGGAAAAAATGGCTGGGAGCATGCCATGCAAAGAACCCTTGAAACAACAAGGTCCTTACTGAGAGCTGGGTTCCCCTTTCTAGCTGTCATTCTGAAGGGCACATTCCATTTCCTATTGAAGTGAATGGGGCTCTTTCTGCCCTCAGTTGAATGGGAGAAGGAATGTGCCTCATGAAAAACATAGTTGGAGGAGGAGAGAAGCCCCCGTATATCATACAGGTAGTCTTTCTGTCTTAGAGACAATAATACAACAAGGTCCTCAGAGTGTGTGGATTTCTCTTTTTCTATCCATTTTTCCACAGGACAGTTATTCCATTGCAAACAGAGAAACTGCTCTATTCACTTCTATGGGTGGGCAATCTGTGTGTGTGTGTGTGTGTGTGTGTGCATGCATATTCCCTTCCTTGATCTGTCTCTTATCTTCCCTCTATGTGACACAGTCTGTGTGTGAAAGAAAAAACAGTGGTGTGTGTGAGAGAGAGTGGAGACACTCCCAAAATTTTGTGACTGGCCACACCCTCACCTGTTTTGTGGCTAGATCCATAGTAGCTTTTACAAAACCTAAATACATCCCTGAAGCCTGAAAGATTGAGGATTGCTGCATTAAGGGGTGGCCTCTTCTCTGACATACCCATATATAACAAATACAGTGATGGCTTGCTTTCTCTAGTCTGTACGTATTGGAAAATGATCCATGATCAATAGCATGGAGAGAGGAATTTTTGCCATCATGGGCACAATTAATGGTATATAGATAGGCTCTTTCCTTCTTGGAGATGATAGACATTGAACTAAAATATTTCCTGTGCATTTTTAAACATTTGAACACACCTCCTCTGTTTGATATATATTCTTCCTTTCTCTGACAAATGGGACTCAAGGCAATACACAGTACCACTGGATGAAACAGGAATATGATGGAAATACAACAAGGAAGTGGCCAAACCAGGATTCCCCTGCAAGGAATTCCACAGCCTGGAAGCAGCCATTGCTGGAACCCTCTTTTGCCTACTGACAAATGTACCTCTGAGGATGGTGGGACCAAAGAAAGATCCCCCTGAAGATCACAAAACCTGGGTTGGCTTATAGGGGAGACTATGATCATCCAGACTGCATGGATCTGAGCCTCATAGAACTTTACAGGTCATAATCAGCACACTGAATTGTGCCCAGAAACACTCGCAATCACTGAAGCTGTTGCAACTAGGATGTTATCTCAAAAGGTACGTGACTCAGAGGTCCACCTGTGGTGCCAGTGCCTCTGTGGAATGATTAAGTGGGGAATTATTAACTCAAAATGAGGCCTGCAAGCAGGGGGCAACCTTACAGGATCTTCCACCTATGTATACTGGTACTAATGCAGGGACACCAATTGGAGATTAAAAATATGCTTTATTGGGGAATATCACAATCACACACAAGATTCAAGTAGTCTCACAATCACACAAGGCTAACTGAAGGAAAGGAAGGAAAAATTGGATAACAAAAAGGGCGAAGTGGGTGATACTTACCTGTCCTGCAGAGAAGAGATGAAGCGATGTGGCTGAGACGAAAGGTCCAAGGGTAGTACCAGAACAGGAATCTGAGCAATAAATTGATGGCCTGTATCCAGTGTACTACATTACTACAAATTGTCTGCCTTAGAGCTAAAGTTTAAATCCTCATTTTCTGCCTTAAGGGGGAAGGTGTGAATGGCTCTCTTGCAAGGCAAACAATGAGGTCCAAAACAGGCTAATGGCTTTAGCATTTGGTGACAAAACACTGATGGGAATCTTGATAGCTCCTTAATGGTTGGGCAGGTGAGGAAACAAAGGAGAATTTTGGCAGCAAGAGGGAGTGGGTTGAAGACAATAATTTGCTCTGTTGGGGCAGTCTCACATGCTATTGTTTCTGAAGGTTGAGTCATGGAGAGGATTATTGCAAGCTCAGTAACACTGGAACTTCCTGACTGATCCCTTGACTATGACATGACCATGCCCCGAGGTCTCATCTAACCTAATTTTGCACATGTTCAGCCAGTCCTCTTTGCCAGCATGGCTTTTCAGCCATAACTGTGTACAATTTATATTTCATGCCAATTAAATAATGTCCATTGTCAATCATATCTTGGAGTGGGGTTGTACAGCACGGTAACAAGGAAGCCATGAGCCCCTTATAAAAGGGCCTAGTCATTAGCCTGCCTACAGCATTTGGAAGCAAATTATTTTCTAAAGGCAGACCCAGGTAAAGCTGTGGTTGTTATGTGCCTTCAAGTTGACCTCGATGTATGACAATGTTACCATAGGGTTTTCCTGGCAAGACCACTTGAGCAGAGGTTTGCTAATGACTTCCTGTGAGGTGGAGAGAGTATGACTTGCTCAAGGTCACCCAATGTTTTTCTGTGCCTAAGCAGGGCTTCAGACACTCGTCTCCTGGGGTCCTAATGCAGCATTCAAATTGCTACACTCTACTGTCTCTTCCATGTAAAGTGCATTACAATAATCCAAATGGGATGTAGATAAGGCATGCATAGCCATGATCAGGTCAGGCATTTCCAGATATGGGAGTAATTCGCATACAAGCTTTAATTGTACAGATGTGCTCTTAGCTACTGCCCAAATTTAAGTGTTCAAATTTAGGTGTCCAGATGTACAAATGAGTTCAGAAATGTGCTCAAATTGCAGATGTCAAAGGGGCATAAACCCATCTAGAAGGGGCTGAATCCCTATTCCCTGATTTACCTTTTGACTGACCACAAGCACCTCTGTCTTGTCTGGATTAACCTTCAAGACAGTTGTCGTCATCCATTCCATTACTGACATTTGGCACTGGTTTAGAAAAAAGAAAGAAAAAACTTCCTTGGATGCAGAGAGAGCTGAGTGTCATCTTACATGACTAATGAACATTGCTTTCTTTTCTTCAAAGCTGAGGCTTATTTTTCATTCTGTGCTTAAAAGCTTTCCGGCAACATGTGAATTTCTGACTTTACTGAACTGTAGGGGGAAATTTTCATTCAGGCGGAGAATCTAGGTCAGCTGTTCATAAAAATAACTCAAGTGTTCATTGAACAAAAGGTACAAGCCTCTGGCAGCCCAGGAAGAAAATTATTTTCCCTCCCTTTACTTTCCTTTTTATTTAAAAAAGGTTTAGTCATTATCAGCTTGCAAATTTGACATCTAATTTATTGCGTGCAGCCATTACTCTTTATGTGAATGGGATTGTTACAGGAGCGGCTGACTCAATGGATGCCAAACAAAGCCATTTTATGGGAGGTTTCAATGTGAGCAGAAAATTGGTTCATTCATTTCCAGGAGGGAACAATTCACAGCCGTGGCCCAAAAGATCTAATTCATTCAACTGGCAAATTATAGAAAGCCCAAACTATCACGGGTAGGGTTGTGTATTTGCTTTTTTTCTTTTGTGTGTGTGTCATTGTCATCATGGGACCAAAATGAACCCCAAAGCATCATGAGAAATAAGTCCTAGCTGAATGATCTCACTTGAGGGAATGTGTCAGTGGAAAATGACAGTACATTTCTTGAATCCACCACTCAGAGAGTCGATGTGGTGCAGTTGTTAGAGTGAGAGGCTGGGACTTAAGAGTATTTGGGTTCAAGTTCCTTTGAGCATGAAACTTGCTGTGTGACCCTGAGCCAGTCATTCTCTCACCCAGATCTATTTCACTGGTCATCTTGAAGTCACTGTCAGAAAGTTGAGAAATTGAATAAATAGATTTTCACCCCATTCAAAACAAAACTTAAAAAGAGTCTTAAGTATGTGTTGAAATAACAGTTTCTGTAGAATTTACTGCATTATATATGATTCATATACTGTACATCAAAAAAGCCACACCTGGTTAAATTGCTATGGGGAGCAATTGCAAAAGAAAATGGGGCAAATAGGGGAAGCCAGCCCTTCTACTTCAGTCTTGCAATCCCTTCTTGCCCAGATCTCATCTTGATGGTCCAAAGTGCTCCAAAGATTGTTGAGGCATGCTTGGTGTTTTGTTGTCTTTAGCCAAGACGTTGAACAGCAGGACCAATGTTATATTTCTCCTTATCTTGAGGTAGACATTCATTGCATTTAAAAACTCGAGCATTGAAATGTAGGGAAGTTGTTTGGGATAACTCGTACCCATTACCAGAATCTGCATTTCCATGATGGATGTCTGGTTATTCCTCACTGCAGTTAGATAGAATATATTTGATAGGAGTCTCATGAACATGATTAGAAGGGATTTAAACTGAATCTGGTCAGGGAAAAAGGGAATGTTCCAGAAATCAAGGAAAATACCAAGTATGAGGAAGAAGAGTGTCAGGAATGGACCAGAAATTGGGATGGTGGTACAGGAACCCCCTAATGAATGGGGGGTAGGAATGTGGGTGTAGCCATTAGGTGGGCAAAATGAAGGCATTGTTCCCACAAATAAGAATTCTGTTGTCCAAAATGAAATTTTCCTTAATTCCCCAAATTGCTAGCATTATAGTAACTTAATAAAAGTTGAGCATTTCAAAATAGATTTTTGACATTAAAAAAGGAGGGGTAGAGTTGAGACAGTCACCAAGGGTGACCAAATAGAAGAGTTCTAGGTGTGAATGATTTTTGATGTCTCCTTGTCTATAATGCTAGAAATTTGGGGACTGAAGGAAAATTTCATGGGAGGCAGCAGAATTCTCCTTTGGAGGAGCAATGCCTTCACCCCCCACATAGCTACACCCTTGGAGAAGTACAAAGAATATTCTTTGTATTTGTATTTCTGCCAATTGCAATGCTTTTCAGGGGCTTTCTGAACTACACTGTTGTAGTGCTATTATTCCACTTTCACCATCCTGTGGAATTCTGGGGTTTGTAGTTTCCTGAGGCCAAAGAGTTCTTTGGCTGAGAATTCTAAATGCCCCTCCTTAAACTGCAAACCCCAGGATTCCACAGGATGTTGAAAGTGGAATAATAGCACTATAACAGAGTAGTGTGGAAAGGCCCTCAGTGTCCACCATTTGGCTGTTATCTTATCAGAGGGAGTGAATGGCATCTTCATTTACTTCATTTGTTAAAACGGTATGTTGTTGTTGTGTGCCTTCAAGTTGTTTTGAACTTATACTGACCCTAAGATGAACCTATCACAGGGTTTTCTGGGGCTGAAAGTGTGTGATGTGCCCAAAATCACCCAATGGATTTCGATGGTCAACTGGGAAATTGAACCCTGGTCTCCAGTGCTCCAATTACAACACCCCACTGGCTCTCACAATAAATAGTTACCACTACCTATTTACAAATGTTCTCCAAAATGAATATATTTCCCCTGCCCTTTCACTGAAATGCAAGGAGCAAAGTAGCCACACAATTCTGTTAGAACTGTAGACTGGAAAGATAATTCTGCAGTGATGGTGCCAGTATAGAAAAGGACCTGCTTCATGCTTTGAGGCTGAGAGTGTATGATGCACCCAAAGTCACCCAGTGGGTTTCCATGGGTGAGCCAGGAATCGAAACCTGGTCTCCAGGGTCATTGTCCATGCTCACTCTCTATACTCCTATTTCCAAGGATCTCAGGACAGGTTGCAATAAAAAAAAATAGATAGAAAAAAATGCCACCCAAGTTATTCCTTGGAGGAATCATGTTGGATCCTTAGTAAACCAAGGCTATAAAATGTTGTTTTCCCTGCCAGAGATAAGATGTTATCTCTTTGCCATCATAACTGCCACCCTTCAGTAAGACTGAGCCCTATATTACATGACATGAAATTGGAAGGGGTTGCTAATACCCCAGAGGACAGGATCAAATTTCAAAATGACCTCGACAGATTGGAGAGCTGGGCTAAAGCTAACAAAATGAATTTCAGCAGAGACAAATATGAGGTCCTACACTTAGGCAGAAAAAATGGAATGCACAAATATAGGATGGGGGGGCGTGTGGCTGGATAATAGTACATGTGAAAGGGATCTAGGAGTCTTGGTAGATCACAAGCTGAACATGAGTCAGCAGTGTGATGTGGCAGCCAAGAAAACCAATGTGATTCTTGGTTGCATCAATAGGAGTATGGTGTCTAGATCGAGGGAGGTAATGGTACCACTCTATTCTGCATTGATTAGGCCTCATTTAGAATCCTGTGTCCAGTTCTGGGCACCTCAATTCAAGAAGGATATCGACAAGCTGGAATGTGTCCACAAGAGGGCGTCCAAAGTGGTGAAGGGTCTGGAAGCCATGCCCTATGAAGAACGGCTTAGGGAGCTAGGGATGTTTAGTCTGCAGAAGAGAAGGTTAAGAGGGGACATGATAACCATGTTTAAATATTTGAAATGATGCCATGTTGAGGAGGGAGTGGACTTGTTTTCCCCTACTCCAGAGACTAGGACAAGGAGCAATGGATTCAAGCTGCAGGAAAGGAGATTCCACTTGAACCTGAGGAAGAACTTCCTGACTGTCAGAGCTGTCCGGCAGTGGAATCTGCTGCCTCGGAGTGTGATAGAGTCTCCTTCTTTGGAGGTTTTTAAGCAGAGGCTGGATGACCATCTGTTGGAAATGCTTTGATGGGTGTTTCTGCATGGCAAGGGGTTGGACTGGATGGCCCCTTGGTCTCTTCCAACTCTATAATTCTATGATTAATGATTTACTTGTAAATGTATAACTAAAAAGAAGCCGAGAGCCAGCTTGGTGTAGTGGTTTGATAATTGGGCTATGATCCTAGAGACCAGGGTTCAATTCCCCACTCAGCCATGGAAACCCACAGGGTGACTTTGGATGTGTCACACACTCACAGCCCCAGAAAATCAGAAATGACTTGAAGGCACACAATAACACAACAACACAAAGAGGCTGGTTATGAAACCACTGTTTGAAAACTTTACCTGTGGAAGAGGAAACCCTGGTGAAATTCATGGTCCCAACATTTGCTATTCTCTCCCTGTCCCTTTCTTTTCATGAATTCCCACATAGACATAAAGGAGTTGTCTTGCTGGCGGATGTGGGGATGAAGCAAATGTTAAAAGGAATCTTTTGTTGCTGTTGGAGATTGGTAAGGATGAAATCAGCCCTGAATTGGTCATTCCTTTCCTCTGCACCCAGTATAATGAATGCATTGTGCTCTCATGAATGAACAAGCAAGGCAAAAACAAACAAAAATCTTAGCATTTCAAGTGCTCTGTTTTGGATTTTTCTAAATTATAATGCAAAGACAAATGCAATCAAAATGATGTAAAGAGAATTCCAGATTAGACTTTTGAAATGTGGTATTATTCACCCTTTTCCAAATATTTGTGAAGTTTAGAGGAGGGATGGGAATCGTGTACCGCTGGCCACAAACAACCCTCAAGTGGGAGGTGGGGTCCAGTCGAGACCTTGGGACTACCACTGACCTTCCATTTCCCCATTTTTTTTTGGTCCCAAACACCCAAAATTTCTGGCTGAAAAAACATTACCAATAGTTGTGTGTGTGTGTGTATATACCTTCAAGTCACCTGTTTATTTATGCTCATCCCGTGAATTTCATGGGGTTTTCTTAAGCAAGGAATACTCAAATGGTTTTGCCAGTTCCTTCCCCTGGAATATAGCCTATAGCACCTGGTATTTGTTGGTAGTCTCCCACCCAAATATTAAACAGGGTTGACTTTGCTTACCTTCCAAGATCAGATGGGATCTGGTGCCTGTAGGGTATTTAGCAAGGTTGCTGCCCACTGCTGTAGGTTATATTTCCGAAGAAGGCAATGGAAGCAGTAGTAGGGTGAGCTGTTCTCCCCTTCAAATTACAGGTGGCAGGGACCTACCCCTTCCAATACATATATGAAACCTCTTTACAACTTCCTAACAATCTTTAGACTCAGGCTATATTTATACCCCATTTATACCCAAACTCTTTTTTGCCCCCATACACCATCTCTCTCATAATCCCTCTTCCCCTCCCCTTTCTGTGTGCCAAAAATCTTACAAGCAATTTCACAAGTAGCCATCAGCCATCAAAATCCGTTCATTATTCAGAACCTTATTGTCTGCTATCGCTATAGAAGCATATAGAGGCAGAGTGTTGTTTTGCATAAGAAAAGAACATGGGTTGATGATTTGCATGTCAAATGGCAAATGCCTTTGATTTCATGAAAAACCAATTGGTAAAGGTCAATTCACATGACCCCTGTCATGCCATGGTATGTAGCTCTGGTCCTTGTTGAAGCTGAATGGGTAACAAGAGATGATTGGCTGGTTGTGTCCATTGCTGCAGCTGTGGAAATGTTTGAACTGTTAGTCTATATGGGAGCTGGTGTTTGGAAGCCTTTGAAAAATGCCACCTTCAGTGAAAGACAGGTATATTATTGTGAACAACATGTTGGGGAGAGAGAAAAGACAAGATCGGCTGCACTGGCTACAGAGAGAGAGTGGTTGGGGAAGCTGGGGAAGAACTGAAGTCAAAGCTGAGAGTGTAAGCAGGGGCGTAGGAACAGGGGACGGGGGCGCTTTGCCTCGGGTAGCAATGTTTTGGGGGTGTCTCAGCTCGTATCCACGTCCCTGCATGCCCTGACCATGCCCCCACACACCGCGGCCATGCCCCTGTATGCCCTGGCCATGCCCCCTCCCACCCCCCTCCCCACTCCAAGCTCTGCCACTGAGTATAAGGCCATTTTTGCACTAGACTGTTATAGTGCTATTATTCCTCTTTCAACATCCTATGGAATCCTGGGGTTTGCAATTGGGGGGGGGCTTTTGGCCAAAGTCTATAGGTGTCATGTCCTGGATAACTTGCATTCACAATCTTCACTCAGATTTAAAACAGAAGTGTTTATTTGGAGGAAGGCAAGCTGCACAACAATTTACCTGAAAAGCTGCTGAGACTGCTGCATATTGGATGGTTACAGATTTTATACTTTGTCATACATGTTTAGCAATGAAAGTCATAAAAGTCACATCACCCCACCATTATAGACACTTGGTTATTTACATATCTTTCATCCGAGGAGGGGACTCGACATGTTTTAGCAAACTTTTTATCCAGAACTAACAACGTGCAAGAGACCCAGGATGGTACAGTGGTTTGGAGTACAATTCTGGAGGCCAGGGTCTGAATCCTGCTTGACCTTGGAAACCCATGGGATGACCTTGGGCAAGTCACACTCTCTCAACCACAGAGAAAGGCAAACCGCATCTGAACAAATCTTGCAAGAAGACCCCATGATAGGCTCATCTTAGGGTTGCCATGAGTTGGAAACAACTTGAAGGCACACAGCAACATAACAATATACACATTTGAAATAAAACAACCAGGTCAAATCAGCTTTGAATAAGTTAAAAAAAAAACACATTTTGAATCACCTGAAAGCTTATTCCAAAATTCTCCCAAGGATGGCGTTTTCATTTCACCAACCCCCACTTTTCTTTTGATTTTGATTTTGACTGGCAAACTTACAGCATGATCTTTCCTTAACATGTTGGCAAATAGCTGATGAGGCAGACTTACTGGTACCTGCTTTCCCCCTTTCTCTCTGCGTTCCTGGTCATGCATGCTCAATAAAGGATTCTGGAGACAGCTGCTGTTTACCTTGCCTTTTGTAGAAAGGAACAAACCTACAGTAGGGTCAGCTGGAGTACAACCTCATTATGTTGCAACTCAAGCTTTTATTGCAATGTGTTTATTTGGCTCTCTTTCACCATCCTTCCAATGTGATACTACTAAATATATTTCCAGCTCAACAGAGGAAAAGGAAGGAGACTGTGTGGATATAAAAGAGAAAACTTATCAAAAAAAGCTTCTTTGCCAGAGGCTTTGTTAATTGAGGTATGCCTGTCTTGCTTTTCATCACCTGACTTTGGAATGGTTTTCATCATTACATGTCCATTCTAGTTTTATCTGTAGTGCCATCACACTACAGGGACAGTGCCAATGCATCTTCAAACAATGTCTCACTGAAGCTATCTTTATCACTGTCTATGACATGCTGAATGATCTTGCAAAATATCATATGGTTCTAGGTAGGATGGGGAGAGGCATCTCCCTGGTATCAGCCCTTTGATTTCCTATGCAGTAAGGGGGTAAAAAGCCTTGAGAATAAATCTAGAAATTGGGTTGCACATTTCTTCACTTCCGACACTTACTCATCTCTCTGTGTCCTTTTAGGTAAGCTGAGCAGGCAAGGAATCAAATGATGGTTTTGCAACACAGCCAGTTTCAATAGTATAGTAGCTCTTGCTTTTTAAAACATTTAAAAACTTTTGTTTGTAAATGATATAACATTGTTATGACATGTACCAGATAGTTACTTTTTTTTGTGGGGAGGGTAGCACAAAAGAGCAGCTGAAATCATCAGGGGGCCGGGAGATACCCCTTTGAGGAAAAAATTACAACATTTGGAACGTACTGGCTTAGAAAGAAAGAAAAAACATGAGTAAGAGGGGAAATGATACAGGTATAGCTAATTATGTGTGTTCTGAGGTGTATTATTAAGCATGATATAGAGAATATCATAATACCAGAATATGATGACAAACAATGCCCAGAATCCTGCTGACGTTTTACACATGAGTAAGTTCCTCTGTGAAAGCAGTTGGACATTTTTATCTGATGTTGAATGCCTGCATTCAGCTCAAGGCCATGGAGTAGACCTGTGCATACTGTGCATTGTACAGGCAGTGCATATGTCCATGTGGATGCACATGTGCATTTGGTTGTCATCCAGTATGATGGTAGTTAGCCATTTAAAAGGAGTAAAAACTGATAAAAAGTATTGTGGACATCAAAGCTAGTTTTCTCATTTTACTTATTAATATGTCAAAAAGATGATCAAAGAGATTCATGAAGGACAAGGCTATGAAACATTACTCATCTTGATGGCTACCATATTATGGTTCTGTACACCAGTTGCTGGGGCATATGAGTAGAAAGGTGCTATGGCATTCTTGGCCTGCTTGTGGTCTTCCCACAAGAAATAGGTCTTTGCCCTGCTCCAGCAATGCCCTTCTTATTTATCTCTGTCCTGCTCCCCTTCTTCTCTTCAGGAGTCCAATCTCTTTATTTAAAAAAGCAGTAACATTGTGAGATCCCAGTGTAGTGTGTTGTTGAAATATGCCATTATTCACACTCCACAGCTAGCCAACAAGGAATCAAAGGGGCCGAAGAAGCTGACGGGGTCTCAGCTGATTGGTGGTCAGGACGTGAATCATGGTAGGATGTGTATATCTCTTGCTTTTGCACAGGAGTGGCTCAGGAAATGGAACCATGCCTAGGGAGGTCCTTATACAAGGGCAGCACAACCTTTATTGATTCCACAGGTCACCTGATTCCATCTGGGCTGAGGAGCTACAGTTTCCCCATGCCGCCACTGATCATGGAATTAATGGCTAACAACATGGCTCGTGCAATCTGCCATGTGTAAGCTGGTGGAAAGTCCTGCTCTACTACCTGATGAGATTCTGCACAATTAGATAATTTAAGTCACTTGGCATAATGGTTATGTGGAAGCTCACCACTTTAGATGCCACAGAGTACTACTTCACTTATCTCAAAATGTGGCAAACCAGTCCTACTGCATTTTGAAGTCCTTCTCGCTTATCCTGTTGAGTGGGTACCTGGACTTCTGACCCAAAGTCTTACCCTGATGGCACCACTGTATGCCTGCTGGCATCCTATACAGCTATAGAGTTCAATTCCTTAAGGCAGTGCTTCTCAGGGGTTCAGATGTGAAAGAACAGCAATTATTTTTTGCCAATGTGCCAAGGAATGACACTAAATTTGTGCCCATTGGGTGGCTTCTCAATGGCTGGTTCCATCCTGTGGAATTTTCTTCTGAGGGAGGCTAGGCTGCCCCCCTCCCTGCTTTCCTTTTGCCAGCAGACAAAGAAATTTTTTTTCCAAACAGGCTTTTAATGGGTATACTGGAGAGTTTTTATTTATTTATTGAGCTGTTTTTTTAAAAAAAATGTAAGTTTTTATAATTTTATATGTTTTTAATGTGTTTAAACATTTTAAATATTTTTTTAAAAACTTTTTGGGAAGCTGATTTGGGACCCACTTTAGGAGAAAAGGCAGTATATAAATAAAAATAGCTAGCTAGCTAGCACACACTTATTTCTTTCTTGGAAACTTGCCAAGGATGGCAACCAATTGATCAGGAACCAGCATGGGTCCAGGGACCACCACTGTAGGTGGCACTGCCTTAATGGACAATCTTGAGTCTTTGTTGGCTAATGAAATACATAGCTTCGTTCCCTGAGCTTTAGGGCCCAGCTAGACAAAATGGCAGCAGACCTACCTTTGAACTTTTTGAGTCTCCCCCAGTCATGGGGATGCCTCTCAAAATAATCAAAATCAACAACCTCCTTGTCTAGATGATAGGCATTAAGCCCTACCCCTCAGCTGATGCTAAAACTTGTAAAAGTTGCTTTTGAGGCTATAGCTCGTTGCTGGCTGGGGGATATTGGGAGTTGTAGGCCAGCTCCCCAAATTGTCATCTCTCCAGGTATTCACTCTGTTTCCCTATTCTTTTCCTCTCGCTCCATAACCATGAGGGGACTCTGTGAGGAGAAGGGTGGCTGCTAAGAAGCACAACAGGAAGATAAACACAGGCAGCGACTGGCATATAAATGGGATTTTCCATCCAGCTGTCACAAGACGTTTATTAGGGCAACCAAAAAGGAAGAGAAAACAAATCTAATGCCTAATGATAGCAGGAGTCATATTCCGTGGCTAAAACATTGGGAATGTTGTCAAGAGCTTGCTGATTTTTAGATAAATATTGCCTCAACAGATCTACCCACAGACTACACATGTATTTATGCAGGGTAGCTTGTCACAAAAGATTTGTCTTCCCTCAAAGGCTGTTGCAAATAGAGTCGTCTACACATACAGTATATGCGCCAGTGCTCTGGCAAACAGGCCTTGACAGAATTCCAGTGGCTTTTTATTCACTGCCCACAATGGATAAAATATTGTTTTGCATGCACCCTCCTTCCCTCGACAGTGGATCTAAAGCAAGGGTGGGCAAGCACTGAAAGTTTGAGGGCCAGTTTTGGCACTGTTGGAAAGTTAGTGGACTGCAGTGTCATTTCGGGCAGTGAACTGCAGACCCTTTCACAATTAAACTACTATGATTCCATTTTAATTGCAATGGAAATATGATATGGAATCCTGAGGTTTGTCATTTGGTGAGGCAGTACAGCAGGACTTTACAACCTTTGGTTTGCTGGGTGTTTTGGGCTTAAGCTCCCAGAATCTCATGTCCTCCAGAATTTCACAGATGAAAACCAGCAACCCTAGCAACATCTGAGTGTGATGTTAAAAGTTATTGATGAGGAAGAGCACCCAAGCTTGGAGAGGCTATGGCAGTTTACCTTTGCTTGAGGGAAAGGACATGATTCTCCCCCAACGTGCTGAATTGAGTGCAAACTACATTGAACTCAGTCTGCAACAATTAAGTCAGTTGAGGACAAAGGGGGAAAGAGGGACATTTAAAAAGCAGCTGAAAAATTGGATGACAGAGGATTAATTGGGATTGTCCCAGCCAAATTGGGACAGTTGAATGGTATGAAATCTGTTATCAGTGGCCTTGCTGGTAAAGGTTTCTGGGAGATGAAGTACAAAACATCTGGAGGATCAAAGGTTGAGAACTCCTAACTAGAGCAAATAAACCTCTATGGAGATATACCATAGGTTGCCAGATTGGATCGAGAATGGGGTGCCAGTAACTAATCCTTGACAGATCTTGGAGCAGGACTGGGTAACATAAAGCTCCATCAAGTAGGACAAAACACCTTCCCACCCCCAACTTTCAGCTGCAGCTATCCCCTCCCAGTGTGACCATTGACTTATTGATTGAGGCAAGTGGAGAAAGCAAGGGAAGCTGGCAAGCGGGCACTTCTCTACTCTCACCCCACCTCTACCAGTGTTTTGTGTTATTTTGTTTTGGTCCAAGATCTGTAAAGCAGAGATTCTCAGACTTTTAACCCTGTGACCTCCTTTACATTTACAGATGGATATTCTACCCCCACTGCTCAGCACTGCCTCCCTCTTATCTTATCCTTCTCTCTCTCTCTCTCTCTGGCCCTCATGCCACATGCCCTCCATCTTGTGCTCTCTGACTCTTCTCTTCATGTCACCTCCAGAGAAACTGCCTCATGGTCGCTAAGGGGCATGTGCATGCTGCACCAACAATGGAAAATTAGGAGATGAGTGGGAAAAACATAAAAGAAGAGAAGCTGATTTTTGCTATGTCTGAGGTTGGGGGAAGGCATAATGCACCACTCTCTTGCAGTGACTGAGTAGCAAATTTTGGCTTCACTAGTAATCTATTTATTTACTTTTGAAAAATGAAAAATTTTTCACTGAAATTGACATGGAATAAATTTGAAAGATTGTAAGCACTACCACTCAAACTTTGTTTCATTCAAATTACAAGACAAAATCATCCACACTACACTATACAAATAAAGCACTGTGATTCCACTTTAACTGCCGTGGCTGCATCCTGTGGAATGCTGGGATTTGTAGTTTGCTGAGGCAGTAGAACCCTCTGACAGAGTATTCTAAATACCCTTCCTTAAGCTGCAAATCCCAGGATTCCATAGGGTGGAGCTACGGAAGTTAAAGAGGAAGCATAGTGCTGTAACTGTGTACTGTGAAAGCCCCCTTATTATTAATCTCTCTACAGCAGCAGTTCTCAACCTGTGGGTCGCGACCCCTTTGGGGGTCGAATGACCCTTTCACAGGGGTCGCCTAAAAGCATCGGAAAATATGTATTTCTGATGGTCTTAGGCTCCATTCCCTCCTCGGTGGTGGTGCGCAGGTGCGAGCCAAGCGCTTGCGTCCTCCTGCCCCCAAAGGGGGCAGGAGGCCCAGGAGTGGTGATGCACAAGCGCGAGCCATGCGCTCGCATCCTCCTGCCCCCAAAGGGTCGTGTGACCGCCCCGCCCCTTCCTTCCGCAGGCACTGGGGAAGGAAGGGGCGTGGTGGTCGCGCAACCAGAAAGCCAGCTGCGGGACGAAGGAGCAGCGAAGAGAGCGTCTTGCGCAAGAACCTGCTTGCGCAAATGGCACCCCCCACCTCCGCGATAAGGTAACGTGCGGAAAAGCCCCAGGAGTGGTGGTGCACAAGCGCAGCATCCTCCTGCCCCCTTTGGAGCGAGCACATGCAGCCACAGCATCGCCACAGCAGGAGTGGTGGTGCACAAGCGCGAGCCACGCACTCGTGTCCTCCTGCCCCCTGTTCAGAAGGGACTGAAATCGCTCCCCTTCTCCGCTACCGGGAGAACCTCCCGTCTGGCGGGCCAGCTTGGGGGGGGGCAGCGGCAGCACGTGGGCAGGCCCCCTCCTCACCACAGCCCCTGCCCCACTCGCCACAGAGGGGGGCGCTGCAGAAGGGCTGGGGGCCCCGCAAGGTGGTGCTTTTCCAGGGGGGCGAGCTGCGCCCAGTGCAAAAGACAAAGGTGCTGGGATTCCTCCCCCCGGCCAGGGTCGACACTCTGGAAACTTTTCCCACACTGCCCCCCCAGCGGAAATGAGAGCGAAGCAGAAGCAGAGCCCGGGGGGGTTCTTGGAGTTTTTTCCTGGGGGAGACTCACGGCTCCTCTTTCCCTCCCTGCCCGCCCCTCCACTCCTGGCTGCCGAGGCGGCCTTTGCTGGGGGGGGAGGCATTGTAAATAATAAATAAATAATTTTATGGTTGGGGGTCACCACAACATGAGGAACTGTATTAAAGAGTCGCGGCATTAGGAGGGTTGAGAACCACTGCTCTACAGCTTCCTTCCAAAATATTCCACATGGATTCAGCTGGTTGGCTGTTCATAAACATTGCAAACTGTCTGCAACTTTAGTATAAGCTCACCTTACCTCATTGAGACCTCAATAATAAGAGCCGTTATCATGGTCCAAGTCATATTGGAATTGTCAGAGTGCATGCTTTGGTTTTGATGAATTATCAGCTGGGCACACCACTGAATCATAAAATCATAGGGTTGAAAGAGACCCCAAGGACTAATGAGTCCAACCCTGTGCCATGCAGGAATATACCGTCAAAGTATTCCCAACAGAAAGCCATTCAGCCTCTGCTTAAAAACCTCCAAAGAATGAGACTCCACCACACTCCCAGGCAGCTTGTTCCACTGTCAAACTGTTCTTACCACCAGCAAGTTCTTCCTAACACTTAGGTGGAATCTCTTTTCCTGAAGTTTGAGGTCCATTGCTATGATCCCACTGCACTGACAGCGCATGAACGCTGGCATAATGTCAAGGCAGCGTAGTTCATAGTGCGTGCACTCTCAGTAGCAAGTCTGTAAGGCAAATAGTACAATGTACACAGAATATAACAACACTGTAAGGTGCTTAACCAAGCATTCTGAGCAATTCACCAACTACAGAGCAGCATGCCAATAACATCCTCCCTGAACAATTATCAGGAGTAATCATAGACAATGTTTCATTTTTTAAAAAAATGCACTAAGAAAGTACAAAACTTTTTGAACATTGGATGTTATAATTGGAGACAGGAAAGCTTATAGAAACAAGTTAGCACATTTACTTCATCTACTATATAAAAATCAAAGTTTGTGAGTTTGTCTGTCTGTGTCAGGCAGGTGAAGCCCTCATAGGACTGGCTGTGTGAGGTGAGAAGACCTCATATGAATGGCTGGCTGTGAAGATTCTATGGAATCCTGGGGTTGGCAGTTCAGGGAAGGGCCTTTAGAATTCTCAGCCAGGGAGCTCAGGCTGGTTGCTATGGAGACAAGGCCGAGCAGAAAAAAGGAGGGCAGTGTATTCCCTCAGGAATCCAAACTCTGTATGTTAATAACTCTGAATACAGATTGCATTGGGGAATATGGGTAAAAGTTACAGACAGGCACTGGACAAGATAGATTGGGGAATTAGAGACACAGGATCTTAAATCTGTGTATGTCGATTGCATCATATTCCTAAGGTAAGGTAAGGTAATTCCTGAGGTATTTCTAACAAGAATTACCTATGAGAAAATAAAATCCTGAGCAATGCCAGGTAAATATGCTAGTTGTTAATAAGCTTTAAATTCAAATTCAATTAGCATTATGTTAGAAGAGGAAAAAATAACTACCCATTTCTTCTTAAATTGTGATTTAAGTTGATGTTATAAGCCTGCATTGAAAGTCGGAACAGGAGTGAAGCTGGGGAATGCAGCTCATGATCTTACTATCCATCCCCTTGTCCCCCCAATTTTTAAAAGATCTTTGCTTCCCATGGATTTTAGTTGACATCTTTCTGAAGTCAGCTAGAATTAGTCCACAAAAGTGAAATCCACAAATGTGGAGGGCCAACTGTATGTGTTAAGATGAGGAATCACACGCACATGCGTGCACGCGCACACAAACACACAGGTGGCCTCCTTAATTTGGCCCTAACAGAATTGAATACACAGGTACCCAAACCAGAGTTGTAAGAGTCCAGCACTCAGTACTCTAGGGTTGGAGAGACAAGCCATCAAATTCCCCCATATCTGAAATGGTTCAGTATCAAGTTCTTTACATTCTGAATATGAAGATATTTTCACCTTTTTTGGTAGGTGTGTCAAACAAACAGAATGAATGGAGGGGCTGCCTCTCCTGCCACCACTGCTGCCACCCTGGGCCAAAGAAGACCCCGGCGAGGGTGGCAGTGTGCCAGGCTCAGGTGGACGGGCTGACTCCACTTACTGTATTACTTACAGAATTACTGTATGGCAAAATGATGCATGTCTAAAAAGTATGTCACCAACATGAAAAGTTTGGAAAGCTCTGCTTTTTTTTTTTTTTTGGTTTGGTTTTATCAGAACCAAACAGAAATGAAATTCTTAATCTGTAGTATATCTCTAGATTGAGGTGTGGTCCATGGGTTGCATTTGGCCCCCCAGGATTGTTTTGGGATCCTCAGGGCCACCCAGAGGTCAATATATATTCTCTAGAGCGTGCACAGGGCATTTCTGGATATTTGGACCCCCATGGAATTATGCAAATTCTTGTTTGCTTGCCTTGAAACATGCCAAGAACATATCCCCTTGTTCCATAGAAGGTATCTGGGGGATTATTTTTTTTTAAACTGGACCAAGGTTTCCTCGAGGGCTAATGCGGCCCACTGGTCCTCCACAGTTGGCAACTCCTGCTCCAGATGGTGAGGATAAAGAAGTGACATAGTTGATTCAACAACTCGTGAATCAGAGATCTGAAAGAACTATAGAGTTGTATTGCAAACTTTTTCTTTCTCTGTGTCTCTTACCCCGCCACACTTTTGTTTAAGTTTCCATAGTCCTCGTCACCTGACTGGGTATCATGCCATTGCCAAGGGAAAATTTCTGATGCCTCTAGAGACTAATTGACTTCAGCCAAACCTGCACCCATATCTCATTCTAAATTGTTCTAACCTGTTTTAACACATTTTGAAAAGGGAAGGAAAACAGCAACAACAACAAAAAAATCTAGCAGCATCTTTAAGACTGATTTATATTTTAGCATGAACTTTCTTGTTTCAGATCAGTTCATCTTAAAGGTGCTACTAGATTTCTCTCCCCCTTTCCTTTTTTTTTTTAATGCTACAACTAACACAACTATTTCTTTGGACACAGTGTCATGTTTTATTTTGTTAAATTGTTTAATATGTTTTAGTTTGTTTAACTTAATTTATACTGTTTTAAACTGTGTAAATTGATTTCATTGTATGCTGCCTTGAGATCCTTGTATACAGAGCAGATTACTGTTTAAATATTTTAATAAATTAATAAATATTTAACATAATAAATATTCTAGTGGTTGGTTTCCAGGTCTCATGAGCCTTGTTTATGGAACCAGTGAATGTATATTGAAGGAGCAGAAAGGGAGGCGATAGCTATATATCTTGCATCTGGAAAATGTACATACAGACTCTGAAAACTAGGACTTCAGATTAGGCACCGGCAACGCTATGGGTCTGAACTTTGTGTGCATCTTGGATATGTTCTGGCTGCACACTGAGAACGCACAGGATGGAAGCTGCAATTACAATCTTCATGCAGCTTCAGTATAACACACATAGGTTTCATGAATAGCATATTCTGCATCCTTCCAGGAGATGGTAAAACAAGAGAAAGCACGAGATGGTAAAACAAGAGAAAGCACACAAGTGCCATCTAGCGGGGACGAAAAGTCAAAGGAAGGAGGCTGAACAAATAGTTCCTTTCAAATCTTTATTACATAGGCATTTTTAGACATAGTTCTAGGTCACTCTAGGGTTCCTTGGAGGTTTATCAGTATTTTTTCATTGAGAATATCAGTCAGGTGGGGAGAGGCTTCTTTGAAGGACAGACTGTCCACCGCCATCAATCTCTCCCTACAATATGAGGGTGCAAGGGAGCACAGGTTGAGTTCTGTGTCAAGTTTACAGGACACATGGACCAAATACCTCCCAACTGTTCCAATTTGGCAGGGATAGTCTCAACTAACCCCTTGTTCACCCTGTTTTTCAACTGCTTTTAAAATGTCCCAGATTCTCTCTCTCAGTAATACTTTACCCCTTCTTCTCAGCTTGTTTCAATTGCTGTAAATGGAGTTAAACTACAAAAGTAATTTAGGTTCAATTAATGCAGCAGGGGGATGAGAGAAGAAGGGTGGATATTTGTCTTCCCAAAACAAAAGGAAATATGTCACAGCCTCTTCTAGCTTGTGCATTCTTCCTCATTAATAATTCCTGCCATCTTGACCATACCGTGATATTACTTGGTTAAATGCATCCTGGTTTCATCTGTGAATATTAGAGGGCATGGAACCAAAGGAAGCATTCAATAAGACTTCATGAACTGCTTGCACAATCCAAGCAAGTACAGTCCTCTCTCCACATTCACGGGTTTGACCTTCACAAATTTGATTATTTGCAAGGCACATGCATGCCTTGCCCCATTCTCTCCCTCCCGTTCCTTTGCCATTTGCCCAGACACACTGTGTCCTCATTCTGCATGCCTGGGGAAAAGGCAAGGAAATGGGAGGAGGAAGCTCCTCATGTGGAGAGGGAAGGCATGCATGTGTCTTCCTCTCCATTGCCTTGCCCTTTGCCCAGGCACGGAAAAGAAAGGCAGGTGCACCTGGGCAAAAAGCAAGGGAATGGGGCAGAAGACACAATGCCTCCCCCATCCTCTTGCCTTTTGCCTGGGTATGGAGAATGTGTGCTGGGGCAAAAGGCAAGGGAATAGGGGGAGGCCACACACAGAGCAGGAAGGCAGATACACCCAAGCAAAAGGCAAGGGAATGTGGGGGCATGTGTATACCTCCCCTACATTCCTTTGCCTTTTGCCCAGGTGCAGAGAAGGAAGGCAGGCAAACCCAGGCAAAAGGCAAGGGAATGCGGGCAGGGAGGAATGCATGGCAAGGGAATTAGGGGAAGGCATGTGTGCCCTCCATTCCCTCAATTTTTGTCTGTACACAGAGAAGGAAGGCAGCCATGTCCAGTCAATGAAAAGGGAATGACCCTCCCCCTCATTCCCTGACCTTTACCTAAGTGTGGAGAAGGAAGGCAGGTGTGTCTGGGCAAAAGGCAAGGCAATGGAGGGGGAAGGAATACATGGCAAGGGAATGGGGAGAAGATATGCGTTCCCCTGTTATGGCACCGTGCACCCTCCAGGATTGGCATGGTCTGATTGGCAAACATTATTTACTTGCCACTGTTACTTGGCATTGATATAAATAATACCTGAGATGTCTGGGAGGTCATGTTGGAAGACACATATTACTGACTGTAAATGTGAGATTGCAAGGCAGGACAGCCACACCTACCTCTTAGACAGGAACCAAGTCATTTTCAGGCTCATAGCGCAAATCCTCTTGAGACAATAGGCTAAAAGATAATGAGCCAGACATCTCAGAGCTGAAAGGGGAAATCCCCACCAAATTGTGATTGTCTTAACTCTGAATGTGAACACCTGGACATTTCCTTATAGTTTCCCCATTTCTCCACAATACAGGGCTATTTCTACAGCCATTATCCTTTTGTCACCTAAACACTAAGACTTTAACTCTGTCTGGACTTCACTGTTTGTGTTGCAATTCCAATTGTCCGCCAAGAGAGCGATTCACATGTATACCCACAGGATATTTTTTGGGTATAACAACCCCTAATTTCAGGTTGTCCAGTGCAGTCTCTTGCCTTTCTGAACATCATGCTGTCTGTTTGATTCCTGCTGAACAAGAACTGTCCTTAGGTGCCTACCTAGGCCACATTGCTGCTTTTCTTGCTGCTCTCTGGACTGGTGATTATTGCCTCATCCCTGAAAGTCCTCTATCACACTTTCTTCCATTTTCCTTTGGCTAGTCCTTGTATGCCTGTGTGAATGCTTGGATCTTTGCACGCTTGTGTGAATTTCTTTCAATAAAACATATTTTTAGTTTACAGTTTAATATTTCTGGCTTGTTTTTTCCTGCAACAACCTTGTAAACACAGGTGGTAGATCTCATTAAGTTACCCTCCTCTTGCAGGCCTCCTGACTTTAAGCTAATTATTCCCCACTTTTGAATGGAGATACTGGCATCACTGGTGGGCCCTCTTGGTACCCACATTTTGGAGTAAAACCTCCATTCCCTCATCTTTTGCCTGGACACAGAGAAGGAAGACAAGTGTGCCTGGGCAAAAGGCAAGGGAATGAGGGGGAAGGCATACATGCCTCTTCACCACTCCCTTGCCTTTTGCCTGGGTACAGAGAAGGAAAGCATACACACTGAGGCAAAAGGCAAGGGAATGGGAGGGGGAAGCCGTAGAAGGGAATGGGAGGAGGAATGTGGGAGGAAGAGTTATTTATGGTTTTAATACTTTCATAAGGGTTCTGCACCCTTGCAAAAGTGGAGGGGCCGTTGTATAATAGAACATGCCTCAGAATCTTCTGCAATGTGTAGCATTTCTTATGAAATGAATGAATCAGCATAGCCTCCAACATTTCATAGACGAAACCTGGGGCACATGGACAAGCAATATCAGAGTATGGTTAGGATGGCAAAAAGGATTAATGAGGAAGAACACACAAACTAGGATAGGCTGCAGCAGTTTGCTTTTTCTTGAAGGGCAAAATTCTCCCTTCTCCTCTCATCACCCCCACTAAGTTAATTGCATATAAACTACTTCTGCACTTTCAACTCAATTTGCAGCAGCTGAAGTTAGCCCAGGACAAAGGGGAGAAAGTAGGAGGAGGAGAGAGAAACTGAGACTTTTAAAAAAACAGCTGAAAAAGTGGGACAAGAGAGAACTTAATCCAGACTGTCCCTACCAAACTGGGACAGTGGGAGGTTATGTGTGTAGAAACATTTCCCTCAAGGCAGAACGGTTTGAATAATGCTGGCCTGTTTCTGTTGGCAGAGCATGGAAAAGAACTGTCTGTTTTATTACAGTTCCCAGAATCTCACTAGCTACTGCTTATACTTGCTTGAGCATTGTAGGAAATGTTATCCAAAAAGCAACACTTCCAAGTTCTGTCTTTTAGGAACTGGAGAGATACCTGTGCAGCTGCTCCATAGCATGAACCACTGAACTGCAGATGGCAGCTTCTCAGCAAAATTTGTACCTTTTATGTACCTTTTGTATAATTAGGGCCCCCAGATTTTTGGAATGTGGACTGGAATATAGCTTAATTAAAGATTTAAACAAGCCTCTCCACTAGCAAGCAGGCAAAAGGTATAAACCCTTTCCATAGAAAGTTTGAGAGTTAAAAAAATCTCTCTAGATCTATGCAGATTTTGCTGAAAAAAGTAAAAAGTAAATACCTCAAATGCTTTAAAATGCACAACACTTTTTTTTTTGGCAATTTAAACTTGAATATACAGATCGCATCTCCACATATGAGACAGGCTGTATTTTCCCTCAGGCCCTGAGCCCTAAGATCCTTAGGAGAGGCTTTCTATACCTTTTCAGGTATGTTTGGTGGGGATACAAGGTCAGCCTTCTCAGTATTTGCTCCAGTCTTTGGAACTCCCTCCCTAGGGAGGCTAGAATGGCTCCTTCCTTGCTATGTTTCCAACAACAAAGACATATTTTGTTGTTTATTCCAACAGGTTTTTAGAACTGAAGGTTTTAAAGGAAAAGGCTTTAGAAAGAGGGCACTGTATTGTTTTAAATTACACTGATTTTAAAAGGCTCTTTATCTTTTTTAAATGTATGTTTTAAATTCTTTTAAATATTTTTAATAGTTTAATGTTGATTGTTTGTATTTTTTAAACTGTATTGTGATTATAGTGACCTCTCAATTTTTGCAGGGGCTAGGGGTGCAAGACACCTGCAAAAGGAGAAAAAATGGGAATAAAAATGAAAATCATGAACAATATTTGTTAAATGTGGGAACACTTTGCTAGGAATCTCTAGGTCCTCCAGCACATTTCTGTGGTCAGCTTCTGGCAGAAGTGGATCATAGAGTCACACTGGAGGACCTAACAATGCCTAGAGAAGTGATCTCTCTAGGCACCTCTAGGCCAGTGGTTCTCAGCCTGTGGGTCGCAACCCCTTTGGGGGTTGAATGACCCTTTCACAGGGGTCGCCTAAGACCATCGGAAAATACGTATTTCTGATGGTCTTAGGCTCCATTCCCTCCTTGGTGATGGTGCATGTGAGCCATGCGCTTGCGTCCTCCTGCCCCCTGTTCAGAAGGGACTGAAATCGCTCCCCTTCTCCGCTACCAAGAGAACCTCCCATCTGACAGGCCAGCTTGGGGGGGGGCGGCGGCAGCACAGGGGGCAGGCTCCCTCCTTGCCACGGCCCCTGCCCCACTCGCCACGGAGGGGGGGTGCCGCGGAAGGGCCGGGGGGCTGCAAGGCGGTGCTTTTCCGAGTGGGTGAGCTGTGCCCGGCGCAAAAGACAAAGGCGCTGGGATTCTTCCCCCCTGGCCAAGGTCGACACTCTGGAAACCTTTCCGACACTGCCCCCCCAGCGGAAACGAGAACAAAGCAGAACAGAGCTGGGGGGGTTCTCGGAGTTTTTTCCCGGGGGAGACGCGAGCTCCTCTTTCCCTCCCTGCCTCCCCCCCCGTTCCTGGCCCGCGAGGCAGCCTTTGCTGGGGGGGAGGCATTGTAAATAATAAATAAATAATTTTATGGTTGGGGGTCACCACAACATGAGGAACTGTATTAAAGGATCGTGGCATTAGGAAGGTTGAGAACCACTGCTCTAGGCTCTCTAGGATGACCCTGTGGTCCATTTATGGCAGAAGTGGACCATAGGATCATAATGGAGGACCTAGAGATTCTTAGAGAGAACATTTTTTGTGTGTGACAGGGGAAAATAGAGTAAGAATTATTTTTAACAAATAAATAAAATAAATAAAAAACCTATCAATAGTCAAATCTGCAAGTACTGAACTTGTGAAAGTGGAACACCCACTATATTGTAATTTGTAAACAGCCTTGGGTCCCAATCTTGTGGGAAAGGCACAGTACAAATAAAATTAAAAACAGTAACAACAGCGTAAACGTAGTTCCTGCTGGCTCCGTACTAACAGCTGTCTTCAGGAGGATCTTTTGCAGGCAATATCTACTCAGTATCAGTAGGTGGATTCATGTCTTCGGGGCAATGAATATGCTCTGAGCTTTAGGCCATTTCCGCACGAGGCTGTTATAGCGCGATGATTCCACTTTCAACATCCTATGGAATCCTGGGGTTTGCAGTTTCGGGAGGGGCTGTCTGGCCTGTCAGCCTTGTGCAGCCTTGTGCAGAAATGGCTTTCGTTTGAAGTGTTAAGGCACTAACCAAGATGCTGAGCCAATGCTGGTGCTAGGTTTCAGCACCTTGGACACCTCCTTTATATTATGGACTGAAATGAAGAGTGTATGCACTGCTCCACTGACGTGGAAGCCACTGTAGGTGCTCTGTCACTGAGCAAATACTAGAGTCCCTCCCCAGCACTGAATCTGGAATCCCATTCAAGCACAAGCTATTAAGCAGTGCTGGGAACGCTGTGTTCCTTGGGGGAAGCACTGCCAGAGCTGCGGGCCAATTTTTCACCCACTCTGCACCCTCCATGGACTGTACCTGGCCTGGAAATGGCAAAAAAGTTAAAATTTGTGTGCCAGCTGTGCCCACTCCTTGAGACGTCAGGTCTGGCTTCAATGACACATGCCTTGGTTACATCTCGTTTGGTCTACTGTAACACGCTCTATGTGGACAGTTGGGTAGTGACAGGGGTGCACCACGGCCACTCCCCCACACACACCACAGCCATGCCCCTGTGCACCGTGGCCACCCCCCCTCCCACCCCCCTCCACACACCCCCAGCTCCACTACTGTATGTGGGGCTGCCTTTGGAAATTGTTTGGAAACTTCAGTGGGTTCAAAATGCAGCAGCCAGAGTATTGACCGGGGCCAGATACAGGGAGCATAGAATTCCCTTGCTAAAACAGCTCTACTGGCTACCTGTTTGTTTCCAGGCACAATTCAAAGTGCTGGCTATGACTTACAAAGCCCTAAACAGCTTAGGTCCAGGCTATCTGAAAGACCATATCTCCCCCTACAAACCAGCTGGAGCCTTAAATTCTGCTGGGGAAGGCTTTCTCTCTGTCCTGCCACCATCCCAGAATCATAGAACTGTAGAGTTGGAAGAGACCCCAGGGGCCATCCAGTCCAACCCCCTGCCATGCAGGAACACCCTCAAAGCACTCCCGACAGATGACTGTCAAGCCTCTGCTTAAAAACCTCCAAGGAAGGAGACTCCACTACACTCCCAGGCAGCATATTCCACTGCCGGACAGCCCTGACTGTCAGGAAGTTCTTCCTGAGGTTCAGGTGGAATCTCCTTTCCTGCAGCTTGAATCCATTGCTCCTTGTCCAAGTCTCTGGAGGAGCAGAAAACAAGCCCACTCCCTCCCACCAGGCTCGCCTGGTGAGGACATGGGAGAGAGCTTTCTCAGTGGCGGCTCTCACCCTGTGGAAGACTCTTCCACAGGACGCTAGGTGTTTCGCTGGCAGATGAACACTTTCTTTTCAAACAGGCTTTTATGTAAGTCAGGTAGCTTTATTTATTAACTTATTGTAAATGGAATATTGTTTTAAGTGCTTTATGATTTTATATTCTTTTAATGTTTAACTGTTTTAACTGTATTTAATGTGTTTTAAAGTGTATTTATTGTTGGAAGCCATCCTTGATCCCAGTTCCAGGAGAAAGGTGGCCTACAAATACAAGAAACAAACAAACAAACAGATAGTACAAAAAATAAATGAATAAACACTGGATATGGCCAGATATCCACATCCATTTTTTATCTGGAATAAAAAATGGAATGCAGGTAGGGTGGGCCTAGACATCTTCTGGCCAATTTTAAGCAAGATACTCCTTTTCTTAAAGAATATTCCTGACATACAGTGTGGATTGGGTGGGTCAGGGGTCATGGCAGCCAAAGGAGTGCAAAATGGCCTTGAGTTACTGCATGTGTCCCAGTGGCTATGCTGTGCCCATCTTTAGGACAAATAGGAAGTGAATTTCAAAAGCCTTCTAAAAATGAAGGGTGGCGAGGCTGATCCCTATGTCCCTCCATCAACCCATTGGGTGGGAGAAAGAAGGAAAAAGAACAGAAGTTGTAAAGTCGAAGGCTTTCGTGGCCGGAATCCATAGGTTGTTGTGGGTTTTCTGGGCTTTGAGGCCATGTTCTGTTGGTATTTTCTCCTGACGTTTCACCTGCATCTGTGGCTGGGATCTTCAGAGGATCCTCTGAAGGCGAAACATCAGGAGAAAATACTAATAGAACACAGCCTCAAAGCTCGGAAAACTCACAACAACCTAAGAACAGAAGTTGTTGTATTTATTTTCTATCAAGTCAATTTCAATGTATGGGGACTTTATAAATGAGAGACTCTCAACAGTCATCTTCAGCCTTGCTCAGGTGTTACAGCTTGAGAGCTGTGTCTTCCTTGATTGAATCAATCGTATGCATTGTAGTCTTTCTTTTTTCCTATTAACTTCCACTATACCCAGCATTATTGTGTTTTCCAGTGATTCACATTGCCTCACAATATGTCCAAAGTACAAAGGCCTCAGTTTAGTCATCTTGACTTCAAGTGAGTGTTCAGGCCTGATTTGGTGTAATGAGTCATGTCATCTCATGATATGTCTGAAGCAAGATAGCCTCAGTTTGGCCATCTTTGGCTTCTAAGGAAAATTCAGGCTTGATTTGCTCTAGGACCCATTCATTTGTCTTTTTAGCAGGCCTTGGTAACTGCAGAACTCTCTCACATTTCAAATGAGTTGATTGTCTCTCCCTCCATTAGCCCACTGGGTGGGGGGAAGGGGGGGAAAGTACAATGGTAGAGAAAAAGCAATGGCAAGGAGAGAGAGTGAGCAAAAGAGAGAGAAGAAAACACCACCATGCAGCTCTGATGATTGACTGAGCAGAGCTTGGAAAAGTTTCATTTTGAACTACAACTCCCAGAATCCTTCTAAGGGGCTCAGGGGATTATAGTCCAAAAATATGACTTACCTGGGGGTGCATCCAGTAGTGATAAAAATTTCTCTATCCCTCGATTCAACCTTGCTGAGGATCTTTGCCTCCCCCTACCCTGATTCCATAGCAAATTCCAAATGGTGCCCCTTCTGTACATCTGCTTCTGCCGTTTGCATTCTGATGACTGAACCAAAAACCATCTTCCAGGACATCAGACTTTTCCCAAATAACTTTGTGAAAGGTTGTCTGGACAGACACATTCACTGCTGCAGTTTTTCACATCTGAAATTGAAAGGATGGAAAAAAATTAGTTCAGTCCGGAAAAAATGGGAACAGAAAATCCCTTCTAGGCCTCCCATTACTTGCCGGGGTGCATGTTTTTAAGTGAGCATTGCCTTTTCATTTAAACAAAGCAACTGTCTTGTAAAGAAATGGGGCTGTTTCTGGGACGGTGTGATTCACAACATTCTGTGGCAGCCCTATTAAAGAGTTTTATTTACAGCAGCCCCACATCAGGGATGATGTCATTTCAGTCTTTGCAGGGTTTTCCAAAATTAGAAAAGAGGGTTACCAAGACATTCCACGGCCAAATAGTTTCAGTTTTGATTCCCAGAAATCATATGGTATATGTGAAGAAACAACTAGTATGTGCACATGTGTGGTTTTTTAAAAAAAACCTTGTAATTCCCCCAGTGGCCATATTACTTGCAGAAAAATAGCAAAGACTTGAATGACTGACTACTGATGATGGTTAAGGAAGAAAGTACAGGGTTACAGCTGGATATTAAGAAGACCAACAAAACAAACAAAGCCACAGATGATACATAACTTTGGGTAACAAAGACATTGAAATAGTTAAAGATTTCCCATCCCTTGGCTCAGTTGCTAACCAAACTGGATACTGTAGAGTCAGGGTAGTGTAGTGGTTTGAGTGTTGAACAACTCTGGAGACCAGGGTTTGAATCCCTGTTCAGCCATGGAAACTCACTTGGTGACCTTGGGCAAATCACACTCTCTCAGCCTTAGAGGAAGGCAAGGGCATGCCCTGAATAAATGTCATCAAGAAAACCCTGTGATAGGTTCACCTTAAGGTCACCGTAAGTCAGAAACAAATTGAAGGCATACAAGCAAAACAAAGGCCATTTCCGCACTAGACTGTTATAACAGTATGATTCCACTTTCAACATCCTATGGAATCCTGGGGTTTGCAGTTTAGGGAGGGGCTGCCTGGCCCCTCCCGAAACTGCAAGCCCCAGGATTCCATAGGATGTTGAAAGTGGAATCATACCGCTATAACAGTCTAGTGCGGAAATGGCTAAAGTCAAGAAATCAGAAGATGGTTAAGACTTGAAAAGGCAATTATGAAGGAATTAGATAAAAGCATCAAATGCAAAGATATGTTTGTGATTACCAAAGTCAGAATCATCCAGGCCATAATATTTTTAATGTCTATGTATGTTGGTGAAAGCTGTACAGTGAAGAATGTTGAGAGGAAGAAAATCAGCTCATTGGAAATGTGATGCTAAGACGACTTCCGTGGATATTATGAACTATCAAGGAAGGAAATAAATAGGTCCCTAGAAGTGAAGATGATTAAATTGAGACTGTTGTACTTTGGAAATACCGTGAGAACTCATGACTCCTTGGAAAAGACAATAATGCTCGGTAAAAGGGAAGGTCATAGGAAATAGGAAAAGAGGAAGATCACATTACGGGTGGAGAGACTCAATCAAGGAAGCCACGGCTCTGAGTTTGCAAGACCTGAGCCACACAATTGACGACTAGGGCTCTTGCAGGTCTTTCACTGAGAGGGTTGCAAGAAGTAAAAAATTTCTTAACTGCAAATTAACAAGCAACAAAATTCCACAGTGCTGTGAATCTCATTCTCTTCAATTAAGCATTTAATACCAGCCATAATTACCTGAATGACAGTCCTTTATAGACCTCCCCTAAACAGCAACATCCGCACAGAAAGTGGAGGCCAGAAGAACCACAAAGTTTGCAGATGAAAAGCTCTTTACATCCCACTCCAAATCCCCTTTCCTGGGGCCACATGTAGCTCTCCAAGGTGATACTTGTAGAACTTGGTCCCTCTAGATTTCCTGGAATAATCCTTTTATAGTTCACCCAGAAGGATGAATGACTCATGTGAAAGCCTCCAGGAACGGGAATCCAGGAAGAATTAAAAGAGTGGCAAAAGTTATTAAATAATTTTTGTAATGGCAATAAGAGAGCGAGGATTAATAAGAAATATTGGTACAAAAGTCAAAAAGAAGGTGGCCTGGGACTTCCAAATCTAAAATGGTATTATTATGCAAATCAACTGAGGTATATCATAGATGGAGTCTCAGGAAAAGGTGATTTAGAATGGTTAGAGATAGAAGATACGAATATTGAGATGAAATTGGAAAATATATTTTTTAGGAATATTTCAAAGAAAGAAATAGAAAAGATAGAAAATCCCTTTATAAAAAATATAATAGAAATATGGAAGAAAAATAAAAAAAAATTGGTACCGATTATATCAACATTAACTCCGATAGTAATGATGGAAAAATTTCCAATGAATTTAAGAGAAATAATAGAAAAAGAAATAAAAAAACAAAAAATATTTAGATTAAAAGATTGGATGAAAATAATGATTAATAAAGATAGAATGAAAGAGAGATTGCAGGAAACTAAAATATCTTGGTTGAATTATATACAATTAGAGCAATGGACAAAGAGTATGAAAAGATATGTTAAAGATTTTAAAGAATATACTAAATTTGAACAAATTATTATTCAAAGAGAAAATATGCAAGAAAATGAAATATTAAAGGGAATTACAAGTGAAATATATAAAATATTGGCAAAAGAACAAGAAGAGGATTATCTTAGAAAAATATGGGAGGAAGAGATATCGCAAAACATAGATATACAAGAATGGAGAAAAATTTGGAAACAACGTCATTTAAAAAAATTATCTATAAGAATAAAAGAGAATTACTATAAAATAGTTTGGAAATGGTATTTGACTCCAGTAAAACTAAACCAGATAGATGAGAAATATTCAAGATTATGCTGGAGAGGATGTCAAGAAATCGGTACATATATGCATATGTGGTGGAACTGTAATAAGATAAGGGAATTTTGGCTAAAGGTTTTTAAAGAGATAAATGAGATAACAGGAGTTGAGGTACCAGTATGTCCAAATATAGGGTTGCTGTCTATTTATAATGAGGTGGAGTGTACCCAGGTAATAAAGGAACTAATGACAAATTTGTTAACTGCAGCGAGGTTAATAATAGCAAAAAAATGGAAAACAAATGAAAAACTTCAAATAAAGGAATGGTATAAAGAAGTGTGGAATATCGCAATTAATGATAAATTAACATGTAGAATTAGATTTATGAAAGGTTTAGTAAAAGGGAACGATTTTGAAGAAATTTGGAAAATATTTTTGGAAAAAGTTTTGATAAGAGATGGTAAAGTTACCCTTTCACAAGAAGAATGGCAATTTTGGAAAATGGATTAAATAAAAAGTTGGCTCTGGGGGGTGGGTTACCCTTTGTTATGATAATAATGTGGTGTTTTGTTTAAATTGGAGTTGAGTTGTTTAATTTTGTAAAAAACAAAACAAAACAAAACAAAACAAACAAAAATAAAAAATAAGTTAAAATATAATCAGCTTTGGGGTTAATATGTTAAGTAACAAGATTGTATTTAGTAATAGCATTAGATTAAATTTAAGGGAAAAATATAGAATTAAGAATGATATTACTATAATAATGAGTATAATGAGAATAAGAATTAGAGATAGGTAATAAAAATATATAAGTAATCGGATATAGAATAAGCTGAATAAGTTTTTGATTGTAATTATATAAGAGAGAAATAATAATGTAAGTTTTTTTTGGTTGAAATCTTTTTGTTTTATTATTAGTTGTACCACATGGTGTTTTATTTTTGTGTTTGTGTTATGTTAATAATATATATATATATATATATATATATATATATATATAGGAATGCTACAGTATGTGGAATCTGATTGTAAAAAAAAAAAAAAAAAGGGAAAGGGAATCCACTTTTTGAGTAGGTAGTAGGTCCCCACTGCACTGTTTACATCAGAAAATTGTTGGGAATCAGAGTTTCTCAGGGTGTTAGCCCTATTAGAAAAGTCTATGAAAGCTAAAACTGTAAGGAATCAGCTTTCTTTAGCAGAGTAGCAGAAAAAGCATGTCCAAATTTCTGTATGGCTTTTCTGATCAGAAACTGATTAAGGAAACAAAACAAACACGAGCAGTTTCAGGTTACAAACTTAGAAAAGTTTACTAATGGCTTCTACATTTACATATGCTTTGGGGAACCTACATCCTAACTAGCTAATGAATAGTAGTAGCTTCATTCTTAATGCACCATCTTCTGATGGAGATGCGAAGCATGGTCGGCGAGGAGGAAGAAGAAGCAAAAATGGAAGAGAAGAGAGACAGCTCTGAGAAGAGGGGTTTTTCTTTTATAAGACTGATGCCCTAAGCAACAAACCTGGGTCACACGATCTGATCACCTGAACACCAAAGGTATTTATGATCATGCAATTAAATGACACAAAGGCAAATGGTGGAGATTTGGCATGCAAGAGAGAAAGGAAGCCCTATGCTAACTATGTCCACTTGCTCTAAGAACAAGGGAGAGAGGAGAGAGAATGCTGAAAATACTTGCTTTTCAACTCCAGAAGAGGACTTGAAGGAATTTAGGAGAAGAAAATTGGCCGTTGAACCCACGGACATTGTCAACTCCAGTTCTAAATACAGATACGATCCCTTGAGGGGATGCCGCCCTCCAACACAGTTGAATGAGGGGTGACCAAGCTCACTAAATGAAACAGGGCAGAAAGGGAATGGAAAGGAGCATTTTGCAAGATTCTATAAGATGTTGTTGCTGGTCCCACTCTCATGGTCTATATCAATGCCTATTTCACGCCCCTCAAAATCTCACAGATGAAAACTGGAACACCTGTGGCCAACCAACACTGGAGTATTGTCAAGATGGTAAAAGTTGTTAAAGAAAAAGAACACACAAACTAAGAGAGGCGGCAGCAGGGAAGGGCAAGACTTTATCCCTTCCTGTCCTCTCCTCCTGCTGTGTGAAATGAGTGCAATCTACTTTTGCACTCACTTTGCAGCAGCTGATGTAAGATGAGAATAAAGATGGAAGGTGGGTGGAGGAGAAAGAAACTGGGACATTTTAAAAGGAGCTGGAAAAGTGGGATGACAGAGGATTAATTGGATGTTTGGAGGGTATGGATTCCATCTGATCTTGGAAACTAAGAAGGATCAAGCCTGGTTAATACATGGATGAGGAACTGCCAATGAATATCAGGTGCTGTGGGCGGTATTGCAAAGGAAGGCAATGGTAAATAATCTCTGAGTATTCCTTGCCTAAAACAACCCTATGAAATTCGTGGGGCTGCCATAAGTCAACAAATAACTTGAAGACACAGATGCACCCACATGTTTGCTACCCAATATTTAGTTGTATACCCATAATCTGAACGCATGGTGCAAGCAGAAACTGATCTTCACAGACAAGTAAACAACAGCCACACATTGCTGCCCTCTCTCCTGGTCTTCGATCTGGACTTAAGCTAAAAATCCATTAAATAATAGGGAAAGAGTGAGCAGTTTCCAGGAACAGGAAATACTTTGTGGGCAAAATGGACACTAAACTGTATCCCTTGCTTTTTCCACCACCTGGCAGCATGGACCTCCAGACAACTTGAACACTTGAAGACTTTCCAGGTTCCTATATTGCACAACGATGAGTTTGGGATTCCCATCCCCTTCTTCACGTGGACTATGGTACCTAAAAAATTGAAATTGCAAACACTCCCACTAGATGGCACTCCAGGATGGATGCAAAACTCCTGGTCTGAATTTCAACAGCAGCAGCTTCAACTTTTGTAGTTTTAGGAGAAGAAAATTGCTAACACTTTGTTTTAAAGCCTGTTAAGTTCCAAGCCATGGTCCTATACTTATCGCTCTACAGATAATGTCAGTAATATTTGTTAGGTCCCAAATTTGAAAGACCTGAGCAGGGCTGTTAGTTTGGGACCCACCAGTGTTTCCAGTGGTTGCATATCTTCCAACTGCTGCAATTTGGCAGGGACAGTCCTGATTAATCTTCTGTGCTCCCACTTTTTTTCAGCTGCTTTTTAACATGTGCCAGTTTCTCTCTTCTTCTCCCATTTTCCCTCTTTGTCCTCAGCTTATTTCAAGTGCTGCTAATTGAGTTCAAAGTGCAAAAATAATTTATGCTCAGTTATAAGACGGTAATACTTGACTTGACCACAGTACATGTGAAAAGGATCTAGGAGTCTTAGTAGACCACAAGCTGAACATGAGTCAGCAGGATGATGTGGCAGCTAAAATAACCAATGAGATTCTGGGGTGCATCAATAGGAGTATGGTATTTAGGTCAAGGGAAGTAATAATACCACTCTATTCTGCTTTGGTCAGATCCCACTTGCAATAATGTGTCCAGTTCTGGGCACCACAGTGCAGGAAGGATATTGACAAGCTGGAACATGTCCAGAGGAAGGTGATCAAAATGGTAGAAGGCCTGGAAACCGTGCCCTATGAGGAGAGGCTTAGGGAGCTGGGTATGTTTCACCTGGAGAAGAGAAGGTTAAGAATTGACATGATAGCTGTGTTTACATATTGGAAGGGATGCCGTATGGAGGATGGAACAAGCCTGTTTTCCATTGCTTCAGAGACTAGCACATGGTACAATGGCTTCAAGCTTCAGGGAAAGAGATTGCATCTAAACATTAGGAAGCACTTCCTGACAGTAAGAGCAGTTTAACAGCAGAATGTTCTGCCTTGCAGTGTGGCAGAGTTTCTGGTGGAGGTTTTAAAAGTGGTTGGATAGCCATCTCTCAGGAATGCTTTGATGGTGTATTCCTGCATGGCAGGAGGTTGGACTCGATGGTCCTTGCTGTCTCTTCCAACAATATGGCCATTTCCATACTAGGGCCATTTCCACATTAGACTGTTATAATGCTATTATTCCACTTTCAACATCATATGGAATCCTGGGGTTTGCAGTTTCGGGAGGGGCTGGCAAACTGCAAACCCCAGGATTCCATAGGGTGTTGAAAGTGCAATAATAGCGCTATAACAGTCTAGAGCAGAAATGGTCTATACTGTTATAGTGCTATTATTCCACTTTAAACATCCTATGGAATCCTGACGTTTAGGGAGGGGCATTTAGAATCCTCAGCCAGAGAGCTCTTTGGTGTCAGTAAACTACAAACCCCAGAATTCTACAGGATGTTGAAAGTGGAATAATAGCACTATAACAGTGTAGGGTGGAAATAGCCTATAAGTCCATGATTCCATGATTTTATAAACACATTTAGGAGAAAGGAGAAGAGGGGGAAAAATCTTGCCCTTCTCAGTAGGCTCAGGCAAAAGCAAACTGCTGCAGTCTCTCCTAGGTTGTGTGTTCTTCCTCATTAAAACTTTTTGCCATCTTGACCATGGTGATGTTTCTGGGCCATGTGCACCCCAGTTTTCAGCTGTGAAGCATTGCAGGGTGTGTGTTTGTTGAAGGATATTAACATTTATCCAGAGAAGGAGAAGATGAGGGGCAGGAATTATCAGCTTCTCTAAATGAAATTATCTGAGGGTCCAATATGGAGCACTTTCCCCCTCCCTTAAGAGCCCACTGACTTAATGCTACATGGGGTCTTCCAAACGATCAGAGAGTTCACTTTCCCGCAGGGGCAAAGAAGAAGACGGTGGGACACACTAGCTCTCCTTGAAGACCTCTTTCTCTCTTTTGAGAACATTGGGCTGTTGTAAATCTGAAAGGATTTGTTATAACCCTTTTCGCCATGGGGCATTTGATGTATTCCACAGGAGCCCATGAAAAAGAAAAGGTGAGAAATGTTGCCTTTGTGGACCAGGGCTAGAAAAAAAGCAAGCAGCTTTTCACATTACAGTCAAGGCAACTTTCTAGTAAGTCACGTGGTTTCTCGACATCTGTTGCGTTTTTCAGCTGTGATGCAAGCCACAAATTACTGCATACAGAAAAACAGATAGTGGAAAACTAGTTTTGAGTCATCCCCGTATGAGAGATGGGTTTTCCCGCTGGATAGCATTTGCATTCCTCTTGTTGTCTCTCTTGTTCTTCAGGCTTTTCAGCCTAAGAGAAATGAGCGGTTTGTGGCAGGAAATATATGTCTCTGTATAATTTGTGATCTCTACTTCTTTCAGCTGGGTTTTGCTCCCCACCCCAAGTTCCCGCAGATCTGAGGACTCCTAGTCCGTCTCACCAAGAATTATGGGGTTGAGAGAATTTTCAGCTCAGCTAAAGACAGAGTCAGGAACCAGGACTGGCTCAAGGCCTTTTGAACCCTGCAGAGTTCAGGAAAGAAAAAAAAAACCCTTTTGGGACTTCTGCTTCTAGAATTTCATAACCGCCACCGTCTCGCAGATGAAAACTGGGATGTGTGTGTGGTCAAGCAACATCAGAGATGGCAAAAGTTATTAAAGAAGGAGAACACGAAAGTCAAGAGAGGCTGCAGCAGTTTGCTTTTGCCTGAATCCAGGGAGGACAAGATTCTGTTCCCCTTTTCTCCTCTCCCTGCTGATGAGTTAATTGAGCGCAAACTACTTTTATATTTTGAACTCAGTTTGCAGCACTTGTCGTAAGCTGAGAACAAAAGGGGAAAGTGGAAAGAAGACAGAGAAACTGGGATATTTAAAAGCGCCTGAAAAAATGGGATGACAGAGGTTTAATTGGGGCCATTTCCTCACTACACTGTTACAGTGCGTGTTATTCCACTTTCAACATCCTGTGGAATTCTGGGGTTTGTAGTTTCCTGAGGCCCAAGAGCTCTCTGGCTGAGAATTCTAAATGCCCCTCCCTAAACTGCAAACCCCAGGATTCCATAGGAGGTTGAAAGTGGAATAATAGCATTATAACAGTGTACTGCAAAAATGACCTCGGACTGTCCGTGCTAATTCAAGATGGTTGGAGGGTATGGAATTTCATGTTGGCTGGGGGTCCTGGGAGTGGTAGTCAAAAATGTAACTTTTCCATGCTCTTCTGTGGTGGCTAAGTCTCAGTCTAAATGTGCTCCTTGGGAATTAAAACAAATCAATTAGCTTATTGAAATATAAAGTACAAAAACAATACCATCTCCTTCCTTCCTTCCTTCCTTCCTTCCTTCCTTCCTTCCTTCCTTCCTTCCTTCCTTCTATATCACCTTCCAGTCCATAAAGGCTCCCAAGGTGATGAACAAATAAAAATCAATTAAAGCAATGCAAAGATAAAAGGGTTTTAAAAATACATTGAAATACTCTTTAAAAACTCTTAAATGCTGTCTAAAAACAATCCTAGAATCCAATTTTGAAACAGTTGAAACAGTTTCAAACATTGAATGCCATGTGGTACAACACTGTTTTGGCTGCCTGCTAGATGGTCATTTTTTAATCATGAAAAATTATGAATGGTCAGAATATAGCATACAAAAGTGATCAGTAAAACAATAGAAATGGTGTGAGAATAGCATAGAAATGGCATTGGTATTTTTTCAAAGCAATTAATGTAATTTGAGTAGGAATCCTTGAGCTTATACCTCTCTTCCCCAAATTCCTCCCCCCTTGACATCATGTGTCTCCTAGTTATTTCATACCATTTTGCTATAATAAAGGAAATTCATACCTAGCAATTTAAGAGCAGTGACTTATGGGAAGAAGGGAGGAGGAGGAAGAGGAGGAAGTGAGAAACAGTAGCAGAGCCCAGAGCAACCTTTTTATATCAGATAATTGAATTGAATTTTCTATTTCTATGTATGGGTTTGAAAGCTGTATAAGTAAAAAAGCTAACAGGAAGAGAATCAATTCATTTGAAACATGGTGCTGGAGGAGAGTTCTGCAAATACCATAGACTGCCAGAAAGACAAATAAATGGGTCCAATAGCAAACTGAGCCTGAATTTTCCCTAGAAGCAAAGATGGCCAAACTGAGGCTATCATGCTTTGGACATATCATGAGATGACACAGCAAAGTAGAAGGCAATAGAAAAAGAAGAAGAAGACTGTGCTCCAGGTGGAGAGATTCAATCAAAGAAACCACAACCCCGAGTTTGCAAGACCTGAGCAGGGTTTTGTTAACAGGATGTCTTGAAGGTTTTTCATATTCTCATATTAGAGCCCTGGTGGCTCAGTGGTTAAATGCCGGTACTGCAGCCACAAGGTTGTGAGTTTGATCCTGCCAGGCTGCAGGTTGACTCAGCCTTCCATCCTTCCGCAGGTCAGTAAAATGAGTATGCAGCTTGTTGGAGGCAATTAGCAATTAGTTATTAAACGCTTAGAGAGCACTTAGCTGATAAGTGGTATAGAAATACACATGCTATATGTTGGGTTGCCATAAATCAAACTTGACTTGACAACAGTTAAAAACAACAAAGAGACATAGGCTCTTTTCACAGGAGTCTCCCATCCCAGCTTGGGGACAGGAGGGGAGCGGGACTGCCATGATGCTTCTGCATGACATTGTCGCGGTCCTGTCCTTCTCCCATCAACAGGCAGGGCAATCATGGATTAAATAATTTATGGGTTTTCCCCATCAATGACCTGGGGTCATGCCACCATCCTGCACTTACCTGGCTTGTGGAAGCCCAGCAGCGAGATGAAGGTGCTTCCTGCTTGAGTGCAGCCTGGGAAAGTGCCCGGCTGTGCTGCAGAAGGAAGAGGCATGTCCATTGCACTAACTTCAGCGGGGAGCCAGCCAGTGTGGAGAGCAGTGCTTCCATTGCACTCTCTTGCCAGCAGATCTGCTGCCAGGATTGCCACTGGAGGATGATGATATAAGGTAGGGTGCGGAAAGGGCCGTAGACAGATTTTCCCCATCTTGTACGTCAGTATCATCACTTGCACAAACCTAGGGAGGATGTATATGGGTGTCCAGCTTTTCAGTAGCTTTGTACATCGTGGCACATCAGCACATATTTTCCACTCGTTCTTTCAATTATTCTGATAATATTTATATTCCTTCCTATTCTGTAACCTTATTGTTATGCCCGTTAGTCTGTTGCTAGGTCTTGGCTGAAGTCCATTATCAGGTCCTCACTATCAAGTAAAATGCCAAGGTCTAACTTTGACTGTTGCTATGATTCAGCAAACTTCAAATTAGCTTGCAGAAAGCTAGGTTGTTCCATGCTTTCATGCATTTTGATTTATCATGACTGCTCCTTGCTATGTAAATTCCAGCATTGCTTTGGGCCTAGCAGAGCTAAACCTTGAAGGGATCTTTTCTGCTGCTTCAGAGACCAGGACATGGAGCAATGGCTTCAAACTTCAGGAAAAGAGATTACATGTAAACATTAGGAAGAACTTCCTGATAGTAAGAACAGTTTGACAATGGAATGCACTGCCTTGGAGTGTGTGGGCGTCTCCTATTTGGAGGTTTTTAAACAGAGAGCATCTGACGGGAATGCTTTGATGATGTATTCCTGCACGGCAGAAGGTTGAACTTGATGGCCCTTATGGCCTCTTCCAGTTCTATGATTCTATGAACATTTCCCCTATTTGACAAAAGAACTCCAAATGTAGTTCTCATATGCAGTTGGACCAAATTACTTATTGACTCCTATACTGGCAGTGGGTTGACCTAAATGACCCTTGGGATTCCTACCAAATGTATGATTCTTTTATTCCTTCTCTGGTCTCATGTTGCTAATCATTAGAAATTAGTTACATTTAACCATGTTGATCATTCATTCATTCATTCATTCATTCATTCATTCATTCTTTCACCCTTCTTTTAATTTAGCAGAGATTCACGTATTTGGCATCTCTGCTTGGCAGATAATTAATGTTTTACTGGCTGGCATCTGTTAGTGACATACACATAATTAGGCTGGCATCCATTAATGACATACACATGTGTAACTTGTGCTACACATATGGGGCGAATTATTCTCCATAGAGCAACAAAAACGTTTTGCTGACTGCATGGAAGGGGAGTTGTGCATGCTGCAATATTGCACATTGCAAATGGACGTTGTGGCTGCACATTTCTCATGGTAGTTTCATACTGCACATTGAGCACTGTGGTTGTGCATTGCACTTTGCACAACAGCAGCCAGCCTTTCACATGCATTGCACAATGTTGCTAGTCTGCATGGGAGCTATGCAGTGCTGGTGTGGCATATCTTACATACTGATATTTATGCTACTCTCAGGTCATTTTGGATTGCAGCCCTCATCAACTAGCAACTATTATTGAGATAAGTATAGGTTTAAGCCAGAATCCTGTTCTTCTTCTTCTTGTTGTTATTTGCCATCAAGTCACCTTTTTAATGGCACCCCTATGAATGACAGAGCTCCTAGTTGGGTGCCTTATGTATATGTTAAGTTTTCCTACTGAACCAACTGAACATTTTTGTCTGATGTAGTAAGTCCACAATCACCAGTTGCAGAAGCAGAGCTGTGCAAATAGTGCCATTATGGTTGTACCTTTTTAGCCATTGCTTAACTTCCCCATTCAGTTTGCAGTTGCAAAAGCAGAGTGCCACAAGGGTAACTGTTTCACATGCAGATGGACCTTTTTGGATAGAGAATGACAAATTATTGAAATTAGAAGGATTTAACTTACATTTCGGTTGGCACACCTATATTTGTTATGATAAACATAAAGTTAATAAAATAATTACAGAACATTTTGTAAGGAAAGCGGTTTTACTAATTTGGTTGAAATTTAGGGAAAAAATGTATCTAAAAATACCATCTTGGACCTCCCCCCATGAAGCATTTTATAAATTTGAGAAATTAAGGATAAAAGAATGGTTGACGTATAAGGATATACTAAAAAAAGAAGGGATGAGGGTCAGATCTAAAACTAGAGAAGAATTAATGGGAGGAGGTTACTCCTCACATTGGTTCTTACATAATCAACTATTGGGAAGATATAAAGAAGATACAAAATCAAAAGGAATTATGTGGGAGGATACAGAATTCGATAAGATAATACATTCGGGAACCAAACAGTTATTGAGTAAGATATATAAATTATTATTAAATCTGGAGTTAGAGGATGAATTTGTGAAAACTAACATGATAAAATGGGTCCAAGATTTAGAACATCCAATATTGATTGAACAATGGCAATTCGCGTGGAAGATAAATCAAAAATTTACTATGAATTACAATTTAAAAGAGAATTTTTTAAAGACCTATTATAGTTGGTACCTAACCCCACTTAGACTATCTAAAATGAGTAAAAAAAAGGAAGCATCCACATGTTGGAAATGCCAAGAAATAGGTTCCTTTTACCATATGTGGTGGAGATGTAGTGAAGCAAATAAATTTTGGATACAAATTCATAGCCAAATAGAGAAAATATTTAATATAAAATTTGCATTCTTACCTGAAGTTTATTTGTTAAATATTTTGACAGGATTAGAAATAATATTGAAGAAAGAAGCCCTGAGGATTTTGTGCTATTTAATATATGCAGCAAGGATGGTGTATGCAAAGTTTTGGAAATCCAAAGAAACACCGAAACTAGAAGATTGGATGTGTAAAGTGTATGAATTAGCAGAGTTAGACAAACTTACCTTAAGGTTGCAAGATAAGACGAATGGTAAAGCCTTCTTGGAATGGGAAAGATTAAAACCTTTGTGGGAAAAAGAATGGGGTGAAGCTGCTTTGATAGGGTTGTTTAGTTAGTTATTTTTAATAAGAGTGAGATAGTTAGGAAGTTTGTTGATTAAGGTTAGGTACTTAATAAGATGGTTAAGGGAAAAGAGTAAATAGGTTTAAATAGGAAAATTAAGTAGAGTGATTTCAGGATGGAGTGGCTGAAGTATGAATAAGTTAATTAATAACGGAATTAGTGAAATTATATTAGTATGACACTAATCTTTTTTAGTGTTATATAATTCGTGAGTAGGTGTAAGGAATTTTTTATAGGTTTGATATAGAATAGCAGGGTGGAAGCGGGGATACCAGTAAAAGGATTAATTGTATAAGAAGGTTTTTTAGGGATATGAGAAGAATTCGTGTTTATTTTCCAATGGTTCGGGGGTAGAAGTCAAGTATGTTTATGTTTATGTCTATGTTGAGAGAGAGTGAAGATAAGAGCAAGAAATTAGAAGAATTGTTTAGGAATGTATGGCCGGTATGGTTTGTATGTAGGTAGGTAAAAAATATTGAAATACTATGTATTAAGAATTGTGATTTTTTTTGTGTATGTGTGTGTTAAGTGGGGTGGTATGTTTTGGTTTGTAAGGGATGTTTTTATTGTGTTTTTGTATTTTTTGTTGTATATTTAATAAAGTATATTTTAATAAAAACAAACAAACAAACAACTAAGGCCCTTTTCGCATGCCAGTCCTGTTGCAAAATGGCCTCAGGGGCATCACACAATTGCGAGGACCATTCCACATGATGTCCTTGAAATTGCGCGATGCTCCCGAGGCCGTTAGGAGGCGATCACGCGTTATATCATTTTTGGCTTGTTGCAGAAAATGATGCACGATCACCCGTCCCTCCTGTGCCCCACATACACTTACCTTGTGTGCGGAAGCTCCAGACACGTGGCCATCGTGCTTCCTCCCCCAGCGCAGCCTGGGAAGGGGCGGAGCACTCATGCTTCCTTCTGGCCAGCACGGAGCTGGTATGGAGGGGAAGCAGAGGGGACGCGAGTGCCTCTCGGATGAGGCTTTTTGCGCAATCCCCGTGCAAAGCTAGTGGCACCAGGTAAGGTGCAAAAAGGGCCTAAGACAAGCTTTACATGCTATCTGTTGTTAACAGGCTAATTAGATAGCTGGAGGTCTTGGCTGGCTACCAGTACAAGGCAGGATTCAGTGGAAGGATGGAGTAATATAACCAGCACTGTGACTTCAGATTTACATCATGCAAGCACGATGGAGAACCTCAACTTTTGTGTTCTATATTACATGCAGCTGAGTAACATTACATTTAAACTTTGGACAGAATCCAATACACTGAGGAAGGGCTCCAGAATATTTTAGGATGCACTGTTAAAACATACATACAAACCTCTCCAATAGCATAAAACTATACGTTATGATTCTATTTTGCTTATTCTGGCAACACATGGAACTCTACTGCAGGTATAGGAATTTCAAAGTAAGCGTATGTCAACATATGCCTGATAGAAAATGTACAACTGGTGTTGGCACTGGAACCCCCCCGTCCTAAGACTTATGTTTCTGAAACAACATCTTCACATTGATTTTCAGTCATATTGAGGTACTTCTTTATACCTGGCATTCCACTATTCCACCTCCCTCTAGGGTTATCTGAGTGAAAACTAGCGAGAGTTCCTTTACCTTTAACGGTTGTGCAGAAGGGGGAATTTTAGCAGGAACTACTTATTACTTGGGTGTCAATGTGGTGCCATTCTGCATTGCACACAGAGATGTGCATTATGCATTGTACACAGATGTGCACAAGTGCCTTGTACATACAGATGTCTATTGAACATTGCAGTTTTGCAGTTTGCATTTATTTGCACATTCAGTTGCTCAGTGTTGCAACTCCCTAATGCACCATCATTCACCAATTCAGCTTTACATGGATGAAGTTATGCTTCATCTTCTTGATGTAGGATCTCAGTCATCATTTGAGATGTCTGTATGAAGCAAGTATGTCCTGTCAGTTTATTGCCAATTTCCATATAAAGTTCAGCAGTCAAAATGTGAAAAGTGCCATTATGAAGAATAAACAGTGCAGTCTATGAGAAGCAGAAGGACGAAGATGGAACACACTGTTGTCACTTGTGTAAATCCGTGCAAGGCATTATTATCAAAGGAGAAATGTAGCTAGAATCCTGCTTTTATGCATACATTTGCAGAGCTCATTTGGTTTTATAACATATCAGCATATATGTTAAGCACATTCTTCTGAACATTCCAGGAATGTTTTATGATTCTGCATTTTCTGTAAAATCATTGTGGAGCCTGCTAGCCTATTATGAGGCATTGGGGATTGGGCCTGGAGGGCTGACTTTATACACATGTCTGAGGGCTGTATGTTTATCTCGAGATCAACTGTGGCAGGAAAGGATTTTGGTGGACAGTTTGAACAATGCCTCTGACTCATGCTCCAGGCTATATATTTGTACATGAACAAAAATATCACAAAACACCAGGAAACCTCTAATAACCTTCCAAAGCTAACCCCACCTGGGCAGAGCTTGGATAAGTGGTGGCAGATAACTTTCGTATCAATCAGGTCATGAATCTGGTCTGGTTTTCAGTCTGAAATTTAAAGGGTCTTATCGAAATGAGGAACCTAATTCAGGGATAGGATGTAGCATCTTAGACATCTCCCTGGACTAAATCCTGGAGTGAGTTTACTGCTTTGTTGAGATGGGAGCATTTAGAAATGGTGACTGTGATTTAAGTAGATAAATGGCTCACAAGAATGGGGAAGATTATGATCGGGAGAGTTGGGCCATTTCCACACTAGACTGTTTTAGTGCTATTATTCCACTTTCAAGATGCTATGGAATTCTGGAGTTTGCAGTTTAGGGAGGGGCCTTTGAGGCCCCTCCCTAAACTGCAAACTCCAGGATTAAATAGCATCTTGAAAGTGGAATAATAGCACTATAACAAATCTAGATGCTAGCCCAAAGCATTTTGCTGTTTGAGGTAAAAGGACAAATAGGCAAAATGTTGATTTTATCTTGTAATGTTTGCATTGTTCTTGTTTTATTTAAATGTACTAATGTTTTGTAAAATCTCTTGTTCTTTTGCCTCCACCAATACTTTCAAATGCAATACCTTTTTACTAATAATATTAAAGTGACAACAGGAATCTATGGGTTTTAGATCTTAGTGCAAAGAGACCAGCTTAGGAGAAATCTGACTAAGCTTGCTGCCTTCTAGGGAAGCACTGGAGGAAACCTGGATGGAGAAGAAAGGTAAAGAAGATGTCTCTAAGGGTATCACTTTACATCAGATGAGAGCAGGTTAGATAAAAAGGAAGGGAAGACACTTAAGTCATCCTAATTATTGAACTCTCTTACCACTGCCTTCTATAGACTTTCTTGATTCATCTGTGCAAAGTATTGTTGCACTCTTCTCCATTTTAAACACAGTGTTCATTGTAAGCTACTTTGGGCACAGGCTCCTGTGGAAAAGTGTCATATAACCCAACAGTGGTGCTTGATGGCTTCCATGTCAGTAGGGTGGTGAATCTGCTCTGGATTTTGGTCTGAGCTTACTTATCCAAGGTGCTGAATCTATTTGGGAAACACGGTTCAGTGTCTAAAGGTCAAATTAAAATAGGAGTAGATTCACTGCTCTGGTGAAATGGAAGTCTCCAGATTATCAGGGGTACTAACTAGCCAACCAAAGTACCCTACCTGGCCTGTTCTACAAGACTCAAGGAAGTATATGGATGCCAAGAACATGACAGTTAATGGCCACGGTCATGTATGGGAGACATAGCTATGATAACATATCAAAAATCTGTCTCCCAGTATGACCCCCTGAAACCCACCTTAAAAGCTAGGCAGCTGCACCACCTGGAGGAGTTCAATGGTGCTGGTGAGCAGGGCACCAAAGGATGAGGTGTTCAGCCCACTCCTGCCAGCAGGCTGTAGATTGATGAGCACCAGGATGGCCCTTGCTACAGCTTGTCACACTATGGTTTGCTGGCCAGAAGTGGCTGATGTGTCATCTTTCAGCACCCCATTCAACAGTGCTACCGACTCCTTTGGTCGGTGTAGCTGTTTGGGTTTTAAGGTTGGCTGTAGCGGGCATTTGCAAGTGTGGCAATGGTGCTGTGATTGTAAATGTAAATACCAAAATTTATAAAGTCATATGTCTAGCTTACAATATCAAATACTGAACAGGGTGCCAACCAAGATGTTTAGGAGTGGCTGGAATCCTGCATTGGGAGATTTACATATGGTATGTAGCTACGTGTTACTCCTCTATAGCCCACCTTTCAAATGATGCAGTCCCCAGAACAGGGGCATTTCTGCATTATTAGAGAGCAGAGGGATCAGCAAATGAGTGTCCAGCTATTTTCCAGTATTTGGATGTGCTGGAACAGGCCTCCACAGGAACCTCCAGGGGTCCTCAGGCGGTGCTTGAAATGATGTTCTTGAATTCTGACCTGTGCAACAACAACAACAACAACAAAATGGAGATATAGTGGCCTAAGTCCAACTTTGTGTTGTTGTTCTTTTGTGCCTTCAAATCATTTCCAACTTAATGGTGATCCTAAGGCAAACCTATCGTGGGGTTTGGGGGGCTGAGAGTATGTGACACTCCCAAGGTCACCCAGTGGGTTTCCATGGCCCAGCAGGGAATTGAACCCTGGTCTTCCGTGTCATAGTCCAATGTTCAAACCACTACACTACACTGGCTCTCAAAGTCCAACTTATACCATTGTAATCCACCAACAAGATTCCAAATTGTTGCCCTATGTGCCAGCTGCATTAGTAAGATTTTACTGAAATGGAGCATGCCACTATTTAAAATCAAAACTATTCAAAATCAAAACAAACCAAACAACTGCTTTTCATGTAGGCCATGAATGTGACAAGCATCTTGGCTCAGCAAGAGCCTCTCCCCTGGGTCTTTGTGTCTGATGAGAATTCAGTGTGGATAAAGAGAAAACAATGCATTCTCCTTCAATTTGTTATATGGTCCTTCCCTTGCTAATAAATTACAGCTCTGTCTTTCATTGTTTGCCATCTGTTTCTCTTTCTCCACCTTTGAAAGTTAGAATAGATCTTTATCACCTTTCAAAAGCCTGGAAATATTACCTGACCTTTGTGGAGGCAGATGCACTGACAAAATGCCGTTGCTGGGGAAAACCCTTCCGCTTACTCTTACGGTAACAAGAAAATAAACAGGAGTTTCTTTCTCTTATTCTGAACAAAAGCAATACTGGGCTGGACAGTTTCCTGCACACAGTGGGAGATAATGCCCACTGTGGCTAGTAGAGTGGAGGACAGGGCCACTGGAGGCAAGACAAGGGGTTATGAGAACCAGAGTAAACAACAATAGGCCAGAATGCTGTTGGTGTCTTGCATCTATGTAAGCTCCCCTATAGAAGTGGTGGGACATTTTTTGTCCTATTCAAAACATCTACATCCATTTCAAATTGTTGAAGCAGAGCTGCATAGTGGTATTGTTGTGCACATCATACCATTGAACTTTCACAGATGAAAATTGGGATATATATGAGCAAGCAACTTCAGAACATGGAAATGATAGCAAAGGTTATTAATGAGGAAGGACACACAAAGTAAGAAAAGCTGCAGCAGTTTGCTCCTGCCAGAGCCTACTGGGAAGGGCAGGGTTCTGCCGTCTCCTCTCCTCACTCCTGCCGAGTTGAATGCAAACGACTTTTGCACTTTGAACTCAATTTGCAGCAATGGAAGTAAGTTGGGGGAAAATGAGGAAAGCAAGAGGAAGAGAGAGTACTGTACTGGGACATTTTAAAAGGAGCTGAAGAAATGGGGAGTCAGAGGATTAATTGGGACTGTATCTGTCAAGGTGGGATAATTGGAGGGTATGACACATTCTGGGCTCATGTGTGTCTATCCGCACCTGCTGAAACTGGCAGTAATACTTCAGTTGTGTATTTGGTTGTACCTTCCACTTGTAATCATTTCTACATTCAGTTGTGCAACCTTGCTATTTGACACAAACTTTGCATAGCATAATCAATACCTACGTCAAAGACAGAGGACTATCTAGCTCAGTATTGTCTGCCCTGAGTAGCAGTGGATTGCTGGGGCTTCAAAAGGCAGAGATCTTTGCCAACTCTTGAAGATATACCAGCATCCAAACCTGATATCATGCAAACATTTAAACTGTTTAGCAACCATCTTTTCCATAAACAGGAACCTGTACAAACCGTGTTCAGGCCATTGATCCATCTAGTTCAGTAATGTCTATGCTGACTGGCAGAAACTTGCACGACTGTAATTTTGATGGGTGTTCCTGCATAGCAGGGGGTTGAACTGGATGGCCCCTGTGGTCTCTTCCAACTCTCTCATTCTATGATTCTATGACCTTTTTTGGACAGCCTTTTCCTAATTGGTATTTTGGACTACATTTCCTATCTCTCCAGACAGCAGGCCCAACAATTTCTAGTGATGGGAGTTGTACTGAGGAACGTCAGAAAAGCAGACAACGTGCAAACAGACCTGACCAGACACAGGTGATCTGTCTCTTGACATGGCCCTCATGTTTTGTTCTGATCTCAGTCCAGGCTGCAAGACACACAATAAAAAAGATAACATATACCAGTCGTCCAAAAAACCACAGTGTAAAATTGAGGGCCAGAATTCTGTATCATTTGTTCAGTTAAGTACATGGAGAAGTGGACTATGAACCTGAAGACCAGAGTTCAATTCCTTGCTCAGCCATGGAAACCTTTAGGCCTGTCACACACTCTCAGCCCCAGAAAATTCTGTGATAGGTTTACCTAAAGGTCACCGTAAGTGGAAAATGATTTGAAGGCACACCACAATAACAATGCAATAGTTACCTAGATTTACTGATCTGCAACTATTTTGTATCCACTGTTGCTACTTAGTCACAACTGTAACACTATTGCCGCAATCGTAACTCCTCTTGCACCGACTTTGCTAGGCATCAGCTCCTTGAGAAGGAGGTCCCTTCTTCTGGTGTTTGGAAAATGGGTGAATGATATTTCCATCAGGATGCAGTGGTGGCAGGGAGCTAGGAGAATTTACCTAGTTAAGTATGCACAACAAAGAAGCTGATAAAGAATCCCAACTATAGTTTATTTAAAATCACTTTCAAGCCCTGAGGCATGCAAAAGACTTAATTTCAAATTGGATTGAGAGGAACATCATGTGCTGTGCCAGGACAGAGACTGAGGTAATGCTGCATTATCATCCCCATGTAGACTCAGCCCAGGTTGGAGAAGGCTGTTTCACTGGCCATTTCTGCACTGGCTTAAAGAAACGGTGCGGAGCATCCTCCAGGGAGGACGTCTGCACCTGGGAGCGGACTGGGTCGGACCTAGTTAGTGTAGTTCCGCACCTCAGCCCGCTCCAGAATGACCTGAAGTGGTCGTCTAGTATGCTTTTGAAAGACTGCTTGAAATAGGTCTTTCAAAAGCACGGAGCGTGCTACTCCGTGCCCGCGCTCCGGTGCAGATTTGCAGGCTTGCACCAGTGCAAGCCCGTGATCTGCTGGGGCGGGCTTTAGGCTGGCGAGCTTCAGTGGTTGGTGGAGAGCCTCGACTAACCGGAAGCCGCCATTTTAATCCCCGGAGCAGTGCGGAGCGACGGCCACGCACTGCTCCAGACCAGCCTGGACCCATGCGTGGAGGCAAGAAGTCCGGTAAGTACCGGCACTGTGCAATTCCCTCGCCCCGTGCGGAAATGGCCATGGTTTCAGATGGGAGTAGTTTAAAGAATCAAACCTGGTACCTTTTGCATACAAAGGAAATTGCTAGTACTCTTCCCTTCTTCTCAGAGTTGAATTTCACCCTTGTTTTCTTTCTTTCTGTAATGTTATCACAGATAGGTTCTGTGTGTATGAGAAACGTGTTGCCTCAAGAGGCCCTGGCCCCTGAGCTATTAACTACTGTGTGAACGGAATCAAGGAAAAAAACACTCATTTTCAAAGATAAACCTTGTTGCCCTGATGAATTACAACACCAGCTTTCCCAATGTCTGTGTGTGCATGTGCTTTCAAGTTGTCTATCAACATACCATCTGTTTTCTTCTCTTTACAGTTGGAAAAGCTCTTTGTTGCATGGGGAAAAGCTTGAAAGCATTAGAAGTCCCAGATCTTTCTGAAGGCTGAAGAACCAGGCACAAACCTTTAGAAGAACAAGAAAATACAAAGCAAGACCAATAGAATGACATCAAAGAGAAGCTCGCTGTGCTTTAATGCTTCATATCTAAGCAGCATATATGAGAACCTAATGCATATGCATCGGCCACTGGTGGACCACTCCTTTGCATTCTGCTGTCTGCACTGGGAAATGATGTCATCTAGAGAGGTTCTCTGAAATTGGCCACATCCACCTTAGGCAGTCATCTGCAGGGCATTTCTTTCTGGTAAGAAAAGGAAGCAGATAAGTACATAAACAGGTTTCTTGCTGGCTTGCCTTTTGCTATTACAACCACACCTCAGTTAACAAGGCTTCTTACAGTGAAGCTCCTTTTTACAAAGTCTTTTGTGTCTACCCAGCACCCTTTTTTCTCTTAGGCCATTTTCACACTACACTGTTATAGTACTATTATTCCACTTTCAACATCCTGGTGAATTCTAGAATTTGTAGTTTACTGAGGTCAAAGAGCTCTTTGGCTGAGAATTCTACATGCCCCTCCCTAAAGTGCAAATCCCTGGATTCCACAGGATGTTGAAAGTGGAATTATAGCTCTATTACAGTGTTGTGCAGAAATGGCCTTAATCTGTCTACCTGGAAGGTTGTGCTTTTTTAAAAAAAACCAGACTCAGCACTGGATGGATGGTGAAAAAGGGCTGAAGAAACACAGCAGCAAACAGTGCAATAAAGCTTGAGAAAAAAACAGGATTCTGCTCTAGTCAATCCTAATGTAGCTGTGTATGCCTGGCCACATCAGGCAAGGTAAACAGCAGCTGCCTCCAGTGTTACCCTGTTTTCTGGGGGTCCCGGGAGGGGCGCCCAAATAACCACACAACAACAACACAACCTTGGGGAAAATTAGCTGGAGCACTTACTAAAGTTAGCGAGAGGCAGAGTAACTTAGCAGGATCTTGCAACCCAGCGTCTACAGGGTCAGGTCAGTCAAGCAGTCAGACGGTTTAAAACAGCAAAAATGGTGTTTTATTAAACACAGACAAACATTAAAGACAACACAGTCACACAGCTAACTAAAGAATTGGAAATAGGGATTTATGGAGGGAAATGGGTGATACGACACCTGTCTCGTAGTCCTGGAGAGGTTTGAAGATTGAGTTTGATGGGGTGCAGAGAAGAAGCTCAGTGCGGTTCACTGAGGGGAGCTCGCTGAACAAAGCGGCAGCAAGGCGGTCTGGAACTCGGGAGCGATCCCAGGTTGAGCGGGCTCAGTTACTGGAAGTGAGGGGACGGCTCACCAGGCAAAGCAGCAGCAAGGCGGGATGGAAGTCCGGAGCGGTCCGAGGAAGGTTTCAGAATTGGGGGCTTTTATAGGGTGAATTGTGACTGCAGGCCATACCTTACTTGGTGAGAACAATGTGGTTTAGGAGCGGGGCAAAGCTTTGGAAAGGTCAGAGTTTAGCATGATTGGCTTAGCACCGACTTAACAATAGTGTAGCGGGTATGCAAATGCGGAGCGCTTAGTACAGCTTTGTAAGGCTACCTGCTCGGGGCAGGGCGCCTTTGTTAGTATCGCGCATAAGCAAAAGGGTGTTTGCCGGAGTGGTCCCTGAAGTGATGAACCGGCTCTGTCTGGCCTGCCTAGGTGGAGAATGGAATGTCCAGCAATTATCAGCACCTCCTGTTTACGTGCTTGTCCGGAGGCCTCACAAACATGTGGAGCGGGGTGGCAGAGGAAGGCCAAATGGTTTGATATCAAAACAATATCAAGTACTATCTCTGGGTAGGCCTGGACTGCAGTAACACCAGGATCCCTAACTGAGCATATATGGAGTGATAGACAGAAAAAAAAAGGAGAGCAGATAAACCTGCCTTAGCGTATCAGAGATTGGAAACACTGTGTTTTTGGATTACAGCTTCCAGAATATCCCAACCAATGGGACCATGGGGGATTCTAGGAGCTTTCATTGAACAACTAACTTTTCCTAGCTCTGACCTGGGATATGGGCAGCCTGCCTCAGGGGAATGGTTGCAGGGTACTTCATTCTTCAACTGGAGGGTGAGGAAGAGGCAGTAGTGAGACAGGCAGCCTATAAAAAACAACCAGAAATTTTGCTTCTTTTTTTCCTTTTCTTTTTTTTTGCTTCCATGCTTCTCTCCAAACATTAGGAAGAACTTCCTGACAGCAAGAGCAGCTTGACAGTGCCCCAGAGTGCAGTGGAGTCTCCTTCTTCAGAAGTTTTTAAAGAAAGGCTGGATGACTATTTGTTGGGAATACTTTGACTCCATGGGAGGGGGTTGGACTCAATGGACCTTGTAGTCTCCACCAACTTTATGATTCTATGATTCTGCACCTCTCCTGCAATGCTGACTAGATATGAGGGCGATCTGGCTGACATCTGTCACCCTGTTGTTCACCAGTGGTGGATTTAGCTGATCTGGCTTGCTAGGTGGGTGTCCTCTTCATCCATCACTGTTCCCTGTGTGTCTCTCCTGAAGCTTTGTGCTTGGTGGAAGAAAATGACCATCCCAGGTACAAGGAGTGCACCATTCTTTGGTCAAGGTGTGTCAAAGGTATATAACAGCTAGAGAGTCAGCATGGTTTGAGCATTGGACTAAAACCCTGGAGACCAGGGTTGGATTCCCCACTTGGCCATGGAAATCCACTGAATGATCTTGGGTGCATCACACACTCTAAGTCCCCAGAAAACTCCAAGTTAGGTTCACCATATGGTTTCTGTAAGTTGGAAACAACTTGAAGGCACACAACAACAACACATGATAGCTGCAATGCTGACAACTGAGTATGAAGGATAGGGCTTTTTGGTGATGACAGCTAAATTTATTTTATTTATTAAAATGTTTATATTCCACCCTCTATTGTGAGATCTCAGGGTGACATACAATTAAAACAATATAGAGAATTTAAGACAATTTCAAATAGGAACAATCAATGTTTTTAAAAGGGTAAAAGCATATCAAATCAATCATCAAGTTAAAACAACAGGAAATACTAAAATAGTTAAAAAGAGCTTAGGCCCCAAGAGCTTTAACAAAAAGCCAAGTTTTAACTTGGCACCTAAACAAAACCAATGTGTAATGTGACATTTTCTTTCACCAGCCACCACCCTTGTATTTTTTCTTTATTTTTAATTAAGAGTTTTATACTACTTAAACTACAAAACAAAACCAAAAAAAAAACAAAAAAACAAAAACAAAACTACAGATTGTAACTACTAAATTTTAAAAAGCAGACACAAAAGAAGAAAGAATATACAAAAAACATTACATAAGAAGAAACATCTAAGAAACAATGAAAATATTTAAAAATGTGGTTTCCAGCTTTCCTAACATAGAGTCTAGGTCACACATAAAGAAAAACTTCTCTAATTACAAATACCAACCAAATGTTTCTGCTGCTGCCCTTCCCAAAATACTAATAGCTGAATCCAACAGTCAACATGTACTCTTTTTCTTGCAAGAAGCACATTAACAGATCCTAATCTTCCACAAAAATCTCCACAGTTTTTTTCTTCTTATCAATATCATTAATCTGTCCATTTCAGCTAAATCCAATATCTTAACCAGCTAGTCCTGTTTTGCTGAAATCTCTGTCCTCTTCCATTTCTGATCATATAACAGTCTTGCTGTTGGAGTTATATATTACAATATCGTGCATTATTTTTTCCTCCAGTTGTTCTTCTGCTAGTCCCAACAAATATACTCCAGGTTTTATTTGAACATTAACTTTTAAAAATTTTGTAACATTAAGATATATCTGATTCCAAAATGTCTTGACCTTATCACATGTCTATCACATATGCTAAAAAGATCCCACATGCAGTTCACATTTCTAACACCTATTAGATGCATCTTGACACATTTTGGCCAATTTTTCTGATGTCAACTACCAACATCATTCTCTTTATGATGATAAGAAAGATAAATTTAATTCATTCTGGTGACATTCTCTGCTATTGTTCCAACAGTATGTTATGACATTTTGTGCCCATTTTGCTATGCAATCTTTACTACCTCTTCTTCCATCTCTAATTATAGCAAGAGTTTATATATCTTCTCAATCAAATGTTCATCAACTGTATCTCCAATTCAATTTCAATTAATTCAGAATCATACATTTCTTCAAGTATCAAGATCCCAAACCATGAGATTGTGGAATCCCAGCTTGATAGACTTGCACTTGATCATTTTGTTGTCCACTCTGGGCTTTACCAACACATTTATTTCAGTGATTATGCTTTAGTTCAGTAACCATGGAAAAGAGTTGCCCCCACCCTGTTTTCTTTGTGTCCTTAGAACAAAAGATAGAAATAACAGTCCAACACAGTTGTGATTGATAAAGTGCACTTATATTTTTTAAAAAAGGAGCTCAAAGTGTGTGCACAACATTGTGAGACTTTTGGATCATACCGGTCCTGGCCTTTAATCTGTTTTTCTTGTTTTGAACATAAGCTGTAATAAGTTGGGATGTGGCCTTCACATACTTGCCAAAGTATGTGAGAGACACTTGTGTTAACACTGGCTGGAGAACCATTGATTTGCAGCCATTCTCCACAGCTCAATAGCTCTTCCTAGAAAAAAAAATTATCTGTCCATGTGCTTGACATGTGCATGAATATTACATTATTATTGCTGTCAAGTTAGTTTTGATCTATGGCAGCCTTTAGGAATAAGAGATCATAATGAACTCTAGTCATCACCAGTTCTGCTCAGTTCTTGCAGATTCAAGACCCGGGGTGTCAAACTCAATTTCATCTTGGGCTGCATCAGCATTATGGTTCCCCACAAAAGGGCCAGTTGTAGCTGTAAGACTATATAAATGTATCTACTCTTTTATCATATTAAATACAGTCAGCCCTCCACATTTGTGGGTTTCACTTTTGTGGACTTGATTATTCACAGATTATTTGCTGTCACATCTACAGACTCCCTATTCCATTTTTAATAGAGACTGCAAACCTCATGAGACGGAGGCCCTTTCTGCACCTTACCTTCTTCCGGTGCTGGGGTGTGGGGATCAGGCCAGCAGCCTCCGGCGAGAGGCTCTCACGTCCAGGGTCCTTCGGCTCCGCACAAGCTGACTGCTAGCGCAAGAGCCCCACCTCTTCCTTCTGCAGTGCAGCATGGGAGTTTCCCAGGCTGCGCTGGGGCAGGAAGCATGACCAGCGCAGCTGCAGAGGCTCTGCATGCCAGGTAAGTGCGCGTGGGGCCCAGGAGCAATGCGCGATTGTGCACCATTTTTGGCTTCTAGCTGAAAATGAATAGGTGCACAATTGGCACCTGCCCTACCCTGGAGCATTGTGCGATTGTGAGTGCGTTGTGAAGATTGCTCCTCACAATCACACGATGCTCCAGGAGCCCTTTCGCATGGCAAATGCCGTGCGGAAAGGGCCTGTGAAACTGCAAACAAGGCTTGTAAGTCCCTACTAAAAATGGTGTGGGGCAGCAGTGGAAGTGGCAGTAAGCCCCCCAGCCACCCATTTCTGCCCTGTGAAGGAACCTTGATACCTCAAAGAAATGGGTTGAATATGGTGATCGTCCTTCTTTATATGTTAAATATGGTTTGGGAGGGCCTAGAGTGATTCATGTTTTTTTCACTTTCATGAGGGTCCTGTGTCCCTAACCCTAGCAAATGTGGAGGGATGACTGTAATTGCCTCTGCATTTGATTGTTACTGGTTTTAGTAATAACTAGCTCTGAAACTAGAAGTCTAGGAAAAATAATGGCAAGCAGATATTCAAGGGTACAACTATTGTAAATTTATTGAAAAATGAGTTTTGAGAACAGAAAGTTATTTTTTTTAATCATCAGGCAAATATTGCCAAGCACTGTTTATTACATTGACTTTGTTTAACTTTTTGGTCCCAGTTGAGACAGGCAGAACAAATAATTGTGCTCTGATCTAATGTGTGATCTGTGGCATATGAAGTTGATAAAGCGATGTTGCCTGGCCCTGTACGTTCTTGGACATTTTGAGGCTATTTGATGTAGTTTATGGTAACTATACTTCTGAAAAGTGACATAGAATTGGTCATTATATCCAAAGTGTGCCCCTTTTGCTCCCCAGACCCTTTGTGTGCCTCTTTCAGCCCCTCAGACCCTCTCTGTGCTCCTTTCTGCCCCCCAGACTCTCTCTGTACCTCTTTCTGACCCCCCCCGTGGCTCTTTCTGCTGCCCCTCTCTGTATTTGATGAGTCTGATTCCCACATTGCAGGCCTTTGGCTGCTGGTATTCTGAAGAGGGGGCCAGCAACCAGCTTGTGATCTACTTCTACTTCTGACTGCTCCGCTGTCCAACTCTTGCAAACTGCGTGGAGCATTGCCATGGTAACCTGTGGCAACATTCTGCTGGCAAGACTTGGATAGAGGGGTAGTCAGAAGTAGAAGTAGATCATGAGTGATGGCTGTTGGGCCTCTCTTCAGAATACCGGCATCTGGGGGCCTGCAGTGTGGGGATTAGGCTCACCAGGCAGCAGGATGCCACAGCTGCAGGAGAGGTGCAAAGGCCACATGAAATGGCCTGGCCTGGTAGGCCAGATTTGGCCTGCAGGCCTTGTGTTTGACATATGTGTTCAAGACCATGGCTTCTTCAATTGCATCAATCTACCTGTAATGCGATCTTCATTTTTCTTACTGCCTTCCACTTTTCCCAGCACTTATTATCTTTTCTAATGAGCCATGGCATCCCATGATATGTCCAAATCCCATAGCCCCAATTTAGGCCCTTTTTGCACGTTACCCATTTGCGTGGCTGGGGGGGCGTCTCGTGCGAGAAGCCTCATCCGAAACACTGCCGCTTCCCCGCTCCTTCGTCCCGCAGGTCACTTCCTGGTAGCGCGACTGTCGTGCTTGCGCCCTGCCCCTTCCTTTTGCAGTGAGCCTGGGAGCTGTAGGCTGCACTGGGGGAAGCAAGCACAACCGCCCCGGCTCACCGACGCACTGCACGCAGGTAAATGCGCGAGGGCGCTGCGAGCATTGCGCAACCACTTCAAGCTGAAAATAAGAAAATGTGCGCGCGCCCCGCTTTAGCCTCCTGAGCGTCGCGTGAGTGGGAGTGCGTTGTACGGACCGATGCTCCCATTTATGCGACGCTCAAGGGGCCCTTGTGCAAAAACAAAAACAAAAAAAAAACCTGTGTGCGAAAAGGGCCTTAGTCATTTTGGCTTTTGGTGAGAGTTGAGGCTTGATTTGACCCAGGACTCACTTTTTTGTCTTTTTGGCAGCTCATGGTATCTATACTACTCTCCTCTGGTACTACATTTCAGATGAATATTATAATCATGGCTTTTTTCTTGATTGCCATCACTCCTCGGGACAATATGACTGACCTCTATGGCCCTTTTCACACGTGGGCGGCGGAACAAGGCAAGCCACGTCAAAACGGGGCTTACCTTGTTCTGTCGCTGCACGGAGCAGCACATTTCACTGCTCTACACGCAGCAGCGTCCCGTGGCGTCCTCGGCGCCCAGCAGTGCCCAAAATGGCAGATTTTGACTGGTGGAGCCTCTCCGCCAATCGGAGAAGCTTGCCAGTCGGAAACCCCGCCCCCTTCCCGTATCTGCAAGGACGCCCTTTCGCACGTCTGTAAATCCATACAGGCGCTGCGACGGGGCTGGACGGGGCTGGACGCCCCGTACCTTTGAAAAACCACATAAAATGTGGTTTTTCAAAAGCACGCGGTGCCGCCACTTGCAGGCGCCCGGCCGTGGATTGGCGTGTGGGTTTACTCGCGAGTAATCCACCCCAATTTGCGTAACGGTGTAGACGACCTCCGTGGAGGTCGATCTACACCGTTTTTTTAACCCCATGTGAAAAAGGCCTATGTTTCACGGCTGCTGGATATGAAGGTATGGCTGAACAATGTTCAGAGAGCTCCCTTCCTCCCTCTGGAACGTCTTTCCTTGGGAAGCTAAGCTCACCCCCTCCTTGCTCTCCTTTCACCAGCAGGCAAAAACGTTTTTATTTAAACAGGCTTTTAATATATAAGAAGGTAGGCTTCCAATTTATCAAGATGTTTTTAATTTTTTGTAGGTTTTTATAATTTTTTATATGTTTTTCTAATGCTTTTAATCATTGAAAATGTTTTATCAATTTTTTAACTTTTTTTGAAGCTGCTTTGGGTCCCACTCTGGGAGAAAGTCAGCATATAAATATAATAAATAAAAAATAAAATGTTTAGGATAGGGGTCGAGAACACTCTTCAGATATTTTGGACTTCAGTTTACATTAGCCCCACCCAATATGGCTAATGGTAAAGGATTATGGGTGTTGAAATGCAAAACATCTGTAGGCCAGAAGGATGCCCACCCTATTCTAGCAGCACTATAAGAATCATTTAAAAAGAAAACCCCGTAGTGTGAGTGACTGCTGTGTGAATCTCTCCAGTCATCCAGTGGAAAAAAAATTCCTCACATTCCAAAACTTTAAACAACAGTGGCTAAGCCAAATGGTCATCAATCTGTTGTGTTCCAGAGTTATACTGAATAAACAAAGCAAGCTTATTCTGTCCAAGAGAGAGCAAGGTTTCTTCAGCAAGCAACTTGCTTGGTCCTAATTGGTATCTCTTTTGCAGGGTTTGGAATGGTCACTGCTGTCATTTTTAAGTTGGTTGTTTCATTTTAAGCCAGGCCTCCTGGCTTGCAAAAACTCCCTTGGTTGCAACAAGGAATTTCTATAATCAAAAGGATTCATGATACATTTCCCAAGCAGCTGAGGAGGCCACCTAAGTGGGATAGATTTTAGAGTTCCAAGCAGGAGAAACTGAGTTCACTTGCTGGTTGTGGTCAAAAGAAGGAATGCGCCTTGTCTCTTTTTTAAAATACTAGCCTTGTTCTCTGCGGCTGTGGTGCATTTCTTTGGATTCCTTTTTGAATCTGGCCATCACCATACACACTGTTTCCTGAGAGCTCCTTGTCAATCTAATACAGTAGAAACAACAAAGGAGGAGTGTGGTGCCCATATGTACACAGGCATAAACTTTTGCAGATTATTGGCAGTTCCGCTTTGCCAGATTGTAATTCATAAAAGTTAATGCCTAGTTAATAAATCTTTGGCTTATGATTCCTGTTAGTCCTGTAAGGCATAGGTAATGGAGAAGGAGAGTGGGAACTGTAGTTCAGAGAGCTTGGAAGGCAAAAAGTTAGTGCCATAATGCAAATTGTTGGGCCAGAATCCTATATGGGAGATGAGGATGTGTAAGCACTGTAGTTACAATGCTACACAATGACTCCTGCCACCCCAATCTCCACTTACTGGGAAGCAGCCACTGCAATTGATGGGAGTCTGTTCTCCTGTCGCTTGGGAAGCAGCAGATTGTTGTTTTCCACCCGCTTCTGCAAGTGATCTCCAATGGGAGAGGCAGAAGCAGGATTTATGTCACAATTCCCACTTGTGCCAAAGATCTCCTGTGCAGGGGATGAGAACATCAGCCAGTTGTTTCGTCATTGACAGGGGAACAGACCCCCATCAACTGAAGCAGCTGCTACCAGGTAAGTGGGAATTGGGGGAATCTCATGGTCCCTGCACAATGGTCCCCTGCATAGGAATCATGCATATGTGACAGTCAGAAATATGTAACTCGATGCATTTGTACAGGATTCCAGCCATAGTCTTTAAAGTATCTTTATTTATTTAATTTATAGCCTATTTTTTTCTCCCACTATGGGAACCCAGGTGGCTTAAAGTGTAGAATTACAACAAAAAACAGTTAAAACAATTTATGACCCAAAAGCAAAAATCCGTTAAGTTAATTTTATTAAAATATTTAAAGCAGTTGAAAATACATATAAAATGTGAATCAATGTGATGTAGTGATCTGAGTATTGGATTAGGGCCCTTTCCACAGCATCCTCCCATCCACCAATGGGGACAGGAGAAGAATGTGACCACAACAAGGCTTCTGCATGACGTCATTTTGGTCCCATCCTTCTCCTGTCCCCAGGCAGCGCAATTGCAGATTAAATAATTGATAGGTGTACCCCATCAATGACATGTAATTGTGCCACCATCCCACACTTACCTGTCCTGTGGAAGCCACAAGAGCACAATAGCTGCACTTCCTGCCCAAGTGCAGCCTGGGAAAATAGCCAACTGCACTGTGGAAGGAAAAAGTGTGGCCATCATGCTCCCTTTTGTAGGGAGTCAACTGGTGCGGAGGGGAGTGCTCCTATTACGCTCCCTTCCCAGTAGAGTTGCTGCTGTGATCTCCACTGGATGACTTCGTGAAAAGGTAGGTTGCGGAAAGGGCTTAGGACTCTGGGTGATGGCGGTTTGAATCTCTGATCAGGCATGAAAACCCACTGAGTGACCTTGGGCAAAGTCACATTTCTTTCAGCCTTGGAAAAAGGCAATGATAAACCTCTTCAGAATATATCTTGCCAGGAGCCCTAGAAGACTTAGACAGAAAAAATGGGATGCATAAATATAGGATGTGGTACACATGGCTGGATAACAGTACGTGTGAAAGGGATCTAGGAGTCTCAGTAGACCATGAGCTGAACATGAGGCACCAGTGTGATGTGGCAGCCAAGAAAGCCAATGCAATTCTGGGCTGCATCAATAGGAGTATGGGAGGTAATGGTACCACTCTATTCTGCTTTGGTTAGACCTCATCTGGAATACTGTGTCCAGTTCTGGGCACCTCAGTTCAAGAAGGATATCGACAAGCTGGAGCATGTCCAGAGGAGGGCGATCAAAATGGTGAAAGGTTTGGAAGCCATGTCCTATGAGGAGCAGCTTAGGGAGCTGGGAATGTTTAGTCTGCAGAAGAGAAGGTTCAGAGGGGACATGATAGCCATGTTTAAATATTTGAAGTGATATCATGTCGAGGGGTGAGTGGGCTTGTTTCCTGCTGTTTCAGAGACTAGGGCCCTTTCCGCACGGCATTTTCCATGCGAAAGGGCGCCTGGAACATTGCATGATTGTGAGGAGTGATCTGCATGATGCACTCACAATCACGCGATGCTCCAGGGGCCGGCAGGGGCCGATCGCCTGCCTTTTCATTTTCAGCTGGAAGCCAAAAATGGTGCACAATCACGCATTCCTCCCAGGTCCCATGCACACTTACCTGGCATGTGGAACCTCCAGAGCGTGCCGGTCGTGCTTCCTGCCCCAGCACAGTCTGGGAAACTCCCAGGCTGTGCTGCAGAAGGAAGAGGCGGGACTCTCATGCGAGCAGGCAGCTTGTGCAGAGCTGAAGCAGCAGGGATGCGAGAGCCTCTTGCCAGAGGCTGCTCGCGCGATCCCCACACCCCAATGCAAGAAAAAGGTAAGGCGTGGAAAGGGCCTAGGACAAGGAGCAATGGATTCAAGCTGCAGGAAAGGAGATTCCACCTGAACCTCAGGAAGAACTTCCTGATGGTCAGAGCTATCTGGCAGTGGAATATGCTGCCTTGGAGTGTAGTGGATTCTCCTTCCTTGGAGGTTTTTAAGCAGAGGCTGGATGGCCATCTGTCGGGAGTGCATTGATGTGGGTTTCTGCATAGCAGGGGGTTGGACTGGATGGCCCCTGTGGTCTCTTCCAATTCTATGATTCTAAGAGGGTCACCGTAAGTTGGAATTAGCTTGAAGGCCCTTAGCAACTATAAAACCTACAGCATGCTCCATTAGAAGACCCTTCTGGCCTATATAGCTAGAGTTACTGGGCTCACAGTGCTGCCTGGAGTCTATGGAATTTCTCCAGTTCCCCAGGTGGGGAAACAAACTTCACGTTGAACAGTGCTGGCAGAGAAGGAAATCTGATTTTTTTTTTTCCCGTGAGGCAGCTTTAAAGTAAAAGAATCCATTTCTACCCATTCCAACTGGGGCTAGGACTCTTACTGGCTGAGCAGAAAGGATGCTTACACTTATGCCACACTTGCATAAACCCAGTACACCCAAAAACCAGAAGCAAGGGGAGAAACTGGGGAGAGAGTTGGTTGTTGCATGCACGTGGATCCATCTACCAGGCTAGCACTGCAAGATGAAAATTGGCTTTCGCCACAATTTCCCACCCCTGTCTTAACCCCAATCCAAAAATTGGGTTCACTGACTAAATCAGTTTAGCCAAGATCCTACACCACATTTATGCAGCATAAATGTGCACTCGCATAATTGTGTAGTGGCTGTGCTACACCACCTTTCTGCTGAGTACCAACGTTGTGCAATCAACTGCACTTCTGCAAATGTTCATCCTGTTGTCATAGCCGCAGTAAATCAAGTGGCACTGCGGAGGCACTGGTAAATAGTTATGTACCATCCAAGAATGCATAATGGCACCTGCAACAGTTACACTTGTAGAACTCTGTTTACACAGGTGTGCACTAAATAGGAGCATTGTGTCATAGGCAAGAAGTGCAAGTGCATGTGCAGGGAAACGTACATGTTCATAGAACACCAACAGCACACTAGCCATTGTCTAATCAAGCATGTTATCCACTTCACCTTATTTTTTTTTTACACTATAAAGCACTATAAGGTGAGCTGAAAAAGTAGTTATGGTTGCCAGAAAACTTACACTGCCTTTAATCCATTAGGGCATGTACCTGTTATTTGTTTTGGTCTTGGGAAGACCACTAGGCAAAACCCGTGAACAAGCAAAACCTGTATTCCCAGAATCACTTCTTCGTATGTAAGACCTTCGTCATGTTGGGTGGAGATACAAAGTTGGTCTATTTTTACCCATAGCATGCCTAACCTAGAAAGGTTTATAGGAGCCTCAGCTAGTTTGCTCTTTTGATGCAAAGGAGCTTTCTTGGCAGGTATGGCTGGATCTCTTCTTCAGTTCCATTATTTCACCAGTGCTTGGTGATGGTACCCAAGCTCAATCCTTGCTTGAGGTTTGAAACATATTGCAAGTTTAGACTCTGATACCAGCCAGGCTCTGAGAAGTAACTTCTTTCTGCCTCCAGGCATGGAGTCAAATATAATCTACCACTGGATTTTTATGGAATGTGCTGGGGCAGAGAAGCAAGTCACTCATGGAAATGCAATCCAAGTTTCTTGGAAGAATTCACATAGATTGCCAAGGAAGTGAAATCTAAGATCAACAGCTAAGGGTGGAAAGCAAACTATATGGTTCATGAATTAGCTAATATTAAGGTAGCCCTCTTGCTGTTTTAATTTAAGTGGATGAAGAAATAATCCCTCATCAGCAGCTGAATAAAGATATACAAGTTTTTCAAAATTAAAGCTCACTGCAAGGGCAGTTCTTCCTGTATCATGATACCTATTTACACAGCTCTCTTTCTGTAGGGTAACTCCCATGTTTTCCATTTTGAATAAGACTTCATACCTACTGCTGCTTCATGCTTATTGCCGGAAATACTATCTATCATTATGCTAAGGTCAGGTTCTACATGGTTCCCTTAAACTGAAGGTCATCATGATGAAGTGGAACCAGACCTTATCCTCCTGTATGTCCATTTGACAATGCAGTGGAATACCAAAAAGACAACATGGTACACATAGGGTTGCCAGATCTCAGGGCCTGGATGTGAATCTCAGGGCCTGGCCGCTCATATCCAGATCTTGGGGAAAGGGCAAGGAATTTCAGGGTGAGAGTGCCTTAGGCAAAAAAAGTGTGTACCTATATATTTCCTCATTTGTTAGACTCTCTGTGTTTATTGCAGTGCTGCAATCAGCGTGGCCGTGGTTGTATATCCTATATATGTATCCTGCTTAATGAAATGACAGGAGCTGCTTCTTGTAACATTACCAGCGTCTGTGACATCATAAGTGGTAATCACTAAGTCTCAATTTTTAGCTGTGAAATCTTAGGGCCTGGGACAGTCTTGAGTGGGCAATCCTAATGTTAGGGCATGAGGCTTGAGAGTGCAGACTTTGCAGTCCAGTTGATGCACTGTGCCAAATTAGTTTCACCCAGCCGTTCCCAACTTGGCCATTCTGATGCTTTGGACTGCAACTCTTTTCATCCTCAGCCATTTATTCAGGACATTCCGGGAACTGAAGTTACTTTTTGAAGTGCTGGCTAAAACAGCAACTTCCAGTCTACAACAAACCTCATTCCCTGTTTCTGCTTTCTTCTTATAAATACTGGATGTGAATGTCCATTGATAACTGCTTCTGCCACTATGATGTGGCTTTGATGGAAGATGGAAATTTTTTGTTTTTGTTTGGTATTTTCCAACAGCTGTCATAAGTGTTACCCTAAAAGTTGGGGGACCTTGAGGTCTACCAGCAATGCCAGCACCTGCTTAAGAAGGTGGGGAATTATTGCTCAAAAGAAGGCCTGTGAGAGAGGCATAATTACAGGATCTTTTCACCTGTGTATACCCATACTAACTGTGAGACACCAGTTGAGAGTCAAAATAATATTTTTTGGGGGGATTCACAGACACATGCAAGAAATCAAGCAGTCTTATAAACCATACAAGGTTAGTGAAGGAAAAGGAGAGAAAGGTTGGATAGAGAGAGATTTCAGGTATGTGGGATGATAGTTACTGGTCTTGAAGTGAAGGATTGAAGAGAGGTGGCTCAAACATGAGAGTTTGAGGACAGTATGGGAACAAGAGTCGGGGGTGCAGCATGACACCCAAAGTGCATGTTGTGATGTTGCAAAATTACCTGGATTGGAGCTGGGGTTTAAATACCATTTTTCCTACCCTGAAGGGGCAAGTATTCATTGCTGTCTGGCAGAGTAAACAACGGAAGTTTGGAATGGACTGATTGTCTTACTTTGGGTGACAAAACATTGATGGGAGTACTGACAGCCTCATAATGTCTTGGTTGGGTAAGGTGAATGGGGAAAGTTTCAGTAGGATATGTGCACAGCAGGGATGTTTGCCTGCTGCACCTAGGCACTTTAGTTGACTACTGTATTCAAATGTCTGGCCATTGACAGGATTACTGGAAGTTTATTCACTACGGGTTATCTTGATTAACTCCACTTGATCTTATGTCCCAGCTACGCTGAGGCCGTGCTGATCTAGCCCAGGCATATAACCAGGGTCCTGCTTGCTGCATATTTGCCAGTCATAAGTGTCCAATTTTTATATAATATTTTATGCCATTTTTGCTATTCTCCAGGATAGGGTGTGTAAAGGGTGGTAACATGAGGTCTGGACTTGACCAGGTCTGGCTGAGATCTTGTACTGAAGAGACACTGCATAAACTTTATGCTCACAGAGTGTTGCCCTAGTTGCATTACACCACTTTGTAACAAAACTATGGCACTGCACAACCAAATAAGCAATCGTGTGAAACCAGGCCGTCAAAGTGCAATCCACAATGTAAAACAATGTACAGTGTCACCACATGCACACTGTCTCTTTAGTAACTGACAGCTGAACACACATGTTACCCATTGGCCAAAAAAGTACAACTGCATGGATAAGGGAACTTACACATGTTCAGGACATCAAAAAAGATGCCAGCTATTACTTCATCGTTGCAATTAGAAAAGTAACATTTCCACATCTTCAAGTTCTGGCTGGGGATGCTGGGAAAGTAATTTTCTCAAGCTTGAGTTTGATAAGCCTGAACTTATCAAAGTGCTCCAGCTTTCCCACATATCTGGGGTTTGTACTTAGGTTCCAAAAGAGAGCCAAGGCATCTAAAACCTCTCCAAGACCAATCATTTCCCATCGTTCTGCGTATGTTGGGTTTTCCCTCCCTTTCTCTCGAAATGCTCTTGACAAGCTCATAAGTAGCACTTTTGAAAGCTCAGCCATTCTGCAGGAAGCTTATTTTTTCTCTCATAGAAGACCAGCAGCCATGTTATACTCCAGCAAGAGGTTATTCAAGTTCTGACTGAGTTACACAAATATTGTCTGACCCAGCAGTATGTGTTCTCTCTAAAGCTGTATTTTCCCCTCTGTGATCTGACAGGCTCCTTTTCTTGGAGACAAAATGAACAATTGTAAGAATGCTGGGAGAAGGTCAGAAAAGAGCACAGAGCTTGTTTCTGTTGAGCACACCTTTGGAAATGTGACAGAACAACAAAAAAGGGGTGACAGTTCTCGAATCCTGAAGTGTTGAAGTGTTCTAAGGGTGGTGAACAAACTTTTCCATGAAGCTAGCTGCCATGACCTGCCACCAATTTACAGATCTTGTCTTCAGAACAATTTTTTTTACAAAAAATTTCACTCACAGATTTATTTGGTGATTTACTTAGTTATAACATATACTACCACAAAACAGGGCTGGTACCGACAGTCAGCATCACTGGGTATCTTTCAAAGCAATGCCCCAGCAGGCAACCCACCCTCTGCTCATCCAAGAGCTGCTGCTGCTCTTCCTTTGTATAACTATGGCGAAGACCCTGTACTGGGTCTTCGTTGTAGCAGCAGTTGTTGTTATTTGCTGGAGACCCCCCCCCCAAGAGCCCTGGTGATCAAATGTCCAACTCTGGTCTTGCAAACTCAAAGCGATAGCTTCCTTGGTGGAATCAATTCTCCTGTTGTGCAGTCTTCCTCTTTTTTTCCTGCCTTCCACTTTAACAAGCATTACTGTCTTTTCCAGTGAGTCACATTGTCTCATATACGTCCAAAGTACAAAGGCCTCAGTTCAGCTATCTTCACTTCTAGCAAGAGCTCAGACTTGATATTTTCTCTTTCATTTGTCTTTTTAGCATTGTTCATTTGTCCCATTTGTTTGTCTTTTTCGTACTCTTCCCCAGTGCCTCATTTCAACAGCAAAAGAGGGAGGGAAGGTGGAGGAAGAAAAAGAAACGTAGCAGCACTTTTAAGACTAACTGGTTTTTATTTTTGTATGAGCTTTCATGCATATAAACCCATTTCTTCAGATGCAGTACAGAGTGGTAATAACTGCTCAGGTATATTATCATTCTATACTGTATCCGAAGAAGAAGGTTTATATCTGTGGGCCTTTCCACACTACACTGCATTAGTGCTATTATTCCACTTTCAACATCCTGTGGAATCCTGGAGTTTGCACTTTAGCGTTCAGAATTCTCAGCCAAAGAGCTCTTTGGCCTTACTGAGGCCATTTCTGCACTAGCCTGTTATAGCATGATGATTCCACTTTCAACATCCTCTGGAATCCTGGGGTTTGCAGTTTTGGGAGGGGCTGGCTGGCCCCTCCCGAAACTGCAAGCCCCAGGATTCCAGAGGATGTTGAAAGTGGAATCAACGCGCTATAACAGGCTAGTGAGGAAATGGCCTCAGAGTTATTGTCATTTATAGGGAGTCATGTCTTCTCATGATATGTCCAAAGTACGACAGCTTCAGTTTATTCATTTTGGCTTCTAGGGGGAATTCAGCCTTCATGTACTCTAGGACCCATTCGTTTGTTTTTTTAGCAGTCCAGGGTATCTGTAGAACATTTCTCCAGCATCATGTTTTAAATGAGTTGATTTCCTTTCCATCAGTTTCTTCACTGTCCAGCTTTCACAGCTATACATAGCAAATGGAAATACAATGGCGTGCACAATCCTAACTTTATTATTCAATGGTATAACTTTATACTTCAGGATCTTCTCTAGTTCCTTCATAGCTGCCTGAGGAAAAATAGATTACTAAAAATGACAGAACAACCAACAATAAACATGCTTACTTAACAGTTTAAAACAGCATCTGAAGGACTGTGGCCAGCACCTGAAGGCCAGGCTGAGCAGGAGGCTGAACAGGCTGCCGATTCAGACGGGGACTGTTGAGTTGGGCTTGGACTCCCAGCTGGGGGAGGCCTTGGAGGGAGAGGGGGCTCCTGCAGAGGCAAGGGAGGGGCCTGCCAGCGACTCCCCCGCTGACCCAGGGCCGATACCTACAGCAGAGGAGTCCAATGCTTCTGGCTGGTCAGAAGCTGCTGCTTCTGACTTCAGCCTGGAGCTTGCAGCAGACTCTCCCCCCACTTTCCTCCAGAGGCGGCTGGAAAAGGTGACCGTTCGTAAATCAAAACGCCTGCTAGAGAAGTGGCTGAGATCAGAGGGCCTTCAGCTGCGGGCCAGGTTAACGGACACTTGATCAGCCCCAGCTGGGCTAAAGACTATTTAAGGCAGACGCTGGGGAGTGGGGGTTATGGGGCAACAACCGTTATTCATCCGTGACTTTGATACCTCTTCCATGGGCTTGCCATTCCTGAGTTCCACTATCTTCGTTTTGGGTGACATAACCCCTTAATTACTTTACGGCCTTATTTATTGCCTCTGTTTGCTTTGGGTGCTGTAAACCCTTGATTATTTTACGGACTACTTACTAAAAGCCATAAAACTCCTGTTGCCTCTGTGGTTGCTTGGCCTCTGCCTGACATTGACAGACTGCTGTTTTGGGTTTCTGTGCTAGATGCTTTAGTTAAGACCCCCAAGGAGAGAGTCAGTTATGGAGATGAAGAAAAAAGGTATTTTTCAATGAATAAAATGGGAGTAGTTCTACAGAATTTTACTATACTGTAAAGAGGGCAAGACTTTCTTTATGTTTGATCCTCCACCCTGGAACACTCTTCCTTGGGAGGCTAGGACCATTTCCGCCCTACATTCTTACAGTGTTATTATTCCACTTTCAACATCCTGTGGAATTCTAGGGTTTGTAGTTTACTGAGAATTCTAAATGCCCCTCCCTAAACTGCAAGCCCCAGGATTCCACAGGATGTTGAAAGTGGAATAATAGTACTATAACAGTGTAGTGTAGTGTATTGTCAAAGATTTTTTGGCTCCAGCAGGCATTTGAGAACTGATTGCTTGATATATTGGACTTTCTCTTTTAGGTCCAGTAGAACTCAAGTCAACCGGGAACTTTTCGTTGGGAGGACGCAAAACCTTTCTCTATTCCGACTTCCTGGCCTGCAGTTTTAATCTTTACTTATTTACTTATACGGTTTTAGTTCTGAAGACCATTTAATACTATTCTAATCTTAATGTTTTGTATGTTTTTAGTCATATGTGGTTTTACTTGTACCACCTTGAGTCTCACTTTTGTGAAAAAGGATATAAATAAAATGATCAATAGATGGATAGATTGATTGAACACACTCAAAGCTATGATTCCTTCTGACGTTGTTAATGCAACATAAGATATACCTTGCCTCTTCTTGTGAGGGCTTTGAGCATCACATCTATTAAAGCAGGACATGTTTAGCTAAAGAGTAACTAAAGAATCTAATGCAGTGAGAAAAAGGGTACAGAAAGTTCAAAGTTAAATACAATGGTGCAAAGGTTTTGCCTACGGGCTCCTCTAGAGTTTGGAAAAGATACTATATTTTGGACTATACTTTCTGGAATCCTTATTAGGTTTCACCACTGGAATGCCAGCAGGGGATTCTGGGTGATGTAATCTAAAAAGTTCTCAATAACCTACTTCCCTTATAGCCTTCTGTAGAGGTTTTTTTAACAATTAAAACAAAATCACTTGGCCATCACTGCTTCGGAAGGCTAGCCAATGATCTGTTTAAGAAATGTGTAGATAACATTTTAAAATTAATTGTATGCTAGGCTGACATAATTTCCAAACTTTTTGCTGCTGTAATCCTTATGGAATAGTAATATGGACACTCCAACCTTTGGGAAGTACAGAAGTTGATCTTAAAAATGGAAGGGCATAAACTATATGTACAAAATGCAAACCACAGATGGAAGACTTCACATTTTTTTAAAAAAATGGGGATTTATGGACTCTGCCAGATTATTATACAGGAGGCATAATTTAGTACCTTCATTCTTAGCTTAGCTTTACATATTATACAACTGTGCTGTGTATGTTTGTTGCATACAGTTGTGGATAAAATACAGATCTCTTTGTTTCCTAGGACTTGGGTTATTCTGTGGTTTTCTCTTTTCTTTTGATTCCACCCGCTTTGACTTTTATCTGTTTCCAGAGATCTAAAACTCAGTTTTCTACAAATAGCCAAGTCATATCTTTCTGTCACATTGCTTTGACATCTTTGGAGAACTTGTTGGCTGTTTGCATACAACCCAAAAATATACTGAGTTAGAGTTACTGAAGGCTGAACAAATTCACAGAGGTTATGGTCATCAGTGGCTACTAGTCAAGATGCCTGCCTGTCACTTTAGTTACTAAAGGTAGTAGTCTAGGGAAAGCAAGGCAGAGGATATGTCGATGTCTTACAGTAGGTCTTTCCATTGGCAGTGGTTGGCCACCATCATGTGAGCAGAAAGCTGGACTAGACTGGCCTTTTGTTTTATCCAACATGGTGTTACCGCAGTTTCTAGCCCGGACTTGAGGGATATTAGATATCACTTTGATATCAATAATTTGGCCTTCTTTACCCATTCCTCTCCACATGCTGCGAGGTCCCCCGGACAAGCTCGCAGACAGGCACAGCCGCTAATCGCTGCAATCTTCCAAACAATACAGGGTGGCCAGAAATAGTCGTCCTGCCGCTTCAGGAGACCTCAAAGGCAAGTACTCTATTATGTGTGCACACTACTTACAAAGAACTCCCTGCCCCAAGCAGGCAGCTTGATTAGACGGATCCCCATCTGTCAAGCACCCTGCGTTTGCATACTGTCTACTCCTTTGTCAATTCAGACTTAACTCAATCATGCTAATTTCTGACCTTTCGGAGGCTTTGGCCCTTTTCGCACAGGCCTTTTCTCGTGTGACAGCCCCTGAGCCTCGCGGGAGTGGGAGCGTCGCTCCGCATGACGCACTCCCACTTCTGCCGGGCTTATGGGTCTGAAGCGGCGCGAGCGCGGGTTTTTTGATTTTCACTTCGAAGCGAAAATCACCCGCGCTTGCGCAACGCTCCCGGCGCCCACACGCACTTACCTTCCGTGCGGAGCCTCCGGGAGCCGGCCGGGTCGCGCTTCCTTCCCTCTGCCCCTGCGGAAGGAAGGGGCGGGATGGGGAGCTTGCGCGAGGGACGCGACGCCCACTTCACGCGCGCGCTTTGCGCTCGCAGGGGGGACACAACGCCATGCCTTCCGCTTCGTGCACACGGGGGGGAATCTGGCGCGATGCCTCCTGCTTCGTGCGCGCGGGGGGGATCCAGCGCGACGCCTCCCGCTTCGTGCGCGCGGGGGGGGGAATCCGTCGCGACGCCTCCCGCTTCGTGCGCGCGGGGGGGTCCGGCGCGACGCCTCCTGCTACGTGCGCTTGGGGGGAATCCGGCACGATGCCTCCTGCTTCGTGCGCGCGGGGGGGGGGAATCCGGCGTGATGCCTCCTGCTTCGCACGGGGGGAGGGCGGCTTGTGTGGCAAGCCTTCTCCGGTGCCGCTTCCCCGCTCGTTCCTTTGCCTGCGGAAGGAAGGAGGGGGAAGCGGCAGCCTCCTGGAGAAGCCTTCTTGCGCTTGCCGCCCTCCCCCGCTTGCGCTAGAAGCCTCAGTGCGAAAAGGGCGTCTTCAGCCCGAAACTCATTGTTTTCCCCAAGTACAGACTAGCCTATGGACACATTTTCCCCTATAAAAACCCCTGACTTTGAGAGCTTCCTTGGATCGCTCCCGACTTCCATCCCGCCTTGCAGCTGCTTTGCTTGGCGAGCCTTCCCCTTAGTCCCACATACTGAGACTCCATACCTCCGAACATCTGCTGTAGACTATCCAGGCTTCAGGACAGATGTAGTATTACCCAAACCAACAACTCCTCTAAAAATCCCTCTATCCCACTCCAACCTTTATTTCTATAGTTATCTGTGTGAGTGTGCTGCATACACTGTTTGATTGTATTTTAATAAAAACCACAATTATTATTTCACTTCTGTTTGCTCCGTGACTCGGCATGACCCTGTAGACATTGGGCAAAAGATCTCGCTCCGTTGCCCTGCCTCTCGTATTGCTAGCTTGTGCTCTTTGACTAATTTTCCCAACTTGTATAATTTGGTGTGCACTTAGGTGTCCCTCACGGGACCCCCAGAAAACAGGGAAACAATGGATCTTGTGTTCTTAGGTACACTTTTGTTTTTATTTCCCATGAAGCTGTCTTGGACTTTTGGCTACCCTATAAATGAGAGACTTCTAAGAGCTCTAGTCATCAATTGCCCGGCTCAGGTCTTGCAAACACAGGGCTGTGGCTTATTTGATTGAATCAATCAATCCATCTGGTCTCCCTCTTTTCCTACCCCCTTCTATTTTATTTATTTATTAACCAAGTATTATCCACTTTTCCATTAAGTCATGTCATCTCGTGTTATGGCCAAAGTACAATAGCTTCAGTTTAGTTAAGCTTCTAGGGAATATTCAGGTTTGATTTGCTCCAGGGCCCAGTTGCAGAGGGATGGGAGGGCAGAGGGGGCTGCTCGCCCCAGGCGGTAATGTCTTACAATAGCCTGGATGATTCTGATTTTAGCATTTAATGATGTATCTTTACACTTGAGGATCTTAGCTAATTCTTTGATAGCTGCTCTTCCAAATCTTAAGCCATTTCTGCACCGCACTGTTATAGTGCTATGATTCCACTTTCAACATCCTGTGGGATTTCGAGGTTTGTAGTTTACTGGGGCCAAAGAGCTCTCTGGCTGCGAATTCTAAATGCCCTTCCCTAAATTGCAAACCCCAGAATTCCATAAGAATAATAGCACTATAATAGTGTAGTGCAGAAATGGCCAAAGTTGTCTTTTCTTTTTTTAAGAAAGTACACTTAAGCTTGCTGAAAGCAATAAACACACCTAACCAGTGCCATACAGTGACTTTGGCTTTTGTGGAATATTGTAAGATGACCCTTTGCAGGATTTTGGATGTCTTACTGAATGTGTAGTTTGATTTTGATGCTACATAGGAGAGAGTTCTGGCTTCAATCATACTGTTTGTTTATTTAATTCACATCTTACCTTTCTTCTTATGTAGGATCCAAGTTGTTAATCCCAACTGAAGTATATTCACTGAAACAATGGAATTCACTGATCCTTCAATAATTATTTCAAGGGATTTACACAACAAGTTTCAGGCCACTGTATTTATTATGGGGGGTGTTGCGAGGGAAAGCAGGAATGGAGAAAGCTTAGAAGACTTTTTCTGGCCTGTCACAATGTTACTGGAAGCTCCAGTGAAGGCCATGAGGCTGTAGTTCCAGGATGGGGTACAGTCCTCCCTTCACATTTGTGGGTTTGACCTCAGCGAATTTGATTATTTGTGAGGCATGTGCTTGTGCCCTACCATTTTCCTCCTTCCATACCCTTGCATTCCTCACCCCAGGCGTGTGAGGCTTGTGTTTAAAATGGACCTTTTTTCCTTTTGAGCAAGCAAATTCCCCTGCTCCCACTGCTGGAAGCATATCTTCTCTGCTGTGTAATGGCTGCTGATTGGTCAGATGCTGTCTTTGCTTCTACCCCTCCTTTCTTAAGATGACAATCAGAAGTAGTAGAACCCCAGAATTCCGCTCTTCTCTGTTTGAGGGGAAAGTACTGGTAAGCCTTTTACCTTGTCTTTTTTCTTCCTCCCACCAACACATCAATAGGAGTATGGTGTCTAGATCAAGGGAGGTACTGGTACCACTCTACTCTGCTTTGGTTAGACCTCATCTTGAATACTGTGTCCAGTTCTGGGCACCCCAATTCAAGAAGGACATGGTCAAGCTGGAGCAAGTCCAGAGGAGGGCGACCAAAATGGTGAGGGGCCTGGAAGCCATGCCCTATGAGGATAGACTTAGAGAGCTGGGTATGTTTAGTCTGCAGAAGAGAAGGTTAAGAGGGGACATGATATCCATGTTTAAATATTTGAAGGGATGCCATGTAGAGGAAGGAGAGGGGTTGTTTTCTGCTGCTCCAGAGACCAGGACAAGGAGCAATGGATTCAAGCTGCAGGAAAGGAGATTCCACCTCAACCTCAGGAAGAACTTCCTGACAGTCAGGGCTGTCCGGCAGTGGAATCTGCTGCCTCGGAGTGTAGTGGAGTCTCCTTCCTTGGAGGTTTTTAAGCAGAGGCTGGATGGCCATCTGTCGGGAGTGTTTTGAGGGTGTTCCTGCATGGCAGGGGGTTGGACTGGATGGCCCCTGTGGTCTCTTCCAACTCTACATTTCTATGATTCTATACACTGAGGTCAGAGACAAAGGAATGGGAGGGGAAGCTCAGAGGGGAATGGGAGGGGGATCACGGAGGGAGGAGTCATTCGTGGTTTTTCCATTTTTGCGAGGATTCTGCGTCCCAAACCCATGCAAATGTGGAGGGGCCACTGTATATGTTTTGCAAGCACAAAGTCCCGCCTGTTTACTTATGGCATTGATTTCCTTGGATTTTCATAGGGAAGAGATGCTCAGAGGTGGTTTGCCATATTGAGTGATAAAAACCTAAATGGAGTTTGATGGGAATTTTAGCCTTCCAGATGTTGTTGAATTGCAACTCTCACTGATGCTAATAGTAATGGTTGATGGGAACTGCAGTCCACCCACATTTGGAGAGCCACAGATCACTTCTCCCCAATTTACATGGCAGCCTTTCTGATAACCCAAATTTATTGCATCACTTTGCCTAAGGCTATAGCCTGCTCTGAATCGGACAATGGAATCTGTAATCCCACACATCTAGCAAGTTCCAAGTTGGGTAAGGCTAATCTAGAGCATCTACAAAAACTAGCAGAATCTTCCATTACCACATATTAATACTTGACTGGTACAAAACAATCCAACCCTCTGAATTCAAAGGATGCTCCTTCTGATAGAAAAACCCGGAAGCCTGAGAATGATGGGACTCAGAGCATGTAATAGACTAAAGGAATCGAGATCTCTGCAGAGCTTTCCTCAGTGCCCTTTGAATTACTAACTTTGTTATTAAGAGAGGCATCTGGAAACAAGCATATCAGCCTTGAAGAGGGAACAGCTTGACCTGAGAGATATAGAGATATGGAGAATGGAATGTATATCACAGATAACAAAGTGCCAGGCTTCCTCCTTAAGGAATGTAAGCAGGCCCCACTTTGGATAAACAACAGATAGATGCTAAGTGGCTGATGTATTAGGGGGGTTACTGCATGGCAGAGCCAAAGTGCATGCCCTGATACGTGAAGTGCACCAGGTCTTACGTAGAAGGTGATGTAACTTAAGCCATTTCTGCACTAGACTGTTATAGCGCTATCATTCCATTTTGAACATCCTATGGAATCCTGGGGTTTGCAGGTTAGGGAGGGGCCTGCAGAAATGGCCTTAGTATGCTAATTCTTTTTCTTATGGGAGGTATAAATGTGCATGCCTTTCTTTGTTCTACATGTCTGATCTGGGATTCCCTTGGACATCTCTTGGTTTCAGCCCCAGTTGAATAAAAGTTTTTTTCTTTTTTTAAAATTTTGAATCTCCTGCTGGTGTGTAACTTTTGGCTGTGTTGCGCTCCAGGGAAACCTGCCCATTGTCGCTAACATTTCAACTTGGAGTCAGAGTGGGGACTATTTGAGGAGGATATATATACATTATGTCTTTGCTACATATTATGAGAATATATGCATTTAATGAAAATGTGTTTTATTTATTAAAAACCAGGATATGAAAACATTTCTTGATCATTATCAATCCAATGGCTGAAAAGCCAGCATTCAAGCATAGTCTTTACTGAGGCATGTTCATATTTACAACTAATCTATAAAGATACTCAGACTAATATTATTAACATATGGTATTCTGCACATCTTCCAAGTAGGTTAAGGCACCATACTTAAGATTATCTCCTTATCTCCTCACAATATGCTTTTGACGATGCTTAATGTTCCTCATGAGGCTAGGCTGGAGATAATGGTTAATCCAATCATTTTAGTAAGCTTGTGACTGAACAAGAACAGAAATTAAAACTTTGTACTGTAAATGCTACAACATACTTTTCTATAAACAAACTGAGAAAAACCAAGCAAATAACAGCATTTTCATATAAACATTAATCTACAATCCAAGATACTTTTTACTAAAAGAAACAATTCTTGAGCATTTCTTCTCGAAATTTAAGCAGGATCATATCTGAGTCCCTCTTCCTCTTCAGCTTTTGCTTTCTTTTTCCAATTTAACTCTTGCCCTCCTCCAGAGAAACTATAAGCAAAGTGCCACATTTTTTATTTTATTTTAAGTGCTTCAACAAATAGTAGAAAATGAAGGAGCCCTTTAGCATCGTACCAGTACCACCATTAAATGGTAATGTGGTGGAAATTTGTCCCCACTTTTCTGATGGGAAGACTGAGGCAGCAAAGGAAATGTTGGGAGACCTTCCAGGACCAGGTATTGGATGGATTACTCTGTGGTTAAGGTAATGAACCACACATTTGCCCCATTCTAATCTGTATTTTCTTTGTTGTGGCATAACAAGTCACATTTCCAACCATCAGGGCCAGCTGAAAAACAGAGATCCAAAGTTGTTTCTTTGAATTATGTCACTGTGCGTGGCAGTGGCCAAGTGTGCAAATTGCCACGAATGGGATCTGTTTGACATAGGCAAGCAGTAATAGGCAGGCTTACAGCCCAAGCCTATGACACCTTGATTGTTGAAAACAATGGTGCGGGCGGAAGTGTGGCATATCCTCTAACGTCCAGCATGCTCAAGATGCTTTTCAGTGCACTGCTGGATAAATTGCCCTTGATGTGCAAGATGGCAGACAGATGTTTCTCACTGTAAAAAAAAGGGGGGGCAGAGTGTCAGAAATATAACAAAGAAATTGCGAGGCTCAGATGACAGAAGGCAAATCTGGGAGTTTCATCCCTCTACTGACTTATTTTCCTTGAGAGTAACAGAAAGGCAACGTCTATTGAAAAGTGCTGCCGGTAACAACAATTGTTGTTGTGTGCCTTCAAGTCATTTCCAAGGCCATTTCTGCACTATGCTCTTATAGCACGATTATTCCACTTTCAATATCCTATGGAATCCTGGGGTTTGCAGTTTAGGGAGGGGCTGGCTGGATTCCACAGGATGTTGAAGGTGGAATAATTGCGCTATAAGAATGCAGTGCGGAAATGGTCCAACTTATAGTGACCCTAAGGCGAACTTCTCATGGGGCTTTCTGGGGCTGAGAATGTATGATGTGCCCAAAGGCACCCAAGCAGGGAATTGAATCCTGATCTCCAGGGTCATAGACCAATGCTCAAACCACTATACTACGCTGGCTCTCTTGGTAGCAACAATAGCACGCATCAAAATTTGAATGAAACAAGGAACAGCCACTTCCTGTTTAGTACGTTTAGAGCTAATGTCAATATTTCACGATGACAGTGGTTCCGAGTATTCTTGGCACTATCCCTGAGGACAAATAGCAGTCAGCATGTTGGCTCTCCTCTTAATCTATAGATTGAGGATGACTGGAGCTCCAATTTAGATTTAGTCCTCTGCAAAAGGCTGCACATGGAATGTTTTCCCTCTGCTGGAACAAGACAGAGTTACCACTTTAGTCCTTGCTGGACTGTGGCTTCTTGTCCCCCAATGAAGAGGGAAATGGAAGACTATGAAAACAGGAAGTGCAGATTGGCTGAAGAAGCTCTGCTCTGCACTGTGTACAGATGACAGGCATGTCATCGTAGCTGCCCAGTACCTACATTTCTTGGCTGCGTTGTAGTGCTAAAGTGCGTCCCATTCTGCAATATATCCAGGGAGATTGGTCAGAGGTGGGAATCATGCAGCCCTTCGAATGCTGTTAAAATGGAAGTTTCACTGTTCCTAGCCAGCACAGCCAATAGTGAGAGACAGTGGGAGATGCAGTCCAACAACATCTGGAAGGGTGCATGACTTCTATCACTGATGTACCTATCAGAACATTGACTCACAGCCAGCGTAAAACCAGTACTGGTTCTGTGCTTGCAGGTAACTTCCTGCTTACTTCTTCCCCCTTACCTGATATCGGGATATCTGTTAGCAAGTACACTAACTTCCACCTTCATGGCATTTGTATCTTGGAGCCTGATGATTTCAGCTAGACTTGGGAGTGCAGAATTCAGCCACGTGGCCTGAGACCCCTGCTGGGACAAAAAAGGCCTTATTTAATCATATATCATGCAGATTCCTGAAAAGTATACACTTTTATCTGGATATACCGGTATTTGATGGGTGCCCTAAATACAGAAACACAGAACTGGAATTACTCAGAATGTTGCTCAGGCCATTTCCGCACTAGCCTATTATAATGCTATTATTCCACTTTCAACATCCTATAGAATCCTGGGGTTTACAGTTTTGCACTTTGCAAACCCCAGGATTCCATAGGATGTTGAAAGTGGAATAATAGCACTATAATAGGCTAGTGCAGAAATGGCCTTAGTCTACTCCCATTCCTCAGCTTAGGCAGAGAGAATGACACACTCATGCCACTCTTGGCCAGGCAGCATAATCTGAATTCAGATCTCCTTGGCTTTACTTTGATTAGTTAAGGAAAAGTCTATAATTCAGGAGTGGAACATGGAACAGCTAGATCAATCTTTTACGATCCGTATCAATTTGACATCAAAACTCAGTTCTGCTCCCTTGCTGCATTTATCTTCCCATCTCTGTACAAAACACAGTTCTGTCCCGTTGCTGCATTAATCTCCATTTGTTTGTGAAGAACCACATAAAAATGCTTATTTAAATGTATCTGTATTTTTGAAATTATTTTCCTCACAATATGCCGTTATAAATGTGTTCTGTCTCAGTATTTACACTAATAAATGTATTTCAGGTAATAATGTGTATTATGAAATGCATTTCAGCACAATTTGTCAGCCAACAAGTGTATTGCAAAATTCAGCAGAGTGTAAACTTCGAGGGATAATTGTGTTCCAATCTTTACATTAGTTTGAGCTGAGTGTATCAGACCAGTTTGCATCGGAATTTCTGAACAGAAATTGCCCATGCATCCCAAGACAAAACCTGTGCTTTGCATGCAGATGGACTCAAGTTCAGTCTCTGGGTATCACTAGGAGCCCTTTCACATTCCATCATGAGTTCATGTTTGCCTCCAGTGGAATCCTGGAATTTGTAGTTTACTGGGGCCAAAGAGCTCCCTGGCTGAGAATTCTAAATGCCCCTCCCTAAACTGCAAACCCAAGGATTCCATAAGAGGAAGCCATGGCACTTTAAGTGGTGTCATAGCACTATAACTGAGAGGTGTGACTGATGACAGGTAGAAGAGAACTGCTGCCAGCAAGCATAATCCATATGTTGGACAGACTAAAGTAGATGCAGATGATACCAAATTGGGAGGGGTTGCTAATACATCAGAGGACAGGATCAAAATTCAAAACGACCTTGACAGATTGGAGAGCTGAGCCAAAGCGAACAAAATGAATTTCAACAGAGAGAAATGTGAGGTCCTGCATTTAGGCAGAAAAAATGGAAGGCAGAAGTATAGGATGGGGGACATGTGGCTGGATAGCAGTATGTGCAAAAGGGATCTAGGAGTCCTGGTAGATCACAAGCTGAACATGAGCCAGCAGTGTGATGTGGCAGCCAAGAAAGCCAACACAATTCTTGGTTGCATCAATAGGAGTATAGTGTCTAGATTGAGGGAGGTAATGGTACCACTCTATTCTGCATTGGCTAGGCCTCATTTGGAATATGGTGTCCAGTTCTGGGCATTTCAATTCAAGAAGGATGCTGACAAGCTGGAACGTGTCCAGGGGAGGGCGACCAAAATGGTGAAGGGTCTGGAAGCCATGCCCTATGAAGAATAGCTTAGGGAGCTGGGTATGTTTAGTCTGCAGAAGAGAAGGTTAAGAGGGGACACGATAGCCATGTTTAAATATCTGAAGGGATGTCATGTCATGTTGAGGAGGGAGCGGGCTTGTTCTCTGCTGCTCCAGAGACTAGGACAAGGAGCAATGAATTCAAGCTGCAAGAAAGGAGATTCCACCAGAACCTCGGTCAGAACTGTCTGGCAGTGGAATCTGCTGCCTCAGAGTGTGGTGGAGTCTCCTTCTTTGGAAGTTTTTAAGCAGAGGCTGGATGGTCATCTGTTGGGACTGCTTTGATGGGTGTGTTCCTGCATAGCAGGGGGTTGGACTGGATGGCCCCTGGGGTCTCTTCCAACTCTATGATTCTACGATTGTAAGTATAGGTGGCCCTTTAGATATTTTTAGCTCTGTTGCTGTTTTTGTTGTGTATCTTCATGACATTTCTGATTTATGGCGACCCTAATACTTATCAAGGGCTTTCCTCTGCAGAATTTGTTTGGGGGGTTTGCCTTCTCCTTCTTCTTCAAGGCTAAGAAACTGTCACTTGCCCAGAGTCACCCAGTGGTTTTCTATGGCCAAGCTGGGCTTCAAATCCTGGCCTCCTAGTGACTTAGGCCAGCACTCAACTACACCATATTGGCTCACAAAAATAATAAGTTTTTGGCCATTGCTATTATATGCCCTAGCCAGCATATCCAGTGATGGACTATGGGTAATGTAGTCCAAAATATCTGGAGAGCCACAATTTTCCACTAAACAATCTGATTCAAAATATAGCAGAGTTTGGTGGCCATGATAGCTGTAATAAGCTAGATGCTGGAGACCACACAAGACACCTTTTCAAGCTCTGATTCAAGACAGGTAGTCCATGACAGTTTATGCCAGGGCTTGGTGTGGTTCTACAAGATCAGCAGGGCTTATAAAGCTATTTTTCTTTATTTAATTTGAAACAGTTGTTCGGGCCAATCTTCAAGACAGTTTGCTTTTCAGTACCAATCTTCTACCACAGAGGAATGCTGAACTAGGTTTTGAGTTCATTCTCAGTTTATGAAAAGCAATGAGGAAGCCACAGACATTTGATCAGCATCCTGCTCATGACAAGTTTGTGTACTAGGACATGTCCTGGCATTGTCTGTGATGTGCAAGGAAAATCCCTTGGCATACCAGCCAAGGATGCTGAAAATTACAGGGTTTATGTCATTCCTTGAAAAGGAATGCTTGCAGTCAGTCAGCTCTGTAACAAAATGCTGTAGTATGGCATGCTGCTCTTCAGAATCCCAGCCACACACCATTCCATGCTGCTCTGACTCCCAGGTGTCCAATTCTCTTTCCAAAAGTCAGTTAGTGGAGGCTGATGGAATCTCCTTCATTGGAAGCTTTTAAAGATCGGATGGCTTTAAATCAGAGATACTTTATCTGTGGGTTCCTACACTGTCCCGGGGATTGGACTAGGTGACTGTTCAGAGTCTTTTCGACTATGATTCCATGATCCTAATTTTTTATGGCCACACAGAACATGCTCAGTTCTCATGGGACTATTTTGGATCCCACTGCCCGGGCAATTGAAAAGGTTTTCCTCCTAAAGATCTTTTTGTACTTATGTAAAACTTGGAATTCTTTCAGTAATATTCTGGCTATTGTAACAACCACACTCATGTGTTAGTGCATTTATGCAGGATTCTGCCTTATATAATGATAAGGGTATTGGTTCTGACAGCCTGGGACTATCTACTCTAACTGACAGTGGCCATTTCTGCACTACACTGTTATAGCGCTATTATTCCACTTTCAACATCCTGTGGAATTCTGGGGTTTGTAGTTTATTGAGGCCAAACATGCTCCTCCCTAAACTGCAAACCCCAGGATTTCATAGGATGATGAAAGTGGAATAATAGCACTATAATCATGCAGTAGAGAAATGGAAAGTGTTTCAAACAGCAAAGAATTTTTCATATCCACTGCTTCCTGATTTTTTCAACTGGAGATGCCAAGAACTGAACCAGGTTCTACAGCATGTATATTCTATACCATTTAGCTAAGGCCCCTCCCATAAATCCACGAGGCAACAAACTTAAGTGCTTAGCCTTGTCTTTTTCTTGCTTACTGAAATATGCCTATCATTGCAGCACATTGTATACAGAAATGCTTCATGGCTGCCTAATGAAGCATGCAGATGTGTGACTCCAAATGTCAACAGCTCAGCGGTGGGCAATCAGACTTACGTTCTGTGTGCAAAATGTGTGCAGAATGGTGGCGTTTCTCTGGACCAGCTCAGACAAAGTGTTTTGCTGTTCTGGTGACCTCAAGCTGACTTTCTTTCTCAGAAGCCTTGTAATGTGTTCTCGGACCAGGTGGAAGTGTATTTTTTCCATGATTGCCTGTAGCAGAAGAAGCAAGCAGTTAATCCTCTCAGATCAAATGGTGGGGAAAGGGAGGGAAAAAACACACATCAGAGCTGTAAAAATACCAGCTTAAGGACCTTCCTAACATACCAACAGGTTTTTCTTAGTACAAAGTGGTTTCTACAGCAAGCTATCTAGACTGGAGGAGGAACAAAGAATCTTTCTTCTGGCCAGGCTTATTCTTTTAGGATAATCTTCTAGGGGAGTAGGCAGGGTGAGAAGTGTGTCATATGCAAGGCAGTGGTGTCAGAGCCACTGAGTCAGAGTTGGAAGCAATTTTGGGTGGAGTTGGAATCAGAGTCGGTACAAATGTGCCAACTCTGGCTTCATAATAAAAACATGTAATATTAAATGTCTAGTTTCTGGCATATTTTCTTTTGTAGGAATTAAGAAAAGTTTTTTTGTTCAGAAATTGTAATCAAATAAATATATTTTATGTTCCATCAGTCTAAGTAGCTGGATGTTTCACAGGGTGGTGATGAAATGCCTTGCGCTACCACTTTACTACAGTAAATTTGTTAATACTAATTTATATACATTTGTCATTTACAAAGGAGTTGGAATTGGATAGTAGAAAAATATGGTCAGAGTTAAAGGTCTGGCATACAAATGCCACAGCATTGGTTATACTGCTGGGTCATGTATAGCTCCATGCAATCCCATCTTGGCAGGCCACATGAAATTGTGAGTACACGCAACGAAACTGAGGCCTGCTGGTTCTCCACATCTGGGCAGAGATCTTGCAATTAAGAGTTGTACAGCATACATCTCTGAATGTGTACTTTCTCATTGATTGTACTTTACAGTCCTTGTGTGGAAGGCAATGTTGCACAACTGAATGTACACTCAAATGTGCAAATGAATACACAACTGAATATGCAAGGCAATACAAAATTCAGTGTGCATTCACATCTGTGTATGGAATCTCAGTGCATGTACAACTCTTGCGGAAGCAAACTTCAACTTGCCAGGGATGGTCTGCATCTGACAAAAATGTACAACTGCTTCCATAGGGGATTTACACAGGCATAAAGACATCAAGAAGTTCTGCCCTTGAGGATCGTGCAGCCACTATAGGAACTCCATACCCTCCAACTGTCCCAATTTGGCAGAGACAGCCCTGATCTGTCCTACTTTTTCAGCTGCCTTGAAAATGTCTCAGTTTCTTTCTCTTCCTCCCACTTTCCCTCTTTGTCCTCAGTTTACTTCAATGGCTGCAAACTGAGTTCAAAATGCAAAAATAGTTTGCACAATTCAGCAGGGGAAAGATGAATGGAACGGTGGAACCTTGCCCTTCTCTGGAGATTCAGGTAAAAGCAAACTGCTGCAGACAAGACAGCTAGTCTGTTCTTCCCCATTAATAACTTTTTGGGAACGCTGAAGTTCCTTTGAAGCTTATTGTGATTCTTCAGTTAAACTGATAACACACAGTATCTTTTTCATCAAAAGTGGCTATCATTATTGATTCCCTGCTCTCCCTCAAGCTACAAGGAAGGCTGCATCTTTTGGTGGTTCAGACCCATTTCTTTGAGAACATAAAGTTCTGTCCATCTCTCCTTTTTTGAAAGGTTCAAATTCATCAACAACAGGAGAAAAGTACTGTGGCTAGGGCATTCTCAGCCCTAACTGAAGATCCTGATAATTGAACCTGAGACCATCTGTTTGCAAGGACGTGCTCTATGATGGAGCTACAGCCTTCCCCCTTCCAGATCACTGTGAAGTAGAAGAAGACTTCAGGTCTGAAAGAGAAGAACTCCAACATGGCTTTGCTCTGGCTTTTGCCTAAGTTGCTATAGACGTCAACATAATTGCCATAGCTAATAGGGAATTCTGCCAGAAACCGCTAAGCTAATAAGTGAAGGTTACATCTTCACTGGAACAGAGGAGTACAGTGCACTCCTCAATTGCTCATCCAGAATTAAACAATATTTATCAGTTATCAAGTCTGAGGCCTCATAAATAGCATCAATCTGCATTGCACAGTTAGTGAAAAACTACCTCAGCACATGAGTAATATATAAGAGCTTTGCAAACTTTCTGAAAACTGAATTAGAAAGTGGAAACTGCTGGTCCAGGGCTCTCATTCTGTACAGTCAACTGGCTGGATGTCAGAGGCCATTTCTGCACTATATATGCTATTATTCTACTTTCAACATCCTGTAGAATTCTGGGCTTTGTAGTTTACTGAGGCCAAAGAGCTCTCTGACTAAGAATTCTCAATGCCCCTCCTTAAACTGCAAACCCCATATTCCACAGGATGTTGAAAGTGGAATAATAGCACTATAACAGCACAGGGTGGAAATGGCTAGAGTGTGAGATAGAAATGCATTTCTTTCAAAGAAGTTGATTCACCACCATACTTCTTCCTGGGGTCACTGCGGGAAGGAATTCCTCTTCTGATCTCCTGCTCGGAGCTCCTTGGGTGAACTTTCTGTAGACTGAAGTGTCAGCTGTGTGAAATGAGACCTGTCCTAATATAGCCACTTCACATTAGGATAAAAGATGGGGAAGTCCCATAAATCATTAAATAGACTAGCTGACTGCATGGCTTGTTGTTTTGGAAGTAAAAACAATAAACATTGAGAGCAATGAGGAAAGTTAGGGGGAAACAATAAACTTGCTCCATGAGCAAGTTCCTGCTTCTCACCAGTATGTTCAAAGAAGTAACTTAGTTAGCTTGGTGGATTATTTTAAGAATACAAAAGTAGGAAATTCAAACATATGGCCCTTATCTTGTGAGTTTACATTGCTGTTTTGCGTACAAAAACACAAAGTGGTAGGTTTCTAGAGGAAAAGATATGTCTCCAGTTGTATAACTCAAAGGTGAGTCATAGAGGCTTGGCCCTTGCTAAGACTTTGGAGCTGAAAAGTCAAGAGCAACAGAGGGAAAAGAAAGATAAATTGGCTCTGTAGGTTTGGGAGGTCAAGGCAGAAATGATGAGGAGCTCTCTTCTTTGAGCTAGACTAGAAATTCAGTGGGCCCCTGCCAAAACTGCAAACCCCAGGATTTCCAGAGGATGTTGAAAGTGGAATCATAGTGCTGTAACAGGTTAGTGCAGAAATGGCCATGGTAGTGGGAAGGTTGATTTAAGTAAAAGAAGCAGCAGTTCCACTGGACTTCAGTCTGTGTAGGTGCTTGACAGTTCCTTTTCTTCAGCCTGTCAGATGCATGTTTGGTTCAGTAGCTCAGAAGGAGGGAAACATCACGGTAAATTGGCAAGCAGAGGAAAAGTTAAGAAATCTGCTCCCAATGTAGTACTTCTCCCCTCCCAATCAATGTTCTTTTCCCCATGCATTCGGACATGGATCTCTGCTGAAAATCTAGACTGGAATCCTGTGACCTGTGGGACATACATCTGTGCAAGTCCTCTTACATGTGCAGTTGTACATTTTTGGCTGAAGTGCAATGGCTGTATTCAGTTCATGGTTAAATAAAGTTCCACAAATGGGCCTAAGTACTATTGTTAGTCCAAACTAGGGAAGAGCTATTGGATCAACTAGCTTTATTCATGTGTTCAATCACTATTCAGTGATTGATTCAGTGGGTCTGCTCTAACTGGGACTGACCAACAGGATCTTAGCCATGCAGCTGTGCATTCTAGGATGGCACAAAAATTTGTCAATATACTGGGATTGCACTAACAGGCAGTGCAGATTCTCCAATGCACTGTGGGACAGTAAGCAGAGACATGGATAGATAACATATTCAGTTGCACAATGTTGGTATTCAGCTGACGTGTGATTTAGTGTAATCACCGTTTAACTACAGGATAGTAGATTTACGCAACACAGCAAGGCACTTAATTGCCTTGGTTCCCATACTGGAAGAAAGGCAAAGTGTTAAACAAACAGATAGTTCAGATCTTAGACATCATGAAACCCAACATGTTAGGTTTCTCTCATATTGGAAGAGAGAAGAAGTATTAAACAAACAGATAGTTTAGATCTGTGACATCGTGAAACCCAACATTGTTTCCCATGCTGTGCTCTGCTCAGCAAACTCAAAAACATATTGTGTTAGATTAGAGCTCTTTTGAGCTGGTATATACACTATGGACATTTCTGCACTAGACTGTTATAGTGCTATTATTCCACTTTCAACATTCTATAGAATCCTGGGGCTTACAGTTTAGGGAGGGGTTCAGGATTCCATAGGATGTTGAAAGTGGAGTAACAGCAGTATAATAGTCTAGTGCGGAAATGGCCTATGACACTCACAAACAGCACACCTTACCCCCATCCAAACCAACACTAAGTACCACTGTATGGCAGCAGAAATTTTCTGTGGCTTTTGCATGTGAACTGTCCCTCATGATGCAGTCAGAGCCTGGAAAAGTTACTCTTTAAAATCACAACTTCCAAGATCTCCCAGCCCCATGGCCAGTGATCCTTCAGCCACTGAAAAAGGCAATTAGTTATTTCAGAAAAGTATAGGTATGTACATGGCCTATACATTCTGGTAATCTGGCTGTGTGTTCTCTGTTAATATTTCAAAAACAAGTGAAACCTGTCTGACCAGGAGCCACAGGGATACAGAGGGAATTGTGTGGGTGTTCATATCCGCTATCCGCTCAAACCATTTCCACATCTCTTATCTCCAACCTTGGGCTGCAGGAATGGACACTGAACTTTCTATACAGTTGAGGTGGGAATCCTGTGATCTGTGGGACCATACACAGATTCGGAGGGGCATTTTGGCTGATTTAAATCTATGACATGATGGAAATGGACAAACTAACATCATTATTAAATGACAAGCCTTTGGATAATTTTAGGCCAGATTGGCAATGCTTAATTACATATCTAAAAAGGAAATGGGATAAAATATCAGTAATAACTATAGATGTATGACTGCTGTTATTGAAGACAATAATAGAAAATATTAAGATACATTATGATATGTCATGAAACAATTCTTATCTTTATTTTATTTTACTGCATAGTCTTATTGTAATATTTTATTTGGGAAATAGTTTTTTTAACCATATTAGAAATGAATAGTAGAGTTTCCCCCTTATATATAGATTCATTAAGTTTGATTAATATAATGCTCTTAATCTTAATCTTACACATAATAAAATAAAACAAATTTAAGACTATAGGATTAATAGAATTAAGATGTAATAGAATTAAGATTGTATTATTTTGCCTTCTTTTTTTCCTATTATTTTCTTTTCTTTATCATAGAAGGATTATTGTATGTTAGGTGGTTTGGGGTATGCTGTCTTTTATGCTGTCCTGTATGGTATATTGTACCCCATGCATTATGAATCTGGTAATGATTTTGCTATGTTTTTTAAGTTAATTGCTTCTTAAGAGATATGTGAATTTGTAAAGATTTATTTTTACAGTTTTTTAAAAAAAGATTCCTAGGAGCTTTTTGTTGCTTGTGGGCTTCGCTCAAACTCCCCTTGGACCCCACCCCAAACTTGGGGAGGGGTCCTATTTCTTCTTCTTCAATTGCTACCTCTGGAGGCTGCCAGGAATGACAGATTATGTTTAAGTACTTCTGAGCACCCCTCCCCCTTACAAACTAGGAAATCACAACCAGAATTGTCTTCAGGTTGTGATTCCAGGCCAATTTTCAAGTGTAAGATGTCACAACACAGCCCACTGAAAGGGCATAACTGAGCCCTTGAACTCTGCAAATGTGCCCACCCAAGCAAGCCTTGAAGGACACTGCTGCAGCTTACCTGGTAAAGAGGGTCTTTGAGAGTCTTGAATGTAAAAATGTGGTGGTTCGTGGTTGCTATGATCTGATCCATAATTTCACTGCAGGAGACCCACTTCTTCCGGGTAAACGTTTTAAAAAGAGGCTGAGGAAAGTTTTGTTAAGCCATTAACCTTTATCCATATTTACATTCCAATTCCTCTTCGAGCATGCCCTACAAATACTTTAATGGTGTCACGTGAAATTGAAAGAACAAGATTTTTTCTATCCGAAGATGTATAGATTTCTAATATATTTTAGCCTTCTGGCATGTCTACCACATATGGTAGAAGGTGCCTCTTTCTATTCCACACTTCCAACACTTGTCATTGCAATTTGTATACATTTTTGCAAGTTTGTCGGGCAGTAAATACCACTGTAAGTACATTTTGTAAATATTTTCTTTTAGATTTTGACAAGCTGTATATTTAAGTCATGAATGATAGACGGTTGGTGGATAGTTTGATTGTTTGTTATATACCTTATATTTAAGACTAAAAAGACTTCCTTCTCTTTTAGTCTCTGTTTTATAAAATTTGATAAAAATTAAAAAAAAATTAAAAGCAACAGCACATGCATTTCTATACCACTTATCAGCTAAATGCTCTCTAAGCAGTTTATAATGTGTTCGCTAATTGTCCCCAACAAGCGGGGTACTCATTTTACCAACCCTACTGAGGGCTGAGTCAACCTGGAGCCCAGCAGGATTGAACTCACAACCTTGTGGCTGCAATACCAGCATCTAACCACTGCACTACCAGGGCTTCTGAAGCTAAATTTCCCCATTGTCCCTCTGCAGTGGCTGCCACATGGCACCGAGATTCAGCTCTGCCACCCAGTCTGAACAGGCATTAATAAGCTGGGAGCACATGCAGGAGAGCTTTACACTCCACCAGCATCAAATGGGATCTCAGTCATATCACAATTTTTTCATTCTGAATATACATGCTGGAATCCTATGGGATGTTACACATATATAATTTCCCCCACAGAAATGGAGGAAGGTATTGGTTTGATTTGGAATACCTACATTCAGTTTAAGGTTGCAGAGGTGAAACACAGGTTGCATTGCACATTAGTGTGTATGTACAGTGCACATTAACATGCATGTGTGCTGCTCATGGACAGGCACATGCACTGCATATGGACATGCAGGTTAGACCAAATCTAATGGTTTTAAGTTACAGAGGGTAGATTTTGATTGGAGGTTAGTATGAACTTATTGACAGTGAGAGAGGTTCAGCAATGGAACCAACTGACCAGACAGCTGGTGGAGTATCCTTAGAATCAAACAATCACAGAGCTGGAAGACACCACAAGGGCCATCCCATCCAACCCCATTCTCTGGATGTCTTCAAAAAGAGGCTGGACAACTACTTGCTGATGATGCTTTACCTGGAGATCCTTAATTGAACAGGGGGTTGGTTTCAATGGCCTACAAGACCCCTTCCAGCCCTATGGTTCTATTGTGCTATGCATGTGCATTATACACAGATGTGCGCACACATTTGGTTATGCATGTGATTGCATATTTAGTGTCTCAGTTCAGTTGTGCAATGCTGCCATTCAATGCAAGGGTGATATAACACAATTACTGCTTATTTATTTATGCTGGCTGACTCTGATATAGGCTCTTGGCCAAAGTAAATATATAAACAAGGCAGTCTTATCAGTAGGCAGAGTGCCAGAGATGCTAGAGTGTGTGCAAGAAGCGGTGGCAACAGAGGCAGCATCAAACTCCCTGTTATTCTCCTTGAACCCCCCACTCAGCAATTCACCTCTGTTGGAAAATAGACTTGCCATGTGGTCTGTATCATGTCTATTAAATTAGCCACAGCCTACTGCCTTCACAGTGCAATTCAGAAAAAGCTTTCCTGTTGTCAGTACTGAAGTAACATTAGATTGTCAATCCAACTGGTGTCTGTAGCTCAAAGGAGGTCAGGGAAACAGGGCTGCATCTTGAACATGGCCTCAGGCAGCAAAATGTTTTGAACAGAGGTATGTGGCACATGGGGAAGGTTACCTCTAGCTCCTGGAACAAGCCTTGAAGAAGCACATTGAACCCAGTGTTCTGGATTTCGTCAAGCGTGGTAAAAATCTGCATTCTGATGTCATTTTGTGCTGATGTTGTATTTTCCTCAGCATGGGTTCTGAAGATAAAAGACAGAAAGAGATTATGGTTTGCTGTCTACTTAGTTTAAAATGCCTTCCACACTCTCCTTGAAGCAGCTTACAAATTCAAAATGTCTGCAATGCTAAAGTAGAAAATAATCCAAATTATTGCATAGTATTCCAAATCCAATATGGTGACACCTTCCCTGGGCCAACTGGAAGGTGCTAGCTTTTGAAGCCTATTGGATTCTTCATCAGGTAAAACTGTTTTAAAAAGAAATGTCATGTAGAGGAAGAAGACTGACGTTAGAGTCCTAAGTATCCATCTTGCTAGTTTCAGATGTCAGAGAGAGAGGCTCTCATTTCCCCCCCTCCTAGCTGCTTAGAGGGCATTTTTGCCATGCTTTTGCTCTGCAAGTCATTTTAAAGTGGTCTTTAAAAAAAAAAAAGCAACAGGAGGTGACTTCCAGTTACTTCCTGTTGTTAAAAAAGGTCTCTTCTACACCTAAAATTGTCCAGCCCTCTCCCAAAACATATGGTTGAAATACCCTCCGCTCCCTACAAGGCATTTGGAGACATTTTGGGGCAAAACAATTTGTGTGGCTTTCCGAGGTCTCCTAGGAAGGTGAATATGGTCCCTTAGCTTCCCAATGGCGCTCACTTTTGGTATATGCAAACAGAAAGTTCCAGTGTGCTCTGAATGGCCATGGAATGGCTGGCTACTTTCTTCTACTGAATTTGTTTCTATCCCATATCCCAACAAAGTTTACTCTGGATTTCGTATTTTGTTTTATGTCCAATGTGGCTACTCTACCATTTTATTGCTTAGTATTCTTTTTTGGGGAGCCATTGCGGAGTAGTGAACTGAGTGCTGAATAGGACTCCAGGGAACTGGAATGGCAGGTGATTGGGTATTCCTGCATGGCAGGGGGTTGGACTCGATAGCCCTTGTGGTCTCTTCCAGCTCTGTGTTCTATGAACAACAAATGTTTTTCTTATCGATATGTCAGGTGACACCTGAGCAGTAGAACAGTAAGAATTATGTGTGCCTAGCCTCAAATTAAGTTCATACTGAGAGAAAACTCAAACTCCCCAATTCCTGCATTTAGCCACCACTCTAATTTATTTATGAACAGACAGTAGCTATCGATACTAAGAAAAACTGGCTTGGCTCAGATAGTCTTTAACTGAATATGAGATGGAGGGCACACTTGCTCTCATGTGCTGATTGTGGGCTTCCTGTAAGGCAACTTGTTGGGAATTGCATGAACACAATGTGAGACCAAATAAATCACAGAATCCTAGAGTTGGAAGAGACCACAAAAGCCATCCACTCCAATCCACTACCAAGCAAGAGGACCTTGATGTCATCCAGCAAGGCCCTTTTTATATTTTTCTTATGTTTTATTATTTCACTCTACTCAGTTTTGCTTATTTTATACACTTGTATGAGAACACACTTACAGCACACTCATTAGTAAGAATCCCAGTAAGGGATGAAGATGGACTATCACAGGGATAGGAAAACATTGTGTCTTCCAAACATTTATTTTTGCTACAATTTCTACAACTCCCAGGATGGCTGGAGCTCATGGGAGTTTTGGCCCAAAGTATCTGAGTGTGTCCCAGTTTGCTTAGCCTATATAAAATGATTATGCACATATATTATTTCGCTTTCAAAGTACTTGAAAAAAAGGTCACTGTTACTTCATCCTTACCGAAAACTCAAAGAATTATTGATGTTTGCAATGATGGTGGCCTCAAAATATTTGTGCTGTTTGTTTTTCTTAATGAAACTATCCAGCTCCTTCTTGTAGCTAAAGACAGAGAGAGAAGGAATAAGGACAATTATTAAGTCTGCCTTACAGTTAGAGTTTGTCATAATAAGAAATAAACAATTTACTGCCGAACCTTTGGAGAAAAGTTGAGAGTTCGGACAAAAGCAAGGCTGCGGTTCTTGTGCCCAGTTGTGGGGTAATTTCTTCAGCACGCCTTTGTGCTCCATAGATGGCCTAAACACAAAAATTTGAAAGAATTTACGTTGTGTCATCCAAGAGCCCAAGACTCATCATTCCATAAACATTACAACTATCATTTGATTTCATTAAGGAACACAAGATAATTAAATGTAGAGGGATTTAATTTAAACTACAGATGATGTGCCTTGTGTTTGGTATGGAAAAGTCAGGATAAATAAAGAATTGTATGAGTACTTTGTCAGAAAAGTTTTCATAAAAGTTTGGAAGAAGTATAAAAATAAGGCCTCTTCTGAAGTTTCATTGTGGGTTTCATCCCATGAAGCATTTTACATATTAGAAAAAGAACAGAGAGATAAATGGATTGCCTAGAAAGGTATGGTCAAAATAAAGGAAAATGATCTCCAATTAAAAACCAAAGAGGAGTTAACTAGGCATGAATATACAGCTCATTGGCTTCTACACAAGCAGTTGGTAGAAAAAAATTAGAATGGATAAAAACCCCAAAGGGATAGAACAAAAGGGAAACAGAAATTGATAAATTACTGAAAGTAGGAACAACTCAATTAGTTGGAAAGTCCTCAAATTACTACTGAATTATGAATTGGAACAAGATGTAGTCAAAGAAAATCTGATTAAGTGAGCACAAAATATAGGCCACCCAATACATCTATATCAATGGGAAAAATCCTAGAATACCACTCAGAGATTTACAAGAAATTTTAAAGGAAAACTATTACAAGATGTTCTATAGATGGTATCTAATGCCAATGCCAGTAGTAGTAGTAGTAGTAGTAGTAGTAGTAGTAGTAGTAGTAGTAGTAAATGTTGGAAATGTGAACAAAAAGGATCTTTTTACCATTTATGATGACAGTGCAACAAGCCAAGGAAGTTTTAGCAACAAATTAATGAATGTATTATAAAAACTCTCAAAACTAACTTCCCCACACAGCCAGAAATAGATCTACTTAATATCCTTGATGGAACTGATATTCACATAAGAAACAAACACTGGAGAATTTTACTATATATGATCTATGCTGCCAGAATAACCTTTGCCCAGAGATGGAAGGATGCCCATATTCCCACAGTTTATGACTGGATCTTGAAACTCTACGAAATGGCAGAGCTGGATAAATTAACAATGATACCAAATGATACATCTGGTCAACAATTTAGGAAAGAGTGGAAAGTTTTAACTCCCCTCTGGGAATTTAGATGGGAAACCGTATATTGCAAGTTTCAAGGAATAAGTCCAGAAACTTGTTTAGTAATTCTACTTGTATGTAATCAGTGACCAAAAGATTATTTTGCTACAGAGAGTTTGGTAAGCTTATCTATGGCCATTTCCGCACTAGCCTGTTATAGCGTGATGATTCCACTTTCAACATCCTCTGCAAACCCCAGGATTCCAGAGGATGTTGAAAGTGGAATCATTGCGCTATAACAGGCTAGTGTGGAAATGGTCTATGTCTCTGGAGAAGATATTTATTAGGAAACACTCATCACTGTTTGGGAAGGAAATCACTTTCTTTCTTTCTTTCTTTCTTTCTTTCTTTCTTTCTTTCTTTATCTATTTATTTACTCACTGGGTTGATTAAGCTTTGTATTATTCTTTCTGATTTGGATATTTCCCCCCTGTATGTTTTCTTTTGTTCATGATCTTTTCAAGAACAAAATTCTTTATTAATAGATATTATATGTTGACACTGGGATATGTGGGTATAATGACATTTTATTATGCAAGATACCTTCTAGAAAAATAATAATAAAAAGCAATTATCATTGCCTCTAATAGGAAACTTAACTGGTTGAATTCAGAGATTAGAAAAGGTAATGACATTTTATTATGTAAGATAGTTTTTGTTAAAAAAACCTAGCATATTTACCCAGCGTTGCCTGGGGCCCTTTTCGCACTAGGCTTTTTGCGCGAGCGGGGGCGGGCGGCTTGCGGGAAAAGCCTAGTTCGGGAGCCTGCCGGTTCCCCGCTGGTTCCTTCCGCAGCCGAAGGAACCAGCTGGGAAACGGCACCGTCCCGGAGGCGGCGGCGGCTCGCGAGTCCATCCCCCCCGCGCGCGCAAGAAAGGAGCCCGTCGCTCCTGGCGCGCGCGGGGGCGGGCGCGACTGTCCCTCGCTCCTGGCGCGAGCGACAGTTGCGCCCGCCCCCCCCGCGCGCGCCAGGAGCGAGCGACAGTCGCGCCTGCCCCCCTGCGCGCGCGCGCGCGAGCGGGAGGCTGTCGCGAGCAGCCCCCCGCCCGTGCGAAGCAGGATGCTCTCGCATCCGCCGCGCTAGCTCCCTGCCCCGCCCCTTCCTTCCGCACGGGCGGAGGGAAGGAGGCGCGACCCGGCCGCCTCCCCGACGCACCGCACTACAGGTGAGTGCGTGTGGGCGCCGGGGCGTAGCGCGAGCGCGGGGTGATTTTCGCTTGAAAGCGAAAATCAAAAACCCCGCGCTCGCGCTGCTGCAGCCCCGTGAGAGTGCCGGAAGTGGGAGTGCGTCGTGCGGAGCGACGCTCCCACTCCCGCACGGCTCACGGGGCTATTTCGCCCGGGAAAGCCCATGCGAAAAGGGCCTGGGATTTTATTTTCTCATAGGTAATACTTGCTAGAAATACCTTAGGAATACCTTCCTTCCCTTAGGAATTAGATGCAGTTGAAATAAACAGATTTGAGATCCTATGTCTATAATTCACCAAACTTTCTTGTCCAGTACCTGTAACTTTTCCCCATATTTCCTAATCCAAACTGTATTTAGAGTTATTAACATGCAGAGGTTGGGTTTCTGACGGAATATAGTACACTGCCCTCCTCCTTGCTGCTAGGCTTCATCTCTATAGCAACCGACCTACTAAAGATAGGCACATTTGACTGAGGCCCAAGAGCAATCTGGTTGAGAATTCTGAAGGCCCCTCCCTAAACTGCAAACCCCAGGATTCCATAGAATCTTCACAGCCAGCCAATCATATGGGGTCTTCTTGCCTCACACAGCCAATCATATGAGGTCTATAACTGCCTGAAGCAGACAAACAGACAAACTCATAGACATATCAACTTGGAAGCAAAACTTGCATTCAAAGTAGCGGTTTCCCCATACTAAAGGAACTCTTGTAGGTATGCAGAAATACATACGGTATATTCGTGAATTAGAAGAGATATTAAAAGAAAAAAACAACAATAGCCTGACAAAGACATTTAATCTTCCACATTTATAAAAATAAACTAAAACAAGTAAAATATGTAAGAAACTAGGAGAGAGGCAAGCTACATATGCTACCTGTTTGTCTGTAGGAATATATTTTATTACCTGTATAACATCTATTGGTAGTTCACTGTGAAAATGACCATCCAGTTTATCTGGTTCTTCCTCCTGCATCCACCTGATGGCTTCCAGTTTCAGACACTGAGCCAACCAGCGCTTAACTGACTCCTTTATAAGACAAGGAGAAAAACCCAAAATGTAGATTAGCGGCTGGAGTTACATTTAAATCACTGTAATGCAATCAAAAGACCAATCAAAATTGCCTGAAGAGTTGGAAATCTCAGGCCCTTTTCACACGGCATTTTCCATGCGAAAGGGCCCCTTGAGCATCGCGCACTCATACGATGCACCCACATTTGCGTGACGCTCCTGGACCTGGCCGGCACCGCTCACGCACTTTTTCATTTTTGGCTTTAGGCCGAAAATGGTGCGCGGCTGCGCACTGCTCCCAGGCCCCATGCGCACTTACCTTGCGTGCGGAGTGTCAGGAGCCGGGCTGGTTGCGCTTCCTGTCTCGGTGCAGCCTGGGAAGGTCCCAGGCTGCACCGTGAAAGGAAGAGACGGGGCTCTTGTGTGAACAGGAAGCTCGTGTGGAGCTGAAGAAACCTGGACGCGAGGGCCTCTCACAAGAGGCTGCTTGCGTGAGCACCGCACCCCAGCACCGAGAAAAGGTAGGATGTGGAAAGGGCCTCAGTGTTCAAATCTTCATTTAGGCTTTCTCTCCCCTCCCCAATTCTCTGAAGAAGCCTTACATGGGAAATTACATGCTATGACAGTCAACATGGTTAGTAGTTTGAGCACTGGATTACAACCGTGGAGGCCAGGGTTCAATTCTCTGCTTGGCCATGGAAACCCACTGGGTGACCGTGGGCACGTCACACACTTTCAGCCCCAGAAGATCCTGGGATAGGTTTGCCTTAGGGTTGCCATAAGTCAGAAATGACTTGAAGGCACATAACAACAACATGCTACGCAGGCAGAACTACTTAGGTTCTAATTCTGTGATTTAAAGGTGTAGAAAATGCAGCTCGTAGGCTGCATGTGGCCCTTAGGACCCACATTTGCAGCTCTTCAAGCCTCCTAGGATACCACAAAAGGACCAAAGCAGCTTAAATAAAAAAAAACCCAGTGATCATGCCCTCATGCTCCTGACCTCGAACTCAAAATAACTCACAAAACAATTGATCAAAAACAAAATCTGAAGTGACGTGATGTCACTCTGCATGCGTGTGAAGGAACCATTGCCTACCCTCACTATGATTCTATGACATATTTGTATCACTTGCTCTTCTATCAAGCTATTAGTTCCAGAGGTTCTCCTTTAAATGCTCATACCTGCAGGGTTTAGACAAATGGATAGTGCCCTTCACTGCATGGTAGCATCCCATCCATGCAACATTCTCTCCACATTTCCTTGCCCAGTGACCACCTTATTAAACTACTCATTAGGTCACAGATGTGGTTTTAATTGTTCATCCCCCTCTTTTTTTGATGTTTTACCTGTTGCTTTAATTGGCAAGGCTCTAGTTTCTCCTTTCTTCTAATTCTCTCTGTCTGTTATAATTTGACTTCATTGCTTTTGAAGTTGTCAAATGGAAGGGAAAGGTAGAGACATTTAAAATACAAGTTCAGAAGTCCTGCTTAGCCAGTTACTGACAAGGGTTTGAAAAAGAACAAATGGTTTGTCAGAGTAAATGCTTCTAATCAAGAGGACTTGTAGGAAGTACCCTTTCGACATTCTTCCTCCCACAGGGGACAGGCTCATTCATGAGTAGTTGCTGTGTGGCTAGGAGAATGTTGGCCGTGCATTTTAAAATTCTGATGTGCAATGTTTTGCAAATAATGACTTCTCATAAAGAATATCCTTCTGCTGGAACTGAAGGAGCTGCCTGTGAGCTTGCACAATGCCAGCTACTTCCCAGTCTCATCTTACAATCATCCCTTCTGTTACATGTATTTTTCTTTGGCGTGCAACATAAAGATGTTCGGTGAAACTGCATTTATTTATTTATTTATTTGTAAAGAGGAAGAACCATCAATGACACTGATGAAATCCTCGTTATTTAAGTTCAGATGTGAATAAGATTTAACAAATTATAAAGCTCTTGTGTAAAGAACAAAGAGATCTCTCACCACTTCATTAGTCAGGTGTGCAGCTTCCAGCTGTCTGATCTGTGCAGATGGTAAAAGGCTGTCAAGATTGGCTCCTTCCAGATCTTTCACTAAAACAGGGTGACCTTTGATTTCACTGGAATTGCCAAAAAGGAGAGTACAATTTAGTTCAAGATGGCCACTTCCAATTAGCCCAGTTATGCTGGTTTCCCAGAACACCCAATAGAAAGCAGATGTGGAAGCAGACTAACTATAAAACCACAAAAATACTTGGATCCAGCGAGATAACCATCCACATTTCATATTTGACATTTTATACTTCTGGCTTGTTCACAGCCTTAAAATGCATAGTTGACATTGGCAAGTTCTTTGGTGGGAATTCAAGTACAGTGTTTTGAAACACTGGTGGGAAAGGGATTTAAAAGGGATTTTTAAGACAGCTGAATGAAAGGCATGAAATCTGATAGAACAATGGTTCTTAACCTTTTCTTTACTAGGGACCCCCATTAAATATATTTTGTTGCTGTAGATCCCCAAGATCTAACTTGGTACTAGCAAGTGAAAGGTCGGCACCTCTCCTCAGTACTGATGTCAACTAAACTCCCTCCTTCCTTCTCCTGTTTTGCTCTCCTCCAAACTGGCTGGCTAGTTGACAGCTCTGCAGTCACTCAGCTGCTAACCTGGTTCCTCTCTGCAGTAGAGAGGTCACACAATAGGCAGCACACAGGTCCAGCCTGCCTGCCTCTGCCTTGGTTCCCATCAGGTGGACATTTTGTTGTGTGGAGGAGACAGGGTGAGCAGCCTTTGAAACTTCGCAGACCCCCTGTGAAGGCCTCATGGTCCCCGGGGGTCCCCGGGTCCCAGCTTAAGAACCATTGCAATAGAACATTTGGAGTTCAGCTAAAGGAGACCTTAACTATGCTCTTTTACAAGTCAATGGAAAAAATGCTTCCCTTTGAATAATAATAGTCATCCCTCCACATTTGTGGGTTTCACTTTTGCAGATTTGATTATTCATGGATTATTTGCTGTCACCTCTGCTGGCTCCCTATGCTATTTTTAACAGGGACTGCGAGCCTCCTGAGACTGAGAAACTGCAAATGAGGCTTGTAAGTCTCTATTAAAAATGGTGTGGGGCAGCAGTGGAGGTGATAGTAAGCACCACAAGCCATCCACTTCTGCCTTGTGAAGCAACCCTGATGCCTCAAAGGAATCCATGGTGGGTTGAATATGGTGATCATGCTTTTTTGTGTGTTAAATATGGTTTGGGAAGGCCTAGAATTATTCACGGTTTTTCCACTTTCACAGGGGTCCTGTGCCCCTAACCCTGGCAAACGTGGAGGGAGGACTGTACTCATATCCTACTATTGTTCTATTTGCTAAAAAGTCATTGAAGTATGGCAAGTTTGGGTTCTGATGTCATGACACAAACTATGCTCTCATGCTTCTGCCAGTCTTAACGATTCTCCTTTAAATCAAAATGGGCTGAACAATTTTCATTCAGATATGCAGCAATGTTAGACCGAGCAATCAGCAGAACACCGCATTGCTCCATGCTGACGAACAGAACATAGCAAGCTCAGGCTATTTGTCATTCTAACTCAGTATTATCTGTAAGTACATCAGCCAGAATCCCATTGGTGTCTTGTGTCCATGGAATTGATGTCTGCACTCAGTTCAAGTTTGCAGAAGTTGTGCATGCTGTGTTGTGAAACATGCAGATGTGCACACAGAACCATGTGTACATGAGCTGAAAATGCACATCTTAATGTGCATACTGTGGGCTGCACACTGGGTTGTGGATCCAGATGCACAATGGTGCCATCTTGCCACTCAAGACATGGATTATGTACCATAACCAATGTGTAACTCCACATGTGGAGATTTGTGCTATGGCACCTCAATGCTAATATAATCTTTCTCAAGCACAAGTACACTGTGTACCTCACTTCTTCACCAATTTGTGATTTTGTAACTCATTCCTAACTCAGAGGTGTGTGGGCAGTAGGGGGTTACATTTAAACACAAGTCTATTCTGCCAACAGAAAAGCTGTCGAGCTGGCAGAATCCTATTTTCTTACCTGGCATACCTGCTCTGCTGGCTAATCAGAGAGACAAGAAAAAGGGTGAATGAGGAGGAGCTGAATTATGCCAGATCCAAACCAACTCTAGCCTTGGGACACAATCCCAATTCTGGCACAAAGTTAGGCCAAGATGAAGGCAGCCCTTAATAATTTACAGCATCCTTAGGCTGGGAGGGGGTTTGGATTCAGCACAGCTTTGGCTGATCTAAGTGGCAGCTCACCTGGCACTTGGCCAGTTAAGATTACATTCTCCGAGTGGAATCGTCTTGGGAAGACTTGCAGCAGTATGCAGATGAGGAAAAATCCCTACTTACTTTGGGTAAATGTTCTGCACCCAGGAGAGGAGAAGGTACGTGTCCTTTTTCCCTAGTTCAAACTGGGCAATTGTCTCCAACTGAGAAGAGAAACACTCATGGTAGAACTTGGCATAAGTGCTACACACTTGAAAATGCTCAGGGTAATACGGTTTAATATTTTGTACCACTGTGATGAGATCTTCTTTTATTGTCCTTCCCATGTGTAGGAAACTCTGAGCAGTGGTGGAGAGGCTGGCATCCCCATCAAACGAGGGAACCTCCATTCGCTTGGTTACTGATGCCTGGATTGAATCTCTCCAGTCATCTTTCCATTTTCTGGGTCGAGAACACACATTTTCCCCCAATGCCTTTTCTTTTGATGTGAATCTTTCATCTTCCTTCACTTGGTCTACTACAGCTCTCACTGCATTCTGCAGCAATTCTGGCTGAGACTGTGCAATGCTGATAGAAGAGTGTACAACGGTGAGAACCTCTTGCTTCAAAAACCCAAGCAGGTCTTCAATTTCACTTGGATCAGCCACCTTTTCCTCCTCAGTTTGGCCATCTGAGTCACCACAATTAGCTCCTCTCTCCATAACAAGGAGATGTTGACTGGCTTCAATGAATTTCTGCTCCTTAATTAGCAATCTGATTTGGTCAGCTGGTAAAAAAGGAGAAGGACATCATGGCACCTCCATTCATTCAATATATATCCCACACCCACAGCACAAGTGTTCTCAAAGCAGCTTGCATTTTAAGCATAGATTTTTATTTTACTATTGAAATAGTACAGCAGTACATGTGAAAAGAATGTAAGGGTAGAGACAAACTAAGCATGAGTCAGCAGTGTGATGCAGTGGGCAAAAAAAGCCAATGCAATTTTAGGCTGCACTAACAGAGAATCATAAATCTTAGATTTGGAAGAGACCACAAGGGCCATCGAGTCCAATCCCCTGCCATGCAGGAATACACCATCAAAGCATTCCTGACAGATGGCCATCCAGCCTCTGTTTAAAAACCTCCAGAAAAGGAGACTCCACCACACTCTGAGGCAGCATATTCCACTATCGAACTCCTCTTACCATCAGGAAGTTCTTCCTAATGTTTAGATGGAATATCTTTTTCTGAAGTTTGAAGCTATTACTCTGTGTCCTAGTCTCTGGAGCAACAGAAAGCAGACTTGCTCTATCGTCCATATGATGTCCCTTCAAACATTTAAACAGGAGTAGAGTGTTCAGAGGAAGGGAAGTAGCAGTACCATTCTGTTCTGCTTTAGTTAGACCTCAACTGGAATATTGTCTCTAGTTCTGGGCACCACGGTTCAAGAAGGATATTGACAAGCTGGAATATGTCCAGAGGAGGATGATCAAGATGATCAAAGTCTGGAAACCAAGCCCTATGAGAAACAATTTAGAAAGCTGGATATGTTTAACTTGGAGGAGAGAAAACAAAGAAGTGACATTATGGCCATCTTTAAACACCTGAAAGGATGTGACGTAGAAAGGTGAGCTTGTTTCCTACTGCCCTAGAAACTAGAATACAAACGAATGGATTTCAATGACAAGAAAAGAAATTTCACTTCAACATTAGGAAAAACTTCTTGACTGTAAGAGTTATTTGACGAGGAAATACATTGCCTTGGAGGGTGTTGGATACTGCTTCTTTGCAGATCTTTATCAGAAGTTGGACAGCCCTCTCTTAGGACTGCTTGAGTTGTGCATTCCTGCATGGCAGAGGGTTGGAGTAGATAGCCTGTTCAGTCCCTTCCATGATCCTACCATTCTATTATCTAGAAAGTGGAACAATAGCACTTTTACAGTATAGTGCAGAAATGGCCTCTGTTGCAGGCATAGACCTAGCTTAGGAATTCCTGAATGGCACAGGAAGGAAGAGTGCTCCTGATATCCAGAAATCACATGGTGGCTGTGCTAGTCTCCATGCTGATTTCTACTGATCTAAATCCACTAGAAGGGCCATCAGTACAGGAAGATGTCCTCCCTTGAATGAGGAATATTTGCTTTGTGCTCCTGCTTCAAGGAACACTAAGAACCATCCATGAGATACCTCTTGCTGTTTTGCTGTTGTGCGCCTTCAAGCTGTTTCCAACTCATGGCGACCCTAAGGCAAATTTTTCATGGGATTTTCGTGGCAAGATTTGTTGGGAGAGGGGGTTGTCTTTACCTTCTAAGGCTGAGAGATTGTGACTTGCCCAAAGTAACCCATGGCTGATACACAGACTTCCCAGCATTCTAATTTCACAACAGCCTTTTAAGGAAGGTGGTGGTATTCAGTGGCTTTGCTTAAAGGGGCTATCCATGCTGCTGAAATTATTTGGGGGAATAAGCCTTAGCATCTGGATATCTCCTTTAAAGTTTGGACAAAACCCAGATGTGAATTCACTGCCTCGCTAACATAGAAGCCACTGGCAACACTGCTCAGAGGTGGTGAGATAGTGGCTGGTTGACTGCACGAATGAAGGTTCAAACTCAGCTGCTGTATTCTTTCCACAGTCTAGATTTTGGTACAATTTTCTGCTGGTTTCCAGCATGGGGAAGGTGCAGGTTTGGCCTACAGTCCTATGATCAAACCTCTGAACCACACCAGCAGGTGTTTCCTTTCTTCGTTCCTGTTTCAAAATTAATACAGCTTAGAAGCTGGTGGTTTTAATACACATGATTTTGGTTTTTTGTTTTTTTTTTAAATGGTTCGTTGAGATTTCAGTGGTTCAGATACACAAGGGAGTCTTTTGCATAAATTTTCTTCATAGGAGACTATGAAGACTTTCACACAGTATAAAATCACATGTCTGCTGCTCTTGTACTGGTAATCCATCAGCATCTTGTGATCTGACCTTGGGTGTAGTCTTCAGAGTGTTTCTGTTCCTGTTTGCCTTTAAACTGTCTCCAACTTAAAGTCATCCTAAGGTGAACCTATCATGGGTTTTTCTTGGCAGGATTTATTCAGAGGGGGCTTGTCATTACCTTCCTCTAAGGCTAAGAGTGTGTCAATTGTCCATAGTCACCCAGTGGGCTTCCATGGTTGATCATGGATTCAAACCCTGGTCTCCCAGTTCTTTGCCCAACTTTACAACTATGCTGCCTTTTTCTTTCAAAGTGAGGCACCCCTATTCTCTAATTATGGTCTACCTGTGAGACAGCCGGAAACTTCATATCCACAAACCTGGTTCTAATTACAGAGAAACAAAGCATATGATCTATGTACCATACATGGGAGCAGAACAATAATGCCACTAAAAGTGGCCATTCTCTTTCAAGTCTTCCTTTCTTCTGACAAAAGAGCCTGCAGTTTACCTATGCCCTGATCTTATTCTACTACTTCTGCCTTGTCGCAACATGTCTGACTACTCATGCAGGTGTGGAAACATACAGTAGAACGGTAACATGACACTGAAGCCAGAGTAGAAATCTTGTTTCTCATCAGGTTTACTTTAGCAACTGAATTGAGATATTTAGTCATATTATTATGTGCAGGGCTTAGGAAAGCTACTTTTTGTACTACAACACACAGAATCCTCCTTGTTGGTTGGGGGACTTTAAGGTGGGCACAAAGCAGTAGTGGCTAGTGGCTTCGATGTCAGTGGGGTGGTAAATCTACTCTGGATATAATCTGAACTTTAAAGAAGCAGTCTGAAACCTATACCCAAAAGCACTTTGGATAGCTCCTTTAAACTTCAGACTAAAATCCAAAGTGGGGTCATTCTGCCCTGGAAGCCACCAGTCACCACTGGACAGAAGGAGAAAGTTCTTGGTGATAAGAAGAGGGAGTTCTTATCACCAAGGGGGTTATAAGGGGGGGTCCCCCTTTACTAGAGATCTCCAAACAGAAGGACAGCTATCTGCTGAGACTGCTCCACACCTGGATTTCCAACATGAAGCAGGGATTCAGAAAAGAGTTTAGAAACATTCTTGGACTACTAGGTATGCTGACTGGGGATTGTAGTTGTAGTACTCCAAAATGTTAGTTCCCAAAGTAACTTTCTCCAGCTTGAGGAGGATTTTCGAAGAATTTTCAAAGATATTTGAAAAATGGTCAAAAAACATCTTTTGTAAGTATTGAAAAATCCTGATGAGAAGAATCTGGGACTGACCAGAATATCTGCAATTTGAGACTTATTCTATGCAATTTGCATGTGGTTGTTTTACACAGAAAACAGCATGTTTTGTGCAGAGAATAATATTTCTATGCAGAAAATGCTATAATTGGGGATTTATTCTGTGCAAAATTCACACATGGTTGAAATAACATTTGATGAGCAAGAAACAGCATTTTCTGTGCAAGAAAGAATATTTCAGCATAGAAAATGTTGTTTTCCGTGTAAAACAGCCACATGCAAATTTTGTGCAGAATAAGTTCTGAATTCTGAATAACCTTCAAAAAGTTGCTTGCAGCAGGAAGAAAATTACTAAAACTATTCATTCCTTCCAGAAGAAGCTTAGTGAAGAATTACACCTCTAGTTCTGCATGAGACTAGAAAGCCTTCAAGACCTCTTATGAATCTAAGATTTTAAGATTTGGTTTTGGATTTCAGATAATGGAAAAATATATGCAAGAAAAGGCAGTTTTTTTCTGTACCTGTAATGGGCTGGCTCTCTTCCTTCTGAGGTTCCTTAAGTTTGGTTTTTTCTCTGCCTTTCACACCAGTCATGTCAAACAGAGCATTGACGAGTTTTTTCCTAAGTCCTTTATGTTTCTTTTCATCAGGGCTACCAGAGCCTATTCCTCTGATTTCCAGAGGAGAGCTCCCAAACTCTTCAGGATCCTGCCTCTGGCTTCCAGATTTCATGTTGCCTTGGAGCTGAGATTCTTCTGTGGTTGATCCAAGCGATACAGAGTCGGAATCTGATTCAGATGATGCTGATGACTTGTTCCGGGCTTTGTTTTTTTTAATAGGTTTTGGAGGACTGCTATAGAAAAATGGTATTGTTTTTATCATCTTCCTTCTTTGATCCTGCAAATGACATTAAGAAGGATTTGCACTGAGTAAGCAGAAAGATTTATACCTGAACAGCCAAAGAGGAGGAAAAGTTAATTGCCTGAAGAAGACAATGTCAGAGCAAGGCTATTTTCACTTTAAGAGTATATTAATAATACTTACCAATGACAGAAGAATACTCTTTTCTAAAAGGGCACCAATATTCACATCATAATTCTCAGCATCACAGTTTAATCAGAATCAAGGCCATTTCCGCACTAGCCTGTTATAGCGCAATGATTCCACTTTCAACATCCTCTGGAATCCTGGGGTTTGCAGTTTCGGGAGGGGCCGGCTGGCCGGCCCCTCCCGAAACTGCAAACCCCAGGATTCCAGAGGATATTGAAAGTGGAACCATTGCGCTATAACAAGCTAGTGCGGAAATGGTCCAAGTCTCACTGAGTTCACGGGGACTTACTCCTCGACAAGTATAAGTAAGACTGCAGCCTAAACTGAGTGCAGTCTCCTTTTTCAGCTCTTTTAAAAATGTGTCATGATTTTTCATGTACCAGCCTTCCCAAAACTGGGTCCATCCAAAGCGTTTTTGGACTATAATTCCCATGAAACTCAGAATGCATGGCCAATGGTCAGGCATGATGGATAAGAAGTGAGTTGCACCTGCAACATATTCCTCTTTAACTGCGATGGCTGAATCCTATGGAATCCTGGGGTTTATCGTTTGGTGAGGCACTAGAGCTCTTGGGCAGAGAATTTTAAGGACCAAACTGCCCAGGTTTCCAAAGGAGGAAACTGTGGCAGTTAAACTGGAATCATAGTGCTGTAACTGTGTAGTACAACAAAAACCACAAAGTACAAAGTGAAGGGTTAGTTCCACTCTATTCATGACAGATTGGAGACCCAGCATAAGCATTGGACTGTAACTCTAGACACCAGGGTTCAGTCCCTGCTCAGCCATGGAAACCCACTGGGTGACCACGGGCAAGTCACACACTCTCAGCCTCAGAGGAAGGCAAAGGCAACACCCTTCTGAACAAATCTTGCCTAGAAAACCCCAAGAGAGGTTCTCCTTAGGGTCGCCATAAGTCAGAAGTGACTTGCATTTCTGCAACAATACCCTGACCCCTAACAGGTAACTTTAGAATCTTACCACTCTTGCAGAAATTTTACTGCCTATCTTTTACTGCCTTTTGTCCCTGTTTCCTACATGGCCAAGAAGGAGAATGGCCTCTACCTCTATCCCTCTTGATCATCTTAACTGACAACAGAAGTAACATCTGAGACAAAATGTAGGCTTGAAACTCTAACATTGTCACTTTTCTTCTGTATCATTTTTAACATCTTTGCCTGATGAAGAAGCCAGTGAGGCTTTGAAAGCTTGCAGAGTATATTTTGTGCATTTTAGTTGGCCCAATAAAAGTGCCATTGTTCTGTAGATTTTGGATTTTGTTGTATTTTACATTTCACATGTTATTCATAGATCTGTGAGCTTAGATGTCAACCAAGGCTGCATAATATGGGTTTCATTCCCAGCTTTGCCCAAATGTTGTGATGGGGAAGCAGGAAATTCCTGCCCGGTCCTATTATTAAATATGACAAAACCACAGGAAGGATAGTCCATCTGTCAAATTATCAGGGTTTTCTCTCCCTCAGATTATTCCTTATCCTTTGCTACTATGTAAGACAGAGTTGCTAAGCCTCTCTAATTGTTCCATACAATTGTAATCTGGCCATTTCCGCACTAGACTGCTATAGCGCTATCATTCCACTTTCAACATCCTATGGAATCCTCAAAGGCCCCTCCCCTAAACTGCAAATCTCAGAATTCCATAGGATGTTGAAAATGGAATGATAGCGCTATAGCAGTCTAGTGCGGAAATGGCCAGATTACAATTGTATGGAACAATTAGAGATGAAATGGCCAAAGATTTAATGTAAAAAGTCCGAATTTTTTTTAAAAAGAATTCGACTTCATGACCTATTTCTTCTTTCTGTTAGAGATAAGGGACTCAATTACTAATTACCTCTAACAATTATTTATATGTTACCACATGTCCATCCAAGGTTTACATCAAAATAAAATTAATTCCAAAAATAAAATAAAATGAAGAATTAACATATAAAAGCAACAAAATGGCTGATGGCAATGGGAATATAGCCTATGTTAGAGCAGCCATCAGAAGCAGAGACTATGAAAGATACTTTTTGGACTACAACTCCCAGTATGCACTAGTGATGATGGCCAGGATGGCTGGAGGGTTCTTACAGTCCATAAAAGTAATTTTTCCAAGCCTTCCCCTGGAGCATTCCTGGCTGTCAAATGTGGAGCCTTATGGATGTCTGAGACTCCCATTAACCATCAGTCGGTACCATCACGTATCTGGGAATACTGGGATTTGCAGTCCAAACACATTGAAGCACGCTTGGTTGGAGAAGAATCCCACCGATTATTTTTCTACATTCTGTTATTTCTCTGTTTACCATTTCTGTTTACCATTTGATCCCGGTTTTCTTCATTCCTGACTGAAATGTTAGACTGTAAGCTTATTTGAGCTTGGCTTACCCCTATACTGTTCATAGGCATAGATGGCCTCATCACAGGAAATAATAATGTAAATACATATTTGGAAAGCACTCAAGTGATTGAAACCAAGAATGTGTCCTGTTCCCAGTAGTTTACAAAAACTGTCAGCCAGATCCCAAGGACAGCCATAAATCCTGATACTACCAAACGTTGTTTTGCTAAATCTCAGACCAGGTAAACATTACGAAGTGAGGGGTCTCCACTTCTCCTCTAAGTTCTTTGTGCAAATCATGCCTTTTAATCTCCTTACTCAGAGACGGGTGACTTCAGCAGGTCCAGATGCACTTGTGTCCATGCATACACATAGCATGCCAACTGGCTGCTAAAATGGAATGGCAAATGGCACAAAAACCTTATGAAAGGAGGAGGCCAAATGTGGCCTGCATCTTGCATTTCACTCTGCTCCAGAGTTGGTTTTGTGTGTGTGTGTGTGTGTGTGTGTGTGTGACTTCCTGGGCTACCTCTAGATTGCCCCATAACCTTCCCTCAAAACCTCAATTTCATTTTGATATTAAAACAAGGCATAGGATCTTCCTATGCCTTATCATATCCCATTCCGCCAAAAGTGGGTATCTATCCATTTTGAGTTCTGATTCTTCCCCTTCCCTCAGTTTTTAGGGCTAGCGCAGTATGCCTTCCAACTGCCTTGATCTGGAAAGTACAGTTCCAAATAATATTCTGTCATCCCATGTTTTTCAGCTACTTCTAAAATGTCCTAGTTTCTCTCCGTCTTGTTGCACTTCCCCTATTTGTCCCTCGCTTACTTCAAGTGCCGCACACTGAGTTCAAAGTGCAAAAGTGATTTGCACTGAGGCCATTTCTGCCCTACACTGTTATAGTGCTATTATTCTACTTTCAATGCCCTATGGAATCCTGGGGTTTACAGTTTAGGGAGGAAATGGCCTCAGTTAAATCAGCAGTGGGGAGAGAAGAGGAAGAGTTGGAGTCTTGCCCTTCCTTGTAGACTGAAGCTAAAGCAAACTTCTGCAGCCTCTCCTGCCTTGTGGGTTCTTCCCCATTAATAACTTTTGCCAATTTGACCACACTCGGATGTTGGCCACACGTGTCCCAGTTTTCATTTGTCAAGGGTTTAATGGCAAAGATATTTTTTTTAACTTCCCTGGAGAGGTGAAAAAACTGAAATAAATGATTCAGAAACATGTGAGTGACAGCAGCCTTGCCGTGAGAATTGTCACTTGGGATAATACCGTGTATTTCTGTATGAGTGTGTAGGTGTGGAAAAAGCCCAGTATCTTTTGTTTATTTTAATGTTAACAAGGAAACAGGAAATCTTAGTCATAGGTCCCAAGGAAGGAATACATCTCTTAATGCTATACTAATTACACTCCCCAAACAATGGTTCTATATTTCTTCCCCCAATTCCCCTAAAGAATTATGGGGAAGGGATGAAGTGTGTCTTTTCTTCAACCACATTCCAGAATCCTCATAACACAAACTTTTTAGATAATGTTATCTGAGTATTTAATTTTTGTGTTTATTTTAGAAGCATATCCACACACACCCTTTGAAAACAGAGTGGGTTGATTTAAATCATGGCAATTTAAATCTATTTTAAACCATGGCAAGAAGTAGGAAACACTGATTTAAATCATGGTAAGTAAGAAGCAGGAAAAGCTGATTTAAAATTTATCTGAATGGCACTTCACATATTTCTTCAGTTATTGTGCATGCTAAACATAGAATCATAGAGTCAGAAGAGACCACAGGAGTCATCCAGTCCAACCCGCTACCATGCAGGAACGCACACTCAAAGCACTCCCAGCAAATGGCCCTCCAGACTCTACTTAAAAACCTCCAAAGAAGGAGACACCACCACACTCTGAGGCAGCAGATTCCACTGTCAAACAGCTCTGACCATCAAGAATTTCTTCCTGAGATTTAAGTGAAATCTCTTTTCCTGTAGTTTGAATCCATTGCTCTATGTCCTAATTTCTGGAGCAGCAGAGAACAAGCTTACTCCCTCTGCAATATGACATCCCTTTGAATGTTTAAACACGGCTGTCATGTCACCTCTTAACCTTCTTTTCATCAGGCTAAACACACCTAGCTCCCTAAGCCATTCCTCATAGGGCATGATTTCCAGATCCCTCACCATTTTGGTTGCTCTCTTCTGGACGTGTTCCAGCTTGTCAATATCCTTCCTGAACTGTGGTGCCCAGAACTGGACACAAAGCAGAATAGAGTGGCATTATTACATCCCTTGGTCTTGACACTATAACTCCTATCGATGCAGCCTAGAATCGCATTGGGTTTTTTTAATTGAGACAGGAGTCCTATAGACCAGGGTTTGCAGGAATGGTGGTGTTGGTCTAGAGCTCCAAACATTCCTCACCATTAGCCACGTTAACTAGGGCTGCTGGGACACAGAGTCCACCAACCTCTGGAGGGCCACATGATCCCTTTTGCTAATATAGACAGTAACCTGGGAATAAATACCAGTGAACTCAGTGGGGCTTTCTTCAAAGTAGTCAGGCATAATACAGCGTGGGGAATAGCATCAACATGATTTAAGAGGGTATATTTTCCCATTGTTTCTTTCTGTTTCATTTCTCTTTTTCCCTTCTCCTGTAACTATCCTGCCTTGACCCCATAGCCCTTCTTAAATCATTTTGTTTTATTTATGCAACCCATCTGTTTTATTCCATATAGTAACAAATGAAAGCAGGGAACTTCCCCACAAGCAAAGACTTGTTTTAATCTTCGGGCAGGAGTGGACGAGTCACATCACTCTATCCTTGTGATAAATAACAGGCTTTGTTGGGCATAAACTTTCACAGACTGCCACCACTTCATTAACCATGTGAAGCCATGCTAACCATGTTAATTGTAGATCTAAGGCCACTGAAGGACATAAAAATAGGAGGATACAGCATACACCTGATCATTACCTAATTCAACCCCTTTGCTCAATGCAGGAATTTGCAATTACAGCATCCTGAGAGATGGCCATCCAATCCACTCTTCTCCACTGCTAAATAGTTCTTACCATTAGGAAGTTTCCCCTACTGTATAGGCAAAATCTGCTATCCTGAAAAGTTCTACCCATTTGTTTCTAATCCTGCACTCTGGAGCAACAGAGATAACATCTGCTCCACCTTTGGCTCCACAGTGATTGCAATATTTGAACCAGTGCTCGGGAAAGTTACATATTTGGGATGGCAGCTTCAAAAAATGCAATTTTTACACATCCCAGACTGACTCTGGGACTCTGGGAGTTGTGGTTACAAAAATTAACTTTCCCAAGCTGTTATTTGAAGACAATTGTCTAGTTTCCCTATAAATCCCCTCTCCCTCCTGGAAAGATTTATATCCTTCTTATTCAGAAGAAATTCCCACTGTGTTCAGTGGTGCTTTGCTGTTACAGATATGTGCCTTTGAGTTGACTCCAACGTCTGATGAATCTGTCAGAGGGGCTTTCCTGTCAAGATTTATCCAGGGTAGGTTTGCCGTTGCCTTTCTCTAAGGCTAAGGGCATTTCTGCCCTACAGTGTTATAGTGCTATTATTCCACTTTCAACATCCCTTGGAGTTCTGGGATTTGTAGTTTACTGGGGCCCAAGAGCTCTCTGGCTGAGAATTTTAAAGGCCCCTCCCTAAACTGAAAACCCCAGGATTCCATAGGATGTTGAAAGTGGAATAACAGAACTATAACAGTGTAGTGCAGAAAGGCCCTAAGAGAACATGACTGGCATAAAGTCACTCTGTGGATTTCCATGGCTGAGTGGGGATTTGAACCCTGGTCTCCTGGAGTCCTTGTCCAATAATCAAACTGCTATATCACCCAGGATCTACCTCCTTGGCAAAAATGTTGCTCCCCTAGTGATACAGAGGACAGTATTTTTTTTTTATGGCAGAAGGTTGAAGGGAGACAAGTTCCCTAGGCCCCAGTGCAAGGATTATGACAAGTACTTCTGTGCTATATTTACATTTACGTTTCTTTTCCATATAGATATTTTTATCCCTCCTCTGGTTCTTTATTATTTCTTTATTAAAGCCTTTAACTTGAGAAAATTGGCAATTGCATACCCTTCAACATTTCACAGATGAAAAGCAGGACATATGTGGCCAAGCAACATCAGAGTGGGGTCAGGTTGGCAGAAGTTATTAATGAGAAAGAACATACAAGCTACGAAAAGCTGCAGCAGTTTCTTTTAGCCTGAGCCTACTGGGAAGCACAAGACTCAGCCCTTCCTTTCTTCTCCTTTCTGCTGAGTTAATGGAGAGCAAACTATTTTCACACATCGAACTCAGTTTGCAGCAACTAAAGTAAGCAGAACACAAGGGTGGTATGTGGGAACAAGTGAGAGAAACTGGGATATTTTAAAAGAAGTTGCAAAAGTGGGGTGATAGACAATTGACTGTGGCTGACCCTGCCAATTCAGGACAATTGGAGGATAGGCAATTGAATCATTTTTAAGAAGTTGAAAGTGCAAGCTTATCATATCTCAGACTGATTTCTAACCAGGCTATTTTGAAAAATCATAATCAAACATTGGATTTAATTTTAAATAATCCAGCTTCAATTTTTAAGAGCTTTTAAACTCCATCTTTATCTGCACTGTTTTAAAGTTTGAAAAGCATACTACTTTTTCCACCAGGCACGGTACAAGCAGAAAGGGGGAAAAGACTCTCAAGAAAATCTTTAAAACATACAAAACCAAAGCAAATGACATTCCAAAGGCACAATCCAGTTAAAACTAACCATGACACTGTCCCACTGACTGCAATTAAACTGGATTATGCTGTTTCAATGTTTCTGGTCAAACCAGATCAATGAGATTGTTTGAAAAAACAGTGACTAAAGAAAGGGCAAAATGCAGAGATGTTGTGAAATCTTCTACACAGCTCTGTATGTCTGTTTATGATGTAACTGGGGACAGACATCAAAGTCAAATTTATACCCCTGAGGAAAATCTTCACATCAAGAAATACATTTTAAAAACTTAATTATAAAAAAAACGCAATAATTGTACAATTGACTCTTCAAATCCACAGATTCTGTATCCATGGCTCGAAAATATTTTAAAAAATCCAAAAAGCAAACTTTGATTTTGCCATTTTAATACAATGTATGCCATTTTACTAACAGGAATTGAGTGTCCATGAATTTTGGTATCCACAGGGAATCCTGGAACCAAACTTTAGCAGATACCAAGGGCTCACTATATTTTTAAAAGAAGCATTTGTTTTAGGCTTTTTGCAAGCACCTGAAATGTTCACAGTCCTCCTCAGACGCCCTATCACCAGGTTGATCTTAAACTGCATGTGTGCCTCACAGCTTGGCTCATTTGTTTGGGCATCTTGTAGTTTTGTGTTTCCTGTACCCTGAATTCTGGGGGTTACTTAAGGAGCAGAAGCAGGAAGACCACTCTGTGGTCTTGATGATTTTGTGCTGTCTGGGACTGATGGCAGATGCCATCCCAGCAGTGTCTGGATGGGCACCAGTTGATCAAACCAGAAGTTCAGCTATGTTTTGCTTTTGAGAGACAAGCTAATAACTCTGGTTCTCATTTTTATTAGGGGAATGGACAAAAAAAAATAATCCAAACCATTAAAAATGATATCTTGTAGATGTTTTTGAACAGCTTCAATACTCACCAAGACATCTGAGGCTTGTGACTTCTAGCAAGGATACTGGGCCACCTCTAGCAATTTCTGCTATAGGTTAACTGGACAAAAGAAAGCTGTCTATACAGCTTTGCCTTTCTAATGTGGTTTCCCCTTTTCTGCAAATGCACAGCATTAACACCATCAGGCTTTTTAATTACTTGGGAGTCTATCAGCAGTCTTGTTGCCTGGAAATGCATGAAAGAGTCCAAGATAATAGTTTTTACAGCTTGCAGAATAGCAGAAATGCCCCTGCTGAGTCATCTTCCCACATCCCCAGCAAACCTCTTGTCCCATGCCAAAATCCAGGGCTGTTGCTTGATCCTGGATACAAATGCATCCAAGACACTACAAGCTATGGAGAGAGAATGTGACTTGCCCAAGGTCACTGAGTGGGTTTCTATGGCTGAACAAGGAGTCTTCCGGAGTCATAGTCCAAATCTCAAAACACTGCACCAACCTGGCTTTCATTTATTGCACCTATCAGTTACAATGCCTTTTTACACCCTTAATATCTTGGGATCCATATACCTCTCCCTCTACCAGTTTTCTCTAACCTACTGCCAGACCTATGAAAAGTTACTTTTTTGGACTACAGCTCCTAGTATCCCCTGAATAGCTTATGGCAACATTTTTTTTTAAAGGCTGTTGGTTTTATACCTTTTTGATGGTTAGAGGAATAGGGTACAGGGCGAAAAGGGAGACTCAAAAGCACTTGTTAGTGTTTGCAAGAAAAGGTCTCATGCTTTAATGTAAAATCAACATTAAAAATGTACAAGAGGCTCCAAGGGAATCAGCTCCACTCATTAAAACAGCATCATGCCCTTGACGATACTGAGCCGAAATTCAAAACTGGAGCCTGTTGATCTAACCTGGTGACTTTATCCACAGGATATTAAAATATATGTCCTGAAGATTACAATAATCAGGACCCTTGTGGTGCCCTTTGACTGTAATGTTTATTTTATTTTGGTTCTGTTTTATTTTGTTGATTTTTGGAATGCAGCAGCTAGACTGTGATTCGAGGCACAGAAGCCTGAAGTGGTGTTCTTCCTTTTCTGAACGAGCCATCACCAGATGATCATCTCAGGCAGAACTCTCCTATTAGCCAGTGTCACTGAGTACACAATGCATTCTGGCTGTTAATTCTCATATTCCTGCAGAACAAGCAAGGTGTAGTCCAGCAGTGGGAATCACGCTGCCCTCCAGATGTTGTTGGACTGCAGCTCCCAGAAACCCTAGCCAGCATAGGCAATGGTGAACAATGTTGAGAGCCGCAGTTCAGGAATATCTGGAGGGCCACGTAATTCCCACCCTTGGTCTACTGGGCTGGAAGCTGTTGTTATTATTTCTCAACAAGTTGACTTCAGTTCATGAGGACCCTATGAATGAACCCCTTGATCAACTGCCCTGTTTAGGTCTTGCAAACTTAGGACTAGGGATTGAATCAATCCACCTGTAGTGTGATTTCCCTCTTTTCTTACTATCTTCTGTTTTTCCCAGTATTATCAGCTTTTCCAGTGGGTTTGACAAATCTCAGGAATACATTGAAAGTGAGCACACATGCATAGGTTCCTCCAGCTCTAAGGTATGGCTGTATAGATGTGAAGGATGGTCTCTTTCACACTACACAATTACAGCACTTTGATGCTGCCTAAACTGCCATGGCTCTACCTTATTAGATTCTCAGATTTGCAGCTTGGTGAAGGGTAGTTAGTATTCTCCGCCACAGAACTCTAGTGCCCCACCAAACTACAACTCCCCAGATTCCATAGAATGTAGCCATGGTATTTAAAGTGGTATCAAAGTGCTGTAATTGTGTAGTGTGACAGGGGTGACTATGAACATAGCAGCGCACTTCCCACTTCTCCTCTCAGGATTTGATGTATCTCCTTGAATGCACACATTCCCTTGCCTTGGCAAGAGACATGCCTATAGCTGCCCGCCTATGATGACTCTGCAACATGGTGACCTCAGGCTCCATCCCACCAGCCACAATGGGCACCAGCTGCCACTGAGGTTTTCTAAAGCAGATATTTCACCTGTGTAAATCTCCCATGCAAATAAAAGAAAAGTCAAATGAACATGAAGTGTGCTTTGCTCCTTACATACACCCTCTACTAGTGCCAGAATCAGTAGCTCTTATCTATTATACAGCAGCAATTCATTTATGACTCTGCTTGGTTGATCAACTAACAGGACAATCCAAAGGCTCATCCACCAAGACAAATTCTAATTCAGTGACACTTACGCCAGTGTAAGAGTCATTCCTGCTGCCTTATTAAATTTGCACTGCCAAAACTGGCACCTCTCCACAACTGGGCTTATCCTGTTTTCACCACTGAAAAAGACTGTCACTAAAGTGCTTAATAAACACTTAATGCATCTTGTTTTCCTCCTCCCAGCTGCACCTTATTTATTTTCAAACTGCACATTTTTCAACTGCACATTTTGTGTCCAACTGCACACTAAACAAATTACAACCAAGCAAAAACACACCCTGATCAAAACGGATGCTGCAGCTGCTCTTCATATCTGTCTGTGACTGTGTTTGAAAAGCAGTGTCTGGACTTGATCAGGGTGAAAGGACAAATTCTGAGCGGATCCTCCCCAAAGCTGTATTCCAGGGAATTTGCTCTTGCTCAAGACCCCTCAGCAGCTGGGTAACTGACTTAGCCTCCTTGGCTGTCTTTGAGGTGAGCTATCATAGGGTAGCTGGCAGATGATCTGACTGGGAAGATCAGAAGTAGATCCCACCCCCTCAGGCTTTCTTTGCCTGTTCCCTTAAACTGGAGCTCTATAGACAGTGTTGGATTATAACTCATCACTGGGCTACAATATATAGGTTAATTTTTAAATGTTATTGAGAGTTTAATGATGGTTTAAAAGTAATCTGTTGTATGTCCTTACTCATAAAATGTTGTTGTTGTGTGCCTTCAAGTTGTTTCCGACTTATGCCAACCCTAAGGCAAACCTATCACAAGCTTTTCTGGGGCTGAGAGTGTGTGATGCACCCAAGGTCATCCAGTGGGTTTCCATGGCAGAGCAAGGAATCGAGCCCTGGTCTCCAGAGTCATCACCCAATGCTCAAACCAATGGCTCTCATGTTTACACCTACTTACAAATTCCTTCCAAAACGAATACAGTCCTCTCTCCACATTTGTGGGTTTGACCTTTGTGAATTTGATTATCACGAGGTGCCTATGCCTTCCCCCCATTCTCTCCCTCCCATTCCCTTGCATTTTCCCTGGGTACATATGCCTTCCTTCTTCACACCTGGGCAAAAGGCAAGTGAATGGAACGGAAGAGCACCATGCGTGGAGAAGGAAGGTGCGCGCATGCCTCCTCTGCAATTCCCTTGACTTTTGCCTGGGTGCGGAGAAGGGAACTGAACCCTGTCTAATGCTTAAACCACTACAGCATGCTGTACCTATTTACATTTGTCAGGCTGCCTCGAGCCCTGATCTCGGAACAAAGGAAAAGTATAAATAAAGGGAACAACAGCTCTCATCATGCCAGCCTGCCCAGGGAAGCAATGCCAGCTGGGGAAGATAGGGTTTGTAGTCCTGGTGCTATACCCTCTGACACTTCACAGATGAAAACCAAGGCAGAAACGGTCAAGCAACATCACAGTGTGGTTGAAATGGCAAAAGTTATTAATGAGGAAGAACCCACAAGCTTAGAAGAGGCTGCAGCAGTTTGCTTTTGCCTGAGTCTGCAGGGAAGGGTCAGCTTCCGCTTCTCCCCTCCTGCTGAGTTAATTGAGTGCCGTCTGCTTTTCCACTTTGGAGCAACTGAAGTGAGCTGAGGACCAAGGGCGAAAGAGCAGGAGAGGGAACCTGGGACATTTTGGGAGCAGCTGGAAAAATGGGAGGATACAGGATTAATGTGGACTGTCCCTCTCAAATTAAGACAGTGGGAGTATGGGGGATAGGGATGGGACCAGTCAGAATGGGAGAGACCCCCAAGATATTACTTCTCTGTTTAATATTTTGCTTCCTAGTCATCCTTCTCTGTATGCAAAGGGATGCTGTAGCACTTTTGAGAACATTACTCTCAAAGGTACAGTCAGCCCTCCACATTTGTGGTTTTGACATTCACAGACTTGATTATTTGCCAGTTTTTCCAACTCCTGCCCTCCCACCTCAGGTGTTTCTTTTTGTGGGGAACTTTCCCTCTTGGTGGCTCCAATCAGGCCGCATAGCCCTTTAAAATCCCACCTCTGGTCCTCCTCTTCCTTTCCAGTCTCTGCCTGGCCAGCTAAGGATGGCTCTCTGCCCAAATTCTCAGCACCACAAACCCTGTACCCCTGCCCTACACACACCCAAGGAAAGAGATGGGCAAGAGAGAGGAAGTCCAGGACCCCCGTGCCAACCATCTCCTTTCTCTGACCTTGTTTAGACCCTGGATGCCCACTTTCCCCACCGGTGCCTCAGCCCCCTTCTCACAGGCACATAAATTTTGTTATTTGCGAATTTTCCACTTTTGCGAGGGTCCTGGATCTCTAACCCTAACGAATGTGGAGGGCCAAGTGTACTACAAGATCCCTCTGCATGTGGATCCAGACTAACCCAGCAATGTCTTTGAACCCCTCTCTATGGCAATTTCCGCACTAGACTGTTATAACGCTATGATTCCACTTGCGACATCCTACGGAATCCTGGGGTTTGCAGTTTGGAGAGGGGCCTGAAAACCCCAGGATTCCATAGGATGTTGCAAGTGAAATAATAGCGCGATACTATGTTTCCCTTGCTCCGCGATCGACACGGGCTCTCCAGTTTCCAAAAAGCTGGGAAAGCCCGAGCGCCTCGAAGCGGCGCCCGGGCAGAGGCGGAGCAGAGGAAGAGCTGAGAGGGGTAAAGAGAAGCGAAGGGCATCTCCGAAGGAAAGGCGCTTCACCGAGGCGCTCTCTCTCTCTTGGGCCATTTCCGCACTAGCCTGTTCTAGCGCGATGATTCCACTTTCAACCTCCTCTGGAATCCTGGGGTTTGCAGTTTCGGGAGGGGCCGGCCGGCCCCTCCCGAAACTGCAAACCCCAGGATTCCAGAGGAGGTTGAAAGTGGAATCATCGCGCTAGACAGGCTCGTGCGGAAATGGTTTCGGAGAGAGAAAAGGATCCAGAGCCGGGATTTTGCAGGGAGTCCGGGAAGGGACGGGCGAGGGGGGAAGAGAGTCAGGCGGTGGGTCCACGAGGACTTACAGAGTCCGGCTGAGCTTGGGTCGGGGCTGGGTGGAGGGCTGGCCCGTGCGCGCCCGTGCGCTCGCTCGCTGGCTCTCTCCTTCTCTCGCTCCCGTTAGCTGGAGCGCACCTTCCAATTTCTGCCCAGGCTGACCTCAAGGAGATATATATATATTGTAGCAGGGAGGAGGAGGAGGAGAGAGGGACGGACAGAGGGAGGAGAGAAGGAGAAGGAGAAGAAGCAGCGAGCGATCTGGCGTGTCCCTCCTCCCTGCGCTTCGTCAGGGCGCTTTTTGGAAACTCCGCCTCAAATAAAAAGATTTTCGCAAGCAGGCGAAGCGGAGCCGGGGGGAAAGTTTCTCCACGCCGGAATTTCCACGTCGGGGCGCAGGAGGGCCGGGGTGGTCACTGGAGGGTGAGAAGGGAGGGCGGCAGCCCCGTGGGAAGAGTGGCCGGCCTGGGGATTCCTCTCCCACGCCGCGTGTCTCGACCCCCGGTGCCTCCCGCCCTCGCCAAGGTCACAGCAAGTCATCAGAGCCGCTTTTGCCAGCTTCGTGTTCCTGCCATGCGTTGGACCACAATCCCTCCAATTCCTTTGCCCCTGGCAGTGACGGGGGATTCTGGGAGTCTAGTCCAAAAGGTGAGAGCCAACCTAGCGTAGGGGATCTGAGCGCTGGGTGAAGGCTCTGGAGACCAGGGTTTGAATCCCGCTCAAGCATGGAAACATACTGTGTGACCTTGGGCAAGTCATGCTCTCTCAGCCTCAGAGGAAGGCAAAGGCAACCCCCCTCTGAACAAATCTTTGCTGAGAAAACCCCATGGTAAGGTCACCATAACTCAGGAAGGACTTGAAGGCACACACAAAGACGAAGTCCAAAAGGTAAGGCGTCCCAGACCTGGGCTGTAGTGCAACACATCTGGAAGGTGCCACCTCTGGCAGAATGCATTATGGGAAGCCCATTCCAACTGATTAGTCTGCCAAAGTGACACAGAATGTCCAGTATTTAGTTGGAATGCTGTTTGGCTGTAGAGGCTGGGCATTCCAGGAGTTCTTTCACACTACAAAATTATAGCACTGTGATTCTACTCTGGCTGCCTCCTATGGAATCCCAGGGTTTGTAGTGTGGTGAGACACTAGAGCTATTTGGCTGGCAATTCTAAGCACCTCACCCTAAAAACTGCAAATCCCAGGATTCCATAGCATGGAATCATGACTGTTAAAGAGATTCATAGTCCTATAACTGTGTAGTGTGAAAGAGCCCCTGGTGTCAAACCAAGAAAGGGCAAAGGGTTTGTTTTGTCACTACTGGGGATAGCAAAAGGAATGTTTAGTCAAACCTGTCCATGAGTGTACCTACACTGCAGAGTTTCAGCAGTTTGGTGTCACTTTAAATGTCATGTTTCTGTCCTATAGAATCTCGAGAACTGTAGTTTCACTCCTCTGAACTAGAGATCTCTGGCAGAGAAATCTAAGTACTGCACCAAGCTACCAGTCCTAGGATTCTGCAGGACACAGCCATGACAGTTAACGTGAGATCAAACTGTTATAACCCCTGTAGTGTAGAATCTTTTTGTGTCTCTCCAGCACATACAAGGGACTGTAAAGAACATCCACAAGCACTTCTCCAACTGCCACACCCCAAAAAAGTGAGTTGTCCTGAGACATATGGTGTTCACTCAGATCAACCTGTCTCACAAGGTTGTTATGAAAGTGAAGTAGAGATTGAACTTGTTGCTGCCTTGAACTTGTTACAAGAAAAGGCAAGAGATAATATCCAACTACACAATAAAAATATTCTCACAAAGAATATGCAGCATTGTCAAAGATGTTATGTTGCTGGACCAATTTAAGCTCCTGCTGTATTGAGTGTACAAGTGTTTGAATTGCACAGGATGTTTGACTGTTCTTTATCATTCTCCAGTTAATAAAATGGAGGCTTAAATCAGCAAGAAAGCATGACCTGACTCATAAATACTTGTAAGGATTGTGGGTGGCCACACGCATATTAGACATCGTACTCTGCAACCTCGGCTGCTGATGAAGATAAGAAAAGAAGTGCAGAGGGACAGAAAACCACTGTGGCAGCTGCAATATCCTTGGCATTCATTCTCTGGCAGTGCTACTTGGGCAACTGGGAGGCACACAGAGCAGGATGCCACACCTAGCAGAAAACTTATAGCAAATGCAGAGAGAGCAGAATAGATCTTAAGCAGCTGGAAGTTTTATGTTGCAGAGATAGTCATATGCATACAGTTGGAGCCTCTCATTATTCTGAGTTTCCTTCCTTTTGGCAGGGAACAGCCACACAGAGTCTTCCAAAAACATTAGACAGCTCTTGAGAGGCGTGTGATTTTTATGATTTTTTTGTGTGACTTGTCCCCCTTTCCTCTCTTTGCATTGCTTGCTTTTGCTTCTATGAGATTTCTTCTGCCTTGGCATTTTCTGATTGTTGTTACTGGCAGCGCTGCGAATGAACAAGAAACTGACTCGCTAGATTAGAGCAAAGTTCCTTCTGGTTCTTCAAAGCCTCACGAAACATAAGCTGGTTTATGAAACCCCAGATCTCAGTAGTTAAACTTTTGCTATCTGAACATATTGCCTTGCATATTTCAAATCCTCAGTTAATACCCTAAAGGCACCAGATCCTGTCTGATCTTGGAAGCTAGGCAAGATCAGCCAAGAAATCCCTATGAAATTCATGGGTTCGCCATAAGTTGACAGGGAACTTGAAGGCCCATAGACACACCCAATTCTGAAAAGATTCCTACAGGAAAAAAAACCCCATGAAATAGTCATGCGACAACTTGAAGACTAAAATATTTAATTTGGCTTAAGGTTTTGTGGAACAAAGCCCACTGCATCACATGTTACTTTTTTTTTTTTTTTGGACTCTGATTTCCAGAATCTCCCAGTCAGTCCTTTGACTGCAGATTTGGGGAATTATAGTCCAAAATGATTTTTCTAAGCTCTGTGTGGTCCACAAAAAGCTTACACCAAATAAAATTATAAGTTGAAATGCGGTTGCTAGTCTCAACTACAGCAGACTCGTTGAGCCCTGGTGGGGCAGTGGTTAAATGCCAGTACTGCAAGCCACAAGGTTGTGAGTTCGATCCTGCCGGGCTCCAAGGTTGACTCAGCCTTCCATCCTTCCGTAGATTGGTAAAATGAGTACCCAGTTTGTTGGGGGCATGTATAGAAATACATGCTATTTGTAAGTTGTTCGCCACCTCGATCCATATGGAGAGGCGGGATACAATAAATAAATAATAATAATAATAATAATAATAATAATAATAATAATAATAGTCGTCGTTCGTCGTCGTCAATGGGGATTAGGTAAAACAGCAGTTGTAAAAAGATGGGACAAAAGCAGGCAAAATATGCTCCCACCCAATGTTACTGATCTTTGGATCCCAAGAACACTAGGCAGTATAGCCAATGGTGAACAATTCTGGGAGTTGCAATCCAAGAGAATTGGAAGAGCTGCACTTTGCCCACCTCAGGTTCAGGCCTGATGGCCAGTACTTTATGCTAGCTACTTACTTATGGAACAGTGAATCTAGGTAACTGTTCCATGTTCATGATTGCAATTAAGTCATGATTGTGGCACTACTGCCACCATCGTAAGTCCCCCAATGTCATTTTACCAGACACCAGCTGTATAAGGAGAAGGAGTTCTATTCTGCTGGTGATTGAAGCCTGGGTGAATGACATTTCTGTCAAGTATGGAGGGACTGGGCCAGGAAAGGTTACTCAGTTAATGTAGAATAGTGGCCTATGACTTTTAAGGTATGACCAGACTTCCTACACAAATTGTAAAATTGCTACTTTAATTTTATCTAGCTTTCAATATGTAAAAAAAAGAAGAAGAAGAAGAAGTGATTCAGGGTTCAAATCAGCATGGAATGCTCCTTACATAACCTGGAAGGGCTCTCTTAAGTCAGCAGTTGGTTGGAGACAAGAGGCACCGTGTAGTTACATGGAGATAGCAAGAGAAAAACAGCCTGCATGTGGTGGGCTAAGGACACCCTCAAATTATCACAGCTCCTGGAAGAGCATGATCTGAAATTTTAATTCTAATTCTGCAAGCTGGAGAAGACTTCTGTTCCATATTGAGACTTGAACCATGATTTCAAGTCAATTTTTCCCCTTTACTCTTCCCACTCCTCCAGCCACACTTTTTGTACCATTTTGTGTGATCAAGACACCTGGAATTCTCAATCACTTGCCCATTTTTGAGATCCTGAGTTGGTTCATTATCATGTTACCCTAAGAGTTAGGGACCTCCACCCACAATGCCAGCATCTTCTTAGAATTTGGGGAATTACAGCTCAAAGGAAGCCTGGGAGAGGAGGATAACAGCAGAGTCTTTTCATTTGTGTATACCACTACTAACAGTAGAGAGGACTCCAATTAAAAGTTAAACAGAGTATATTTGGATTGTCAAAGCACACAGGAAATTAGACATTCTCAAGAACCATACAAGGCTATTGGAAAGTGAAATGTGAAAGGTTGGATAGAGAGAGAAAATCGGGTGAAAAGGGTGATAGTTACTAGTCCTGAAAAAGACAGTGGAAGCAGAGTGGCTTAAACTACGTCTGAGGGTAGCAAGAATGAACAGAGGTCTGGGCATCACGTATTATGTCTGAGTACTCCAATTTCCTGGGGCTGAAGCTGGGGTTTATATACCTTTATTTCCTGCCCTGAAGGAGGGTACGTGGACAAAGCGGTAATGGTTTTCTCACGGTGTTGACAAAGGAGTCCAGAATGGGCTGAATGACAAGTCATTGATGGGGGTCATGACAGTCTTCTATGTCTGGTCAGGCAGGGGGACTAGGGAAGATTTCCATAGGGCAGGATCACAGTAAGGTCCCTGATTGATTCACCTGGGCAGTTTCGCCTTCTATTGGATTCGGCTGTGCATGTGGTCTCAGGTCTTGAAAGGATTATCATAGAATCATAGAAGTTGGAAGAGACCACACGGGCCATCCAGTCCAACCCCCTGCCATGCAGGAACACCCTCAAAGCAATCCCAACAGATACCCATTCAGCCTCTGCTTAAAAACTTCCAAAGAAGGAGACTCCACCACACTCCGAGGCAGCATATTCCACTGCCAGACAGCCCTTACCGTCAGGAAGTTCTTCCTGAGGTTCAGGTGGAAGCTCCTTTCCTGCAGAATCCATTGCTCCTTGTCCTGTCTCTGGAGCAGCAGAAAACAAGCCCACTCCCTCCTCTACATGGCATCCCTTCAAATATTTAAACATGGCTATCATGTCCCCTCTTAACCTTCTCTTCTGCAGACTAAACATACCCAGCTCTCTAAATCTATCCTCATAAGGCATGGCTTCCAGGCTCCTCACCATTTTGGTCGCCCTCCTCTGGACTTGCTCCAGCTTGACCATGTCCTTCTTGAATTGGGGTGCAATTATTGCAAACCCATTAACATCAGGTTTTCCTGCCTAATCCTCTCTGAACTTATGCCTTGCCAAATCTAAGGTCAGCCTGACCTGCCAACATGCTTCTGGCTAGCATGCTTTCAAACAGGTTTTCCAGCCATAACCAGCATATTCTGTAGAATGCGGGTGTAGGGTATGGTAACAATCAGTTTTGAGCTTGGTTAATGGATGAATATTGGCCTATGTCTTTTAAGGTATGACCAAACTTTCTGCACCGATTCTAAAAGTACTGCTTTAATTTTACGTAGCTTTCAATATGTAAAAAAAAAGAAATGATTCAGGATTCAAATCAGCATGGAATATTCCTTACCTAACCTGGAAGGATCCTCTTATCTCAAGTCAGCAGTTAGTTGGAGACAAGAGGTACCGTACAGTTACACGGGGATAGCAAGAGCAAAACAGCCTGCATGTGGCAAGCTAAGGATAGTCTCAATCAACACAGCTCTTGGTACAGCCTGCTTTGAAATTTTAATTCTAATTCTACAACTCAGAAAAGACTTCCATTTCATCTTAAGACTTGAATCATGACTTCAAGTCCATTTTTCTTCTTCTACTCTTTCCACTCCTCAAAGCACCCTTTTTTGTACCATTTCATGTGATGGAGAAGCCTGAGATTCTCAGCCACTTTCCCTTTTTTGTGATTCCTGAGTTGGTTCAGTATCAATTTTGAATTTGGCTGATGACTACATGCATGATCTCAGAAGTCAGGCTACAGACAAAAGACTGGAAAAGCTACTTTTAGGGACCTCAGTTCCCCCAATGCCCCAGCCACTGCTCTCCATGCACCGATGGCCACATCCTGAGAAATAATCTTCTCATACTCTGCCAAGCTTGCATTTTTCTCCACCTCTTTCAAACACAATAGCTCTCCAACCATCCCAGTTTGGCAGAGACAATCCAAATTAATTCTCTGTAATCCCAGTTTTTAGCTTCTTTTAAAATGTCCCAGTTTCTTTCTCCTCTTCCTTCCACTTTCTTCTTTGGTTCTCAGTTTACTTCAAACTGAATTCAAAGTGTAAAGTGGTTTGTACTCGACTAATTTCGGCGGGGGGGAGGGATACAAAAAGAGACAACAGAATCTTGATCTTTCCAGTGGACTCAGGCAAAAGCAAACCACTGCAACCTCTCCTAGCTTGTATGTTCTTCCTCATTAACAACTCCAATGTTGCTTGGCCTCATGTGTCCTGATATTCGTCTGCGAAATTTTGGAAGGTATGATATGTGTGTGCATGTGCCTCCAAGTCAGCCGTTGACTTACAGTGACCCCGTGGATTTCATAGCACTTTCTTAGGCAGAGAATACTCAGAGGTGGTTTTGCCAGTTCCTTCTTCTGAAAGATAGCCTACAGCACCTGATATTCCTTGGCATTCTGCCATCCAAGTACTAACCACAGCTGACTCCGTTTAGCTTCCATGATCAGACAGAATTTGGTGTCATTCAGTTCTGTGACTGAAACGTGGAATAATATGCAAGCTTGGTTAGTGATTGCTTTCTTCCCCCCCCTTTGCTTTACATACTGGAAATTGCCCTTGGGATGTTTTAGAGGTTAGTGATGAAGAGTAGAATTGGGATCAAGATAGTGTGTACTATCCCTGCTTCCAATGCCTATGTGGCACAGGGGTAGAATTTTTGCCCACACAAGCACACATAGAGTTATTAGAAGAGAGAACTGGGAAGAATGCAAAACAAACATTATAGGGAGTGACCCTTTGAAGCATGTCTGTAAGGAATAAACAGAGAGAATGGAATCTTGCAATTATATGTTCTAAAAATGTGAAGCTTTTTCTTTGACTTCCTAGCCCAGAACTCAGACCATTGCTGCACTACACTGTTATAGAATCATAGAAATGTAGAGTTGGAAGAGACCACAGGGGCCATCCAGTCCAACCCCCTGCCATGCAGGAACACCCTCAAAGCACTCCCGACAGATGGCCATCAAGCCTCTGCTTAAAAACCTCCAAGGAAGGAGACTCCACTACACTCTGAGGCAGCAGATTCCACAGGCAGACAGCCCTGACTGTCAGGAAGTTCTTCCTGAGGTTCAGGTGGAATCTCCTTTCCTGCAGTTTGAATCCATTGCTCCTTGTCCTGGTCTCTGGAGCAGCAGAAAACAACCCCTCTCCCTCCTCTACATGGCATCCCTTCAAATATTTAAACATGGCTATCATGTCCCCTCTTAACCTTCTCTTCTGTAGACTAAACATACCCAGCTCTCTAAGTCTACTGTTATAGTGCTATTATTCCACTTTCAACATCCTATGGAATTCTGGAGTTTGCAGTTTACTGAGACCAAAGAGCTCTCTGGCTGCAAATTCTAAATGCCCCTCTCTAAACTGCAAACCCCAGGATTCCATAGGATGTTGAAAGTGGAATAGTAGCACTATAACAGTATAGCACGGAAATGGCCTCAGAGATAGCTATAGCTGTTACTGGGTTATGGAACAGCTATTGACTGATAAATAAAACTTGGAAAAATTACATTTTTGGTATGCAATTCCTCGTGACTGAGGGATTCTGGAAGTTGTCATTGTAATAAAATAAAATAACCTCTCCAAGTTCTGCTAGTAACTATTTGCTGCCATTTTTTTTTCCTTTCAGGGTTTTCCTCCAGCTTCTTCACATCTTGGTATGTCTCCTCCTTACCTCTTAATTCTTTTTGCCCACTTCTATCTTCCAAATTTTTCCTCTCAGTTTCTGTTCCCTTGGCTCTTTCTCTTCCTAGAATCCATCCTGAACCTTTCTTTCTCTAGACCCAACTTTCTGGTGTAGCTCAGCAAGGTCCAAAAATATTGGAACCAAAAGACATTCCATGGAACAGCTGCACTGCATAGGAATACCCTCCCTTCAGAGGCCTTCCTGGCACTGACATTGCTATCTTTCTGGTGGTAGGTAAACAACAATGGACCTGGTGCCTTTAGTTCAATGTTGTTTACTAAAGCCCTTAGGGCATAAACTGAGTTCATACAAATCTATGCCTGTGCATCCTGTTAAATCAGTTGAATTATTTTAACCAGTTTTTAATCTGTCTTCTTTCAACTAATTGTTTAGTTCTATTGTCTAGCCTTGTCTTTCTTGGATTCCCAGAGGCACCCGATTGGCTGTTGTGGGAAACAAGATGTTGAACTAAATAGACCACAATAAAAGAACTGGAAAAGCTTTTTAATGGCCCTGAAGAAAAATTACCCAATTCTCTGCTGCTGTCACATTCCTCCACCACCTTATCCTCCTCTTCTTTTTCTTTGGGCAAAATCTTTCATTGAAATAATAATAATTTTTCCAGCATTTTTTCATTTTACAATTGCAGTTACGGAGCTGGTAACAAGCAGATTTCCAGAAATCACTTTATGATTATTACAGGGTGTGTTATGAAGTTACTTAGCAAGCGGTAAGTCTGTCATTCTCTTTTTTAAATAAAAGGCATCACATCAGACTAATCATAAAATCTTAACAGTAGTTGTAAAAATGGGCATTATTGCACAATGCTTGTTCATTCACTGCATTAACAGGCTGAATTTTTTAAGGCAAGTGGAACTGTATGAAGTTTCCCATGGTTTATTATTTTTTCTCATCTGAGGTGTGTATGTGTGTTCCTTTGTAACGGAAAAAGACATTTAAACCGAAACAGACTTATTTTTAGAATTGTTTACTCCTGGAAAACTCAAAAGAATCTTTGAGTGAAGAAGTTAAACATGCATTTATCTAGAGAAGGTGAAGCCATGAAAGGTTGACAACTGTGCTAAATGTTCAGGTTTTTATTCCTCATTTGTTACCAGGAAAAAGTCAGTGTGTAGTCAATCTTTTAAAGATTGATTGAGTTTCAGTTCAACAACAATATTGCAAATGTTCATTTTTATTTTTATTTTGTTGCTTCCTGAGGGATAGCTCTGCCACTAGACATAAGATGGGTGACAGTGGAAAGGCAGCAAATTGCTATTTACTTTTTTAAATACTGTTTGAGAGCCATCTTGGTGTAGTGGTTTGAATGTTGGACTACAAACCTGGAGATGAGGGTTCAGTTCCCTGCTCGACCATAGAAATCCACTGGATGACCTTGGGCATGTCACACACGCAACCTCAGAAAACCCTGTGAGAGTTTCACCTTAGGCTTATCATAAAGTCAGGAACAATTTGAACACATAACAACAATTAATACTGTATAATAGGCAGAGGGAGTTTACTAAAACTAGGGATGGACAACTATGAAAGATGAGGGTGTTGCCCCCTTGGTAAATCCTATCCCGGGGTCTACAACTTTGATATAAAAGTTAATCTAACCCACCAGAGAGGCCACCCAATGAGCACATAGGCAATAACACTCGTACGATCGAAGGAACCAGGTCAGGCCAGTAAACTCCCCAGTCATGTAGCCACAGGAGACCTCAAGCTGTGCTAACCCACGGTGGACAAAAGGTCATCAACCTTTAAGGAGCCAACTTGAAGGGAGTAAGAATTTTCCCATAAAATTGGGCACTGGAAGCAATAAAATCTTATCAGGCCAAATCTATCTCCAGAAACTCACACCGCAGCCTCAAAGCGGTGGAAGATCCTGATACTTGGATAACACCTTGTTATCTTCTGATGTCAAAGAAGGTGCCGGTGTGAAGTTGATTTCCGTTGCTGTCCTCTTTGTTCTCCCCAGGAGAGGATTTGCCGTCAAGGTAAATTTTTCCTACAAATAGTCCCCGTTTTTGGACTAGTTAGGAGGATGCCTCCCGGTCATACCAACTGACCGGTCCCCCCTCCCAATAGCCGTGTGATCTCCTCAGTGTCTCTTCACTGAGTTCCATTTCTCTGACTGCCTCCCGGACCAAAGACTTCAGGAAAAGGTACAGTATCGCCCAAACTACGAATCCTTCAACAATCCCTCTATCTTATTTCCACTCTTTATTTCTTTTAGCCCTTGGATGCGTGCATGTGTGTTTGCATTGATGAGAGTTGTTACTGTTCAATAATGTCATTCATTGGACCTTTTTGTGTGATTTCTGACTGAGCCTGACCCTGTAAAAACTGGGTAAAACATCTCGCTAGGTTACCCTGCCTCTCACATCGCTGTTGCTTGTGCTCCACTGAGCTTACTTTCCCCTTCATTTGGAGCATATTGAGGTGTCCCTCTGAGACCCCCAGATTTTCAGGGTAACAAGGGGACCGTGTTAGCCCTAAAGGAGAAATTGGAGTGTTGCACTTGCTCCTGAATTTATTTATTTATTTATTTATTTAGCTTCAAAACACCCTCTGTGGGACATAGAGGGATGTTTTTGGGCCTCCTTGGGATCTTAGAGAACATTTTGGGACTTTTTGAGGAAAAAAAAAAAAAGTGCATTCTTTTTAAATAATTTTTGAAGGGCTCCAAACATATGAGAATGCCCTCCCCATGCCCTAGAGATCATTTATAGGCATTATGGAGCAAAGAAACAAAACAAAACCCCATCCCCTTTTTTGAAAAAAAAAATGCAGTTTTTGACCCCTGGGGCCACAAAAACAGTCATGCAGGGCTGCATGTGGCCCGTGGGCAGCACTTTCCCCACCCCTGCTATAAATCCTGGGACAGCATAGGAAGGAAAAGAGGGGTAGGCTGCATCATTTTCTGTTCTGTGTCAGACAGAGAAATATTCATTTGGAATACTGTATCCAGTTCTGGGCACCTCATTTCAAGAGGGGTATCAACAGGCTGGAGTGTGTCTGGAGGAGGGTGACCAAAATGGTGAAGGCTCAGGAAGCCATGCCCTATGAGGAGTGTCATAGGGAGCTGAGTATGTTTAGTCTGCAGAAGAGAAAGTTAAGAGGGGACATGATAGCCATCTTTAAATATTTGAAGGGATGTCATGTTGAGGAGGGAGTGGGCTTGTTTTCCCTTGCTCCAGAGACTAAAGGAGCAATGGATTCAAGCTGCAGGAAAGGAGATTCTTCTATCTGAACCTCAGGAAGAACTTCCTGATGGTCAGAGCTGTCCAGCAGTGGAATATGTTGCCTTGGAGTATAGTGGAGTCTCCTTCTTTGGAGGTTTCTAAGCAGAAGCTGGATGGCCATCTGTTGGGAATGCTTTGATGGGTGTTCCTGCATAGCAAGGGGTTGGACTCGATGGCCCCTGTGGTCTCTTCCAGCTCTATGATTCTATGACTCTATATCTTAGGCCAGCTCAGATTAAATATAGATGTAAGGTAAGGGGTAACTAGGCCTAAATACTCTAAAGGCACTAGATCTTGTCTGATCTTGGAAGCTAAGCAGGGTCAGCTGTGCTTAGTACTTGGATGAGAGACTGCCAACCAGTGGTGTATCTAGGGTGGAATAGTTAGAACATTTGCCCTGGGTGCCAATGCCAGGGGGGCAGAAAAAATCACCCAAAGGCCATCTTGTCCACCTCCCTGCTGAGGGCACAGGAAATCACCAACAAAGGTGCCCATGAGCAGTAGCTCCCAAGACCTGCTGAAACACTGCAGGTGGGGCTTTCCCCTCCTCCAGAGTAGTGCCAGAATGAAATCAGATTAAAAGGAGTGGGACCTTCACTTCTGGCCCAGCCCCCCAGTCCTTTCTGCTGCCACCACTGCTGCCTGTTTCAGCAACTTGGAGAGCCTGACAGAGAACTGGGATGCTAGGCTCCCCCCACTGCTCCTCTTGGCTTTTCCTCCAGGGCCCCTGGCCATGCTGGCAGAGATTGGCAGGAGGCACTCTGCACATGCCTCAGGGCTCCCAGTTCCCCTTGCAGTGGTTTTGTTTCACTCGTCTTCTTCCTCCTCAGAGGCTTCCCTCCCTCCCTTCCTCCCTCTCGCGCAGCGTTCCAGTGTGGGATTAGCTGAAGTAGGGCAGGCATCGTCCCTGCCCCAGTGGACCCTCCAGCGGGATTGTATCCAGGCATGGCATGGGAGAAAAGTGGGGAAGGGTCCAATCGTGCCTCGGAGTCACACAGGCTTTGAGGCAGCTTGGGCAGCCAAGTGGAAACTGAGGCCGAAGGAGCTGGACTGGTTCTCTATAGTGGGGATGAGGGGTGAGGGAAAGGAGGTGGAGAGTTGCCAGAAGCATTCTGGAGGGGGGTATTTTCAGTCCCTCCTCCAAGGCAAGGCAACCACGACAAATCTGGGGTCCCATTTCCTGGCCTCCAGATTCTTGAGAGCCAGCAGCATGATGTTGTAGTTTGAACATTGGACTGTAGCCCAGAGAACAGGGTTCAATTCCCGGGTTGGCCATGGAAACCCACTAGGTAAGCTTGGGTACATCACATACTTTCAGCCCCAGAAAACACTGTGATAGGTTCCTTTTAGGGTTGCTAGAAGTTGGAAACAACTGATTGCAAAATCCAGTCTAGGCTGTAGGTTCTATTTCAGGAGGAACTGGCAAAATCACCTCTGAATGTTACTTGGCTAAGAAAACCTTATGAAATTCATGGGGCCACCAAAAGTAAGCAGACAACTTGAAGGTGTACACACACACACACACACACACACACACAAAAGATATAACAAGGGTTGCCAGATGTCAGGGCCCAGTCCTGAGTTTCTAGTTCTTGTGGGTCATCTCCAAATGGGAGACAAGGACTCACATACTTCAGTTTTGGGGCGTTACTCTAGGGAAGGATAAAGTGCTCTATACAGATCTTCAGCCCAGCTAGTAGCATAGCAGCTTGCTACAATTTCTAAGATTTAATTGATTTGGTGCTGCAACTTGCAAAGACTCGCCAAGGAGTCTATACATGCATTTTTCCTTCCTCCTAATAAATGTGCTGCCAGGGCTGACTCTCCATGCTGCATCTACCTTCTGGATAGAACCAAGTTGTTGTTGTTATTGTGTGCCTTCAATTCATTTTTTACATATGGTGACCCTCAGCTGAACCAATCATTGGGTTTTCTTGGCAAGACTTATTCAAAGGGGTTTTTGCTATTTCTTCCTCTGAGGTTGAGAGAGTGTGATCTCCCATTGAGTTTCTATGGCTGAGAGGGAATTTGAACTCTGATCTCCAGGGACTTAGTATCTCTCACCACAATGGGGGGGGGCGGAGAGAGAGAAACATAAACACAAGAAAAATACAATTAGAAATGTTAAAATTCAGTGATTCTCTCAAAGGAAGACACACTTTGAAATAAATGTCTCTAGCAATTAAATGATCAATCTGCTTTCGTTTATGTAGAAAAAAAATATTAAATCGGATTTTCCTCGAAAGACTATTCCTCTGTGGGGCGAAGAGTTAGCCCTCCTGGGCCCTTGTAGACTCAGGCCCTCTCCAGCTGGGACTCAGCTGACTCTGCCAGCCAGTTCCACCTGCCCCAGCTCTGGAGTTGAGGGACCTGGCAGACCAAAGCGGGAGTCCAGCAGGGGTGGGCCTGCCATCAATGGGTGCACCACCGAAGGGGGTGACGTCAAAGGGGGTCACCCCTTTGGGGGAGTCACTCTGGGGGAACACAAGGGCAAGGGCCAATTGTGCTACTTGGAGGAAGAGGGAGGATTGTAGCTTGTATCCTGTTTTCTTGATCTTTATGATTACAACTACTATTATAGAGAGTCCATACCCAGTCTACCACCCAAAAAATGTGTTTCAAGAACAAGAAGGGAGATACTGGACCCAAGGGGGCAGCCATCACAGTTGTCCCAGGCAGGGGAAGATACAGAAGGGGAAGGCAGCTCTACTTTAAAGAATGGGACAGGAATAGGGTGCTAGTTGCCCCTAAAACATTCCCCAACTCAAAGAACCTAGATGGTCCTGGCAGCACTACCCCCAGATTGAAAATGTTACTGGTAAATGTCAGATTGGTTAATGGAAAGACAACTGCCATCCAGGACTTGATCCTGGATGAGCATGTAGACCTGGCATGCATTACAGAGACCTGGTTGGATGAGGCTAGAGGAGTTAATCTCTCTCAGCTTTGTCCACTAGGATTCTCTGTTCAGCAAAAGGCGAGACCTGGGGGCTGGGGAGGTAGAGTTGCAGTAATCTATCGGAATTCTATTTGCCTGCACAGGTGCCCCATCCCACAGTTCTCTGGATTTGAGTGTGTTTATTTGAAGCTGGAGGGATAGGGCAGACTAGGGATTCTGTTAGTGTACCACCCACCCCGCTGCACCACAGTCTCCCTTCCTGAGCTAGCAGGTGTGATTTCGGGGTTGATGTTGGAATCCTCCTGGCTTTTAGTATTGGGAGATTTCAACATCCATACTGAAACCACCCTGTCAGGAGCAGCTCAGTACCTCATGTCTGCCATGATGACCATGGGTCTGTCCCAAGTGGTATCTGGCCCTACTCATGCTGCTGGGCACACTGTAGATCTTGTTTTCTGTGGTGGGTGGGGCGAATGTGATCTGGGAGTAGAGGAACTATCTGTAGTTCCGTTGTCATGGACAGATCACTACCTGGAGGGGTTTAGACTTACTGGGACTCAGAACCTCCAAAGGGGTGGGGGACCCATTAAGATGATCTGCCCCAGGAGGCTTATGGATCCAGATGCATTCCTGATAGCTCTTGGGGAACTTCCCACTGCCTTGACAGGTGGTCCTGTCAAAGTTCTGGCTGATTTCTGGAATACAGAAATGGCCAGGACGGTGGACACAATCGCCCCCAAGCGTCTCCTCTCATGTAGTAGAGCCAAACCACCCCCCTGGTTTTCCAGGGAGCTGGTGGTGATGAAACATGTGAAAAGGAGACTAGAGCGACATTGGCGGAAAACTTGGAATGCATCCGACAGAACACAGGCTAGAGCTTATTTGAAAGTCTATTCTGTGGCAGTAGAGACAGCAAAGGCAAAATTCTTTTCTGTCTCTATTGTGTCTGCAGAGAGCCGGCCGTCAGAACTGTTTCGAATGGTTAGGGGTCTTTTATACTCAGACTCAAAAGAAGAAAATTGAGACCATTTGACAGCCCGCTGTGAACAATTTGCCCGGCACTTTGCAGATAAAATCACTCGGATTGGCTCCGACTTGGATGTTATGATTGATACAGATCCTATGGATGTAACTCTGGCCCCTGCTTGTCCAGTGATAGTGGATACTTTTCAATTTGTATAGCCTGAGGATGTGGACAGGATCCTTGGAGATATGAGAGGCACCACATGTGTGTTAGATCCTTGCCCTTCCTGGCTTATTAAAAAAGCCAGAGGGGGACTGGACAAATGGGTAGAGGGTGTGGTTAATGCCTCCTTGAGACAAGGTAAAGTTCCAACTTGCCTCAAGGAGGCTGTTATAAAACCACTACTAAAAAAGCCATCCCTTGATCCCACTATTTTGGATAATTACTGACCCGTCTCTAATATTCCATTTCTAGGAAAGTTTCTGGAGCGTGTGGTGGCCTCTCAGCTCCAGGGGTTTCTGGATGAAATGGATTATCTAGATCCATTTCAATCTCGTTTCAGGCCTGGCTATGGGATTGAGATGGCTTTGGGAGCCTTGGTGGATGACCTACGCCGGGAACTAGACAGGGGGAATGTGTCCCTGTTGGTTCTGCTGGACCTCTCAGTGGCTTTTGATACCATCGACCATGGTATCCTTCTGGGTCGCCTTGCAGGGATGGGACTTGGGGGCACTGTTTTACAGTGGCTTCATTCTTTCCTGGAGGGCTGAACATAGAAGGTGGTGCTGGGGGACTTGTGTTCAACCTCCTACCGTCTGGCCTGTGGGGTCCCTCAGGGTTCGGTCTTGTCCCCATGCTATTTAACATCTACATGAAACCACTGGGGGAGATTGTCCGGAGTTTTGGGGTTCAATATCATCAGTATGTGGATGACACCCAACTTTATTACTCCCTTCCACCACAAGCCAAGGAAGATGTCTTGGTCCTAAACCAGTGCTTGACATCAGTAATGGACTGGATGAGGGCAAACAAATTGAAACTTAATCCAGACAAGACAGAGGTGCTCCTGGTCAGTAGAAAGGCAGATCAGGGAATAGGAATTCAGCCTGTTTTAGATGCGGTCACACTCCCTCTGAAGACTCAGGTTTGCAACTTGGAAGTGCTCCTGGATTCAGCTCTGAGCCTGGAAGCCCAGGTCTCAGCAGTGGCCAAGAGTGCATTTGTACAATTAAGGCCTGTGCACCAGCTGCGCCTGTTCCTTGAGATGTCAGACCCGGCCATGGTGACACATGCCTTGGTTACATCCCAGCTGGATTACTGTAATGTGATGTATGTGGCGCTGCCTTTAAAGAGTGCTCGGAAACTTCAGCTGGTCCAAATTGCTGCAGCCAGGTTGTTAACTGGAGCTGGCTACAGGGGCCATACAACCTCCCTGCTGCAACAGCTCCACTGGCTGCCAATCTGTTTCTGGGCACAATTCAAAGTGCTGGTGATGACCTTTAAAGCTCTACATGGCTCAGGTCCAGGTTATTTGAAGAACCGTATCTTCCCCTATGAACCAGTCTGGGTGTTGAGATCCACAGGAGGGGCCCTTCTCTCAGTCCCACCACTCTCACAGGTACGTTTGGTGGGAATACAGGAGAGGGCCTTCTCAGTGGCTGCCCCCAGGCTCTGGAACTCCCTACCCAAGGAGGTTAGACTGGCACACTCCCTGCCTAACTTCAGGAAACAGCTAAAAACATTCCTCTTCCAGTAGGCATTTATTATGTAATTTGTATCAGTGCTGGTAATTTTAAATTATTTAATTGATATTTCAATGCTGTTTTTATATGTTTTTTAACATGTTTTAATTATTATTGTGGTTTAATTTTGTTTTAACTTTTGTATATCAGAGTTTTTAATTATGTTTCTTTTAATGGCTGTAAGCTGCTTTGAGTCCCCTTGGGGAGAAAAGCGGGATAAAAATAAAGATGATGATGATCATCATCATCATCTTAACATTGACTAATCATGTCAGCTTCTGAGACAGAGTTCTAGAGAAATTATTCTGAGCTAGCATTTTTTTAAAAATTAGGTATTAGACAAAAACTTCCAGAATCCCCAGCCAGTATGACCATTGCAGTTATAGTCCTCGAATCCACCTTTATGTATGTTTACTTTAAATCACATGTAGTTTATAACAGACATTCAAAATATACAGCCCAGTTTCCATGCAATTCACAGAGACATGTGACAGAGGCTCATGAGGTTAAACCACAAACACGAGCACACAGTTCAGCATGAGATCAACTGCAAGTAGGAAGGGCGTAGCATAATTGTAGAGCACATGTTTTGTATTGGAAAAGCTCTCCTGTTGAATTCTGAGCATCTGAAGTTGAGACACATTGGGTGGGACTTGTTGATCAACCCTTTTGGGGGTGGCCAGGTTGAAATGGCTGCCTTCAGCCTCCCTGTTTTTAACTCCCATCCATCCTATTGATTCTCTATCCTATTGACCATTTTAGACAATCTTTAGTATTCTTTCTTGGGTCCTATAAATATCCTTTTTAGAGATGGGCAGTAGCCAGAACTACATAGAGCATTCCAAATGTGGGAGTGCCACAAGCTGGTACAATGGTATTGCAATACTTTTTGTTATATATAAGCTTTTTCATATTGATTCCTAAGAACTAGGTTTCCCATTTTAATCCCTACTGCTATTTTTGGTAAACTGTTTTTTCCCCCATACGTTAAAGTTTTTTTGGACAAGGTGAGAGGGATTTGCCAGTCAAAATCTTCTAGGTAGCTCAAAAAGAAATAATAAAACTGTTTGAATAATTTAGATAAAACACATTGAACGATAAGGGCAATAAAGCAGTGCTACAAAGCAATAAAGCAATGATAAAGGCATGAATTAAACAGCAGTAAAACATCCTAGCAACAATAAAACTGAAAACATTAAAGGTGAAATTGTCAGTTAAAAACACGGCAAAGCTACATTACTCTATATGATATTGATTTACTAGAGTGACTGTCAAAACAAAAATATTTGAATATTAGCTTCCATCTTCTTCAGCTGCTCTGAATAAATGTAAACCTTACCTGAGATGGCAGTCACAAAGCAGAGAGAGTAGAATACTCCAAAGTGGATCATATTGTCGTTCCAGTCACCAACAGATCAAACAGGCGGTGACGTTTTCTGAATTTAAATGTCTACCCACTGATTGTTTGAAATTTTGAGTCAAGATTGTAGATTAGTTTCTGAAATTCACGTGCACTTTGTTGTCATTATGCCTATAGACTTGTAGATGAGATCTTGGATGTCTGCATTTCAATGATACAAATATTCAGAATTTTATAGATACACTACCAATATTATGATATATTTTTCCATATGTAGCTTAGTGTAACAGAATATAACTATGACACATAATATACCTCTCTATGTCTTAAAAGACTCTTCAGGGTTACTACATACCAGTTTTACTGCCACCGCTCCCTATTTGTCATTTTATTGAGGCTGGATCGGGAGCACACTTTATCCTTATAATTCAGCCACAATAAACAGGTCTGAAGTTAAGGCATCATGATGGATATCAGCAATGAAGGGATCCATAGGGTTAGAAGGGAGAGGAAGCAAGGTTAGCCTTTGTTAGTACTTGGATGGAAGACTGCCAATGAATACCAGGTGCTGTAGGCTATTATTTCAGAGGAAAGAACTCACAAAACCACCTCTGAGTATTCCTTGGCCAAGAAAATCCAAGGAAATTCATGGGAGTCACTGTAAGTTGACAGGTGACCTGAAAGCTCTTAACATTTGTGGGTTTGACTTTCATGGATCAGATTATTTGCCAGTTTGTCCAACCCCTGCTCCCGCATCTCAGGCACCTGCACCTCAGGGGGAGTTATTAGTTGTTTTTCCACTTTCACAAGAGTTCGGTGCCCTGAATCCTTATGAATGTGGAGTGGCTACTGTAGATGTGAGGCTCATCCAGTGAAGGAGAATAGTGGGAACCTTCCCTTCTTGGCAGCTTCAATCAGGCTGCACATCCCTTTAAAAACCCACTTCTGGTCCATCTCCTTCTCCACCAGCTGCTGCCTTGCTAGCTAAGGATGGCTCACATCCAATTTCTCAGCACCACAAACCCTTTTCTGATGTCCCACCCACCCATGCACGCAAAGGTGGAAATAGGCAAGAGAGAGGAAGTATAGGGCTACCATGCTGACTCTCCCCCTTTCCTTCTCCTTTCCCTGATTTGGTTTGGACCTTGGATGTCCATTCTCCCCACCATGCCTCAGCCCCCTTCTCATAGGCACATGCATACATTTTGATATTTATGATTTTTCTACTTTTGTGGGGTCCTGCGTCCCTAATCCTAGCTAATGTGTGTACACACACAAGAAAGGTGATCAGTGAAGAGTCAGATCAGCCCAGAAGGAATCCGTATGGCATGAGATTCACTAAATATTCAAAATGCGGCTTCCTTATTTATAGGTTTAAAAAAACCCCAAAGGGTAAAAGAGTATAATTTCAGTTTGCAAAGGATAAACAACTTCCCTCAGAGAAAAGCGTTTATAATATTTGGGTCTTTTTAGCGTAGAAAAAAAGGCAGGTAATGAGGAGAAGAACATGATCAAAGTGTTCATGAAGCAGAATCAAGGATAAATTGGTCTTCTCCCATAATATTGCCGTCCTCCCTCCACATTCGTAGGTTTGACCTTCGTGAATTTGATTATTTGCAAGGCATGTGCTTGCCTCCCCCCGCTATTTTCCTTGTCCCATTCCCTTTATATTTCTCACTTCAGGCTTGTGAGGCTTGTGTTTAAAATGGACATTTTTTTTCCTTTTGGATGAGCAAAGCCTCCCCGCACCATTGTTGGAGGTGTGTCCTCTCTGCCATGTGGCTGCACATTCTGCTGTGTAATGGCTCCTGATTGGTCAGGTGCTGTTTTTGCTCTTATCCCTCCTTTCTCAAGATGGCTGCTGGAAGTAGCTGGAATGCGAGAACTCTGATCTTTTCTCAGTGGATAGTACCAGTAAGTCCATTACTTTGTCTTTTTTCTTTTCCCTGGGAACTCTGGGGCCAGAGGCAAAAGAACTGGAGGGGGGACCTCTGGAGGGGAATCATACGGAGAGAGTTATTCAGTTTTTCCACTTTCACAAGGGTGCTGTGTCCTGAACCCTTGTGAGGCTACTGTAGATGTGCAATGAAGGGGAATGGTGGGAGACAGTCAGAGAGTCTACAGACTACAGAATTTGAAGCACCTCACAAAATTACAAATCCCAGAATTCTATATGATGGAATCATGGCACTTAGAGTGGAATTAAACTGCCATAATGGTGCAGTTCAGACATACCCAAAGTCTAGAAGTAGCTTAGAATGTCCTTAACTAGAAGAAGCATGCTCTCTCCATACTAAATCACAGCCTTCGTCTTAGATATATTGATGGAGAAGAAATCCCACTGTACTGAATTGGACTTATTTCTGGTATTCCATTTCTCATTTGTGTTCAGTTCCTGATCTTGAAAGAAGCAATGCTTTTTCTTTAACAGAGTGCAACAGCACCAATAAACTTCATGATAACATAGACCAAATAAGTATATGTAAGGAAAGGGAGGATAGTGAGGAGGGACTAGGAAATAGGTGGCATGTATGACTGAGGACTTGAATCATGCCTTCCTTGAACTGATGGTCAAACATTGAGGAAGGAGAGATCTAATGTTAATGCTGGATTTCAACTATCCTGATATTTGTTGGAAGTCAAACTCTGCCAAGAGTATCAGGTCCAATATATTGGTCACTTGCCTAGCAGACAATTTTATAGTCCAAAAGGTGGAAGAGACAATAAAGAGAAACAGTTATTTGAGGTCTGATCCTAACCAACAATGGTGACCTGGTTAATGGAGTGGAAGTGGTGAAATCCTTAGGTAGGAGTGACCTTGCTTTATCAGAATTTGTTATTCAGTGGAAAGAGGAACCCAAGCGTAGCCAGACACACCTTCTAGACTTTAAGAAAGGTGATTTTTGTAAACTTAGGGAATTACTGGCTGAAATTCCATGGTCAAGAATACTGAAACAGAACAGAGTTCATGATGTATGAGAATTTCTTAAAAGAGAGATACTGATGGCACAATTTCAAACAATTTCAGTGAGGAGGAAAAATGGGAGGTATCTAAAGAAAATGGGCTGGATGACTAAAGAACCTTAAATGAGCTAAAATTTAAAAGGCACGTGTACAAGAAATAGAAAAAGAGAGAAATCACCAAAGAGGCATTCAAACAAATAGCCGGCAAATATAGGGAAAAGCTAAAGTGCAGAATGAGCTCTGGCTTGCTAGAGAGGTTAAAAACAATCAGCAGGGTTTTTCTTTTTGGTTATGTCTGTAGCAAAAGGAAGAACAAGGAAATGGTAGGGGGTCTGTGTCATCATTCTAAGATTCCTTCCTCCCACCTTGAGGACTGAAGAAGAGAGTCTAGGCCTAGAGATCTGGAAATCCTACCACCTCTTTAATCTAGCCTTCTTCTTCTTTTTGTTATTGATGATATGTGCCTTCAACTGATTTCTGATTTATGGTGACCGTAAGGCAAACCTATCACAGGATTTTCTGGGGCTGAGAGTGTATGACATGCCCAAGGTTACCCAGTGGGTTTCTGTGGCACAGCAGGGAATTGAACCCTAGTCTCCAGCATCATAATGCAATGCTCAGACCACTACGCCACACTAATCTAACCTAGCCTTATCTTATCTTCTTATCTTGTCTAACTTATCTTTTGTTTACCTAAAGAACTACTTGGTTTATCTCAGTTTTTCACAGATAAAGGATGCAGTGTGCTTTGCCCAGGACAGCAACAGTAACTGTTTTCAAACTTTGGCTGCCAAATTATTCTGGCTTGTTTTTTTCTCAGCCCCCAAGGGACAATTCCAAAGGAAGCTTCAAACCATTGCCTCACATGGTAGAGGCATATTTGATTGGCTTAATAAGGTTAGATGGCAAATATAAATGGTGGAATTGTACAAAGAATGTCTTTCATTGGTAGGACAAAGATTCCTACCCTCTGATAAAAAGCCCCTAGGCTACCTAGATCTACCTGACGTTTCAGGGGTGTGGACATCTGCTAACAGCAGGAAGGGATTATTGTTTTCTTCCTCCTCTTTGGAAGAAAAGACTGATAATAATCTGAGAAGATGACATGATTTTATCTGGAATGGAACAAAGCCTCACTGTAGGACAATGTATAAATTGTTCCCCATGCTTCTTGCATTTCTGACTGCTTGTCACCCAAAGAAGTTGCTTCAATTAGAGTCACGGATCTGAGGAGCACGATAGCTATGGCAGCCTAATGTGGAGTTTTCAGAGGGCCCTTCCACACTATGCTGTTATAGTGCTATTATTCCACTTTCAACATCCTGTGGAATCCTGGGGTTTGTAGTTTACTGAGGCCAAAGAGCTCTCTGGCTGAGAATTCTAAAGACTCCTCTCTAAACTGCAAGCCCCACGATTCCATAGGATATCGAAAGTGGAATAATAGCATTATAACAGTGTAGTGTGAGAAAGCCCAAAGAAATACAGTAGCCTCTCCACATTCATGAGGGTTAGGGGCACAGAACCCTCATGAAAGTATAAAAATTGCCCCAGCACTGGGGAGTGGGGGAGAACAAAGACACAGTAAAGGCCTTACTGGTATTTTCCCCTCAAAAGGAGAAGAGCACATTTTTTCTTTCTAGTTACTTCTGGCACCATCTTGAAAAGGGAGGGGTAGGAGCAAAGACAGCAGAAAGTGCATTACAAGCCTCCAGCAGTGGGAGGGGGCTTTGCTCACGCCCATCCCCCCAAAGAAACATCCATTTTAAACACAAGCCTGGCAAGCCTGGGGTGAGGAATGCAAGGGAATGAGGGGAGGCAAGCACATGCCTCATGAATAATCACATTTATGAAGGTCAAACCCACAAATGTAGAGGGAGAACTGTAACTGTGTTAGTCTGTTACAGTATAAAAAGGAAAGAGAAAAACAGTCTGGTGGTTTCTTAAAGACTAACTAGTCAATTTCAGCATAAATTTGTTGTAGACTTTGTCAACTCAGTGTTTCTGTTAGATGTGCATATTTTGTGCTTCAGTTGTGCACTGATAATTTCAATTCATTTCATTTAGTCACTTTATATCCTACCTTCCCCCTGTCAAGGGACCCAAGGTCGCCTACAAATTTTAAAATAACAGTTTAGCTTGAAAATGCACTATTTTGTTGTTGTGTGCCTTCAAGTTGTTTCCAACTTATGGTGACCCTGAGTCAACCCTATCATAGGGCTTTCTGGGGCTGAGAGTATGTGACATGCCCAAGGTCACCCAGTAGGTTTCATGGCAGAGAATTGAACCCTGGTCTCTGGAGTCACAGTGCAATGCTCAAACCACTACACCATGCTGGCTGTCATACATAAATTAAAAGAAAAAGTAAACATCACTCCTGCTAAAAACACATACCTAAGAACATAAGATACAAAAAAGAACAAAGCACACAATTCAAAAGAATATTCGATCGTACAATTAAAATCAGTCAAATGCCTGCATAAATAAAAAGGTCTTAACCTACTGGTAAAAAGAGGGCAGGGAGGGGATAACCAGACCTCACATGGAAGAGAGTTCCATAGTCTAGGAGCAGCCACTGAGAAGGCTGTCTCTCATGTCCTCACCAACCATGCCTGTGAAGGTGATGGAACTGAGAAAAAGTCCTTGCCAAAGATCTTAAAACTAGGGTCAGCTTGTATCGGAAGGTATAGTTTTTTAGATTTTATGGGCTTGAGAAAGATGCAGTGTTGATGACTGCAGCTACCAAAATCATATTTTGCTTTTTAGCATGGAGGAAAAAAAATGGTCAAGGGTACAATGTGTCCTGCTCTCAATTTCAAACAAGATTTGGGGTTCCCAAGTCTGAAGCTGTGGAAGCAAGAGTTATCCATTCTCACACAGTCTAGAGTCAAGGAAGCCATAAATCCAAGACAGGTTTCTAGGGAGTCCTGATAGCTGAGTAGTTAAATAACTCAACAGCTGTAAACTCATTAGACACACTTGCACAAGCAAAGCTATTAAGAGGAAGATTGAAATTGTACTCAGCAAGGTGAGTGGTGAATATAACCTCCTTATATAGGCAGCATGACAGTCAATGCCCTGATCCCCAGCAATAGTGTACCTCAGCTGTGCTCCTCCTGATACCTTGATTGCAATTTTTCACACTGTCTGTGGGGGGTGGGCTAAATGAGACACCTGAGCCTCCACCTTTCTCTGAGACTGGGGTGGTCTCCTGCTCCAGCTTCTGTTCCTGCTCTGAACTTGACCTGGCCTGCTGAATCAAAAGAGGGCTTGGTTGGCTATCAGGTACTTTTCTGTGAGTTTTCCAAAGGTAGGTCTGGTTCATCATAGTTGAAAGACAAACTTTCAAGTGGGGGCATGACACAATGGCAGCTGGGAGAGATAACACTGTGGCCAAGATCTTACATTCAGATTATGAAGTCTCAACATCTGCATGAGGAGTTACAGATCGATTGTCTTGAACACCTTCTGTTGAGTTTGCAGAACTGTCATGGGTTTCCAGGACCTGGACTCAAACTCAGACCCTTTTCGCATGTTACCTGTTCATGTGGCTGGGCGGGGCATCTCGCATGAAAAGCCTCAGCAGGAACGCTGCAGCTTCCCTGCTGCTTGAGTTCTGCATCAGCTTCCTGGTCGCGTGAACACTGCGCGAACGCACCGCTCCTTCCTACCGCAGCGCAACCTGGGAATTGCAGGCTAGCGCTGAGGCAGGAAGTGCAACTGGTCCGGCTCCCAATGCACCACACCCCAGGTAAGTGCACGCAGGCCCCGGGAGCATTGCACGACCGCGCACCATTTTCGGCTTTAAGCTGAAAATGAAAAGGTGCGTGCGTGGTCCGCGTCAGGCCCTTGAGCATCAAGTAAATGGGAGTGCGTCATGCAGACTGCTCCTCTCATTTACACGACGCTCAAGGGGCCCTCTCGCTTTAGAAATGATGTACGAAAGGGGGTCAGAGTCTGAGACAGCAGAACCTGCTCTGAACCCTGGCAAAGAGACTGTTACAGCAGCACCTGCAGAGCAGACAGTACCACCACCCGCCCCAGAGACACAGCAGGGGGCTAGGCCAGCCCCAGCAGGGAGCCCTGCTCATTCTGACACAGAGAGCGACCCATCCATATCTACCTTCACCCAGCATAGACACCAAAAGGGTCTCCTGTGTCTCTCCCAGTGAATTTATGCCAAACAGCAATTAATCAAGCATCACCTATGCTGATCTTGGAACCTATAAGAATTGAGCCTTTCCCTCCCAGCTTTTGTTGGTAATTAACTGAACACTTCTCCTGTGTTCCTGTTTGCTGCTCTTGCTTGTTATTTCTGCCTTTGATTTGTGTTTGTATTGTCTACCACTGATTTATGGGCCCTTTTTGCATGGACTTTCTCTCGCGAAATAGCCCCGTGAGCCTCGCTGGAGTGGGAGCGTCGCTCTGCACGACGCACTCCCACTTCCACCACGCTCACGGGGCTGCAGAGGTGCGATCACGGTTTTTTTATTTTCGCTTCGAAGCGAAAATCACCCGCGCTCGTGCAACGCTCCCGGCACCCATGCGCGTTTACCTGCTGTGCGGAGCGTCGGGGAGGCAGCTGGGTTGCGCTTCCTTGCCTCCGCGGTTCCTACAGCTCCCACAGGCCCCTGTGGAAGGAAGGGGCAGGGCGCTAGCACGACGGACGCGCCAGCAGGAAGCGCCTGCGGAAGGAACAAGGGGGGAAGTGGCAGCCTCCCGGAGGAGGCTTCTCGCACGAGCCGCCCTCCTCTCTCACGCCAGAAGCCTCAATGTGAAAAGGGCCATGGACATTGTTGGGACCATTATTGCCTTTCATTTGCAAAGCTGTTTCCTCACTTAAGTAAACTGACCACTTAAGTTACTGCTGAGTTTCTGACTTGTGTTTGTTATTAGCTTCTCCTGGCTGCCAGTCCAGACCAAACTTGGACAATAACTTAGTGGTGCTAGTGAAAACACAACTAATATACACTCAAATGTACGAACAAATGCACAACAAACCCAATGTGTAACCTAGACACAAAATGGTGGGAAAAGCACAACTTCACTTCCATATCCTTGGACTGAATGCAGGCATGTTGTAATGGACAATTGCTTGTATAGGAGGAATTTAGTATATGCATAAGACATCGACAAGATTCCAGCCAAGGCTCCCCAGCCTGGTATCCACATGATAGGTGGTATAACGGGAGTTGTAGAATTACACATCTGAAGGGTAAAAGATGTGGGAGGATAGAGTGGTGGAAAAAACTGGGTACATGAGAAGTGTTTTTCTCCTTCAAAATACTACAGCCTGCGGTCATCCAAGGAAGGTGAGGGTGTGAGAGTCAGGACTGACAGAAGGAAGTACTTCTCTATGTAATGCATAGGTAAACTATAGAATTCACTACTGCAAGATGTAGGGATATCTACTAACTTGGATGGCTCCAAAGTGGAATTGGAGAAATCCACAAACAAAAGGACTTTGGCCATTTCCGCACTACACTCTTATAGTGCGATTATTCCACTTTCAACATCCTATGGAATCCTGGGGTTTGCAGTTTCCGGCCCCTCCCAAAACTGCAAACCCCAGGATTCCATAGGATGTTGAAAGTGGAATAATCACACTATAAGAATATAGTGTGGAAATGGCCTTTGAGTGGCTGCTGCTAACAATGCCTATGCTTACCATCTCCAGAGGAAGTGTGAATCTGAATACCAGTTGCTAAGGAATAACAATGAGATGGTGATAATTGTTTTCATGTGTTCTTATGGGAAACAGGATGTTGGATTAAAAGAGATCTTGTAAATTGTGCCTGGGGAATTTGCAGACCTGTAATCTGAGTGTGATGTAGTGGTTTAGACATTGAACAATGACACTGCAGACCAGAGTTCGATTCCCTGCTCAGCCATGGAAACTCACTGAGTGACCTTGGGCATGTCACACACTCTCAGCCCCCCGGAAAACTCATGCTAGATTTGCCTTAGGATCACCATAAGTTAGAAATTATGTGAAGGTACACAACAACAAGTCCAAAAAAGCAACTTCTTAATGTTCTGAACTGAATCACACTTTATCTCATCCAGCAAAGCTCTTCTTATGACCTTCTTGGATCCAAAAGCAAAATATCTTATGGCTTATTAAATACATTTATTATAGCATAAGCTTTTGTGATCTACCACCCACTTAATCAGGTGCATCAAGTGTTTTCCAGACTTTCAGCTATCTGCAAGATGGGCTACATGGATCTTTGGGCTGTGTGGAGCTCTGAAGACAATTTTTGTGTCCTGAAGTTCCTTCCAGACTTTCTTTGCTCTCCAAATGATAAAAACATCCACTAGTGGTAATTAAAGTTGAACCCTCTCCCATATACCTATTCAATGCTAAATCTCCATTTTTCTAAACATAAAGTGGTTTCCTATCCATTTCTAGTTTTTCTTTTTACAGGAGCGGGGAGCTCACCAAAGTCACTCCCAGACCGGTGGAGATGCTCATCTCTGATATTCAGCAGTGGGGGACTGCAGACAATAAGGGCAAATGCCAGCATCTAGATATTTCTGTTATATCAGCAACGTCAGTTTTCTGAATTGCCAGTGTTAATTATGTAATTATCTCTGTCACTTCTTCTGCACATAATTGCTTTCATTGTTTGCCTCCAAGATGTGCAATCTATACACACTCCTAACATTCACTCTTTTAGTAAATACACTCTTTTAGGAAAGTTTATGCCGTAATACATTTTCTAGTCTTGACAGGGTCACGGGTCTCTTTATTGCTCATCTGAGCAACAAATTCTCCCATGGCTTCCCTTTTGGAAAACAGTTTCTGCAAAAGTCAGTGAAAAATATTGTCCTCCTTTGGAGGTCAGAAGGCTGTCAGACATTTGTGCATGCCTGGAATATTTTGTGGACACATTTCAATCTCTTTCAAGACATTTCAGAGTGGAACCATCTGCTTCCACCCACCCTAGTGCAGAATGCGGCATAGAATGTGCAACTGTGGTAGAGAATGTGCAAACATCACAGGCAAAGATTAGACAGTACAGCAATCCCCATCTTGGCATCTTTCCAGATGTGTGGCACTGCCACTCCCATCAGCCCCAGCCTGCATGAATGAATGGGGATGGTCAGATTTGTGGTCTGATATGTAGAGGATATCCATTGGTGGAAGACCAGACTAATGACATTTGTGAAATCACTTATGAGCCAAGGTGCATATCTTTTACCTTGAGGCAATGTCAAATTCCTTTTTTTTAAAGTTTGTATTTTTCATTTTTTCTCAAATTTCCTTAGTAGATGAATCTTATTAGCTGTTATTGATCACTCAAATGCATGGCATGAATGCTAACGTGGCTTGTTAATAAAAATTTAACAGAGTACTTAGGGATGTGAGAGTGAAAATTAGATGGGGCTCCTCTAACATTAAAGCTTTCCAGAAGAAGGAATTTCATCGGGTGTTGCCTGTTGCCTGGTTGTGTGACAAGCAATATCTACTGAAATCCCTTCTTCTACAAAAGTGTTAAAAGTACAGGGGCCCACTCCTTTTTTTTTCCAGTCTGGCAACACTAACCGGCACTTTAAAACCATCAAGACCTAAATCCAGTTGCTAATCCCAACCAGAGTAGGCCCACTAAATCAGGAGGGATTTACTTGATTGTTGACTGACCCATACCCTCCAACATTTCACAGATGAAAAACTGGGACTTCTGTGGTCAGGCAACATCAGTGTATGGCCAAGAAGGAAAAAAATTATTGAGGAAGAACACTCAGGCCATTTCCGACTAGCCTGTTATAGCGCAATGATTCCACTTTCAACATCCTCTGGAATCCCTGGGGTTTGCAGTTTTGGGAGGGGCCAGCTGGCCCCTCCCAAAACTGCAAACCCCAGGATTCCAGAAGGGTGTTGAAAGTGGAATATGCGCTATAACAGGCTAGTGCGGAAATGGCCTCAGACTAGGAGGGACTGCAGCAGTGTGCTTTTGCCTGAGTCTGCAGGAAAGGAGAGGAAGGGAAAAAATAGGATTCCACTTGCCCCTCACACCTGCAGAATTAATTGTAGGCAAACTACTTTTGTACTTTGAACTCCACTGAAATAAGCCAAGGACAAACGGGGAAAGTGGAAGAAGGAGGAGGGAATTGCATCACTTAAAAAGTAGCTGAAAAAAAGGGATAACATAGGGTTAATCAGGACTGTCTCTGCCAAATCAGGACAGCTGGAGGGCATGCTCAACATTCAATAACTGGTTCAGGGCTTCTAACATAGTTGGGAGTAGCAACTGGCTGTGGAGAATGAATGGAAATTGTGTGGTCCTCCAGATGTTACTGAATTGGACCTCCTAGTGTTCCTCATCATTGGCATTGCAGGCCAACAATATCATGATTCTCGTGTCAATTTAAGTCCAGGCCTATTCTTTTATAGAGGAAATAAAAAACCTAAAATATCTTAAAAAAGTGGAGCTTTCAGAACTCAGTTCAGATTGCTGAGAATATGTAATCTGAACGTCCAAAAATTCTAAATGCTAAGTATTATTGTTGTTTTAAGCTGCTTTTGGAGCAAGCATTTACTCTCCAGCTGAGGAAACTTACATTACCTGAAACCTTACTGAAAACAGTTTTACTTAATTAGTCTGCTTCTGTGCTGGCAAGACATTTTAATGTTACTAAAGGTTCATTTTACAATGATGACATTTTTCCTTCCCCATTAACTTCCCCTCCTTTTTGGACAGACACAGGCTTGTCCTTTGATATACTGCTGTTTATGTAACTATCAAAACTTGCTTGGCTTGCTGCTGAGAGGAAACCTAAATTTAGAGCTGTTAGAAAGCAAGGCTTGATTCCGAAAGGTCATTGTACACTGTTTGGGCTACAACTAGGTGGAGGAAAACCTGCCAGAGACGTGCCAGTGTTCCGGGCACAGGCATGATAAGAGTCCTTTAGAGGTGTTAGAATCACCATGGAAAGGGGTCGGAGCAGGGAAAAAGAGATAAGGGGAAGTGATGAAAGATCATGGACAAATAGAAAAGGGTCCTTTAGCAAGGAGGGGGAACCTCCGAGGAAACCTACTTTGCAGAATGGGGTGGTAGCTGCCCTTGTCAGGTTGAATGAAACAAACACATTAATTACATTTGCACCCTGGAGAGCTGCGTGTGCCGAGAGCGATAACGGAACAATTCAGTGTCCCATGCTAGGCAGCTGACCACTTAAAGGAGTTGAAGGTCATTTCCAGACTAGATTGTTATAGTGCTATTGTTGCACTTTCAACATCCTATGGAATCCTGGGGTTTCGGTTTAGGGAGTGGCTATTTATTTATTTATTTGTTTGTTTTTATTTAAATGTTGAAAACAGTTGTTTACTCTAGTTCCATTGTATTAACTGCTTTTCTTAAAATCAAAATCTGTACTTATGTTTTCTTCATTTATATGGTTCCATTCATATTGCCCAGTTGTTAAGATATCATTGTTTTTATTTCCCCAATATTGGGACTCAGGGTGGCTTACAAGATATTGAAATCAATACATATTAACATTCACTGGTAATATATGTATAAAAGTTATTATTATTAATATAAATATTATTAATATAACATTATATTATCCATGGTAAAAGACTTAGAAACCATGCCCCATGAGGAGCGGTTTGGGAAGCTGGGGATGTTTAGCCTGGAGAAGAAAAGGTTAAGAGGTGACATGATAGCTATGTTTAAATATTTGAAGGGATGTCATATGAAGGATGGAACGAGACTGTTTTCTGCTGCTCCAGAAACTAGGACATGGAGCAATGACATCAAACTTCAGAAAAAGAGATTCCATCTAAATATCAGGAAGAACTTCCTGGTGGTATGAACAGTTCCACCGTGGAAAGTGCTGCCTTGGAGTGTAGTGGAGTCTTAGTCTTTGGGGATTTTTAAACAGAGGCTGGATGGCCCCCTTGGGAATGCTTTGATGGTGTATTCCTGCATTACAGGGGGTTAGACTTGATGACCCTTGTGTTCTCTTCCAAGTCTATGAGTCTGTGATTTATGGTAAATAATAATAATAATAATAATAATAATAATAATAATAATAATAATAATAATTTTTAATTTAATAATAAAAAGATACATTTGTTCTATCAAGAATTTTAAATCTTGAAACAAAGTAAGAATGAGTAAGAAATAAATGGCAAAATCTTAATTTTTTTTTTAAATGGAACATCATAGAAAGTGAAACTGGTAGATTTTTCTACTGCAAAAAAATCCTGGCTTTCAATGTCTGTATAGTCAAACATATTTAAGTTAAATCCCGGTTGCTACCTCTTTTTTAATGACAATGTCCTTGTATTTGACCTCTCAACATGGCATTCAGTGGCCATAAAATCCTCTCCACAGTAGGAACAGCTGTATCCATCCATCCATTTATTTATTTATTTATTTGATTTAGTTTTCTACTGAATTTGATCATGGCAGATGGCTGTGAACTTTCTTTGCTTCATTTTTAAATAAAAACCTAGTAAGATTAGAAAAATTCTCCATAGTCTGATGGAGGGAATCATTTTTAAAAAGCTGAACACAGCAGAAAATGAAATTGACAATTTTGTCTTTCCCTAAAACAACCCTATACTTTAAACACTAGAACTGAAGTTTTCATTCTGCTGTTTTAATTGACATTCAATTCTGCTAGATATTTAACTATTATTTTGTTTTAATTTGCACTGAAAATCACCCTGAGATCAATATTATGAAGGCCTGTATGTAAATATCTTACAACATAAGTAAGTAAATAAATAGATTAAAAAAATTGAAGAATATTGGCAAGAAACTTGTTGATGACACGCATGGCATATGACATAGCCTAGGGTTCCTGAAAATTGATCATTGTTGTCTGCCTTGAAGTCATTTCTGGCTTGTGGAGACTCTAAAACAAACCTATCATGAGGTTTTCTTGGCAAGAATTGTGTGTGTATGTGTGTGGGGGTGCTTTTGATTTCTTCTGAGGCTGGGAAAGTGCGTCTTACTTATGGTCACCCTATGGGGTTCCTATCTGAGTGGGAATTCCAACCCTGGTCTCCAAAATCCTAGTCCAAAGCTCAAACCACTATACTAGCCGTAAATGAATGAAAATCATTCAGTCAGAACAGCAGGAACATGCTTTCAACACAGAGGCATCCTGCTCTTTGCAGTACGTGTAAACAGGAGAAATTACTTCTGAGAAGTTTCTATTCATCTTTTAAATATCTGTTTTCCTTGACAGCATTCCAAGAGCTCTACAAAAGCTTGTCAGGAAATTCTGCAAACATAATCTGGTCTCTGATCCAGTTTGTGTATGCATTTCCTTTAGATTACCGGGATGTTTCACTACATTGGCCCCTAAGGCTGAGTTATGACGAGTTGAGTCGACAAGCTGGAACGTGTCCAGAGGAGGGGGACCAAAATGGCGAGGGGTCTGGAAGCCATGCCCTATGAAGAACGCCTTAGGGAGCTGGATAAGTTTAGTCTGCAGAAGAGAAGGTTAAGAGGGGACATGATAGCCATGTTTAAATATTTGAAGGGATGTCATGTTGAGGAGGGAGTAGGCTTGTTCTCTACTGCTCCAGAGACTAGGACAAGGAGCAATGGATTCAAGCTGCAGGAAAGGAGATTCCATCTGAACCTCAGGGAGAACTTCCTGATGGTCAGAGCTGTCTGGCAGTGGAATATGCTGCCTTGGAGTGTGGTAGAGTCTCCTTCTTTGGAGGTTTTTAAGCAGAGGCTGGATGGCCATCTATTGGGAATGCTTTGATGGGTGTTCCTGCATAGCAGGGGGTTGGACTCCATGGCCCCTGGGGTCTCTTTCAACTCTATGATTCTATGATTCTATGAACACTTTGTTCTTCATAGTGCATTACCAGCTTACTCAATACCAACTAGCAATGGAAAGAGTATTTAAAAAAATATTCGAGCAAGTGTTGAAAAACATTTTTTTGAGTGTCAAGAAATCTTGATGAAAAGACTCTTGGACTGATGAGAATCTTTGCAGTTCAGCAGTTCTTCTGCACAAAATTTGCATGTCATTTTTCTGCAGGAAATAGCATTTTCTCCACTAGATGTAATATATTCTGTGCAGAAAATAACATTTCTATGCAGAAATATTATTTCCTGTGTAGGAAAAATTGTTTCTAGCACAAAAAATGCTGTAATTGGGGGATTTATTCTGTGCAAAATTGGCATATATTTGATCTGCATAGATGACAGCATTTAATACACTGGAAATAGCTTTTTCTGCTATTTTCTATTATACAGAAAATTCTGTTTCCTGCACAGAAAATGGTGTTTTCCATGCAAAGCAACAATGTGTGAACTTTTCACAGAATAAATCCTGGATTGCAAATTGGCTTCAAAAATGGAATCGTTTTTCAAAAATGGAGTCATTTTTAAGGCTTTCTTGTAGCAGGAATTAAAATGGCTAAAATTACTCATTGCTTCCTTCAAAGAAAAATTTAGTGAAGAATTAAGAAGAATTAAATCCGTAATATAAACACATCTGCATTTCAGATAATAGTAAAATGGCATAACTTTCGTGCTTAATTATCAGGCAGACCCACTGTTAACATACAGATCTCCTTGAAAGTTGATGTTTAATTGTATGAAATGTATGAAACAAAGCACAATGTTTAAGGCTTATCTGTGCTTTTGGGAGAGGTAGGCAAAATGCAGAGAAGTTCCACAGTTTTAATTTTTGGTGTAAGAGGGAGCATTTCCCATAAATGGTGGGCTGTGTATTTTCTACATTCCCATCACAATTTGCCCAAGAGCTAGGACTGCCATGTCAGAATCATCCCAGGCTCTAAGATTTCCAGACCAAATGGTGTGGAGCCTGGTGACGTTCACAACACATTATGCGTTAAGCAGCAACCACATTTGTACAGAGCTTGTCAATCAAATATGCACACTACACATGGAAAGAGAGAACATAATAGTCTCCTGTTTGAAAATTAAGACAGAAATCTCAACCAACAGCACACGCAAATACCTACAGAGAGAACCTATTTTAACCTAATTAAATTTTAATGAAGCGTCTTTGCAAATGGCAACAAATTGATTTAAATCAATTCTTTTGCAAAGTACAGTAAGCAACACAACAAGATAGAAAGCTTGCTGCGTGATGGAGGTTTGTATGCAGCCTTGTCTCTCACTTGGATCTGACCCTTTGAAAACGGGAGAATTTGATCCCTTTTTTGTTGCCTAGAGGTGATCCATGGAAAAGGAGGAGGCCAGATGGTGCCCTGAGTTGGGACAATCCTAGTAGGGCCTTCCACGCACAAGGGGAAATCAACTTTCTGTGAACATGGAGACACATTGCATAGACACATCCTGGTGTATCACTGGAGAGGAGGCAATCCAAAAGCTGTGGTGGAGAGCAAGTTTTTGCCTTTACTGCAGTGTCACCATATACTGCAGTTTTTTTCTTGTATGTGTGAATGGCAGCCATTCACTACTATGGGAGCAGATAAAAGGATACCAACAGCATGGATAATGAGCCTAGATTCTGCCCGTGGATGCTGCCTGTTGTGGTTTCAAACCTGCAGCAGTCTGCAAAGTTCCCCTTCCAGTTTTGTTTCCTTACATATTAAAGTGTGATAGAATATATTTTTCAAAAACTCACTCATATCAGATGTGTTATTTACAGTGGAGTAGGGAAAATCTGTGCATATGGCCCCTGAGCCCCATTTTTGTAGCCCACGGAACCTCTCTGAAAACCCCTGAATCCCCCTGAAATAATAATTAAAAAAATACTCCTTAGCAATTTTATAGCCCCAAGCGCATCAAAATTGTTCACAATTGCAGGAGAGGTATACTCCCTGAAGCCTCCTGCAACCCAGAAATAATTTTAAAATGGCCAGAATTGGCTGAAAGTGGCAGAAAAAGGCAGCTGGAGGTAACACTGCATCTTTGCTGGTGCATCCAAAATGCCTGGGTGTATCCATGGACCTTTTTTTTGGCGGGGGCGCATAAAATATAGCCTCATTTTGGGCTGCCAGAATGAAAACTGGAGAGCCTTTCTTAACCTTTAATGACAGTGTGCTAGAGGGGACTTCCACAGGTGATGTTTGTCATGCAAACCTATAACAAGCAATATCTACTGAAATCTTCTGTTCTACACAACCATTAAAGGTCCAGGAACCATGTCCAGTTTTCTCTTGGGCAACCCAATGCCCTATCCCTTTGTGTTGCCTACGTCTGCTGTGTCTACACTGGGTGTGGGATTCTAGCAGATGTAGTCCGAAGAAGAATGTTTCCAAGATCTGGATTGCTCTTCCCATGAACTACTGTAGCTAGGCTAGAGTTTTAAATGACTTTTTCAATTAAAGTTTTATATATATATATCTCAAGAAGTTGCATTTTTTTAATTTCAATTGAATTGGGTATGTTTAGCCTGAAGAAGAGAAGGTTAAGAGGTGGCATGATAGCCATGTATAAAAATTTGAAGGAATCTCATATGGAGAATGAGGCAAGCTTGTAATCTGCTGCTCCAGGGACTAGGACATGGAGCAACTACAGGTAAAGAGCTTTCACCTAAATATTAGGAAGAACTTCCTGACAGTAAGAGCTGTTCAGCTGGAATATGCTGCCTCGGAGTGTGGTAGAGTCTCCTTCTTTGAAGGTTTTCAAACAGAGACTGGATGGCCACCTGTCAGGAATGCTTTGATGGAGTATTCCTGCATGGCAGAGGGTTGGACTTGATGGCACTTGTGGTCTCTTCCAACTGTATGGTTCTATGAATACATATATTTCCTCTTCCCTTTCATAGTTTGAAAATTATTTGCATGCAAGCTCATGTTGAAAGAGAGAACACTGAAAGACCACTCAGTGTTTACTGATCTTCCAAACTGATGGTGAGGCTCTCACTGGGGATCCAAGATGGGCCCTAAAATGCTCAAAAACTTGTTCTTTGGGCTGTGTGTCTGTGTTCACAACTATGGCATTGTTACTGGTCTGCACATCCCCCAGATTTAATATGGTTTAATGAGGGAAATATAACTTAATCGGCAACATGTATTAATTGCCACTGATATAAAATGAACCCTGATGTGGCTGTAAGTGCCAACTGGGCAGAGGAAAAATATTGGCTGAACACGTGTGTTGCAAAATAGGTCAAAGATCTCCTCTTGGAGTGGCCTAGGTCATTGTCAGAACAATCACTAGGTAACTCTGGAGATAATAGGCTTAAATTAAACTGTAACATCTCTGCAATCACACAATAGCAAAGTTAAGTTCTCATTAAACCACTGATTGTTTCAAACCTCCTTCCTAGCATGTAGGCATCTTCCTCATTGTCCCTTTTTCCTGTCCGCTATTACAGAGCTATTATGATAGCCATTAATTCCTTGTCACCTAACACTAAGATCATCAACACAGGCCCTTTTCGCACAATGCACTCACAATCACACGACGCTCCAGGGGCCAGCAGGTGCCAATCGTGCACCTTTTCATTTTTGGCTAGAAGCCAAAAATGGCGTGTAATCATGCATTGCTCCGGGGCCCCACATGTGCTTACCTGGCGTGCAGAGCCTCTGGAGCCGCACCGGTCACGCTCCCTGCCCCAGGCTGCACTGCAGAAGGAAGAGGTGGGGCTCTCGCGTGAGCAGGCAGCTTGTGCAGAGCCGAAGGACCCCAGACACGAGAGCTTCTCGCTGGAAGCTGCTCGCGTGATTCTCAAACCCCAGTGCCGGAAGACGGTAAGGTGCGGAAAGGGCCCTTGTCTAGTGAGAAGAAAGTAGCATGGAGTTCAGAGGAATTTCACAATGTGTATCTTTGCCAACTAAGGCCTCTAGGATATTTTAAAACCTACCTGATTAATTCTAAATGGAATGTATGTATATCATTTACAAACTGGGACTGAGTGTCTAGACAACTGCCCAGAATGCTTTGATCCAGCAGCAGTCTTACTGTGTGAGCAGGTGGATAGGGTTGCCAAATCTCAGGGCTTGGGCCCTCTTTTACACCCCTCAAGGCAAGGGGGGAGGAATCTCAGAGAGAGAGAGTGCTGCCTTGAAAACTGTGTATGTGTGTTTGTGTTATCACGGTTATGATATGTCTGGTGAGAGCACTAGATATCCTATTGATATCAAATAATTTGGCCTTTGTTTGACCTTTCTCTGCCACCCTACTCCACATGTTTGCAGAGGTCCCCTGGACAAGCACGTAAGGGCACGGCCGTTAATGGTTATACATTCCAAAACCTCATTCAGGCAGGCAACTTAAACCTCTCCGTTGCTTTAGGGAAAAACCTCCCTGCAAACCGGCTTTGCTCAGCGCATATCTTTACAAAGTCGCACGGCCAAGAGCCGAGCCAGTCCTTGGCCATCAGCTTACTGGCCAAACTATTGTCATCCAGCGCTAAGCCCATCATGCAAAACCTGACCTTTTCCCACTCCTTTGTCCAGCCCCAAAATCCCTTTGTTCTCACCGAGCATAGCATAGCCTGTAGGTAAACTCCACCCTATAAAAAGTCCCCATTTTTGGGACTTCCTCGGATCACCCTGGACTTCCATCCCGCCTTGCTGCTGCTCTGTCCAGTGATGTTTTCCCCTCAGTTCCCTATAACTGAGTCCGGATCACTCCTGAGTTTCATCCAGCCTTGCTGTCGGTTTGTCCAGTGAGCTCCCCTCAGTGAGTCGCACTGAGCTTTCTTCCCAGGAACCCCGTCTTTCTCTCCAGGACTACAAGACCAGATGTCGTATTACCCATTCCTAAAGCTCTCTATTTCTGTTTCCAAGTTAGCTAGTGTGTGTTGTCTTGTTTGTGGTTTATCTCACAATAAAACTGTTATTTCTGTTACTTTAAAACTTGTCTGACTACGCTCTCTGACCTGAAGCCGTAGACACAGGGTACAAGATCCTAGCTGCCGTTACCCTGCCTCTCGTTAGCTTAAGAGAGTGCTCGAGCTTAATTCCCCACCTTGTACTTTTATTTGGTTATTTGGGCACCCCTCCCGGGACCCGCAACATACAGGGTAACGTGTGTGTGTGTGTGTGTGTGTGTGTGTGCATTCTTTCTTTGTTAGTATTTTGATTTGAATGGCATATTCTGTGCCACTGTGGTTATGTTTAAGGCATCGTGCTTACTGACATCACCGGGGCAGTCCTTTGTAACATCAAATTTGTAACCTCACAGGGTCTTTCTGGTATCACAAAAGGTTATGCCTAGATTTTGGCGCTGAGATCTCAGGCCCTAGGGCAGTCTTGACTAACAACTTTATATGAAGCAAAGAACATCTTACCTTGAGATTCTTCCCAGTCAATGGAGGGATATAAAGGTACTTAGGTGTAAGGACTAAGCACTAAGGGAGAAGGTTTGGTATCAAATTAAATGTAGCTGGAGACACCTCTGGTAATCTGTTGGTTCTATCTCTGGTGACACCATCCATCACCTTTGCAGCCTTGGTGGGAATCTTTGATAACCATTTGCTTGACACAAAGTAACATAATGGAAAAGAAATATCATTATCACTACTAATGTTCTTATTTAAGGAGGTTTTTAACATGTAAGTAGGCGAGCTTTTAATTTATCAAGATGTTTTTAAAAATTTTGGCAGGTTTTTATAATTTTATATGTGTTTTTAAAAATGTTTTTAGTTGTTTTAAATGTTTTATTAATGTTTTTAACTTTTTGGAAGCTGTCTTGGGTCTCACTCTGGGAGATAGGTGGCATATAAGTATAATAAATAAATAATATAAATTAAAATTCCAATTGATAACACCCATTATTCAACATTCCCCATTAACTTCACAGCTGAGCTGTTCATTTGTTGTCTCGCCTCTCATCTAGTCCAAAATCAATGTTCTTACAAATATGAATCATTCTTTAGAAATGGGACTCAAAATAGGAAGAAGAAAAGTTAATGTTATATAAATCCCCAAAGTATGAATGTTTGCAGTTGGCATTAGTATTTCATGATATGGAAAATGAGATCTTACACCTCATTGAACAATTGTCTTTTCTTTCCCAGATTTATATTACTGTCAATCAGGCACAATCAAAGAAGGTATTTCAGACTAATAGGTGATCAGGGATGCACCCATCTGAAAGGAATATCTGCTGACAGAGGGAGAAAAAAAAAGAAAAATGAGTGTCAGAATTTTACTTGATTTGTTCTTTCAGTCAAAGAAGCACATGTTCCTACTTGCTTATAATGAAACAATTAATTAATAAAGGAGGAATCTTTATTTGGTAGCTGCATCTTCCAGAAAAAGACAGCAAAGCCTTTTGGCAAATAGTTTAGGGTGAACTGAGATACTGATTATTAAACCAAGTTCAGATGCTGAATTCTTGATTATTGCATGTGCTCAAGTGCTGTGGAACATCTTCAATCTGTCTTTGCAATCTAGGGAATAGCTATGGAATGATGTAGAGGCTTTTTCAATTGAGCAAAAATTGCCTTATCACACAAATTGTCCAAAAACTGATGAATTTTTATAAACATTTTTCAAATGTACATTTTTTTTGCATTTGCCCAGCTAATTAAAGGGAGTTCTTGTGGATTTTTCAAATATGCACCTTTTCTATGTACTTTTTCCTAATTTATGCATTTGATTGATAGATAGAGTGACTCGAAGATGCATTTCAAGTTTAGGATCATGTGGCATCCCAAACACAAACTGTGTTTTTGATTTACGTTTGGTTCTGAGAGGTGCGAACTGGGGCCTAAAAGCAAAATATAGCTGTTAATTCAATGGAACATACATAACTATTGATTTACCAAGTTCCCATCGATTCAGTGAGTCTACTTGAGTGGTAACTAACAACTGCACTTAGGCCTGGGTGATCTCATGTTGAAATGCAACTCCAGTGAACTTTCCACCAGTCCTTATTGTCAAAGGACAGCCCTCTATTTGAAGGTCAGTTTTCATATCCAAGTCTGGTTTAAGGAGCAAGAGCCACATGAAGAAAGAGCAGCAGTGTTGACATTGTCCAGCAAGTCTTAGCATGTGGACAGCAGATGAACGGGTTGTTTACTGTGCTTTTTTGAGTGGTCATCTGTGCCCCCACACATATAGGTGCAAAACCCATATTGTGACCACGAAGAAGAGAAAAAGAAGAAGAAGAAGAAGAAGAAGAAGAAGAAGAAGAAGAAAGAGAAGAAGCAGCAGCAGCAGCAGCAGCAGCAGCAGCAGCAGCAGCAGCAGCAGCAGCAGCTCCTTACCTGTATCTGTGATTCTTCAAATTGTCATTTTGTGCCCTCACACATACGTGTGAGTCATAGAGACCATGACAAAGGATAAACATATGCACAAGTCACTTGCTCACACTCTTCCCCACTGTGATGAAATGTTAGGGTTTTATTGGAATTATAGTAATTATTTCTAATTGTACATCTACACAGATAAATTCACATAGGCAAATTTTGTGCAAGCGGCTTTCTCTTTTTCACTTTGTTTTACTCATGGTGCATAAGTGTACAGCCTAAAATTTGGTGAGAGTGGGATATTTTGACAGCTATGGGGGTGTGCTCACCATTACTCTGTTCAAACTTGCATTGTTCTTTTTGGGTCTCCTTTACACTACAAAACAAGATTCTTCCAGATTGGTCTAAAGAATGAATAAAGAATGAAAAATGAGTTCTCATGATATAGCTCCTGGGTTTTTCCCATGTTCTGCTGGTTGCTATAGCCTTCATGCTCACTCATTATCTCGTCCTGGCAGCTATTTGTAGCATTTTTTCCCTGTCTACATAACGGATTTTCCAAAGGGTTTTTTTTTTTTTTTTTTTTACAAAATAACAATAATCCAGGGCATCATTTGCTGAGGAACTGCCTCATCTGAAGGGCCAATTTTCTCCTTTTTTAAAAAAGCATCTTTTTCTTTTAGATATACAGATTTATAGTGCAAAAGTGTTATTTCATTAATGCACTAAAGTACTATAACTCTAAAAAAGGAAAAACAAAAAGGAAGAGAAAGGAATATATAGTTCTGATACGACTTTGAGAGGCCCTCTTGAGGGTGCGAATCACATGTTGTAGTTGGGACCAGAGGAATTGCCAGAACATAGTGTTGGGAAAATTCCAGCATTCTCCCTCCCCCCCCCTCTTGTTCTTAGAGCAAGTTGGAATAGCTAGTATAGGGCTACCTTTCTCTTTTGCATGTCAAAACTCCACCATTTGCCTTTCTGTCATTTAAATGCATGATCATTAATACCTTTGGTGTTCAGGTGATTATGTCAGTGCCAGGCAGTGGTCAGGCAGAGGCAGGGGAGCTGGTTAGAGCTGCAGGGCTTTAATGCAGTCTTAAAAGAAATAAACACAGGCTGTTAAAGTACATAGGGCAGGTTCTACCTAAGGCGAACAGGAGGACGGGTTTTTAGGCGAAGGCAGGAACAAGGCACGGACAGCAGGACCACAGGCGAAGGCAGGAACAAGGCACGGACAGCGGGCCACGGTTAACCAACAGTTGTTGCTCCGTGCCTTCCACAGCCCGGCGCCTGCCTCAAATAGCCCTCCAAGCCAGGCACCGACCAATCAGGCGTGGCCAGGGGCTGAGGGTCAGCCAATCAGGCGTGGCCATGGGGCCCGGACCGACCAATCAGGCGTGGCCATGTCCTGGGGGGCTCGCAGCTGGGCTGTGCCTCACAGCTGCAAGCTCTCTGCCCGTCGCCTCCTCTGGATGGGGACCGCAGGCAGACTCCCGGGCCCTCCCGCGGATCGGGGCCCAAGTGGGCGGAGCCCCAGGAGCAGGCCCGGGGCCTGCAGCCTCTAGGTAGGTGGCTCTAGGCCCGGCAGCCTCTCCCAGGGCCCCGCCAGGCCCGAGCCGTCGGCCGCGTCGGCCTCCAGACAAGGCCCCTCAGCGGCAGCGGCCTCAGCGGCAGCGGCCTCAGCGGCAGCGACAGGCCCAGCTGGGTCCATGCCCCTGACATCACCCCCTTCCCCAGCCCGCCCCCCCTACCCCGCCGAGGCCGCGGCTTGGCGGGGAAGCCCCGGTGAAAAGCCCGCACCAGCCGGGGCGCGTGGAATGGGGGGGCACCCCCAGGACCGTTCCTCCGGCCCGTAGCCACGCCAGTCTACGAGGTACTGAAAACCCCCCTCTGCCAGGGGGAAAATGAAGGATTTAAATCCTTCGAATTCTTCCTCGCCGTCCACAATCACAGACGCTGGAGGTGGACCTGGTCCGGCATCGGGCGCATTCCCGAGGCCGGCAGCAAGAGTGACCTATGGAACAGGGGGTGAACCCACAGGTTGTGGGGAAAAGTCACCCGATAAGCCACGGGGTTCACCTGGGCCGTGACTTCAAAGGGCCCAATGAACCGGGCGTCCAGCTTGTGGCTGGGACACCAGTCAGGAGGAAGCGGGTGGAACCAAAACCCGCTCCCCGACCTGCAACGGCGGGCCCGGTTGGTGGTGGCGGTCGGCGGTCCGTTTGAGCCACCTTGGCAAGTTCTAGTTGCTCCTGCAGCAGGCTCTAAAACCCCCCGCAGCTCCTGGAGCCATTGGTCGGCGGCAGGCACCGCGGATGGCCCCCCCGGGGGGGATCCAACGTGGATGGTAGCCGTAGTTGGCGAAGAACGGGGGGGGGGGATGGGACGGTGTTATTATAGGCAAACTCCGCCAGAGGTAGCAGGTCCGCCCAGTCGTCCTGCGGAGCAGCTGTAGAACCGTAGGACTGCCCCAGGGTTGCGTTGGGGCCGTTCCCGTCTGGCCGTCCGTCTGCGTGTGGTGGGCAGAAGACAAGCGGGGCTCTATGTCCATTTACGCAGCAGGCACTGCCAGAACCGGGCCGTGAATTGGGTCCCCGACCCGGACAGACCCCTTTCGGGGAGGCCGTGGAGCTGGAACACATGGTGTAACACTAGACAAGCCGTCTCCTTGGCGGTGGGCAGTGACGGGCACGGGACAAAGTGCGCCATCTTGGTGAAAAGGTCCACCGCCACCAGTATGACCGTGTGTCCTCGAGACGGGGGGAGCTCGGTGAAAAGTCCATGGACACCGCCTTCCAGGGACCCTTTGGAGTTGGTAGAGGTTGTAGGAGACCAGGGGGGTTTTCCCCCAGCGGGTCCTTGGCGCAGCGGCACACGGGGCATGTGCGGACGTAGCGGTCGATGTCCCCTCGCCCCCGGGGCCACCAGAACTCGCGGGTCACCAGGTGCATGGTCTTGAAGGGGCCCAAAGTGCCCCGCGGGTTTGCTGTCATGGCAGAGCCGCAACACCTCGTCCCAAACAGGGAACCTGTTGGAAAAAACAAACGGTCCTTGTAAACAGCAGCCCCCCCCTTTGGGACCACGGGGGGGGAGGCGCCCCAAGCCGAAGGGGCCCCCGGGGCGGCTCCCGAGCCTGGGCCTCCCGGATCCGCTCCCCAGGGTGGCTACCTCCACCGCCCCCCAAAGTTTTCCGGGCGCAGGATAGTGGACCGCACCTCGGGCTCCAAAACGCGGCATACTCTGGCTTCCGGGACAGGGGGGTCGGCGCGGCGGTTACGAGCCCGCGGCACTTGGAAACCCCAAATGAAACCGCGAAAAAACTGGGCCCACCGCTTCTGCCGCGGAGTCAGCTTGCGGGCGGTCTGGAGGTACTCCAGGTTGCGGTGGTCAGTTCATACCTGCACCGGATGCCGGGCGCCCTCCAGCAGGTGCCGCCAGGCCTTGAAGGCCGCCTTAACCGCCAGGAGTTCCTTCTCCCAGATGGTATAGTTCCGCTGGGGGGAAGACAGCTGCCGCGAGTAGTAGGCACAAGGTCGGAGTTGGCCCTCTGGACCGCCAGCTTGCAACAGGACTGCCCCGACCGCCACATCCGAGGCGTCGGTCTCCACTAAAACGGCCGCCGGGGGTCCGGGTGCTAAAGAATGGGCTCAGATGTGAAGCAGGTTTTCAGCCGCTCGAACGCCTGCTGGGCCTCCTCGGCCCCACCGGAAGGGTGTTTTCCCCGGAGACGCTGGTGATGGGGGCCGCAGGGTCGCGGGGGTCGGGGATGAAATTCCGATAGAAGTTCGCGAACCCTAGGAAGCGCTGGGCATCTTTGCGGCTGGCCCGGCTCCAAGACACGATCGCCTCTACCTTGGCCGGATCCATCTCCACTCCCTGATGAGACACTCGGAGCCCAAAATGAACCCCGGGGGTCGAAAGGGACACTTCTCGAGTTTTGCCTAAGGCGGTTTGGGGGCCGCTGCAAAACCCCCCCGTACGTGAGCGTCGTGGGCCTGCGGGTTTGGGGAGTAAATCAGGAAGTCGTCAAGGTAGAAAAATCACGAACCGGTCCAGGTAAATCGCGGAAGACGTCGTTGACAAAGTGCTGGAACACGGCTGGGGCGTTCCGAGGCCGAAGGGCATAACCGTATATTCATAGTGGCCCATACCGGGCGGAACGCCCTCTTCCACTCGTCTCCCGCCCGAACCCGAAACCCGGTTGTAGGCCCCGCGGAGGTCCAGCTTGCTGAAGAATGTCGCGTGCCCCAGGCGCTCCAGCAACTCCGGAATCAAAGGGAGTGGGTAGCGGTTGCGGATGGTAAAATTTGGGTTTAAAGGGGGCGGGAAAAATTGCAGAGCCGGGGTTCCCCCGACTTCTTGAGGACGAAAACAACCCGGGGCCCCTGCCGGTGACGTCGATGGCCGCACGAAGCCCCGGCGCAGGTTCTTTTTCCCGGAAGTCCCTTAGGGCTGCCAAACTCGGGTTCCAAAACGCGTGGGTGCAAACCCCCGGAATGGGCGCCCCCGGGGTAAGTCGATGGCGCAGTCATAAACCCGGTGGGGGGGAGGGGATCGGCCTCCTTCTGGTCAAACACGTCCGCATATTCCTGGTACTTGGGGGGGCAGCTTGCGGGGGGCAGGACCAGGGGCCCCCCAAAGGGGAGCCAGCAGCTTCTCAGGTCAGCAGTGCTCCTGGCAGTACTCGGAGGCGAAGAACACCTCGCGCCGCGACCACGAGATTCGGGGGGCATGGCGGGAACCATGGCATGCCCAGCACCAGCGGGAAGTGGGGCACCGCCGTGACCAGGAAGCGGGTCCGCTCATAATGGCCCTGGATTTCCAGACCCACCTCCACCGTCCGGTGGGTGATGGGGCCCGACCTCAGCAATTGTCCGTCGATGGGCTCCACCGGGCGAGGCTTGGGGAGGGCCCCCAAAGGGGATCCGTGATCCTGGGCAAACTGGAGGTCCAGGAAGTTTTTGGACGCCCCGGAGTCAAGCATGGCCCCCACGGGTATCGGTGCTGCCCCACCGAGGCATACCATGGCGGCCACCAGGAGTGGATCTCGTTGCCTCTCGTGTGGGTCTGCAGTGTTCCCCGCTGCCTGGCTCCCCCAGGCCTCGCAGGCCTTCTAGGTTGGGGGTTGGCTTTTCCCGCCGCGCCGGTAGCTGGGGGCTTGGCCGGGCACACGCAAGCGAAGTGTCCCCCCAGCCCGCAGTAGAGGCACAGGAAACCCCCCCGCCGCCACCCCTTCTCCTCGGCGGTAGCCAGGGCCGCGCCCCCCCCAAACTGCATAGGATCCTCCGGGCTCGAGGAAGCCGGGATGGGACCGGGCCCGGTCCGGCTGGGGGAGACCCTCTGTCTCCGGGAGCGGACGCCCCGGGGGCCCCGCCGGAAATTGAGGTTCCGGTGTGCGGGCCTGCCGGCAGGCTTCCAACACCCGTCAATGCGGAGAGCCTGCTGGATAAGCTGTCAAGGGTTGTGGGCGGGGGGGGTGCGGGGCCCGTTTGTCCCCGAATTTCTGCCGAGAGGGCCCGGGCCCTTTAATTGATCCTGAAGAGCCGGGGCATTGTAGGCCACGTCCTGGGCCAAGAGCTGGAAGGAGGTGGTGTAGTCTCGCACCAAGCCCCTCCCCTGCTGCAGCTGGCGGAGCTGGCGGCTCACGGTCTCAGACCGGAGGGATCCCCCATAGGCCCGGAAAGCCTCAGGAACACAGCCCCCTGTCCAAGACTACACCGTTCTCCCGAAGCAGGGACGTAGCCCACTTGGCAGGCATACCGGCCAACAGGCTAATCATGAACGCCACCTGGGCCCCCGGGCCCTCCGGGGGAAATTTTGGGGCCCCGACTTGGATGCAGCCGGCAGTTAGCAATGAAGGTCTCCAGCTCTTTAGGCTCCCCCCAAAAAAGCTGCATCAGCCATAGGGACCTTGGAAGCAAGCTGGGGGGTGGGTTGCCTGTAGCTGCCCCATCTGGAACTGCAGCATTTGCAGAGCATGAGAAAGCTGGTCCACTTGAGCGCACAGCCCTTGGTTCTCTTGGGGCCCCAGCAGCCAGCTGGGCCTGCAGGGCCGCGTTCTCCCCATCCATGCTGCCTGACTGACGGAGCAACAAAAACTGTCATGCCCAGGCGGGAGGCAGAGGCAGGGGAGCTGGTTAGAGCTGCAGGGCTTTAATGCAGTCTTAAAAGAAATAAACACAGGCTGTTAAAGTACATAGGGCAGGTTACTACACTAAGGCGGAAAAGGAGGATGGTTTGAGGCGAGGGCAGGAACAAGGCACGGACAGCAGGACCCACAGTTGACCGACAGTTGTTGGTCCATGCCTTCCACAGCCCGGCGCCTGCCTCAAATAGCCCTCCAAGCCAGGCACCGACCAATCAGGCGTGGCCATGTGGGTAGGGCCGGCCAATAGGCGGGGGCCATGTGGCTGAGGACCGACCAATCAGGCGTGGCCATGTGGCTGAGGGCTCGCAGCTGGGCTGTGCCTCACAGCTGCAAGCTCTCTGCCCGTCGCCTCCTCTGGGTCGGGACCGCAGGCAGACTCCCAGGCCTCCCGCGGATCGGGCCCAAGGGGGCGGAGCCCCAGGGAGCAGGCCCGGGGCCTGCAGCCTCTAGGTAGGTGGCTCTAGGCCCGGCAGCCTCTCCCACGGCCGCCAGGCCCGAGCCGTCGGCCGCGTCGGCCTCCAGACAAGGCCCCTCAGCGGCAGCAGCCTCAGGGGCACCGACAGGCCCAGCTGGGCCCATGCTCCTGACAGATTAGACCCATGTGACCCAAGACAGTTGCTTGGGTCATCGGTCTTATAAAAAGAAAGAGACCACTCTCAGCTCTCTCTTCTCCATTTTTTTTCCCCTCTTCCTCCTCTCCAATCATGCTTCACATCTCCATCAGAAGATGGTGAGTTAAGACCGAAGCTACTACTGTTCATTAGCTAGTTAGGTTATAGGCTCTCCAATACATATGTAAATGTAGAAGCCATTAGTAAATTTTTCTAAGTTTGTAATCTGAAACTGCCTGCATTTGTTTTATTTCTTCAGTCAGTCTGAGATCAGAAAAGCCATACACAAATTTAGACATGCTTCTTCTGCTACTCTGCTAAAAGAGGCTGAATCCTCACAGTTTTAGCTTCCATAAAATTTTCCCCCAATAGGGCTAACACCCTGGGAAACTTTTATTCCCAACACATAGTGCAGACAACAGAAACATTGACTGGAATCCACTTGATCACTTATGAAGGTGGAACCACCAAGTACACAGAGAGCTCCAGCCCTACCATCCCAGGCCATATCAGCATGGGACAAAGGAATCGCCCCGTGCTGCTACTTACTGGATCTTCTGGCCCCCCGGTCGGTCCAGGCTGCTCCGGAGCAGTGCGTGGTTGTAGATCTGCAGTGCTCCAGCGTCCAAAATGGCAGCTTCCAGTTGGTCATGGGTCCCAACCAACCGCTGAAGCTCTCCAGCCTAAAGCCCGCCCTCTGCAGATTGCAGGCTTGCATTGGTGCAAGCCTGCGAATCTGCACCGGAGAGCAGGCTGGCAGTGGCGCACTCCGGGCTTTTGAAAGACCGGAAAATCAGGTCTTTCAAAAGCACGCTGGAAGACTACTTGGGGTTTTTCCGGAGCAGACTGAGGTGCGGATCTACACTAAATAGTCTGGACCCAGTCCACTCCAAAGGGGCAACGTCCTCTGTGGAGGACGCACTGCACTGTTTTTATTATCCTGTGTGGAAATGCCCCCAGTCTCCACTTACTGGACAACAGCTATTATAACTAGCTAGCTGCAAAACGCGGAAAAAAACTACTGCTTGTCAGTGCCGAGTGCGAAAGGCGTACCCAAGCCTCACACTCAAGGCCTGCCCAGCCTGACATCTCTTTGTGTTCAGGTCTGAACAGCCAGGGAGATCTCTGAATCAAGCCAGGGCCAGGATCTGCCTCAGTTCTCCCTGAGAACACAGTCCCTTCCTCACTCTTGTCGCCCGTTGCTTCTTCCTTTCAGGACTCTCCCCCTTTACTGCCTTCGCTAAATCATCTCCCAGGCCCTTTTCGTACCTTACCTTGATAGCGTGACAAACCAGAGCCCTCACAATATTGTCAATATCACAAGAGGCCCAGTAGAGAGCCCCTTGCAGTCTGCACATGGTAGGGCATTCGCGCGAGAGCACCAGTCCCCGCCCGGTGCCTTGTCCGCATGTCGGCATCCTGGGCCACGCCCAGGTCCTACCCTGTTCCCTGGTTGGTGATTTTTCTTTTTTTAAAATTGTTTTATTGACTATTGTGCTAACCTTAGCATGATAGATCCTGCCAACAGGCTGTTTCATACTACGTTGGTAACGTGCTAACGTGCTAACAAAAGTGCCGGGTTTTAAAAAAAACACACAGTCAGCCGGACCCCGGGGGCTACTGTCGTCTCAAGTGTGAGTGGTGACGCAGCCCCAGGGTGGCCTCTCGCGGCGACGTGTCGTGCAGTGTTCTCTGCTGCGATGGGGGCAGCGGCTGGCCTGCTGCTGGGCGGAGCGTCCCCTGGGAGTTGCTGCATGAGGGACAGGCAGCAGGGACTGCCCACACCCCACCCACTTCTGGGTCTTTCCTGGAAGCACACTGGATGACAGCTCTGCAGGCCCTCTGGTCGCACGACCAATGTGTGAAAGGGAGGTTATTTTCGTCTTTCAGGTGAAAATAAGAAAACGCGCTATCAGCACTATCCATGGCCGTGATAGCACCTGGTTCACCAGAACGTCATGCAGTATGGCGGCTCATGAAGGGGGGAGGGAGCATGCCTAATACGCTTTAAAAACTCCATGCGAAAAGGGCCCCAGATGTAAGGATCAGAAGTGATTTATATTTTCCAAGACTGTTGTACTGTTGGCACTAAGGTCAAGATGATATTATTGGTAGCGTGTATATTCCAGGATTCAAAATAAGACTCTGTGACACTGTTTTAAGGAACACAGAACTTCAAACATTTATTGTAACACTGTTGCTTTAATTGTGTTTTGTATCTAAATGTTTATAAACAGCACACCATTTTTCTCTCTCTCTCTTTCAATTCATTCACTATCTCTCGTACACCCAATTTTTCAGTTCTCTCTCCCACAGAGCTCTTCAAATCTCCAACCTCTCCCAAACCACAAATCACACTCCTTTTCAAATACACACCAGACAGTTAAAATCCGTTATTTTTCCTCTTTCCACCAGCCCCTCCCCTGGGCTATCCAAGGTTCCATTTCACCAGCCAATCAGCTTAAACACTCTCAGTTGCCAAGGAGGCTCTGTTGTCAAGACCCCCTCCCATCAGGTTTGTCACACTAGCATATATACCTGGCATTGCCCAGGATTTTATTTTCTCATAGGTTATATTTGTTAGAAAGCTTTCTGATCCTGTGTCTCTAATTCCTCAAACTGCTGTACAGTACCCTGTACATTTTCCCCATATTCCCCAATCCAATCTGTATTCAGAATTAACAAAAAGAGGTTGGGTTCCTGAGGGAAATACACTGCCCTCCTCCTGGCTGCTAGGCCTTGTCTCCATAGCAATTGGCCTATTCAAGACTGACACAGTTGATTGAGGCCCAAGAGCTCTCTGGCTGAGAATTCTAAAGGCCCTTCCCTAAACTGCAAACCCCAGGATTCCATAGAATGTTCTTAGGCAGCCAATCATATGACATCTTCGCCTGACACAGACAAACAGACCAGCTTTGACTATTATATATTAGATGGGGGATCATTCCCTTGTCATTTGGGAAGCAGCTGACTGAAGTTCTCACTTGCTCCTGTGAGCATTTTTCATTCTAACAGGAAGAAAATGGGTCGCTGTCTGAATTCCCCCTTGTATTGGAGAGCGATTGTGTGAAAGCATTAGTCATCTGCCTCCAGAGTGACAGGGAAACAGATTCCTCCCCATTGATTGCAGAAGCTTATGGCCAGTAAGTGAGAAATGGGGGACTTTCATCATTCCAATACATTCCTTGAATTAGGGCATATGTAGGGATTGTGAATATGAAACACTCACTCTAGGTAACTACCCTAATGGATTCCGAGCACTGTTTGGATATGAAAGAACCCTAGGGACCATAGGAACAACAACAACCCTAGGAACAACAGCAACAAATACCATAAACTCCTGACACATTTGCCCCATCTGGAGGAGAGACCCTATGGTTCTCTGTTTGCACTTTAAACTGCCATGGTTGCATTCTGCACAATCCTGGGATTTGTAGTTTTGTATTTAGAATTCCCAGCCAGAGTGCGCTTGCACCTCACCAAAGGAGAAATCCCAGGATTCTATAGGATACAGCCAAGGCAGTTAAAGTCCTATCAAAGGCTAGTGAGTAGTATGACTGAAGTTGGTTTCAAAAATGAAATGAAACACAATGTTGGAGGAAAGATTGTACACTTTGCCTAGTACGGACCATTTTTTTCCTTTCATTTTGTGAAAGAGGAACTTACACAACTTCCTCAGTATGCTTGAAATTTGAAGCAGAAGTATTTTATGTGATGTGGGGAAGTCTACACCCTAAGAACTCAGGAAATCAAGGTGGTTTTCTTCTATATGGTTTGGGCCTTAAAAACGGTTGTTAACATGTTTTTAAAAAATTTTATGTTGCACCTTGGAGAACTGAAACTAAGAACTAGGAAATCAAGGTGGTTTTCTTCTATATGGTTTGGGCCCTTAAAACAAGGGTTGGGTTTTTAAACCCATGTTTTTAAAAAATGTTTTCACCTGTTATGCATCACTTCTGGAGAACTGAAAGGCAAGGCCATTTCCGCACTAGCTTGTTATAGTGCTATGATTCCATTTTCAACATCCTATGGAATCCTGGGGTTTGCAGTTTCAGGAGGGGCCAACTGGCCCTTCCTGAAACTGCAAACCCCAGGATTCCATAGGATGTTGAAAGTGGAATCATAGCACTATAACAAGCTAGTGTGGAAATGGCCTAAGAGGTGATAAACACATTGTTGCTGTGTGCCTTCAAGTCATTTCTGACTTATGGCAACGCCAAGCTGAACCTATCTCAGGGTTTTCTGGGACTCAGTGTATGTGACACACCAAGGTCACACAGTGGGTTCTCATGGCCACGTAGAGAATCAAACTCTAGTCTCCAACGTTGCAGTCCAATGCTCAAATCACTATGCCACACTGACTCTCCATAAACAAATACTTTCAATAAATAACAACAGTCACAATAACCATGGGAAACAATGATGTACATAACTTTAAAGGGAGTAATGAAGACTTTGAAATAGTTAAAGATTTTGTATACTTAGCTTCAAGGATTAATCAACATGGAGGCTGTAGTCAAGAAATCAGAAGAGAAATAATTGACAGGGCACCTATGAAGGAACTAAATAAGATCCCTAAGTGTAGAGATATATCAGTAGATATCAAAATCAGAATCATCCATGCCCATAATATTTTTGATTTCTATGTACAGTTGTAAAAGCAGATAGAGAAGAAAACAGACAGGAAGAAAATCAATTCATTTTGAATGTGATGTTGGAAGAGAGTTCTGTGGATACCATGTCAAGTTGAGGAGTGAGTGAGCTTGTTTTCCGCTGCTCCAGAGACTAGGACAAGGAGCAATGGATTCAAACTGCAGGAAAAGAGATTCCACTTAAACCTCAGGAAGAACTTCCTGATGGTCAGAACTGTTCGGCAGTGGAATATGCTGCCTTGGAGTGTGGTGAAGTCTCCTTCTTTGCAGTTTTTAAGCAGAGGCTGGATGGCCATCTGTTAGGAGTGCTTTGATGTGTGTTCTTGCATGGCAGCGAGTTGGAGTGAATGGTCCCTGGGTCTCTTCCAGCTCTATGATTCTGTGATTTTATGGACTACTAGAAAGAGAAATGAATGGGTCCTAGAGCAAATCATGCCTGAACTCTCCCTAGAAGCCAAAATGACTAAACTGAGGCTGTCATACTTTGGACATATCATCTGATAATGTTGTCACTGGAAAAGACAATAATGCTTGTTAAAGTGGAAGGCAATAGGAAAAGAGGGAGACTGTGCCACAGGTGGATTGGTTCAGTCAAGAAAGCCAGGGCCTTGAGTCTGCAAGATTTCAGCAGGGCAGTTGATGACTGGGCTCTTGTAAGGTTCTCATTCCTAGGGTTGCCATAAGTCAAAGTCATCTTGATGGCAAATAATGGCTATTTCCGCACTAGATGGTTATAGCGCTGTATTCCGCTTTCAGCATCCTATGGAATCCTGGGGTTTGCAGTTTCGGGAGGGGCCGGCTGGCCCCTTGCTAATCTGCAAACCCCAGGATTCCATAAGATGCTGAAAGCGAAATAACAGCGCTATAACCATCTAGTGCTGAAATCTTCAACAACAACCATAACAACAGAATGCAGTTACATCCAGGACAGGGTCTTGCTATTTTGTCATTACTTCCTGCGGCTGGGCATTTCTGAGCTTCACAGCCAAGTTCAGAATGAGAAGTAGGCACATGGAGTATTGAGGGCTTTTCCTGGGTCAGTTACACAATTCATACATTTTGGGACAAACCACCCAGTTTCCTTCACATTTCTTCTTCCTCCTTTATGAAAAGAGCTTTTGTTAACTTGCATGGATTCCTCTTTTTGAAGGTTAGTTAATATTCTGCCCAGTGTCTAAAAAGTGGAAATTACAACATAGTGTCCTTTTTGTTTGTAGCTCCACTTTGGGACTTCACAGACGCACAGCATGTTAGGGGTTGGGTAGCTCAGAAGAGGGCTGAAAACAGTGATGGCTTGCATCTAGTTCCTTGACAGCTGCTCTGAAAGCAAATTATGCAATAGTTAATCATGAACACTCATTCTATGGGGGTATGTGGAAATTCACTAGTTGTCAAGAAAAGTTATTACAAGCACTCTTTACTAAAAAGACTGTTATTTTTACAGTGAGCTAATAGGGAATTCCTTGTCAAAGGTGATGAGATCCATCCCAACCCTGATGGCTTTTAGGAAGGCAGTGAAAGTGCTTTGGCTTTTAATAGTTTTTTTTTTATGTGCGATTGAAGGTTTTAAATCTGTTACTTGTGATTTTAAAACTTCAATTTAAATATTTGCTACCTGTTTTGGTCTCGTCCTTTATGTCTCAAACACTTGCAGGGCTTTGTCAGATTTACAATGTGTTTATAGGTCAGTAAAAAAATTTAATGTCAAGCACAAGATTTTACTTAAAGAAGTATTAACTATTGGTTATACAGCTCATTTCAAGTAAGTGACCAAGGCTATCCTGACTCAAAGATATGCCAACTGTAGGAGTTTAAGATTAGCCACAAGTCTCTTCTGTCAGCAGAAATGCCCTTCTGGTGTCAGAATCCCAATGATGTAGACTCAAGTCGATTGACCCTGAACTTAAGCCAGACTTAAGTCACTTCAGTGACTTGACTTGGACTGGACTTGACAATAAACGATGCACTGACTCAACTTGACTCGAGACGTTTATATTTTTAGTGACTGAATTGCTGCCCTTGGTTCAGTAAGGACAGCAAGTCAGTCACTAAAAATATACAAGTCTTGAGTCAAGTCGAGTCAGTGCATCATTTATTGTCAAGTTGAGTCCGAGTCAAGTCACTGAAGTGACTTAAGTCTGACTTGAGTCCGGGTCAATTGACTTGAGTATACATCATTGGGATTCTGACACTGGAAGGGCATTCATTAACACATTCATCCAGAAACCTCATGACTTTGAACAACACCTCCATCTCTTTTTGTCTAAGCCCAAAGTGTGGGGGCGTTTCTCAGAGGGGAACAGCAAGTGGGTTAGGCAATGGGCTTGAGGCAGGCTTGAGGTCTGCTCAACAGCCTGTCCCCACTGCATATTGGAAGAGCCTTCTAAAACTTTTCCTAAGAGCAGAGGACAAGACCCCTCCCAGTGTGCAGGATGCATTTCTCAGAAGGGAAAAACAAATGTGTTAGGCAACAGGCTTGAGGAGGAAGGGTCCTTCCTTCTAAAGTTTTTGGAGCTTCAGTAATGGGGAGTAAGAAGGATCCTATTCCCCACTTCCAAAGCTGCAGATTCTTTATGCCCATTGGCACAAAAGCCTCCAGCTTCAGGAAGGGAGAGTAAGAAGGATCCTATTCCCCACTTCCGAAATTGCAGATGGCAAAATCACAAATGTGGAGGGCTGACTCTGCTTAAATTGTTAAAACTGACTTTATTTGACTCTGTCTAGAAATTCTGGAATATTGGATGGGGTATAAAGTTGGCTCTCAGACTTGAGACTTGACTTGAAAGTATCTTGAAGGACTTGAGACTTGATTTGAGACTTAAAGGTGGAGATTTGAGACTTGACTTGAGACTTGGTGTAGAAGACTTAATTACATCACTGCAGAAGCTTGTACCATCAGATTTCAGAGCTGTGAAGACAGAACAGTCTTTTGACAGAGCTCTGCTGTTGAGATTTGCTCACAGAAGACAAAAAAAGGAAAAGAAAAAAGAGTGGGTGCAGAAGGTACTCATAAGGGATTTCCAACAATCCCTAGCTGAGAGAAATTGGGATTTATTAATGCTTCTGTTGATCTAATGTTGTTTCAGCTGGCCAGCCTTGCCAATTAGGCCTGCAACATTCATTCATTCATTCATTCATTCATTCATTCATTCATTCATTCATTCAATTATATAATTTATCTCATTCCTTTCTTCCAATATGGGAATCAAGGCAACAAATAACCAACAAATAAAAAAAAGTTTAAACAGTGTATGCTACAAAAGTTAATAAGCAGTTAAACATGTCATCTTAATGAAACATAAATTTAAATTTAAAACAGTTTTCAAAGGGCAGTTAAATTTTTGGCTGGAATTTACTTGGGAACTTATGATGCATAAAACACTATAGCTATATGGGTACGCAATGACCCCAGTGTTGCTTCTTTCAGTTTTTATGCTTCTTTTTTCCAAGTTGTTGGGGCTTAGAGTTTCCCAGGGTGTTAGCCCTTTGGGGAACTCTATGGAAGCTAAAGCTGTAAGGAATTAGCCATCTTTTAACAGAGTTTCAGAAAAAGCATGCCCCAGTCTCTGTGTGTCTTCCTTGAGCTTGAGGCTGGCTTGAAAGCAAAAACAAAGTGAACAGTTTCAGGTCCCAAATTTAAAAGATTTACTAATAAACTTTCTAATTACATATACATTAGAGAAACTAGATTCTAACTAACAAAAGGATTTGGAAAGACAGTATCTTCATTTTACTCAACTCAACAACTTCTTGGCGAAGAGAGCTAGTATAGCAAAGAGAAGGTGCTGGAAGCAAGATTGCTAAAGGGAAAGAGTGAGAGATGTGGCCTTCTAAGTATGACAAATAACTGACACCAGAATGTATCCTGGCTTACATGGTCTGGATACCATAGCCACAGAGTAACAGTTAATCCTATACTAGTTAAGCTCCATTTGTCCTAGAACAAGGGTTGGGGATAGAGTGCCAGAATTTTCCAACACAAGTCCAGTCTTGCTTTCTGGTCAGCATACAAGTTAAAGAGATAGGGTAATAAAATGCAGCCTTGCCTGATCCTCTTGCCAATTGGAAACCACTCTGTGTAAAGTCGAAGGCTTTAACGGCTGGAATCCATGGGTTGTTGTGGGTTTTCTGGGCTATGAGGTCATGTTCTAGTAGTATTTGATCCTGACATTTTGCCAGCATCTGTGGTTGGCATCTTCAGAGAATCTGGAGACATGCAGATGGAATGGAGTATATATACTTGTGTATCCCCAGGTAGGAAGGATTTGCATTTGTGATGCATTAGTGATACAGCTGGCCTGTGAGATAGCCCATTGTTGAGTGGACTAGCCCCCAGGGTTGTGTTGTTAGTCAGGGGATATGCATAACAGTTGTGTGTGCATTTAAGTACTCGTTAGCAATCCATTGTATTGTTTCCTGTAGAGAGACCTCCTGAGTCTGGGTTGTGTTCATTGGCATATTTTTGAGGCTGACCTGGTTGAATTTGAGCCATTCCTCAGTGCTGGCCATATGGCACCATCCTTCACTGTACACTTGAGGGCAGCAGGCTAATCAAGGAAGCACTGGACAGGCCATGAGATCCACTTCTTTTCTGCAACAGCTTATTGCCACAGCTTGAAAGAGTTGCCTTTTTGCTTTTGTTGTTGTTGTGTGCCTTTAAGTCATTTCTGATTTATGGCAACCCAGAGATGAACCTATCATGGTGTTTTCCAGGAGCTGAGAGTATGTGATGCACCCAAGGCCATGTATGCATGTGCGCACACACACACAGACATACACACTCTAATGGGGGTGGTGGTGAATGAGCTTTTCTAATAGCTGACCTTCATACAAAAATAAATATACCCCGATTTTTTTCCTTGTAGTTAGTTTTCAATAGTGAGTAGAATGGTAATTGGGAACAGCAAGGGTCTCTCATCCACACAGCCTTTATGACCCGTTCATAACTTTGTAGCTATCTAAGTCTAGATATCTAGGTAGTTTCTACAGAAAAACATTTTATTTTTTGCCTGAAGTCTTCAGTTGCATAACAAGCACTTGAAAAATTAACCCACTGGAAAGGTTAATGTTCTTCAATCAAGTAATTATCAAACACAACAAAACAAACACTTGTGACAATGGGGAGGAAGTACGTTTTTACCAAAAGCATGATTAAGAATAGGATCAGAGATAGCCTGGTAGTCAACATTTTCCTCTGTTCTTGCTCTGGACTTGAATGCTCTTGACCTGCTTCTTCCCTCACAAATAGTAATTACATTGCCAACAACATAAATTCATTCTGTACTTAACATTATTATGACCATCGGAAGGGCAATGCTACTTCTGTCTCAGAACAGTGCGTCCGGCATTCTGACCTCCTGCTTTTGTTTTTAATGTATCTCTTCAGCTTCATACAAATTTACTCTTGAAAGCAAGTTCAAGAACATTTGAAGGGGATTGCATTAAGAATCGGGGCATCTCTTGAACAGCACTAGAAAACTAAAATGTTTGCTTGTTGCTTACTTCTCTGCTTGTTATTTTTAGAAATTCGGATTTATAAAATTCTGCTTTCCTTGGGATTGGTCAAACCCTTTTCAGACCAAATAATATCCTTTTGGCTCTTCCCCAGTGATGTATTTAAGTCTTTTACTCCGAGTCTCAAGTCAAGTCTGACATCCTTGCAAAATACTTTCAAGTCAAGTCTCAAGTCTGGAAGCCAACTTTATACCCCAACCAAAATTTCAGAATTATTGGATAGAGTGAAATAAATTCAGTTTTAACAATTTAAGCAGAGTCGGCTCTCCGCAATTACAATTTTGCCATCTCCACATTTACAATTCTGCCATCTCCACATTTACAATTCTGCCATCTGCAGCTTCAGAAGTGGGGAATAGTATTCTATCTTACTCCCCATTACTGAAGATTCAAAAGATTTAGAAGGAAGGATCCTTCTTCCTCAAGCCCATTGCTTGAGGACATTGAACATTTGCTGTTCCCCTCTGAGAAATGTACCCTGCACTCTGGGGGTGAGTCTTGTCTTTTACTCTTAGGGAATGTTTTAGAAGGATCCTCCGATATGCAGTGGGAACAAGCTGCTGAGCAGACCTCAAGCCTGCCTCAAGCCCGTTGCCTAACCTGTTCGCTGTTCCCCTCTGAGAAATGCACCCACACTTTGGACTTGAGAAAGATTATCATGTGACTAGTAGGCAAAAAGAGATGGAGGTGTTGTTCAAAGTCATAAGGTTTCTGGATGAATGTGTTATGTAACTGAATGAAGGGCATCAAGTCAGTTATTAAAAACATACAAGTCTTGAGTCAAGTCGAGTCAGTGCATCATTCATGGCCCAGTTGAGTCCAAGTTGAGTCACTGAAGCGACTTAAGTCTGACTTGAGTCCAAGTCTATCGACGCTAATCTACATCACTGCTTTTTCCCTGCTGAGAACAAATCCATCCATCACTTTATTTGTAACCCTCCTTTCTCTCATACTGGGACTCAAAGCAGCTTACAAAAACACAAAAATAAAAATAAAAATACATATAGTTAAAACATTCAAAATTAAGATTAAAACAGTATTAAATAACAAGAGAATTAAAACAAGTTAAAGGTCTTCTCCTGCATTCCCACCAACCATGCCTGCGAAGGCAGCAGGATATACAGAAGTGTCTCCAGCGCAGAGGGTAGGGCTCATGCAGGCTCATATGGGAAGCCTGTTTTGTTGTTGCATGCAAACTGGTGTTAAGGGTTGGCCCTACCATTAGCCAGACTGCAGTGCTACTGTATGTGGCGGCAGCACCATCAGCTTGGCTTCCCCCCTGAGCCCTGCAGCCATTGCCTTCTGTTACAGAGGCAGTGGGGACTGTGGCTCTGATGTCAGGGTCTGCTTTCCATGTCAGTCTGAACTCTAGGGAGCTTTCCAAGGTGCTGAACCTATTTGGTAGCTAAGCTCAATACCTTGGGCAAGTCTTTCAAAGTTCAGACTATGACCCAGAGGAGTTTTACTCTATCACTGGCACTTTTAGTCATACTTACAGCAGAAGCACTAGAATCAATAGGATCTGAATAGGTCATGATTAAGTTCTTGTTCTAAGTATGATTAAGTCTAAATCCAACTCTTACAGCCATAGAAAGGTAACTAATTTAAGTCCTTTTGATTTCAGTGGGTCTTCCCTAAATATGACTATATCTTAATCCTTACCATCCTAGAAAGATGAATGAGACATTAAATTGCAACACAGAATGGAGATCTGTGTAATAATGAAAACTGAGGCTTTGCTCGATTGTTCCCAAATCAGATTTAGCTTGGCAAAGCTGGGAAGTGGACATAGTGAGCTGAAGCACTTGAAAAGTCTGTTGTATTTTAGTATTATTCTTTTTTAAAACTGTGTTTTAACATGATATGTTTTTATCTGTGCCTGTTTTTTTAAAAAATACTGTTCTTAATCTCTTTCTGTTTTAATTTTGTTGTAAATCATTTTAGATTCCAATTCTGGAAGAAAGATGGGATAGAAATGAAGTGAAATTAGGCAAAATGCCTGGCTATAACAGCTCTGCAACTTGCATAATCAAATGAGACCTAGCTTGACTGCAGAGTGTGTTAGGAATATTCATGAACATTTCAGTGCTCAGAACAAGAGCCACAGTCCATTGCCTGCTCACCTTATTGCTGTTGCATCCATCCCACAGCATGGAAGTAACAAGTTACAAATAATAGTTACCTGTAACAGGTTACCTTTGTAATGAAGGTGCAATAAGGTTGCATTTCAAAAGCAATATAAGGAGTGAGGATGAAGTCACTTTACTGGGGCAAAGGGGACTGTTGTCTAGATACCTTTCAAAGTGTGGCCCATGAGCTTCATGCAGTCCCCCAAGGTCATTGTTTTGACTGGGGTGTGTGTGTCAATATTTCTTGCTCCATAATGCTCCAAAATGATGTCTAGGGACTGTGAAGGACACTTCCACCATGTTTGGAGCCCTCTTCGGATCCCCCATGGGTCAAAACCAATTGCAATATTTTTGCAAAATTTTTAATTTGTTTTTCTTTAGGGGCTCAAGAAGGCTCAAAACCATGGTAAGAATGCCCTCATGTCCCCTAGAAGCCATTTGGGGGGCAATTTTTTTTTTAAAGAAACATATGAAGTTAGAGCCCAACATCTCCTGGGGGGGCATTAATGTGGCTTCCTAGCCTTTAGTAGTTGCCCATCCATTTCATATTATTTTCCCACAGCTTTGAAGTAATAAGATCCAAGTAATGCAGTTACCTGGAACTGATTACCTGATATGGTAATCAGAGTTCATCAAAAGGTTTATCATTTCAAAAGGAATGCAACAAGTAAAAACCAAAGGAGCAATGGATTCAAGCTGCAGGAAAGGAGATTCCACCTGAACCTCAGGAAGAACTTCCTGACGGTCAGGGCTGTCCGGCAGTGGAATCTGCTGCCTCGGAGTGTAGTGGAGTCTCCTTCCTTGGAGGTTTTTAAGCAGAGGCTTGATGGCCATCTGTCGGGAGTGCTTTGAGGGTCTTCCTGCATGGCAGGGGGTTGGACTGGATGGCCCGTGTGGTCTCTTCCAACTCTACATTTCTATGATTCTATGATTCTAAGTTACAAAGTAGAAGAGATAATGGTTTCTAGTTACTTTCAAAAGCTACTTCCAAAGGTCATCTTAATAGCACTTTTACAGGGATTTTTCTAATTGTATGCCATTTTCTCATCTCATTTTTTTCCTCAAAATACTAACAGAAAGTAATGAACAAGTAATGGTAGTGCAATGGATAATGTAACAAGTAACTTGTTTTCACCATTGTAGTAAGAAATGGCATCAAGTTCCTTTTTAAACATTGTAATGAGTAATGGAATGAATTACATTTAAAAGTAACTTTCTCAGCTCTGCGTTATCTTAGAAGTTAGAGAAAAGTAATGCTGCACAATACTTCTTTAACTCACTGCAATGAACAGCATTAGCCAATTACTTTTCAAATCCTTGAGTGGAGTCCCAGGTTGAGTAGACCCATTGAATCAATTATTGAAGGGTGAGTCATGACGTAGGTAAAGCGAATTGATTCAGTGGGTTTACTCCAATCAGGACTAACAATAGCACTGAATCCACTGAGTAATAGGAATGAACTACATTTTGAAAAGTAACTTTCTGTGTTGTGACCAAATGAGAACCCAGTGAGTGTTCCCTTGGGATTTGCTCTGTTTCATGTCAGTGTAGAAAATGTATGCAACTTCATTCAGTCAATTCAATTCATTCTTCACCGAGTGTCCAAATGCGGTGGAAAATCCAAAACTGCTGTCACCTTGAACAGCTGAGCAGCGAGAAGACATTTTGTCTGGGTTAGCTTAGCTTTCCACATAAGGGAGTAAGGAAATCACAGCTCCTAATGTGGTTGAAATCCCCTTTTAATGGTACAGACACCCTATTCTCCATCGTATCTAGTCACCATGGTAATGGCCTTATCTCCTGTCCTGATAAAAGTGCAGGAAATCCTATCTTGTCATTGTATTTCCAGCATTACAGGAGATCTTTTAATTTATTATGAAAGATTTGAGGAAATCCCCTCCCAAATCTTTTCCCTTCTAATCATGTATAACCTCTCTCTGAGGCCCTTTGAAACAAATTTGGAAATCACCATGGACTTTGAATAGGGAGGATGGGAGAGCTGTTGATATCAGGGACATTGAAACAAAATATTTCCCCCTCTCCCTTGTGATTAAACCCTAGTCATGGCTCTTAGTGGATTGATTCAATAAAAAAAAGCCACAACTCTGAGTCTGCAAACCCTGAGCAGAGCCATTAATAACAGGAACCTTCGGAGGTTTCTCATTCAGAGAGTTGCCATATGTTGACAGCACATAACAACAGTGGAAACAGCAGTTTATTTTAGTACTCCAGACCAATCAAATTCGAGGTGCATGGTACACAATGCTAGCAAAGTTATTTTAGTTCATGAGGCAGAAAATCCCATAAGCACATCTCCCTGTATCTGGCATTAAAAATACAACAATGAAGTGAATAACTAGCCATTTTCTGCTCTTTTAAGACACCCAGAATCTGATGCTTCAGTCAGCTGTCACATATATTCTTCTTAATTGCAGAGCCAATTGTAACTTGATCCAGGATGAACACGCCAACCTGGCATGTGTTCAAGAGATCTGGTTGGATGAGGCTGGAGAGTTAATGTCACTCAGCTTGGTGCACCAGGATTCTCTGTGCGTAGCAGGTGAGACTGGAGTGGGTAGGTGGAGTTGCAATGGTGTATATATACCCTTGACTGGGTACCCTATCCCTCAGTCTGCAGTTTATAGAATCATAGAAATGTAGAGTTGGAAGAGACCACACAGGCCATCCAGTCCAACCCCCTGCCATGCAGGAACACCCTCAAAGCACTCCTGACAGATGGCCATCCAGCCTCTGCTTAAAAACCTCCAAAGAAGGAGACTCCCATCACACTCCGAGGCAGCACATTCCACTGCCGGATGGCCCTGACTGTCAGGAAGTTCTTCCTGAGGTTCAGGTGGAATCTTCTTTCCTGCAGCTTGAATCCATTGCTCCTTGTCCTGGTCTTTGGAGCAGCAGAAAACAAGCCCGCTCCCTTCTCTACATGGCATCCCTTCAAATATTTAAATGTGGCTATCATGTCCACTCTTAACCTTCTCTTCTGCAGACTAAACATACACAGCTCTCTAAGTCTATCCTCACAGGGCATGGCTTCCAGGCCCCTCACCATTTTGGTCACCCTCCTCTGGACTGGCTCCAGCTTGACCATGTCCTTCTTGAATTGGGGTGCCCAATTTGAGTGTGTTTATCTAAAGGTGAGTTGCCAGGACAGATTACAGATTCTGCTATTGTGCTGTCCACCTCACTGCTCAACAGTCTCTCTTCCAGGGCTAGCTGGGATGTTCTTGGGGTGGTGTTGGAGTCTTCGTGGCTTGTGATGCTGCGGGACATCAACATCTATGCTGAGACTACTCTGTTGGAAGCAGTGGCGTATTTGGCGTAAACAGTGCCTAGGGCAAACATGGAAGTTGTGCCACTACCTCCCCCCACCACATGCATGGCTTTTTTTTTTTTTTTTTTTTTCAGCTCCTGGCATTGGTGCCTGCCTGGGGCATGTACCCTACTTGCCCCACCCTAGAAACTCCTCTGGTTGGAAATGGCTTTGGACTTCTTGTTTGCCACGACAACCATGGGTCTGTTCCAAATGGTATCTGGTCCCACTCCTGCTGCTGGGCACATGCTAGACCATGCTTTCTGTATGGTGGTGGGATGGTGGTGATCTGAGAATGGAGGAGCTTTCTAGTGTTCTGTTGTTATGGACAGATCACTTCTTGTACCATTTCTGCACCATTTCAGTTTCAGCCCCTCCCGAAACTGCAAACCCCAGGATTCCATAGGATGTTGAAAGTGGAATCATCGCGCTGTACGGAAATGGCCCTGGTCAGGCTTAGACTTGCTGTGGCTCAGAGCCTCTGCAGGGGTGGGGGACCATTACGATGGTCTGCCCCACGAGGCTTACAGAACAGGATGGATTCCTGATTGCTCTTGGGGAGCTTGCTGTTGCCGTGGCAGCTGATCCTTGCTTTCCTTCTGTCAGCTGGTCAAAACATTTTTGTGCTGGCAGGCTTTTACAAATCAACTAGACTGGGCTTTTAATGCTGTTTGTTTTTAAGGTTTGTATAGCCTTTTAATGTATATTAATATTTTTAATGCTAATGTTTTAACCTCATAAATTATTTGTTTGTTACGTCTTAAATTTATCCTTTTATGAATATTATGGATTGTTTTAAATATGTATTGTTTTAATGTTGTTCGCTGCCTTGAGTCCCATAACTGGGAGAAAGGGGGGATATCTACTATATAAAAGTCAAAGTTTGTCTGTGAGTTTGTCTGTCTGTTTGCATCAGGCTGGCAAAGATCTCATATGATTGGCTGTGTGAGGTGAAAAGACCTCATATGATTGGCTGGCTGTGAAGATTCTATGGTATCCTGGGTTTGGCAGTTCAGGGAGAGGCCTTTACAATTCTCAGCCAGAGAGCTCAGGCCAGTTGCTATGGAGACAATGCCTTTATCAACAATACTGAGATAGTGACAGAGTTACCTAATATATAGAAGTCAGTTTGTCTGTTTATCTGTTCTGACTTCTAATGGCACTAAGGCGACCCTATTAGATGGTTTTCTGGGGCTGAGGGTGTGTGATACACTGAGTGGGGAAATGAACCCTGGTCTCCAGGGTCATAGTGTTACCCTGTATGTTGGGGGGTCCTGGGAGGGGTGCCCCAAATAACCAAGTAAAAACACAAGATGGGGGAAATCAAGCTTGAACACTCTCTTAAGCTAATGAGAGGCAGGGTAACTTTAGCTAGGATCTTGTACCCTATGTCTACAGCTTCAGGTCAGAGAGCGTAGCCAGACAAGGTTTCAAAGTAACAAAAATAACATTTATTGAGCACAAATAACATCAAGGACACCACATGCACACAGCTAACTAGAAATAGAAATGGAGAGCTTTGGGGAATGGGTAATACGACACCTGGTTTCATAGTCCTGGAGAGAAGAGGAGGTTGCAGGGGAAGAAAGCTCAGCACGGTTCGCTGAGGGGAGCTCACTGGACAAACTGACAGCAAGGTGGGATGGAAGTCCAAAGTGTTCCGAGGTAGTCCCGAAAGTGGGGACTTTTTATAGGGTGGAGTTTACCTACAGGCCATGCCATGCTCGGTGAGAACAAAGGAAATTTGGAGCTGGACAAGGGAGTTGGAAAAGGTCAGGTTTTGCACGATGGGCTTAGCGCTGGATGACAATAGTATGGCCAGTATGCTAATAGCTCAATATAAAGGAATGGCTCGGCACTTGGCCATGCGTCTTTGTGTAGGTTCGCGCTGAGCAAGGCCGGTGTGCAGGAAGGTTTTTCCCTGTAGCATCGGAGAGGCTTAAGTTGCCTGCCTAAAATGAAGGTTGGAATGTACAACCATTAATGGCCGTGCCTAATACGTGCTTGTCCGGTGGACCTCTGCAAACACATGGAGTAGGGTGGCAGAGAAAGGTCAAGCAAAGGCCAAATTATTTGATATCAAAAGGATATCTAGTGCTCTCATAACCGTGATAACAATAGTCTTATACACAAACCACTACACTATGCTGGTTCTCTACCCATCGAATATTTTTGTTTATGGTTGAGATCACTGCTGAAAAAAGGAAGAGGAAGGAAAGAAGGAAACTAATTTGAAATGTGGTCAAGGATGAGGGGCCTTTAGAATTCTCAGCCAGAGAGCTCAGGCCAGTTGCTATGGATACGAGGCCTAGCAGCAAGGAGGGTGGTGGTATATATTCCCTCAGGAACCAAACCTCTGTATGTTAATAACTCAGTACAGATTGGATTGGTGAATATGGGTAAATGTTACAGGTACTGGACACAGGATCTCAAATCTGTGTATTTCAACTGCATCTAACTCCTAAGATAAGGTAATTTGTAAGGTATTTCTAACAAGTATTACCTATGAGAAAATAAAATCCCAGGCAATGCCGGGAAAATATGCTAGTAAATAAATAAAACAACAACTATTCCTGGTGGATGAATAAGGTGATTTTCCTCAGCATTTTCTTATGGTGACCATATTGTTCCTTCGTTGGGTAGGTTATGGTCTCACTATGATCACCAAATGTTTCTGACAAGATAGTTGTTCATCTGTCTTGCATATCTCTCCAGCTCAGAAGAATTGGCAGAAGTTAGGTGAAAGCAGATATGCTTGGAAACAAGAAGTTACAGACCTAAAGCAGCTTACAGAGGCCAAAGAAAACAGAAAAAGAGAACCATGAGTTAGTTTAAGACATCTTGGGAATATACAGTCTCTGTGGGGGATCTTATGTGATATATTTGTTTACAGAGTGATGTAAGAAGACTGTCCTTCATTTAAACATGGGCCATTTTCTCACTAGAGTGGAGGAGCGTTTCACCATGTTTTATGAGCGATGTTTTTTACTCCAACTTACCCCGATTCCTATCTGAATGCCCTCCAGTTTCTGTCGAAGTAAAGTGGAGAAAATAATTTGTAGCTTCCGCATCGTCAATTCTCCGGGAACTCCTATTCCCCTCCCTCCTCTACTCTGCCACTGCTGATTGGTCCATTTAACGAACACCTCTGTGGCATGAATCGACATAACGCTTCTGCGTGTAGGAAGAAACGCAGTGGCACCATTGTGGTTGGTTTGCATCGGAGTTTTTCCATTTTTATATTACACCGCTTTCACAATGATGTGAACTGTGCTTACAGCTGAACACATGTGGAATGAACTACAACAGAACAGCGTCAAACTGTAGGTTGTTGTGGGTTTTCTGGGCTTTGAGGCCGTGTTCTATTAGTATTTTCTCCTAATGTTTCGCCTGCATCTATGGCTGGCATCTTCAGAGGATCCTCAGAGGATGCCATAGATGCAGGCTAAGCGTCAGGAGAAAATACTAATAGAACACGGCCTCAAAGCCCAGAAACCCACAACAACCTCTGGAGTCCAGCCGTTAAAGCCTTTGACTTTACGACATCAAACTGGTGTGATGTGCAGATGTATTTGCAACGCAACAACACGACAGCGATGTATCTCCCTTGTGTGGAAAGGGCCATGCCCTCTGTTTAAAGAGATGTTGTGCAGTCCAATAAATCTGTTGTCATCTCACTTTTCAGATGCTTTTAAATTTCCCAGTTTCACCTCCTTTTGTCCTCAGCTTATTTCACCTGCTCCAAATTGAGTTAAAAGTATAAAAGTAGTTTGCACACATTTAACTCAGCAGCAGGGAGAAGAGAGAAGGGGACTGAAAACTCCCTCCTCTACATGGCATCCCTTCAAATATTTAAACATGGCTATCGTGTCCTCCCTTAACCTTCTCTTCTGCAGACTAAACATACCCAGCTCTCTATCCTCATAGGGCATGGCTTCCAGGCCCCTCACCATTTTGGTCGCCCTCCTCTGGACTTGCTCCAGCTTGACCATGTCCTTCTTGAATTGGGGTGCCCAGAACTGGACACAGTATTCAAGATGAGGTCTAATCAAAGCAGGGTAGAGTGTTACCAGTAACTCCCTCGATCTAGACACCATACTCCTATTGATGCAACTGAGAATTGCATTGGTTTTCTTGGCTGCCGCATCACACTGCTGACTCATGTTCAGCTTGTGGTCTATGAAGACTCCTAGATCCCTTTCACACGTACTGCTATCCAGCTACGTGTCCCCCATCCTATATTTCTCTATTCCATTTTTTCTACCTAAGTGTAGGACCTTACATTTCTCTCTGTTGAATTTCATTTTGTTAGCCTTGGCCCAGCTCTCCAATCTGTCCAGGTCATTTTGAATTTTGATCCTGTCCTCTGGCGTATTAGCAACCCCTCCCAATTTGGTGTCATCTGCAAATTTGATGAGCATGCCCTCTATTCCTTCATCCAAGTTGTTGATGAAGATATTGAACAGCACTGGGCCCAGGACAGAACCCTGTGGCACCCCCCTAGTCACTTCTCTCCAGGATGAAAAGCAGCCATTGGTGAGCGCCCTTTGGGAATGGTCAGTCAGTCAGTTACAGATCCACCTCACAGTAGCCCTGTCCAGCCCACATTTTACTAGCTTCTTTGCAAGAATGTCATGGGGAACTCTGTCAAAGGCCTTACTGAAATCGAGATATGCTACATCCACAGCATTCCCTTCATCTATCAAGCTATTCACTCTGTCATAAAAAGAGATAAGATTAGTCTGGCATGACTTATTTTTTAGTAATCCATGTTGACTTCTTGTGATTATCTCATTGCTTTCTAAGTGATTAGAAACTGACTGCTTAATGATCTGCTCGAGGATCATTCCGGGTACTGATGTCAGGCTGACTGGGCAATAATTATTTTGGTCCTCTTTTTTCCCTTCTTGAAGTTGGGGACAACATTTGCCCTCCTCCAGTCTTCTGGAACTTCTCCTGTCCTCCAAGATTTCTCAAAGATTATAGCAAGTGGTTCTGAAATGACCTCTGTCAATTCTTTTAATATCCTAGGATGCAATTCATCTGGTCCTGGAGGCTTGAATTCATCCAGTGTGGCCAGGTATTCCTGTACCACTTCTCTACCTATTATGTGCCGCATTTCCCCTGCTTCCTCCCCTGCTCCCCAACCGCCAGGTTGAGTGCTTGTATCCTTCTGCGAAAAAACTGAGGCAAAGAAGGTGTTAAGTAGTTCTGCCTTTTCTCTTCCCCGTTAGTAATTCGCCATCTTCTCTGTGCAGCGACTCTATCGTCTCCTTCTTTTTCCTTTTGCTGCAGACATACTTTAAAAAGCCCTTTTTATTGTTGTTAATGTCTCTGGCCAGCCTAAGTTCGTTCTGTGCTTTAGCCTTTCGGACCTTCTCCCTACATCTTCTGGCTACTTGCTTAAATTCTTCTTTGGTGGTTTCCCCCTTCTTCCATTTCCTGTACATGTTTCTCTTAACTCAGCTAAGAGTTCTTTAGTCAACCATTCTGGTTTCTTCAGATGCCTTCCATTTTCCCTCCTTATTGGCACAGTTTTAGACTGTGCCTTCACTATCTCCCTTTTAAGGAACTCCCATGCCTCCTGAACTCCTTCCTCTTTCACTATTCTTGACCACGGAATTTCAGCCAGCAGCTCCTTAAGTTTACTGGCTCTCTCTGGAAGTCTCTCACTTGGAGGGTTGTCAAAAGTCAACTTGATGGCAAACAGCAACAAACTAATAGCTGCAAATATTCTTTCCATCTCTATCATTTTTAAAATGTATTCATTATGTTTTAGTCAAGCTCCAGGAAGCACAGTGGTGGAACACCAGGTACCATCAGCAAACTTAGCTGTCAGCAGCTAGAGGTAGAGACTACTCACTTCCACTTCCTCCCAGCTGCAGAACGTCAGCTAGGGGTTCCTGGTTGCAAATCGCTCCCTCCAGCTACTGAGAGGTATATTCAGGCATGCTCCAGCTGCCTTTGCACAGCTGGGGAAAAAAAGGAACAGCTTGTGCACCCAGTATCAGCACACTTCCCCTCATGTGTAAGGGCAGCTGCAACATGCTTGGGTGCATCCCCACAGTTTCTTGGTGGCTGAGGAGATAGAGAAGCACCTATGAAACCCCTAGCTGCTACTGTACAGCTGGGACAGGGGGCACTGAGGAATGGGGTACAGAATACCTTTTTCTACAACATCCCCCCAAATAACATCCTTACCTTTATATTTTATTTTTCCTCCACGGTGCAAAAGATGATACAATGGACCCTTGGTATCCACTAGGGTTTGGTTCCAGGACCCCCCTCCCCATAGATTTCCATGAATGGGGGTCTCCATGGCTGAGCAAGGAATCGAACTCTAGTCTCTAGGGCCGTAGCCCAATGCTTGAACCACTACACCAGATGGGCTCCTTTCAAAGGTAACGCACATGTTTTATATACACGCTGTATTATGTATTTAATACCAAGTTCATCCCAGGCATCTTCTATTAAAAGATACAGAGTGCTGAAAAGCAGAATGTAAATTTCCCCTTGATCTGTGCAAATGAATCAATGAGCATCACCATTATGTATTTCCCCTTCTCCCTCCCAGTCATCTTCCTTGTGTCTCATGTCTTTTAGGCCCTTTTCGCACGGGCCTTCTGTCGCGCGACAGCCCCGTGAACCTCGCGGGAGTGGGAGCGGGAGCGTCGCTCTGTACGATGCACTCCCACTTCCGTGGGGCTCACGGGGCTGAAGTGGCACGAGCGCGGGTTTTTTGATTTTCACTTCGAAGCGACAATCACCTGCACTCGCGCAACGCTCCCGGCACCCGCGCGCACTTACCTCCTGTGCAGAGCGTCGGGGAGGCGGCCGGGTCGCGCTTCCTTCCCTCCGCCCCTGCGGAAGGAAGGGGCGGGGCGCTAGCGCGACAGACGTGACACCTCCTGCTTCGCACACGCAGGGGGGCGAACGTGACAAGCTCCTTTCTCACGCGCGCGGGGGCGGACGCGCGAGTCGCCGCCGCCTCCGGGAGGCTGCTGCTTCCCCGCTCGTTCCTTTGCCTGTGGAAGGAACGAGCGGGAAGCGCAGCCTCCCGGAGAAGCTTCTTGCGCGAGCCGCCCTCCCCGCTCGCACTAGAAGCCTTAATGCGAAAAGGGCCATAGACTGTACTCTGAAGACAGAGACTGGCTAATTTTTGATTTTAATCAGTCACCTTTTGGGAATCTTGCTGTTTGTTTTTTGACTGAAGAGCAAGACAAAAATTTTGGAATGAATTAATAATATAATGAACAAACCAAGTGTCTACCATATGTTTTGGAGTACAGAGTCTATCACCCCTCACGCTTGTCAATGTTTACTGGGAATGATGGGACTTGAAATCCAAAGAGCATCAGGCTAAAGAAAATTGAAGACCATACTGAGCTACATGAACAAATATGACTCAATATACATTTCCTATATTGACAAGAGGGTTCTGCAACAAACATGCATTTATTTTTATCTGCTGATTTGTACTTACACGTTACTGTCCTGTGCTGCCCAATAACCAAAGCCTTCTAGATGAATCACAAAACAGAATGCTGAATCACAGAATCTTAGAGCTGGAAGGGATCCCAAAGGCAATCTAGTCCAAACCTCTGCCGTGCAGAAATACACAACTAAAGCACTCCTGAAGATACCCATCCAACCTCTGTTTAAACGATTCCAAAGAAGGAGAGTCCATCACAGTTACACAGTGTGGAGGGTTCTTGTTCATAGCTATCTAGCTGGACTCCTGACCTGAACAATCTATTCCATTAACACTGTATGGTTTTCCATTCCCCTGCTCTGAGTGTTTATCAGCATTTCATGCCAACTTGCTGTGCTTATTTATTATTGAGTTATTTTGTGGTACCTTTTCCCCATGAAAAGGGGAACTCAATTTCCTCTCTAAAATATTTTTTTCATATATCTGAAAACCTTACCAGGATTTCTCTGCTATGCCTTCTTCCTGTGCAGGGATGGTGCTGTTTTGGCTACATAAAGAACAATTCTTGGAGCACTGAGGTCACTATTAGCATCTACAAATATACATGTGAAAGCAAGCTTAATGCTACATTTCATATTTGCAGTTCTTTTTTTCAAAAACACATGATGGTATTTTGAAGTTCAATTTCAGCAAAGAGTATTTTATCAGATCCAGATTCTAACTCTTCTGAGGGACTATCCATCTGGTCAACTATCGATTTTTTCTTCTTTCGCCCCAGTCCTCGGAGGGCAAGAATAGCTGAGATATGTTCCTTTCTGCAAAATGCAAGGAAAGTGATGCTTTTTTTTGTGGATCAAAAGGAAGTAAAATGGACATAGAAAAAAAAACAATCACAAGAAAACTGAATAATAAAAGAGATACTTCCAATGTTTCTTGGCAAACATCCACTGCAAGTTATCATGGGCCAACAATGAACATTGCTCCTCAATCATTTTCTTTCAGCTAAGGAAAATTTGCAAAGATTGTTTTCCTACTCTCCAATCCTTCTGACATAACATATGTCTAGGAACCTTCATTCAAGTTCAAGAACTGATGATGAGTTCAAAATCAAAGGGCCCTTGAGAAGTATTCTGCTCATGTTGGGACAGAACACAGCAGCCTGCCTCCTAAAGAGGTGGTTTGAGAGAAGCAGTGATGTAGACTCGAGTCAACTGACGCAGACTCAAGTCACTTCAGTGACTTGACTTGGACTCAGCTTGGCAATAAATGATGCAGTGACTTGACTCAACTCAAGACTTGTATATTTTTAGTGACTGATTTGCTGCCCTTGATTCAGTAACATAAAACACATTCATCCAGAACAGCAGTTCCATCTCTTTTTGCCTACTGGTCACATGATTCATCTAAAGCCCAAACTGTGGGTGCATTTCTCAGCGGGGAACAGCAAATGGCTAGGCAATGGGCTTGAGTTGGGCTTGACATCTACTTAGCAGCCTGTCCCCACTGTATATCAGAGGAGCCTTCAAAAGCTTTTCATAAGAGCAGAAAATAAGACTCACCCCCAGAGTACAGCATGCATTTCTCAGAGGGGAACAGCAAATGTATTAGGTAACGGGCTTGGAGGAAGGATCCTTCCTTCTAAAGCTTTTGAAACTGCAGTAACGGGAAGTAAGAAGGATCCTGTTCCCTGCTTCTGAAGCTGCAGACTCTTTCATGCCCATTGGCACAAAAGCCTCCAGTCTTGAGAAGGGGGGGTAAGAAGGATCCTGCTTCCCATTTCTGAAGCTGCAGATGGCAAAACCGGTAAATGTGGAGGGCCAATTCTGTTTAAATTTGCAAAACTGACTTTATTTGACTCTCTCCAGAATTTCTGGAATATTGGTTGGGGTATAAAGTTGGCTCCCAGACTTGAGACTTGACTTGAAAGTATCTTCAAGGAATTGAGACTTGAAGGTGGACTTGAGACTTGACTTGAGATTTGGAGTAAAAGACTTAAATATATCACTGGAGAGAAGTGCATGCAAACTGCAGTAGCATACCCTCCAACTGTCAAGATTTGAGGGGTAGTATCAGTTAATATTCTATGATCTTACTTATCTGCTGCTTTCAAAATGTCCCAGTTTCTTCCTCCTCCTCCTACCCCTCCCTCTTCCCCACTTCCTCCAATTCTTTCAGTTGCTACAAATTGATTTCAAAGTGCACAAGAAGTTTGCATACAGTTAATTCAGCAGGGAGGAGGGAAGGAGTAAAATCTTGCCCTTCCTAGTAGACTTGAGCAAAAGCAAACTGCTGCAGCCTCTCCTAGCTTTTGTGTTCTTCTTCATTCATAACTTTTGCCATCTCGTCCACACTCTGGTGTTGCTTGGCCACATATGTCCCAGGCCATTTCTGCACTACACTGTTATAGTGCTATTATTCCACTTTCAACATCCTGTGGAATTTTGGGGTTTGTAGTTTACCAAGGCCAAATAGAGCTCTCTGGCTGAGAATTCTCAATGCCCCTCCCTAAACTGCAAACCTCAGGACTCCATAGGATGTTGAAAGTGTAATAATAGCACTATAACTGTGTAGGGTGGAAATGCCCCCAGTTTTCATCTATGAAATGTTGAAAGATACTGTTTGCATTGCTTGGCTATCCAACTGTGGATGCAGTTTAATATTGTAGGTCCTATTTTCAACAAAATCTTCAAGTTTGGTATCTGCACGTTTATTCTTTGGCAGTCACTAGGGATGGGCCAACTGAATCCTCAAATCTTCAAATTCTTGGCAGGGATTCGAGATTTGGGAATCTGAATCCTGGTGTCAAAATAGTAGGAATGGGCCAACCGAATCTGCGAATCCTCGAATCCCTCAAGATGAATTCGAGATTCACAGATCCAAATCCAGCTGCCAAAACAGGCAAGTGGAATCTTTCGAATCCACTACCTAACAGGCCTTGTATCTTTCTCCACCCACCCTGGGAACAATCCTGCTTGGGCGTGCTGTGTGAAAGGCTTGGAGCATGAGATCCTGCTGCTTGCACCTTTCCCCACCTGCCCTGGGAATGATCGTGCCGGGGTGGGCTGTGAGAAAGGCTTGGAGGGCAGGATCCCGCTGGTCGCACCTTTCCCCACCCGTCCTGGGAACAATCGTGCTAGGTCGGGCTGTGAGAAAGGCATGGAGTGCGGGATCCTGCTCCTCGTGTGTTTCCCCACCTAATGTGGGCACAATCCTACCGGGGTGTCTTTCCCCAACCGCCCTGGGCTTGTCTTTTCCCACCCATTCTGGGCACAATTATGCTGGAGTGGGCTGTCAGAAAGGCATGGAGCACGTAATCCTGCTCCTCACGTGTTTCCCCACCCAGCGTGGGCATGGGTGATTGGCCAGCAGACTAGCATAAAGACTCTCGCGCACTGTAGGCTGCCATTTCTCCCTCCTGCTGCTGCCTCCCTCTGCAAGGTAATTTTGGGATAGGGATTGGGAGGTGAGGGACAGAGGAGCAAAACTGTGTTTGTGTGGAGGTCTAGTTGCTTGTGGGAATATCCCAGGGGATTTCAATGACTGCAAAAAGTGGCTCAGGGGTTCCATGCAAACCGTGTCAGCCATACTTTCCCCTTCACCAGCTTTCTTTGGTCACTTCTGGGACTAAGATTGTCATGATGCCACTTCCTCTCTTAGTTTCTGTGTCTTGAATACATGAATACTTCAGTTAACCTGTTTGAAGCTCCCTTTTAGAAAGTCTTTTTATGCTTCTCAACCCCTTTTCCTCTTTTTCCTCTGTCTAGCTTCAAGTTTATAAGCAGCATTTCCATTGGAAAGGTTGCAAAGGAGAGCCGGAGAAACACAGACTTTTGGTCTTGTGTTGCAGTAGCCTGTCTGTGGAAAACAATGAATGAGCTGGGAAAGAATGGGGTTCTACTCTAGCTGATTCTATAGGACGAGTGTGTGTTGCCTACAAGAAACAAGGGGAACAGTAGCTGCTTCCAGAATCCTTTATTGAGCATGCATCAATCTGTATTATTTTTTGATTTGAAACTGGAGGGTAGGGATTGGGAATTATTGAGACAGGCCTAGAGATTTGACTTGAGTGTCCCTTGCAGGATTTGAGGGTAGAGAACTGACAGAACTAGAGGCTTGCTTGTGTGTATGTATGTGTTTAAGTGCTTTCTTTCTTGCAGAACTTGAGACTTGGCTTTTGAGACTGCAGGGTGCAGAATTGAGATTGGACTAGAGGCAGGTTTGTTTGTTTGTTTGAAGTGCCTTCCTTGTTGTAAGACTTGACTGGAAGGTACAGTCTTCTTGAAATTTCAAGGACAGCTGAGAGATTCCTTTGCATCGCTCCCTTGAAAAGCTCTTTCATACACAATTCTGGGGTTTGAAGTTTTACAAGGTGTTACAGCCTTCTCTGCCAAAGTGTGCTGGTGCATCATCAAACTACAAACCCCAGGATGCCATAAGGACCTGTGCAAAGCAAATCCAGTTTTGACCTGGATTATCTCTGTACTGTAGTGGTCCTGTTTACACAGGCAGGAAAATGTGGGATTAATCCACATTTTCCTGCCTGTGTACAAAGGGCCTTCGTGACATTTTTATTCTGGGGAGATCTTGAGGCAAAACTAAGACAATTGTCCTGGCCAGATTTCTTCAGAGGGGGGGTTGCCTTTGCCTAGGCTTTTGCTAAGGCTGAGAGAGCGTGTCTCGCCCAAGATTATCCTTCTTTCCCTTGCTTTTTAAACCCTTTTTAAAAAAAGGATTCTTAAGATTCAAGATTTGTGAGATTTGTGGATTCCCAGAACCTTCCAGGGATCCAGAAAATTCTGGATTTGTCCCATCCCTAGCAGTCACCAAATCTCAGCAGGGCCCACTAATGACACCTGCCTTAGACCCTCCTTTTTAAAATAACAAAGCAAAAACAAAACTCCAGCTAATTAGGAATAGAGAATTTTAATTTTTCAATACCCAGGAGCAATGCTACAATGGGAGAGACTATATTCAGAGTGAGAAGACAGGTACTGATGACTTCTGCTGTAGGGCAGTGGCTCAAGTTTTGACTGTGGCCCCCTCTGCCAAAGGCTGCCTGAGGATGCCACCTCCTCATGCCAGCCTGGATGCTGTTGGTCTCTGAGAATCTGATGCAGGAATACTAGATGTGCTGCCTGCTTTAGGAGTAAGCTTGCTTCCATAATATCCTACTTGCATATTTGTAAATAAATAGAAACAGAAAATATAAAGATGTAATAAGTCAAGTAAGTCAACATTGTTTGGTCTCATCAGAAGTAAGCAAACCCAGTAAAGAGGAACAGCTCTGGAACTACCCACTGCTTGAGGAAGTAGAATAGTACATACCTTGTTTTTCTTGTAAAAATAGTTGTTTAAAAAATTAAAACACGTGTTTCATTGTTGTTGTGGCACCAGTGTGGCTAGAAGTGTGGTTTTAAGGGATGGAGGCTGTTCTAAGTTTTTGTTTCAAAAGTGTAGACTAGTTTTTATTTTTATAAAAAAATATTGTTTTTTGTGCAAAGCTAGGGTTTCCTTGTACTGTACCCTAAGGAAGGAGACATGGTACACAGGGAATTCTGCTGTTCTCTGGTCAGAAGATACACAGTGTTGTCTCCTCTGCTCTTTCAGCTTCTTTGTCTCCATAGTTTTTGGCACTGTGCAGAATCCTGTTAGTATCTTAGGCACACATAAGCATAGCTTAGTCTGGTTTTGAACAAGGGTGAGGGACTCTCTTGGGCCATTTCCGCATTAGCCTGTTATAGCGCAATGATTCCACTTTCAACATCCTCTGGAATCCTGGGGTTTGCAGTTTCGGGAGGGGCCTGCTGGCCCCTCCCGAAACTGCAAACCCCAGGATTCCAGAGGATGTAAACTGCAAACCCCAGGATTCCAGAGGATGTAAACTGCAAACCCCAGGATTCCAGAGGATGTTGAAAGTGGAATCATCGCGGTATAACAGGCTAGTGTGGAAATGGCCTTGCACTCTGTACCTTATTGAAAAATTCCCCCTCCCTCGCTGCTAAGCCTTGGGAGGGGCTGCTGCTTCTGCTCCTTCCCAGCAGGAAGAAGAATTCAGAGGAGGAAGAAGCAACTCATTTTCATTCTTAGGAGAAGGAAGGTGTACTCTATACAGGGACACAACTTCACTTCTTTCCTCCATGAGCCATTACTGACTGCATCTTCCTCCACTGAACTTCCCTCCACCATCCCAGGGGTTGAAAGCTAATAGAGGGAGAAGTGCCTGGGTGGAACATTATGCTACACCCACTTGATGTAGCCTCTTGGCTGTTATGTTATAAAACAGAGGAAGCTGCATAATGCCTGACAGATAAAGATAGGAATATTACAGATTGTAGCCAAGAACTTTAAAAGTAAATAAAGTAAACATGCCTTTTTACGTATGTATGTATATATAACATATATATGTATACTACATATATGTATATATAATGTGTGTGTATATAAAAGTCAAAGTTTGTGAGTTTGTACATGTCAGGCAGAAGACCTCATATGATTGGCTGTGTCAGGTGAAGATCTCATATGATTGGCTGCCTGTGAAGAGTCTATGGAATCCTGGGGTTTGTAGTTTAGGGAGGGACCTTTAGAATTCTCGGCCAGAGAGCTCTTGGGCCTGGCTGGTTGCTACGGAGATGAGGCCTAGCAGCAAGGAGAAGGAGAAGGCCAGTGTACTGTTCCCTCAGGAATGCAACCTCTGTATGTTAATATCTCTGAATATAGATTGGATTGGGGAATATGGGGAAAAGTTACATGTACTGGACAAGACAATTTGGGGGATTAGAGACACAGGATCTCAAATCTGTGTATTTCAGCCCCATCTAATTCCTAAGGTAAGGTAAGGTAATTCCTAACGTATTTCTAACAAGTATTACCTATGAGAAAATAAAATCCCAGGCAATGCCAGGTAAATACGCTAGTATATGTATAAAATCAAATGAATCCGGTATAAAGAATACTCATATTTTCAAAGAGAAGGGAGTACAGCAGCTCCTATAAGGTCCTCATATAACCCAGGTTTCCACCAGCAGGTGTTTGCAACCCAGCGTGCCATGTCTAAGCTTCTTGAGAACTGCTATGGGCAATTTGCATCTGGCCAAGGGCTCTTGTTCTTCTCCTTCAAACATCTAGTGCTTGCAGTTTTTTTTTGTTGGGAAATGACTTACAGGTTAGGTTATCTGGCAAAATCCAGGTAAGATAAGTTGTGGAAAGGCCCTGTTTGAACATGTAAGGCCTGCCAAAGTTTGAGTGCATTCAAAACAGCAACAGTGCACAAATTGCAAATACAACTGGTTTGAAGGAGGGGAGACATGAGGGTCTTGCAGGAGATTTTGCCCCTACTTTCTGAGCAGATAGGGAGCACTAACAAGACAGAAAACATGCACTTCCAGCTATTACCATTTGAAGCAGGTTAGTACGGCATACCTGATGTCTGGATAATCCCGAGACAAGTCTTTAATATAGTCTTCGATTTTCTGTTTCTTCTTCTCAGCCATGATGCTAGCAATGTAGGGAATGGCATCAAAGAGCCAGTCAGCACTTGAACCCTACGGACATGTTAAAATATATGGTTAGGGCCTTTCATTAATTATCTATATTTCAGATGAAAGCATTTAGATCTCAAAGATACAGCTGTATTTCTGTGTAATTTTTTTAAAGCATTATGACATATAATGTATGTAGGAGCATAAACAAAGCATACCTAATGCTACTGCCAGGGCCTACCTCTGCATCATTTTCCTTCATCATTCATTATTAGGCCTATAAAAATTGTTATAAATTTTAGTGTTTCAAATTCATGTCATCTCAATCTCAAAATAATTCAAGATTGGATTAGATTTCTAAATCTGAAGCCATGTTATTAGCAGTGAGTACAATCTAGCCAAAATTAAAGAAATTATATATCTAGTGGATTTTGTTCGGAGGGAATTAAAACGGCCATTTAAAGTCTGAGCTACAGCAGATGGTAAATATTTGTGAATGGTTCTCTTGTAATTTACAGACATCTCTAAAAATCCCCAAATTGCAGCAACTCTGAAGTGCAGGCAGAAGGAGAGATGTGAAGAATCCTTGTTAATGTTTGTATCCTTTGCATTCAGGAAAACGATGGCTGGTATCCGGTTCAACAGTTACAAGATCATATGGCAGACTTATAGTAAAGTAACTGCTGGGGATTCACATTTACCGTTGTGAGCAACCAAATGTAACCCCCAGAATGGACATTTGCAGCGTCGCAGCATCCCAACAGAAGTGTTTCCAAAGTGCTGAAACACTGGGAGCACAGGGAAATGATGTCTGTAGCACTCTCCCACTCATGAGGTGCTCTGGGACAATCACTTGTGGCAGGATCCTAAGAGGTCTCCTGAGCTGCCTATTCTCAAGGCACCCCATGCTTGGTAGAGTGCTGTAGACAAGATTTCCCAGTGTGCTATTTTCTAGTGTCTTGGAAGCGCTTTGGTGGGGGCACTGCTGGGCTGCAAAGGTAGATGGGGAGGGTAGTAGAAACTATAATAATGGATTTCTGTCATGGTAGTTAATAGGGAAGGGCCAACCGAATCCTTGAATCTTCAAATCCTTGGCAAGGATTTGAGGTTCGCAAATTTGAATCCCTGTGCCAAAATAGGTAAACTGAATCTTTCGAATCCACCAACCAAATAGTTTGTTGGAGACTGGGACGCCTGAAAACCTGGGCGACCAGACATACAAGGGGAGATGGCAAGTAGGTGAGGTTTTCCCTAGGAGTAATAATGGCCTTTGCTAACAATTTAATCTGGGGTTGTATTCTAAGATATTTAAATTGAACATTTAATATTTAAGTTCAGTGCTTGATTGGAAGGTACAGGCTTCAAGGACAGCTGAAACATTCCTTTGCACAGCTCCCTTGCAAAGCTTTTTCAGACACAATTCTGGGGTTTGTAGTTTTACAAGATGTCACAACCTTCTCTGCCAAAGTGTTCTGGTGCATCATCTAACTACAAACTCCAGGATGCCATAAGGAGCTATGCAAAGAAAATCCAGTTTTGACCTGGATTATCTCTGTACTGCAGTATGTGGCTCTGTTTACACAGGCAGGAAAATGTAAGATTAATCCACATTTTCCTGCCTGTGTAGAAAGGGCCTTCTTGTCATTTTCAATCTGGGGAGATCCTGAGGCAAAAATGTGACAATTGTTCTGGCCAGATTTCTTTAGAGGGAGGTTTTCCTTTGCCTAGGCTTTTGCTAAGGCTGTGAGAGTGTGTCTTCCCCAAGATTATCCTTCTTTTCCTTGCTTTTTAAATCCTTTTTTAAAAAAAAAGGATTCAAAAGATTTGAGATTCGTGAGATTCATGGATTCCCAGAACCTTCCAGGAATTTAGATCCGGATTCGGAAAATTATGGATTCTTCCCATCTCTAGTAGTTAGGTTGATCATGCAGAATTTCAGCCACAGTGTATTTTTGGCTGAACAAATTATCCCCAGTGATAGCCCAAGTGAATTATAAATAGTGTTTGAATATTGTAAAGAAATCCTCGTATTGCAGAAAAAGGAGAAAACTGTCAAAATTATTTGTTCTTGCCTGCAGGAATAAAATAAGCCAAGATTTACATCTATAGGCAGATCTTCTCTTTGCTTTCCTTTTGATGTTAACCACTCCAATATTTTTATTTCAAACATTTCTACTCCACCTTTCCACATACAGGTTGGGGGCATTTTGTACAAATATAATAAAATTGAGAACCAGAGCATATAAGGGAAGGGAAGAATAAAAGCCAGCAATAAAATGAGCTGCTATTTGCACTGTTATGGAAACTGTATCGAAAGAATGTGGCTTGGCTCCCTTGGTTCAGCATCTTCTTGGACCACAAGCCAAAAAGCCTGGCTTTCTCATTCAAATGGAAACTGTGACATTTTGTCCCTTAACATTCACCCACTCCTTCCAGAACCTGTAGAATTTCTTTGATTTGCATCCCCCCCCCGCAAAAAAAACCCCAAAAACAAAAACAGAAGTAGCCAAAACTTCCTGGGAGCTGCAAAGGCAATACAAGGGCTGCACATGCCCCTCCAGTCCTGCAGCCCTGTGCCCTATTAGTTTCCTAATCCACAATTGCCAGCTCTTTCAACCACTTTTGTGTGCCTGTGTGTCCTTGTGATTCATGGAATCTCCCAGTCCAACTTTCTTCCTTTTTCATCCGCATATCTCCATCACCCATTGCTTTCTCAAGTCCTTGCTTCTCACACAAGCACCAACATGAAGAGGCAAGTGTCATTTTCTGTAGCCACTTTCAGTTTTGATGAGCTTGCTCTCTGCCTCCTCACCACAGCATTCAGTCCTTCCTGACCTGTCCGTCCTTCCTGAGCTGACATGCAATATAATTTATTCTGTGTCCCAACTCTGTTCAGGTGGTTAGATTTTATTGCCTTATGTCTTCAATTCTTTCAACCTTATCTTCAACCATCCCAGTTTCCTTTCAGTCCTACCGCAATATTTTTTGATGTTCATTTAGGTACAAACAAATAAGGAGAATGGAGAACTGCAGTAAAGTCCACAGGCCCTAACCACATGGCATTCATCTCTTCAAAAGTATCATTTGCTTAGATCCCATGCTCACACATTAAAGCATTCAATCTGTGCACATGATCTGTGACCCTTTAATTTTCCAGAGTACTGGATTATATACAAAGGAGACCGGGAACACCTAGATGGAAATGTGCAGGATTCAAACAATACTTCTAAATGCATGAACATCAGAATTTTTTTTTTTAAATATTATCTGCCAGTCTGAATCCTTCCTTGCCTCTGGGCTTCCTATCTCTCATCTTCCTTAATCCTAGCACCTCTGCCCAGTCCTCAGCCTGCCCATGAGTAAAATACTGTTCCTAGCCAAATGTTCCCTTCCCTCACAAAAACTGGATTGCAAACTGCTCTGTTCCCCGAGCAGCTGAACATTCTGAGCCATCATGCTCATTCAGCCAATCAATGCTGCCAGCTTTGCTGCCAGAAATGAAATGAGACAGATAACTGGAAACCAAAATTGGTCTGAACTGTCTCATTCAATTTCTGGGGAAACCTTCCTTTTATAGGCGTAATGGATGGTAATAATATCAGCACTGACATTATAAAGCTGGAAGAAGGTGATTTCAGAAAGAGAAAAGAAGAGTTGTCAGTGTCAGCTCATGAACTCATTGTGAGGGACATCTCATCCTGAAATATTGCAGGAGGTACCTTTTTGACATGGTCCAGAAAGCACTCATGTGGGTGGGAGGGGATGGTATATCTTTTCCTTGTCTGTGGCTTCTTCTCAGCCCAGTATCCTCCACCCTCTATTCTTTATCCATAATGTTTTTAGCCCTCCCCAAGTCAGCTTTATGTTAGGTATTAGAAATAGGGAACAAAACAAAGATACAAGAAACCACCAACATTAGCAATTCCATTCTCCAAGCACTGATCATTATATAGCCAAAGCATCACAAGAGAAAACTGTTGGAAAGCTTAGGGGTGTTACCCTGACTTCTGAGGGTTCCTGAGGGGCACTTGGATTTGCTCCAAAAATACAAAGGTTGGGGAAATTAGCAGAGCACTGCTCAACGCAGTGAGATCTTTTATCCTATGTCTACAGGGTCAGACTGCATGAAAGAGAGAGAGAGAGAGAGGACAAATGGCTGAATCAGGCAAATGGGGAAAAGATTTTGATGGCAGTGTGATCAAGGATCAGGAAAAGGATAGGTGTGAAGATGGTGCAATTATAGATTTATTTGAAATCTTCTTGTTTTCCTGAACCAGAGTTATCAATCAACCAAAAACTCTTTCTTTGAATTTTCCAACAACTGGGTGTCAAATTAAGTTGGTAGCCAGTTTTTATGGCTTGGTTTTCCATAGGATATGCAAACCACAGGTTTTTTTGCTCTTCTCTGGAGATGCCTTTTGTTCTCCTTGTAAGAGCCATTAAGCTGAACTCAGCCATGCTCTGGGGTCATCTCTGACCTGACTTTCCAATCAGTTCCTCTTCCACATGGCCTTAGCCAGTCATTGTATATGATTTCTATTTTATGCCAATTAAATATATCTGCCATATAGATAGATAGATATAGATATATGTATAATGCCAAATAGACTATCAAAACAGTGGAGTTACAGGGGAACCCCACAGTCTGCAAAAGAAGAATATGGATCTCATTCTAGCATCCACCATATATAAGGAGGCTCAGGGAAACTCTAAAGTTCTAGTTCCAAATCCAGTTGATAGTCCCAGTTGGAGTCGGCCAATTGAATCAGCAGAAGTTTTGGAAAACACTTAACATAAATTACATTGATTTACACTTGCACTGATTCAACAGGTCTACTCTAATGAAGACTAATAATTAGATTTTGGCATAAATTGGAGAGGACCACAAAACAAACAAACAAACACCCTGAGCAAGAAGAATTGAGCCAGTTCCATGAAAATTAAAAGCTGATGGGGTGGGGGAAAGTGGGACTGAATCTCCACCAAATTGTAATTGTTTCAACCTCGATCCCAAATACCTGGACATTTCTCCATTTTCTTCTCAACTTCTCCATGATACTGGGCTATTAGGACGGTCATTACCCTAAGACCATTAATTCTGCAACTCCCCTTGTCTGCTTGACTGGGAGAGTAACTCACACCTATATCTGTAAGATATTTTTCAGGCATAAGAACCCCTGATTTTGAGCAGTTCAGTGCAGTCTCTCGCCTTCCTGAATGCCACATTGTACGTTTGATTCCTGAACAAGAACTGTCCTTAGGTGTCTACCTAAGCCATGTTGCTGCTTTTCTTGTTGCTCTCCAGACCAGTAATTATCACCTCATCCCTAAAAGTCCTTTATCCACACTTTCCTTCCTTTTCCTTCAGTTAGTTCCTTTTGTGCACACATGAGCGAGCGTATCTTTGTGTGCTTGTGTGAACCTTTTTCAGTAAAATCCATTTTATTTCATTTTTGGAATCTCTGGCTCGTTCTTTCCTGTGTGATCCCACAAACATTGGTAGAAAGATCCCGTTAAGTTGCCCCCCCTCTTGCAGGTCTCCTAATTTTGAGCTAATTAATTCTCCTCTGTCATGTGGAGGTACTGGCATCATGGGTAGACCCCTGAGTCAACCACGTTTTGGGTAACAGATCCATTAAAAGGGAAAGAAGAACCACTTCTCTTCACTGTCACACAGAGTACCTGGCCCTTGCCCTCATGCTATTCCCAAAGCAATTCTTTTTCAATAGCTGTAAAAAAAGAAGTCATTTTTCAGCTTCAAAAGGTAGGATATGGCGGGGGGGGGGAGGGAAGAGGAGGGATTTTTCACCCTTGCATTTCCCCTCAGGATCTGCACTGGCACCTCCCAAGCAACTGCAAGTGATGTCATATCAGTGTCTGGTTCTGTTTTTGCCTGACTTTTGGGGAATTTTTTCTCTTCCTCATTTTTGATGAACTGGAGGTCTGGGGGTTACTGAGGGCAAAATTGTGGAGCAGTTTTGTAGCAGTTTGAGCTGGTTCTGGCACTTTTGGGGGTGAAAAATAGCCTGTGGAGAAAAACAGCCTGTGGGACTTGGGGGTCAGGAAGGCAGAACTTTGGGGCCACAAAGTTATGGGCTTCACTTACCCCAACTCTGTTTTACAGTGATCTGAGAGCTCACATTTCCCCTAGAAGTGTTTTATGTTAGTACAAATAGCACAGATTTTAATGCATATGCCAGAAGGGACACAGTCTTAATGAGCACAAATCCTGAAGACGTTTCTTTGGTTACTTTTCTTTTGTTATCATAGCATTAGGCAGTTGGGCCCCAGTCCACTTCCATACCAGAGAAACGAACTGTGGAATTTACTCACCAGATCTTGCATAGTGTTATTTATAATTGTGGCTTCACAGTGCATTATGTTGCTGACTTCTTCCCTTTTTATTCTGTTCATTCTCCCTCTTGGTTTGAGGATTTGCATGATGTATTCCTTGACCACATATTTGTGAACTTCATTGAGAAAATCCTGCATATCAAAACCCAGGGAAAAAAAGCATATTGGCTACAACAGAAGGTAGAGACAGCAAAATATATCCCTTTGGCTTTCTCCTTCCTTCTGAACTTTTATACATCAATCTTTTTCCATCTGGAGTATGAAACCACTTGAGAAATTAGGTAAACTCATAAAAAATGGAGTGAAATGGAGTTCTCCCCTATTTGCATACACAGAGGTCAGTAGTGGCAATCTTCAGAGAGATGGCTGGTTTCACATGTTTTAGTATGTTTAGTATGCTTTAAGACCAACCATTTTAGCTCAGCAGAAGATTTTGGGGACTCCAGATCAATCAATCAATCAATCAATTTCCCAAAAGTAAGACTACAGATATATTTTTGTAGACTTCAAATATATGGTCTGAAGCCTCAGTAGACAGGCATATATACAAACATGGTGGTGAGGGAGAGGAAATAGAGTAAAATGTAATAGAAAATTCTCTGCCTGATTTTCTTTCTGACAAGATTTAGGCAATAATTTTTCTTTCTCTATTTGCCTCCAATGTAAGCTATTTACATGAGAAAAGCCTAAATCCTACCGGTTTGTCCCAGCTTCAGTAGATCCATTAAATCAGTTGTTGAATAGTGAGTCAAGACATAAGTAAATCCAATTAATTCAAGAGGTGTACTATAGTAGAGACAAACAATAGGATTTAGGCTAAAGACTTTTCTCCACCATGCAAGATTGTAAAGGTCTGGAAACCAACCCCTGTGAGGAACAGCTGAGGGAGCTAGACATGTTTAGTTTGGAGAAAAGAAGACTGAGAGGTGATATAATAGCCATCTTGAAATATTTGGAAGGATATCATGTAGAAGGTGGAGCAAGATTGTTTTCCGCTGTTCCAGAGACTTGGATCATTTCCGCACTAGACTGTCATAGCGCTATTATTCCACTTGCAACATCCTATGGAATCCTGGGGTTTGCAATTTTGGGAGGGGCCAGCTGCAAACTGCAAACAGCTGCAAAACTGCAAACCCTGGGATTCCATAGGATGTTGCAAGTGGAATAATAGTGCTATGAAGTCTAGTGTGGAAATGGCTGAGAAAACAAACCAATGGATTAAAATGACAAGAAAACAGATTGCATCTAAACATTAGTAAAAACTTTCTGACAGTAAGAACATTCAAGAGTGGAACAAATTGCCTCAGAAGGTAATGGACTTTCCCTTTTGGGAGATTGCTAAACAGAGGTCAGATCTTTCAAGAGTGCTTTATCTGTGAATTCCTATATGACAGAGTAAATGTTGCTGTTGGGTGCTGTACTTGTTATTGTGGGTTCCTGTTGCTGTTGTTGTTTAAAATAATCAGCTGGTGTTTCTTTTGTCCTGGAGCCAACATTTTATTCTCTTTCAGTGGGCATTCTTTTTAAACAAAAATTGCAGAATATATTACAGGCAATCATGCCACAAAGGACTTGCATAGTTCAATACTTGTCATTCATAGTGGGTCCCTTGGCCATTCCTGCTCATCCTCAATGCATGGGAGAAGGAAGCAAAGATAGTCCTCACAGTACCTTAAGATTTTTAGAATACTCTTCCTTTAAACAAGAGGCCCATATGGGTCTCATAAAATCTAGACTGAGTAGTGAGCAAAGGCACTGAAGAGTTCTGAATGATGGCTGACCAAACAGCATCATACAGCTTCCTTCTTTCTTCTGTTCTCCCTGCCAGCTTCCAAAGAGAGTGAGGAAGTTCCAAGTGGATGCAAAACCATTGCCAAGAGGTACCTGCTTATGTATGCTTGTATGCAAAATCAGTCACCTTTCTTTGTCCTTTTAACAGTGGCCCCCATTAAGATAATATTTGCCTACCATGTGCCAGATGTTTTGCGTTTCTATTGCATGTTGCATTTCCCCATCCACCTGCCTTTGTATTTAAGTCTGTCCACAGAGGCTTCACAGCATAAATCTTAAGAAGTGGATTGAAGCCCATGAAGGCTTGTGCTGCAAAAAAAATTATTTCGTCTTAAAGGAACCACAACTCTTCTCCTATGAGATTCAATAGCTATTTCAAGCATGATGAAGACCATGCTGGGTCTGTCTTCCATTTAGACGCTAATGATGAAGAGCTTCTCAGAAAAATCCTGTGGTAGAAATCCTATTTCAGCACTAACATGCCAATTTGTGGCCATCTAGATGTTGTTAGACTGCAGTCCCCCATCAGCCCTAAGCAGCAACAGCCAATGGTGAGGAATGAAGGGAACTGCTGTCCAGCAACACCGTGCAACACCCCTAACATAGCACAATACTCATTTAGCATGATTGCCATCATAAGCACTGAACTTTCTCATGCTCATTTATGACTACAGGATGGGTTTGCCCTCTGCCTAACTTTATTTGTTTTTTTGCCCTAACTTCCTACCGGTATATGCTAATCTATCACAACTGGGTGTAACTGCAATCTCTCATTAGCAAAGACTGCCCATTAATTACCCTGGTGACATAGCAAGAGAAGTGACTGCTGTGACTCTGTCCATTACCCATTGTCTGTTACATGGTGATGAACACTGAAGGTATTGTGTGCACAAGAGAGAAAACAACAATAATTATGGCTGATCCTCCCTTTCATACTTAATGACATCTGACTGAGGCCTTTTTCGCACTACACTCTTATAGCACGACGATTGCACTTTCAACATCCTATGGAATCCTGGGGTTTGCAGTTTCGGGAGGGGCCACGTGGCCCCTCCCGAAACTGCAAACCCCAGGATTCCATAGGATGTTGAAAGTGGAATCATCACACTATAAGTGTGTAGTGTGGAAAAGGCCTGAGATCTTACCTCATGTATAGTGTAGACTGGCACACTCACATAGTTACACAGTGATTGCTCTACTGACCCTTCTGCTAAACCTAGACATTGTAAAGCAGCTTATGTATCTACCCATGTGCCTGCTTATAGTCCCACTATGTAATGGGGAAGGAACAGTGGCTATTTCTGCAATCCTTCAGAATAAAGTGGCACACTGAAAGCACTGACAAACAGTACTATCCAAGAAACAGCAACTGCATGGCTGGAATACTTTTGGTTAGACTACAGTAAACCCCTTCCATCAACTGTTGAGTTGTGAGTCAGCACACAGGTAAATGCAATTGATTCAATGGATCTTTGCCACCTTTCTCCCAAATGGGATGCAACCATGGACTGAATGTATCCTTTGCACATAGCCAGAAAAGTAAAGCTGCATGTATGAGAGAACTTGCACATTTATGACACCAACACAATTCTAGCCAATTCTAGAGAAAGGGTGCATAGCACAGTAGTTATTATAATCTATATCTAATCATCATTATTACCTTGTGCATGGGATCCTTCAGATTTTTTAAGTCTTTAGACAAATCCTCAACAACTACCAGTATTTTCAGGATGAACGAATCAAGAGTTTTACCCTGTGAAATCCAGACTCGGCTTAGAATCTTCTCAAACATTGGCTGGAAAAACAACAACACATACACATAAAAACAAACACATTGTAATTATATCTGATGGTTAAAGCATTCCTTTTCAATTATAATATTCACCCTGAGGATCAAAAAACCTAAGACCTACTGTACCTTTAACTAGCTTTGACTTGTCTGCCAGCTTCAGCCATTTCTGGTTACTCTGGCCACAGTAATCCATGTTGTGGAGCTTCCTGTACAGATTGTTAATATCTTATATGCAGTCTCACTTTTAAAGATGACTCAGAATTTTCAATTAAAGCAGAATGTGACTTCCAAAATTTTAAGTTGTACTGCCAACTCATTTAATCTCACCCCAGATTCACAAGAATTATAACGGTTACCTTTTGGTTCTAAGCCTAATTCAAGGTGTGAATTATGTTGTTAACTGCCATCAAGTTGGCTTTGACTTATGGCAACCCTATGAATGAAAAACTTGGAAAGAAACTGGGAGTCATTTAATCTAGTGCTTCTTAAACTATCTGATGGCTGACCCGCAGGTTATTTTTCCCAGCACACCAGGGGCCAGCACCATGTTTGCGCCTGTTGGCTATAATTTCTTTCTTGGAAACTTGTCATAGACTGGCATTAACCTACAGATCACAACTGTGAGTAGCTCTGATCTAAGACGGCTCTCCAAACTCTGTCTGAAATTTCTCCAGCAATGGCAACCCAGTGCCTCTTTAAACAGCCAGCAGTTCCACCACTGTGAAACAGCTTTTGCTGTTAGAAAGTTTCTCCTACAGTTTATTAAATATGTTTCCCTGCAATTTCCACCCATTTGTTCCAGTTTTCTAACAAAATAACTTCTTCTGCTCTGATATTTTGGTGATGTTGTGCAAGTGTATTTACATTCCTTGCAAAAGTGGAATATCCTGGTGAATTCCCACTTCATTTTCTTCTTCACTGTGCCCAGTTGGTCAACTGTGGGTTTGTGTTTTGCTTTTGAAGCAGCAGAAAGGCATTTGGAATTCCCCACTGCTATCAGCTGTCGTTGTGTGTGTTATAGTAGGGTGTCCCAAAATGTTTTCATTTCTCTCCTCCAGGTGGAGGCACTGTCCAGATATACAGAGAGGAAGAAGGACCAAAGCTGTGTGGGATGTCACAGGAAGAAGGCTGCACTCAGCACACCGGATTAATATTTCAAGATGTACCTGGTGGGGCCAACTCTACCATCAGGTAGAGTGGGGTACCTTCTCTTGCCAGGTGATTTGGGGTGTCATGAAAGAGCAACAAATGCTTAGTTAATTGATTTGTTAGTGTTGTATTTTGATTGTCAGGATAAAGAACTTGTGGGATTTTCTGTCCAAAAAGGATTGGGTTGGACTTTAGTATTATCCATTTCAATGTTGGGACTATGACCCCAGGCCATAAAGCATCTCAGGCCAGCCTTGACTGATCCAGTTATTAGGAAAAACAGAGCCTAGAACCTGGCCTTAATTTTTATGTATCCCTTCAACACTGTTGTTATTTTCCTAAAGGGATAGGTGGGAAAAAGTACAGCCTGTGGGCTGCATGCAGCCCCCTATGACTGTTTTTGTGGCCCCCAGGAGTCAAATTTCTTTTGCCTGAAAATGTCCCCAAGAACACATCCCATGTGTTTTTTTCCCTGATCCATGTTATGGTAGGAGAGGGCTTTAAACACACATACATACTTTCTGCAGTTTATTGGATCCTGGTAGTGTCCTGCAGGGATCTCGATAGAGCCTCTCCTGGAAGGGGAGCACAACAGGAGCACTCTCCTCCATAGTGCCCGCCTGCGGGAATGGAGGAAGCATGATGGCACCACCTCTTCCTTCTGCAGTGCAGCTGGGCACTGTCTAGGCTGCGCTGGGGCAGGAAGAATGGCCATTGCACTTTGAGGACTTCCACACCTAAGGTAAGTGTGGGTGTGTGGTGGGATTGTAAGGCCCCACTTTGGAGGTCCCTGATATTAGTATGATTTGGATGGGCACCACACCTAATTGGCACGATATTGGATTGGCAACTTTATTAATTGGCTCTGATATCAAAATCAGATCTGAAAGGTGATGGAGAGGTCAAATCGAGTGAGTGAGGGAAGGAATTTGACTGTAAACGTGAGAAAGGATAGGTCAACTCGAAACTTCCTCCAGGTAAGACTAGGTCATTTGTCAGGCAAATACACACCATTCCTGTGGATAATAGGCTTAAATAGAAATTGGAATTTTCCAGGGAACCCAACTGTGAGAAGCCCATCAGGGCACTGATCAACTGATATCCGTCCCTTTTACACCTGGACTTCTTCCTCTTTCCTCACAGCACCCACAATAGACAGCTATTACAACACCCATCATGTCTTTGTTAATCAAGGACTAAGCCCATCAACAGGTGAAAGACCCATTGTCCACAACAAGTTCCCTTTGTCTTGCATCTAAAACCTTCACTGCCACTGGCTGTGTTTAGGGTACAAATACCCCTGATTTCAGGATGGCCAGTGCACTCTCTTGACATTCTGAGCATCACTCTGTCCATTTGATTCCTGAACTGAGAACTGCCTTTGGGTCTAGTATCTGAGTCACTTCGTCCCACTTCTCTGCTTTTCATCGGATCCAGTAAATATTGCCTGTATCTTTCACAGTCTGTATCTGCTTTCCTCCCTTTCTTTCAGTTAGCTCTTGTGTGAATGTGTGGTTATGTGTATCTTGTGTGTGTGCATGAGTGAATTCCCCTCAATAAAATATATCTTTAGCTTACTTTTGAATCTCTGGCTGGTTCTTTTCCTGCATGAGCCTGTAAACATTGGTAGCAAAATCTTGCCAAGTTGCCCCCTCCTCTCGTTAGCCTCCTGATTTTGAGCTAATTTGAGCTCCTTTGCAAGGAGGTACTGGCATCACAGGTTGGCCCTTGTGGCACTCACATTTTGGGGAAACAGGATGGTGGTGTGAGGTGTGATCACTGGTCATTGATGGGTAAAACCCATAGATGATTTACTGCACAATCACACTGCCTGGGGATGGAATAAAGACAGAACCCTGATGATGCCATGCAGAACTGTCATCCAAATCCCTTCCTTCTCCCATCCCCAAGGCAGAACAATAATGTCCTGCAGAAACGCACCCCCCCACACACACACCATGAGCAAGAAATGATTTCTGGGTTACTTCCTACAGTTAAAAAAAAAGCCTTTCTTGGGCTTAAAATGGCCCCATGAAGGCCAAAACATGATGAAAATGCTCCCCCATTTTGGGGCATTTAAAAAAAAAATCTGTTTGGAAGATATGGTAGGGAGATGTAGCTGGGAATGTTGTTTTCCAAGGTTTCCCAGGATCCCATGTGTTTCCTTAGCTTCCAACAGTTGTAGACCCTGTTCTAAAGGAAACCATATAAAGGAAAGCTATGACCTGAAGCAAATGAGGAAGGTAGTGTTTAACCCAATGGCAACCTGTGGCTCCAATGTCAATAGTCCAGCTCTAGGTTCTTGTTGAAACTTCAAAGGAGTTGTCCAAGGTGCTCAACTTATTTGAGGGAGAGGGTTCTTCACCTTGAATAGCTTCTAAAATGGATTCACCATTGCATTGACATGAAAGCCTCCTGCCACCACGATAATCAGCAGTTGCTGCTGCTGTACTCTCCAAGTTCTTTCACTCAGTTTTGACAAACAGGGATAGTCAATGGGAGACTATTGATTGGATTTCTAAACCATCCTTTGGATTTTTACCTAAGCTTTGGTCAGATCTCATCTGGAGTACTGTGTCCAGTTTTGGGCACCTCATTTCAAGAAGGATATTGACAAGCTGGAACTTATTCAGAGGAGGGCAACTGAAATGGTGGAGGATCTGGAAGCCATGCCCTATGAGGAGTGACTTAGGGAGGTGGGGATGTTTAGTCTGCAAAAGAGAAGGTTAAGAGAGGACATGATAGCCATGTTTAAATATTTGAAGCAATGTCATATAGAAAAGGGAACAGACTTGTTTTCCACTGCTCCAGAAACTAGGACAAGGAGCAATGGATTCAAACTACAGGAAAAGAGATTTCATCTGAACCTCAGGAAGAACTTCCTGACAATCAGAGCTGTTCAGCAGTGGAATATGCTTTCTCGGAGTGTGGTGGAGTCTCCTTCTTTGGAGGTTTTTAAACAGAGGCTGGATGGGAGTTGGGAGTGCTCTGATGTGTGTTCCTGCATGGCAGGGGGTTGGACTGGATGACCCCTGTGGTCTCTTCCAACTCTATGTTTCTAGGTAGCCTGACGAACTGGTCTCCACTGAATCCAACTGGGGCCAAACTGCATATTGTATTTGACTCACATTCTTGTTATTGGCATATTGTTGTTGACAGACAAGGAGCGCAGGAGGGAAAAGGCTTAAGCTGGAAGGGCTGCAGATATTTCTGTTAATTGTCAAGGGTGGTGTGCGCATACATTTACAGTATATGCTTCACTTAATGAAGGGATTATGCAAGGCTGGAAAAATGTCTTCCTGTATTTTGGCTTCTTCTAATCCCCAAACTGTATTCCTCTAGATAAATATAAGCCCGCTCCACCAGCTGGCAACGGTATTAAGAGGGCAGGAACAAATTAAAATGTAAATCAGAGGGAAACTAAGTGGAATATGAGGGTAGGTCAATGAGCTGTGGTAAATCACTTTGAGACACACAGCGTTCTTGATATCCTGCCCAAGATCCTCAGGTTCTTTAAACGAGCTGAAGTCTGTTTCTACTATGATGACAAGGAAATGCTGATATATACTGAGCATTGCCAGGCCTGTGGTTCAGAAGTGCATGAGGGTGGAAAAGCACACCCAAAATTAATCTTTTCCATTAACCTACATTTATCAAGAAAGGGATCAAGATGTGTTAGTGCAAAACCCTCCAGAGGTGAAATGTATGACTGATTCAAAGAACAACATAAACTAAGGAGGGACAATGTTTTCAGGCAAGTATGTCACAGTGCCTGAGATAAGTCATCAATAACCCAGCCTGGCACTCAAGCTATTTTTGGATTACAACTCCCTTAATCCCTGGGCATACTGGTTGTGGCTTGGGGGAACTGAACTCCAACACATTTGGGGCCATTTTTCACTATATAATTACAGTAGTATCACTCCATTTTAACTAGAATGTCCTATGGAATCCTTGGGATTTGTAGACATGAGGCACTAGCACTGAGAATTCCATGACTCCTTTGTAAACTGCAAATCCCAGGAGTCCATATGATAAAACCATGGCACTTAAAGTGGAATTATAGTACTGTGGTGTGAAAGGGCCCAGGCTGTCTATCCCTGAGAATATAAGCATACTGCAACAATGCAGCCCTTCCCTGACATCTAGGTAGATTCAGGACCATGCAATAAAGTTTAATTTCCTTGAAACCCAAGGATAACGACATTAATGTTAAGTTTTCTAGTACTTTCCAACTCTAATGCTGGAGTTTTCATGAGGATTTTAGGGCCATTACCTAACAGCAATCTCACTAAATGACTTCCCACTATCTCCTGAGGTCCAGTGCATGGTTATTAATGACAATGGACATTATTTTGTGGTGACTCTCTAATTATGGTACTCTATCCCTAAAATGCTTCCCTGGTGTGGCAGGAGAGCAATTTAGAGAGAGAGAGAAAGTTTCCAGACTGTGTTACAAGTCCTATTTTAGGGCCAAATTATACACTGTGTTATTCACTGCTGTGTCTTTTAAAAGCATGGTTAAACTGACCACTGGAGAAAAACCAATGGTGCTACTCCGATTCACAATGAGTTTCAGGTTTGGATCAGGCCCTGTACCAGTTTCTTTTGCAAATCACACTCTAGCCTGGGTGGGTGTTCCACATAGAGGAGACCAATTGAATCAATGTGGTTTACACACATCTTGACACTATAATTTATTCAGAAGGTCTGCTCTGGGTATGATAACCAAGAGGAGGCAGATCTCTCACTGCTCTTTGCTCCCAAGGCTTCTGTTTGCAACGAACAACATCTTCAGAAGCAAATAGCAGCTGTGGAGAAGAGATTTCGACCGGATTTTTTTTTATTATAGATGTTGTTATACAATATACATAATATAATATACATTATAAATATGCTTACTTATTATACGTACTTGCATACAGATTTATAGTGATTTCAACAGGAAATTAGAGGTAGCCTTAATCTTGTTTGAGATAGCATCCTAGAGTGGGGACCCAGGCCACGATTGCTTCAAATAAAACTACCCAGTTTTAAACATGACTTTAAAGATGCAATTTGCTCTGAAAGTGTCAGGGAAAGTCCATTCTATTTTCACATTCTTTTCATGCTATTTGAGATAATTTTATGGGTTGTTTTTTTGCTGCCTTTACTTTGCACCTTTACTATTGTTGAACATTGTAATTTTTTTTAAAAAATATTGAATTTCATTGATTTGGCAAAATGTATAGAAGCCTGCTTGTAGTAAAAGGCTGGATATAACTTTTATTCAAAAATAGAAATAAATAAAATATACAGAGAGATAGCCAACAATTATTATATTGCTATTAACTGCCATCAACTCAGCTTTAAAGTTGAATTGATGGCAGTTAACAGCAATATAGTAATGTTAGCATAAAATTTATATCCAGCCTTTTACAGCAAGCAGGTTTCAACACATTTTGCCAATAGAGGCAATAGGGGGTCTTCAGAATCCTATGTGGCCTACAGGCTGTATTAATTGGCACCCTAACTTTCTCCCACAAGGAGCTGAAGGTCACCCAGTGGGTTTCCATGCCCAAGCAGGGATTCGAACCCTGATCTCCAGAGTTATCATCTAACAGTTAAACCACAAAACCCTTGCAGAGAGGTTTTGTGTAGGTGTCAAACCCAGCTTGTGTATATTCACAGAAGCAACAAAGAAGTCACTTCTAATTTTGATTCTGGCCATTTTTCAACTTTTTTTTTCTTGTTTGGGGATGGTTGGGGGCAAATTAACTTATATTGTGTTTTGTTGCATTTTGGAGGTGGTTTGACAGATTCCTCCCTAACTTGGTGGGAGAGGCAGGAGATGTCATAGTGATCTGTAGGGTCTTTAGGATTATATGTGGCCTATGGGCTGTATTAATTAGTATCCCAACTTTTTCCTACATGGGACTCAAGGCAGCTCACAACACAAAGAAAAACAATTCACATGCAGAGGCATATCTGGCATAAACAGCGCCGAAGGCAAATGTGGAAGTTGCACCCCTCCCTCCAGGGCCACTTCCTCCTCCACCACCCTGCTTCCGGCACTTTTTTGTGCCGCCCTGGCATTGGTATCTGGTACCCTACGTGCCCCGCCCTAGATAGGCCTCCAGTCACATGAATTAAATTCTAATAATAAAAAAAGAGCCAGCATAGTGTACTGGTTTGAGTGTTAGACAATGACTCTGAAGACCAGGGCTCAAATCCCTGCTTGGGTATGGAGACCCACTGGGTGACCTTGGGGAAGTTACATTCTCTCTGCCTCACAGGAAGGCAAGGACAAACCCTCTCTGAACAAATCTTGCCCCAAAAAACACCTCGTGATGGGTTGCTGTTAAATCAGAAATGACTTGAAGGTATAGAAGAAGAAGAACAACAACAACAACGGAGTTAAAAACCAATTTTTAAACAATATAAAATCATCTAAAAACATTATAAGAACAATAAAAATTCAGCAGGCGTGCACCATTAGAGCTCATTCTGTATCACCACTTAGTCACCAAATGCTTGTTCAAATAAAAAGGTGGGAGGAAAGCAGGGAGGGGAACAATCTAGTTTCCCACGCAGAAAGTTCCACAGCCTGGGAGAAACCAAGGATAAGGCTTTGGCCATGTCCTTAGCAAATGTGCCCATGAGGGTAGTCAGTCTGAAAGAAAGCACTCTTCTGAGAATCTTAAAACTCAGGCAAACTCATATATCCTTGGATGAGAAACATCAGTGGTTGGAAGAAAAAAAAAGCCACCACTGATCACTGTAGAGAATACTGGGCAGGTTGGACAAAAACTCTGCCCTAGTATGAGGAAATACCTCATATGTTCCTGTCCTTATTGTACTTTCTTTTATCTTCTGCTTGTGGCTTAGGAGGAAAAAATTCCCGCTCCTCTCGCCTACAAATCTGAACACTGTACACACCTCTTTCAGTGGCATGACTATTTGACTGCTCATGCTGAAAATTAAAGGGCATGGCTACCATCAGTGGTTCACCTACATTAGCAATGTGTTGTCAAATTCTCAGTCCTACGAGCACCCAAGGCTGGAGCACAGATCAGCTCCCTTGGACTCTGGTCATCTTTGCAACTGGATAGACAGCAAAATCCCACACGTGTAGAATTGGAGTCTACTGAATTGTGACAAGAATCAGATAATACAAAAGACAGCTTTACCAGAGCAAAGCCATCAGTCTGAAGGGACTACATATAACAACTGTGTAAATAGCAGAAGGAGGCAGGGATTGTTTGATCTTCCAGATGTTGTTGGACTGGAAATTCTAGCATTCTTCATTATTGGCTATGCTGGCAAGGACTGCTAGAGCTGCAGTCCAACAACATATGCAGGGCTGCATACTTCCCATCCCTGATGTAAATGTGAATTAAGTGGGTGTTAGATCATATTGAAAGTACAACAAAATCAGATGGCTTATCTTGGCTAGCTCATGCTGCATATATCATTTATGGCAAGACAAGTTGACTACTGATGCTTAAAATTAAATCATCAAATAGTTGACTAACTTCAGCTATTTGGTCCACCAACTTTACCAAGCCCCTAAAAAGGGAAAATAATTAAAATAGGCAGCAAATTCTTCTATGTATTCACCAGGAGGCATTACAGGCCTTCAAGTGGCCCTTAAAAAGTCACTTCTTAAACTTAATCTGTAACTATGGCCCTTTCCAGACATGGGGAGGGAACCGCACGAAAATGGGACTCACCGGATTTCCTGAGCATCTGGGCGAGTCCATCGGGCCAAGGAGCAGTGTGAGCTCATTGCTACGCACTGCTCCGGCTTCCAGGTGGTGGAGGCTCTCCACCAACCGGAGAAGCTCGCCAGCCGAAAGCCTGCCCCCGGAAGATCTGCAGGCATGCACTTGCGCGCGCCTGCAAATCTGCTCCGGAGTGCAGCGACGGAGCGACACGGAGTCGCATGCTCCGTGCTTTTTAAAAACCTCTAAAAAGAGGTTTTTAAAAAGCACGCTGTGCGACCAGTTCCGGTAGTCTGCCCCAGTCCACTCTACGGTGCAGAAGACCTCTGTCGGGGGTCGCTCTGCACCATTTTAAAAGCCCGGTGTGGAAATGGCCTAAGACTTTGTTGACCCCATGTCCCTAGAAGTTCTTTTTTTTTTTTTTTTGTCTGTTAATATTGAGTCTGTTACATCTTTCCTGCTCCCAGGAACATTATCTTACCCATCTGGATTTTAGACAGAAAGGTTGGTGCTGTGTGATTAAGCTTCCCTATGGAAACAGTTGAGTCATTTTGTTCCAGGGTTGTGTAAGTGGAGTTGCACATGCAGTGTCGTTGTGTATAGTGTGCACTGTGCAGGAATGTGCGTTGTCCATGCACATTTGGTTGTACTTTAAATTCTACATGTACTGCCTTGGTTCAATTGCACAATGCTGCCATTCAACACAGGGACTCCATAGGACAATCAATGTGTAATCCCACATGCAGATTACACAATATTGGCCCTTTTTAATTGTTCTGAATTGCTTTTCTGCATTCAATTTTAGAAAAAAAAATGTTCTGACTCAATATAGGCCTAATCTGTGTTATAAACTGCCTTGGCTCCTATCCAGGCTAGCCACTGAATTTTAGGGCTCATTTAAACTGGTGACTTGTAATCAATTTATATTGCCCCATTTGATGATGCTTCTTGATGCTTCATGGTCCACACACACTTCAGACTTTAAAAAAAAAGTTGACAGAAAAGTGGTACTTTTTGGTTCATTTTGCAGACATCTTGCTTATGACATGTAGTTGTGATGTTAGATATGGGTGCGTCCAATGCTCCTTAAGTATTTGAAGAATGTTGAAATTCTCATATAGTTTCCTCTGTTTCTCTCCCAGTCCCTCCTTAATTTTTGCTCAGGATATATATTAAATGTAGAAATATGTTAATATGTAGATATGCTGAGCAAATTTCCTGTAATTCTATTTTTCTCCTGATCTGTCCTCTGATATAGGTGATTTTTTTTTATGAGAAAAGTCCAACGTTTCCTTCCTTCCTTGTCTCATGTGTTAGCAGGGAAGACATTAAAAATGATGTATCCTTTAGATGGGAGAGAACACAAATGCCCAGGAAGACCTCACAAAACACAGGAAACTGTTGTGACAGCGCATTGATCCATTAGTTCAGTCTTGCTTGACTGGCAGCAACTGTCCAAGGTTTCAGACAACAGCCATTCCCAGAACAACTCAGATATGCCAAAGATTGAACTTGGGACCTTCCTTATTCAAAGCATGTGCTTTACTGCTGAGCGCTGGCATTCACTGGCTATTAACTGCCACTGAGTGCTAATGATGCTGCCGTATGCTCACTGTCCTTCTACGATATCATTATTTCTACTGTACTTAACCCTGCAGGGTCTAAATGCCATAAAGACACCAGATCCTGTCTGATTTTGGAAGCTAAGCAAGGTCAGTCCTGGTTAGTATTTGGATGAGAGACTGCCAATGAATATCAGGTGCTGTAGGCTACAATGCAGAGAAAGGAACTGGCAAAGCCACCTCTGAATATTCCTTTCCTACAAAAACACTAGAAAATTCATGAGATTGCCATGAATTTCACACAGACACACTTAACTTTTGTGTCATGTAAGTCTCTTTAAAATGACAAAGCATCACTATTGTAATCTTGACTTTTCTCAAAATAGTGAATAAAATGATGAGAAATGAACTTGAAGTCATCTGGGACACTTCCACTTGAAAGAAGATGCAGTTTGAGATGTTACTCCACAGCTCCATAAAGGCCTCAACAACACGTCAATTAAACTGTATTTGAAAGAGGTAAACTACATCTACCAGTAGAAAACCCCCTATAAGAATTGCAAAATCAGTCCCAGGTAGTGGGTATAAACAGATGGATATAAATAGATGGTAGGCTAATGCCAATTTGTTAATTTCTGATACAGTTGCAGGGGCAATTATGCATGGTAGTTGGATGAGGGAACAGCATGTAGGGTGCATCCTTGCATGCTACATTTTTGGTTCTTATTTTGTGAATTTGGCTCAAAATACAGATTTGGAATGGCAGCTCTGGAGAAGCACAACCTTACTCAACACCCAACAATTTCAAGCAGATAAACTGTGAATAATTTTGGCCAATTTCATGGCTAATATCTTCATTCCATTAAAATATTTTGTGTGTGTGTGTGTGTGTGTGTGTGTGTGTAGAATTAACAAACTAATTGCTAGTTCTTAGGAACATTTTTTTTTAAATTTCAGAACTGCTAATCCAAATACAATCATTTGAGTAAGTTCATTCGCTTATGTTTAACCCAGCCTTAAGCATGTTCAGCCAGAAATAAGTTCCAACGTGTTTAATGGGTCTTAGGACATTTTAATCACTTTCTTAAACCTAAATTGTGAGTGTTTACACTAGTCCAGTTTATGACTGAAAATGTGTTCAGATTATATACAGACTTGGAAGTGGACATAAATCCTGAACTTAAGAGTAGAAAGCTACCAGCAACACTCATGGAACACAGTCCTACTATTAGGTAGAGAGAGGCAGCTGCCTCAGGGAGCAGGTTGTTAGTATATGAAAAGTAGCAAACCATTAGCTTTTGATTTATTGTTGTATTTTTACTGCCATGGAGAGGAAGGAGTGCTCTGGGACCTTCTGGAGTCTTGAGCTGAGCCTTGGGTCCCAGAGCATCATCCTTTCGTTGCTTAGGTATGGATGGTTTCAATATTCCATCATATCCATCCACCTTAAAAATGACTTTGTTTCCATATAACCTTGGCTTTAGGTACTATGGATATTATTGATTTGGCAGAATGGGAGATAGCATCAAAATATTTTCAAAGCATTATAAATATATGTGGTTATGCAACATCTACAACATCAGTCACATTTCATTCTGGTATGCCATGGGAGGTAGTTGTTTCCATGTCAGTTGAGTCATGAACATGTTCCATCTTTCTGCCCCCTTCACTCCTTCCTGACAGTAAGTTATCAAGAAAATCAGCAATGAACCACTGCTGCTGAAATCTCAGCCAGTGGATTCTACCAGAGTCCTGCAAATGGTCTTCCCTTACCTGTGTTTTCAGCCTTAACTTCTTGAAAAAGTGTTTCTTGTATTTCAGTGTGAGGTCAGACAGTGTCTTCTCCATGTCTTCACAGCTGACATTAAACTTTGTTTGCAACCCTGTCCTACAGTGAAGAAGCCAACAATGTAATGTTGGTTAAGTGGAAACCACATCCCAAATGAACCCCATATTTATACAAGAAGGTGTTACTTTTCTCCACCTATGTCAGTTATAAAGGCAAAGCTTGGAAATGCTGCTTTCTCGCCTACAGGTCCCAGAACTTTCTTCCGGAGGGCTTCTGGGAGTTGTAGTTTCAAAATAACTTTTCCAGGCTCTTCATTAAGCATTACCAGCAGAGGTTGACCACCACTCAGTCTAAGAAGCCAGATTTGAATTATTATTCTATACTTTCTTAAGAGGATCAAATATGAGTTTCCTCAAATTCAGGATTCTTTTTCCCCTCTGTTTTTTTAATTGACTGTCTTCCACTTTTTTAACATGTTCCAAATAAATGGCTATATGTTATGTCCAGTAACAGAATCAATATGCCTCTGAATACCAGTTCCTGGAAAATACCAGCATAAGGGTGGTATTATTTTGAGGTGTTTCTCATGAAGTTTCAAAGACATCTATATAGCCATGGTAGGAACAGAGTACTGGTCTTTTTAGGCCATGTGTTCTGCTCTTAGAAGGACCGTCATAGGACACTCCTGGGCTGAAAGAGACAGGAGAACAGAGGTCTTGTCCAGCTGCACTTGGACATCAGATAGAGCAAGTTAAAGAGATCACCTGAGCAACTTGCACACAATGCCATTACAGCACTTTGATATCATGTTAACTGCCACAGTTCCATCCTATCGAATCCTGGGATTTGTAGTCTGTGAGAAGCATTTAGAATTCTTTGCCAATTCCAGCTCTAGTCCCTCATTAAACTGCAAACCCCAGACTTCCATAGGATGCAGTCACAGCAGCTAAAGAGGAATAATTGTGCTGTAACCGTGCAGTGTGGAAAGGTCTAACAGTAATCAGGCTTCCCTACCACGGTAGGATACGTTGTACTTCTAGTTTTCATCTCGGTATGTGAATAGTATTTGATATTATTCTGCACTAGATTTCTTGTTATAGTTTTTGACCTGCTGCTGCGGAGCAGGATAGGAAAATACTGTTACACTTCTAGGAATGGCCTCCTTGTGGGCTAAGGCAGCTGGCTGGCCACCACGGAAACAGATCACAGGTCCAGACAATACTTCACATTAATTCAGTAGTTCTTATGTTTCCATGTAAAGGATGCTTCCTAAATACCCAAAGTGATCTTACCACTTCTTTCTTAATTAGGAGTGACAGTTAGGAGCAGAATAGAAGACAAAATTAAAAGCTTTTAATTAAATTGTACATTCTCTTTTTACTAGTTAGCCACCCGCCAGGTTGATTATTACACATCAGTACTAATTAGCATAAGGCAAGGAAAAAGAGAGGCAGGGAAAACAGAGCTCTGCAGCAAATAAAGAACACTCTTCAATTAATTATTTGGCTTTTCCCAGAGTAATTGAAATAAAAGGAGGGGGGAATCTCAGGCTTCAGTATAGATGCATTTTACCATCCTATTTAGCAGTGGTTCTAAAATCTTAATTCTCCAAATGTTTTAGCCTTCAAATCCAAAAAGCTCCTGGAACCATGACTATGAGTAAGGGACTTTGGGAATTGAAGCCTAAGACATTTCAAGGGTCAAAGACAGAGAATCATTATGGCAGAATATACTCTGTTATGATTATTTGAAACTATTTTAAAACTGTCTTGACTATATGTGGTTTTAAAAACTGTTTTTGAAAGAACTGGCCTGTTTTTAAATAATGCTTTTATCTATTTCAGTTTCAAACTGGTTGAGAGATGATACATAAATAATATACCAAACTCATTCTTTAAGTATAAATCTTTAAGTAGCTGAAATGTCACCATCCATGCATAGGAAGGAGTAAACAGGAGATGTGCAGAAAGCTCCACTGTTGCAAAGTTACAAAAAACCTTACTGGGGAAAAAAACAAGTTCTACACTCCAAAGTGTCAGGTTGGCTATGTTCTCCCTGCCGTGTTTTCAGGTAACTGCTTTGTTTTGATGCTGTGCAGGCTTTACTGTGCTGTGAGGGGATGATGGGATCACCTGGTGAGTGGTGTGCTGCAAACACAGGGGTGTTACTGTAACGAACTGTGATAAGAGAAGAGGTGCAGGGGGACAGACTCAGCTGCAAGGTCAAACTGTTGGCAATCTGAGTGAGAAAAAGGGAGGGTTACGGAATAGCCTGGGAAAAGAGCCATTATGGTTAGCCATCAATGGAATATTAGCACGAGCTAATTTGCAATGTTACAGTTTATAAGGTACTGCAAATCCAATGTTTCTTTAGGCTTGTCAGTGCCAAGGTGTGGTGGTGTTTCTATGATGTTCCTGAATAAAGCTTTTGAAACCTCTAAACCTTATTCCTTGAACTGAAAGCTATTCTGTACATCACACAAAGCAACAGAGCGCAAAGAAGACTGAGTGTGCTCTTTGGGTAGGAATGCTGACTGTTGAGAGGCGAAAAGTGGAAAACCTGGCAGAAAGGCAGGGGAATGGAATTGGATTATGCTGAAAAAAGATATGGCTGGCTGGTTGGAGCCAGGACAACAACAGTCCATGATGCGAGATAGGAGTAGAGCAATGCACAGTCTGGAGGCATCACATCACACACTGTTTTTAACTAGAGGAAGAAATGCAGGTCAATGGCAGATGTTTGGTATGGAAGACACATCAGCTCATCCCTATCATTTCTAGTTAAATAGCAGGTAGCAGATGATGGGAGAAACCTGTGTATGAGACCCTGGAAAGTTGCTGCTGGTCAGATTTGGAAGAATTGGGCTAAATGAGAGACCAATGGACTGATGCCATTGGGGTCGTCAGCACAGCAGCACCCCATTTACTGAGATTTCAAGGCCAAACCCTGTGACAAGGGGGGATGTCCTTGTGAAGTCGTGGGGTGGGCCCTGATGATGTCACAGGGTGGGTACTTGTGATGCCAGAGGAGAAACAAGCAACGGATGGGAGGTGGGATAGAATTGCTTCTCGGTTAGGTGGTTAAGGAAATGGGCATGAGGGCCAATTAAGTAAATGGGCCCAGAGTCTGAGTAAAACCATGCTACCTAGGTAATATGGCAACTCAGTTCAATGTTCAAAATGGGCACAATGAGTCCAGATGTATATTTCCACCATATGTCTTTCCATTCTCCCTCCTCCAACCTTAGCTTTTTGGTTCACTGAGGATCCACAGTGTTAGACTTACACGGTTGCACTGATGTTACATCCTCACAAACACATTTGCAATAAGCCAGAAGGCTGTTGCACTAGCTGGGAATTAGTAGATATAGGTGTCTAGACTTTATAAAAAACCAGACAGAGGCATTCTGCCTATCTTTGCTTGTAGATTTTTTTTAATGGTAGGTGCTAGAAAACTAGCAATTCACTGAGATTGCACCCACCACCCTGACATTTGGCAGCCTTGGACTCAGTATAAGGCAACTTTATTGATGATGGGAAAGAGAAAAGACATTTATTAGTCACATCTCCATATTTCTTGTAATGTCTATTCAGGCCCTTACACAACAGAACTTAACATAACTAAATGTATATTTAAATATCAACCATACTAATTCCAGTTTCCTTTCACTGCAGCGGTAGGGTTGCCGTTAGGCAAACTGAGGTGGTTGTCTCAAGCAGAAGAATTGCCATGGTTTACTTAATTGAGTCTATCCACCTATAATTTGGTCTTCCTTTTTTCTACTACCTTATACCTTCCCAAGCATCATTCATTTTTCTAATGAGTCATGTCTTCTCATGATATGTCTCAGGTATGACAAGTCTCAGTTTAGTCATCCTGGTTTCCAGGAAGACTTCAAACTTGATTTTCTCTAGGACCCATTTACTTGTGTTTTTTAACACTCCACTGTATCTACAGAACTCTTCTCTAGCACCACAATTCAAATGAGATGATTTTTCCCCTATCAGCTTTCTTCATTGTCCAACTGTTACAACCATACATAGAAATCGGAAATATAATGGCATGGACACTCCTAACTTTATTATTCAATGATATATCTTTGCAGTTGAGAATCTTGTCTAGTTTCTTCATAGCTGCCTTTCCACATCTTAGTTTTCTTTTGATTTCTTGACTGCAGTCTCCATATTGATTAATGACTGAACCAAGGTATAGGAAATCTTTGTCTATTTCAATGTCTTTATGACCAACTTCAAAGTTACGTAAAGCAATGAATGTCAGAGATGGTTGGACCAAACCTCTAGAAAATACTTTGTGAAGTAAATGTTGTGTTGCTTTAATTGCTTTAGCTGTTAAGTGCACCTGTAGAAAGGAATGTGACTCAACCAAGTTTGTGCTGAGTCATGCTGGTGAGCACCAGGTGCAGACAATACAAGGGTTGGCCAAGATTGGCTAGGTGTCTGTATAAAGGTAGCACAATCCCAGCCAACACTGCATACATTGCTTGAAGTGTGTCTGCTGGAGGTTCTGTCAGAAGGAGCAAGCTAGATATGCTGGAGTGCCATCTGTACTTTGTAAATATTGTATATGTGTTGTAACAAAGAATAAAGAGCCTCCATATTGGAAGCTTACAACTTAGAGTGGGTGAGTGTTACTGGCTTAGTGCATGTGCTGCTAATGGTGTTCTCTGCTGCTAGGCATGCTTCCATAGCTGTGTGTAGCTATCTCTGCTTATTTATAAAGAGAAACAATGAATACCAGATGCTATAGGCTATACTTCAGAGGAAGGGTCTGGCAAAACCACTTCTCAGTATTCTTTGCCTAAGAAAACCCTATGAAATTCATGGGATTGCCATAAGTTGATAGGTAACTTGAAGGCATATACACATACAAATCACTGTGGCCTTTCCCCCTGTTAATGTTCAGCTGTAACCCTACCTTTCCACTTTTTTCCTTTATTTTACTCAATAGTCATTTCAAGTCTTTGATGTTTTCTTCTAGTAGTATGGTGTCATCTGCATATTTTTTAAATAATCTTTACTCAAATTTACATTATACATTAAAATCCCATTACATCACATTAAAATCACACACCCCACATTGCATCTCTACTTCAATTATACATTTTCAACCTGTAATGTTTTGCATTTATGTTCTTGTATTCTTCCATTCTATCATAATAACATCATTCTTACTTACTACTATCATCCTCTCTTCAATTCATTCATCCCTTCATTTCCTCTCACTCATTTCTTTGCAATCTACATCCTCTTCATAAAAGAACAAAATTTCCTAAAGTTTACTTCCTGGACTTCACCAAGTCCCATTCTTCTTGTATCTATCTAGGTTTCCCTTCTTACTTTCCCCAATTTGGGGTATACCCTTTATTTATATGTTATTTTTGTGCATATCTTAAATTATTGATGTAAGGCAGATGTAGTGTAAATGTTCCACTTCTCTCCTCTCAACCTCCCTGACTCACCATTTAGCCACTGCAGCTTCTGCCCCAGCTGTTCAGTAGCTGGTGGAAAGTGGAGGAGACTGGAGGAGCATCTGGCTATCTCCCCACAGCCCAGACTGATGACATCATCTCCTGAGATCCCCTGGGGTTCTCCAGAGAACCTTGCTGGAAAATGTAATCATTCTGTACCTAGCTACAGGAACATAGCCAGAGGCTTTGCTGATCCTTCCTACTCTTCACTAGCCACTGACTGGGCTGTAGTGGCCAAAAAGTGAGACTTGGGAGGGCTTTGCAGTGAGAAGAAGAGAACATCAACCTCTGCAATGACCAAAAAAGGCATACATAAGACATATGTTCAACATACATGGCATATGTCACTAACAGGATGCTGGTCACAACAGGAGAAACACGCAACTTGAAGTGGAGAATAGGGTTTGAATTCCTGCTTGGCCATGGAAATGCACTCGGTGACCTTGGGCAAGTCGCATTCTTTTAGCCTCAGAGGAAAGCAAATCTCCTCTGAACAACTTCTGTCAAGAAAACCCTATGATAGATTTGCCTTAGGGTCTCTGTAATTCAGAAATGATTTGAAGGCACCAAGCAACAAATAGCTACCATTTAAGACTGCAGTCTGCAAGTCAGAATGCTGCCCACCCTAAACTCATTTCCCAACAAACACTGTCATGACAGGGGGATGTGTGGGATGAACTCACCTTGATGTCCTAATTATATTTGCCTTTTCCTGTCACACAAATAAGAAAATAAAGGCAGAATAATTATCCTGTTGAATTATATCAAATTCTATCCAAAATACTTCTTTCCTACTTTCCCTGTGCAATTCTCACTGAGTGAGAGAAGTAAATGCCCAAGTAGTATTTCACTTCTAGAATTATGAGAGATAGGAAAAATAATTTCCAGTGTTGCGCTGTTCATATCTTTATTTTTTTTGATCTGTAGGCTGTGGGTTTGTTTGTTTCCTATGTGAAAAAAAATCCAAGATTTGCACCTCCTAATGATCTGATTACACTTTTATCATCAACATTCCAATAAACAATGAGATGTTTTAAAATTCTTCTCTAATCTTTTCCCTGTGTAGCTCACCAGCCTTCTAGAAGGCCCTGTGGTCTTCAAAGACCCATAAATAAAACAGTCAGGAAGCAGGCAGAACAAAGTGAATCAGGCATGGCATGTGCAGTTTAGGAGGAAATATAATTGAAAAAGTATTGCTGGGAAAAGCCTGTGAGTCTTAAACAATGTGAGTCTAAAAATACAGGGATTTTGATCAATGTCTTAGGGAAAAAAAGAAGTTCAAGAAAACAGGTACAGAAATGCTTTGTGAGGTGAGTAAGGCAGTAATTAGGGGATTACAGACATTCCTGTTAATAATCCAGAGTTGCGCAAATGCAGATCTGTGACTAATAATTGCTTTAGGAATCGTGTAGAAGTAAGTGTAAGTACAGCCAGGGCCACAGGTGGCTGGCTGCCCGCCCCCAAATTTAGAACTCAGTGACATTTCCTACCTGACTTGAAACCTACTCCAACAGTTTAAAGCCAGCAGGAGATCTTTTTGAGACAACAGTAATGACTCTTTCACCAACTCTTGCTCTCACTTCACAGAGGGAGACACAAGTAAATCACTTCTGAATGTTTTGAAAATGCTATGATGAGACAATCCAAAACAAAGCAAGCAATTCAGTAGTTAAGCCAAGCGCATTGTACTCTAGAGATGACAGAGGTCTAGACTTATCAAAAAAGTTCTTATTAATCAACCTCTGATCATGAGATACCAGGACATTCCCTCTCTAATTTTTGTTACAGGGATTGTCCCAGAACATCTTTATACATCACAGAGAGAGAGAGGGGGGAGAGAGACACAGACACAAAGAGAGAGCTATTCCTTTCCTCTCTCCCAAGAACAGCAGGCCAGCCCATGACATTTTGGAATCTGAGGTGAAGGATGAGTTGGTGTCTTCCCTACTCTATATACAAAAGCTGACCTGACTGACCACTGAATCTTATGACTCCTCTATACTAGTGACTTGTATCAATTTATATTGCAATTTATATTGCACTGACGCTTCTTGATGGTTCCCCATTCACACACAATCCTAATTTAGAAAACAAAGGAAAATGGCAGGATGCTGCTCTTTAGTCAAGGGAAGAAAGCAAGCCAGGTGCTGCATATTGCTTTGCCAACTGCCGCTCCCCATTTTCCACCAGCACCTGAATATTTGGAGCAGTGAGCACGTGTAGGTTGTGTTGGGATTGGCTAGGCTCCACAAACCAAATTCAGGCTGCAAAATCCATGATAATAACACTGGTCTTTAACTAAGCTCAAAGATGGAAACTGGACCCTGGTGTAACAATTTGCAAAACAGAGGTCCCAGAGAGTTTGATAAGATGCTGTTTGATTATTTATCGGTTTCCATGCTTTATTAACGTTAGTCTAAGTAATATTCTACATAAGCTTCCTTACCAATATACCATAGAAATCTAGAGTTGGAAGGGAATACAAGGGCCATCTAGCCCAACCTCCTGCCATGCAGGAATACATAGCTAAATACTCTATAGCTGATCCTCCTCCCAAGTTATTGAACAACAATACTGTGGAGATTGTGTGGCTCACAATCATATTGCACAGCCAGAACAACACTGCAGTCATATGAACTTGCTGACTCTGGTATATGGATGCTCCAAGTTTGACCAGCCCCTGTCACACTGCTCAGTAGCTCGGGAAGTAGGAAGGGTTGCTTTCATTCCTACGTATTAAATATTTAGGGGTGGGCAGCAACAGCCTGTGGGGGGGCAGGGCACTGTTCATGTGCCTCCTGGAAAAAAATGTTCCCAAGTGGTCTGTTTCCATTCCCAAAAGGTTCCGGTACAGAAATGTTGCATTAAAACAAGGCACAGAGTTCCCAATGCCTTGTTTTGCCTCAATCCTTCCAAATGTTGTTGTTATTACTAGATGATGATGAGTTTTAATGTGGTTTTTTACAACCCTTTTTAATTTGTATTTTTAAAACAAAATTGTGGTTTATTTTTTTTCAATTTATACTGATGGTTTTTTAGCTGAACTTTGTTTTTAATAGTCATAAGCCGCTTTGAAGAGAGCCAGCATGGTGTAGTGGTCTGAGTGTTGAACTAAAACCCTAGAGACCAGGGTTTGACTCTTCACTCAGCCATGGAAGCCCGATGAGTGACCTTGGGCACATCACACACTCTCAGCCCCAGAAAACACCTGTGATAGGTTTGCCGTAGGGTCGCCATAAATCAGAAATGACTTGAAGGAACACAACAACAACAAGAAACCACTTTGAACTTGGTGTTAGGACAAAAGCAAGAAAGATAACTGACTAACTAACTAATTAACTTACTAAACTAACTATTTATTTGATTTATAACTGCAGCTCTTACCCACGCTCTACTCTGGTCTACCTGCCCCCTGTCCAGGTTGGAATTTCTTGCGTCAACCTTTCTGAGTGTTTCCTTCCAAGATGTAACAGCTCCCTCAGATTGGTATCACCGTGAGATCTTATTTCCTGTCCTTTCTTCTCCTCCCTGGCCCTTCTTATTTCTTGCACCAATTTTTCCACCCTTTTTTACCACAACTCAGCATTATGTTTAATCTATATTAACCATTGTTGTCTAAGGTCTGTTCCACACTGCACAAATACCTCACTTTGATATCACTTTAGCTAACATAGTTGCGTTCTGTGGGATCCTGGGATTTTTGACTTGGGGAGGCACTCGAGGTTTCTGGCAGAAAATGCCAAATGGAAATAAAAGTGCAACAACTGTGTAATGTAGGAGAGACAGAGACCAAATCTGGTACAGAAGAAACCTAGCTTTTTGAAAACTGATTCCACACTCTTAAGTATGCTTAAGAGCCACTATTGTACGAAATCTGCACCAGCCACGGAAGGGATAATAGAGGACGGACTAAGAGGATGTGGGCAAAATCTTTATTCTCTTATGACTTCTTATCTCACTGGTGGGCTATGATAAGCCAGAGATTCTGAGATAACTGGACTGAAGTTATTCTGCCCAAATGTATTCCTGTATTCACAGCTGGCCCTCCACAGTCACTAGGGTTAGGGGTGCAGGACCCCTGCAAAAGTGGAAAAACCACAAATATTAAAATATGTATGTGTGCCTGTGGGAAGGGGGCCGAGTCATGGTAGGGGGAATGGGCAGCTGGGATCCCAACCAGGTCAGGGAAAGGAGAGTGGATTGGAATGGTGGCCCTCTGTTTCCTCTTTCACCCTTCTCCTTTCTTGGGTATGTGTGGGGCACTGGGAGAGGGTTTGTGGTGCTGAGAAACTGGACCACAAGCATCCTTAGATGGCCAGGCTGTGGCTGGTAGAGAGGGAGGAGGACCAGAGGTGGGTTTTTAAAGGGCTGTGCATTGTGACAGGAGCTGCCAAGAGAGAAGGTTCCCCCAGAAAAGAAGCACCTGAGGTGGGGGACAAGAGGCAGGCTGGAAAAATTCGCAAATTATCAAATCCATGAAAGTGAAATCTGCAAATGTGGAAGGCTTACTGTACAAGTTACATCAGTAATCTTTTTTATTTACCAACAAAAATATGTGTGTCAATTAATGGCAAACAAAATTGTTGGGACATTTGTATCTGAGAATGCTTAAAATTTTCTCCACACACTGGTTTTGCCCTCTAGCTCCTCATGTTTATAGTGTTTGCTTATGGGGGGTGGTGGCTAGCTAGTTTTATTTCTGGTCTCACACCCAGTGGAGGAAGGAGAAAAAGAATGCAGTGGAAGGTTTCAGTAATCCCCTCCTGCCCATGACTTGTCTCCTTGGTCATTTCCACTGATTCTCTCTTTCCACACTCCCGATCAATTTTAGGAAGAAAACAAGGGACAAAGGCAGAAGCAAACTTCTTGGAGAACCCCATTATGTTTACTTTTTTTTATAATATTTTTATTAATTAATTAAACAACATAACAATACATGACACTACAAAACACTAACACAATACCAAATACATAATAAACATAAACTAACAAACCACTATATACCATATATTCTTGAACTTAGTCTATTCTACAGTTAAATCATAAGTGCTCCCCACCACCGGGACCATTAGAGATATAACCAGTTCCATTCCCTTCAAGAAGCTCCATTCCCCTTCCAAAATTGTAAAGATTGCTCATTAGGTTTTCTTTCTTTCCCCTTTATTAACGTATAATCAATAAATTTTCCCCAAATACCTATAAAAATGTCTCTTTTTAATTCCCCCTTCTTCACTTTAATATTATATGTCAGTTTATCATTAATAGCTGTATCTCATACCTCTGTATAACATTCATCTAAGGGAGTATCTTGCTTTATTTTCCAGTTCTTAGCTATCCTTACCCTTGCTGCAGTTAATAAAATAGAAATTAATTCTCTTATTGGCCCCTTACTTTGTTCCTTATCAAATACTGATAACAAAGCTAACTTAGGATTTAACTGTATATTTTGTTTAGTTATTTCCTTTATTTTTTGTAAAAACTAACCACCAAAATTTTAGTGCACTTTCACATTCCCACCACATATGAAAGTAGGAGCCAATTTCTTGGCAACCCCTCCAGCACAAATTAGAACGATCAGCATTAATTTGACTTAATTTTAGCTGGGTTAAAAACATCTCCAAACTAGCTTACAAAAATTTTCCTTAATTCTTACTGACATAGATCTCAATATTCTCATATCCCATATTTTAACCCAATTCTCAATATTTATTACTTCTCTAAAATCATGCTCCCATACTAATTTGAGCACTTTCTGTGATCCCTCCTCTACAAACAATAATTTATAAATTTTACTTACTATACCTTTATTTCCCACTATCTCTTCACTTTGTACTATCATTTCTTCAAACTTTGTAAGCTTTCGAGATATATATATACCGGTATATATATATACCGAACCCTATTATGTTTATGTGTGTGTGTGTGTGTGTGTTTGCCTTCAAGTCAACTGCCAACTTATGGCAGTCCCATGAACTTCATAGGATTTCCTTAGGCAAGGAATACTCAGAAGGGGTTTTACCACTTCTTTCCTCTGAAATATAGCCTATAGCACCTGGATTTGTCAGTGGTCTCCCATCCAAGTGCTAACCAAGGCTGACCCCTCTTAGTTTCCAAGATCAGACAGGATCTGGTACCTTTAGGCCCACGACTGAGTGGGGAATCAAACCCTAGTTTCTAGGATCATAGTCCCAGGCCATTTCCACTAGACTGTTGTACTGTATTATTCCACTTTCAACATCCTATAGAATCCTGAGGTTTGCCTTTGGGCCCCTCCCTAAACTGCAAACCCCAGGATGCCATAGGATGTTGAAAGTGGAATAATAGTACTTAACAGTCTTGTGCGGAAATGGCCCAACGCTCAAACTACTAAACTACGTTGGCTATCCCTGTTATGTTTAATGCCTCCTAAAGATCCACCAAGGGAATCGTATTCATTTGTTATCTATTGATTTTGATTTCAGAGGATATAAAATTTCTGTTGACTTGATGGTGTACTGCTCTTCTTGCTTGCAGGCTGGCAAACCACTCATAAAGTTTGTTGTAACTATTTGTAAGTCCCACTAAACTGCCTTTTGGAATTAAGGGAGTGGGGAATTACAGGCCAGAGGTGAGCAGCTGCTTAGAGCTGCCAGTTGCTTGCTGCTATATTGCAAAACCAAAAGCACGGGAAGTATTTCTGGAAAGGGCATGTATCTTTTCCCCTGGGATAGTCATGCATCAGTCATGAGCAATCAGCACTCAGATGGCACACTTGCTTTGATCTTGCAGTGATACCAGCAGCAACAAACATGTCAGTTTATGTTGTCATATGCAGCAGCCATTGCAGTTAACAGTTGCCCATGATCAAAGCAAGGATCTGCCTTACCCCAGGATGGTGGGATAATACCTCTTACTCCCATCTGAACATGGGCTGCTGTGGAATTGGGAGGGAAAGTCTATACATTGACTAGCTGCTTTTGATAGGATGAAGAAGGGAAGAACCATAGCATAGTGGCTTTAAATAGAGAAGGTTCAAGTGTCAGGTCCTACCAGCTCCAGGTAGGGTTTGAGAAGATGTATGTCTGAAACCCTGGAGAGCTACTGCTGGTCAGAGAAGATAAAGCCAAACAAAATATTAAAGGAAATGTATATCTGGCCTCGCATCCAGTTAGTTATGATGGTACAAGTTAGGATTACGATGCATAACTGCTTCCTACTCACATTTATGATTGTAGCACTATTACCATGATCATAAATGCCCTTGAAACTCACCTTAAAAGCTGGTCATCTGTCCCAAGCAATGGAGTTCCATGGTGCTGGTGATTAGGGTGCCACAGAATGACCTGACCAGCCTGGTCCTACTAGCCTGTCATCCCTCAGCATCCCACCTTCCAGCACTACAGAACTCTGTTGGCAGGAGAGAGCAGATAATTTCATCCTGGAGTGCCCTGCTCACCAGCACCACAGAACTCTGTCACTTGGGAGAGCTGACTGGCTTTCAATGTAGGTTTCAGAGATCACATCAGGAGTTGGATCCTCTGATGCAGGCTCATGACCTTAGTTTTCCCTTGGACAACAGAATTTCCTCAGGGGTGTATGCCTCCACAATCAGACTTGCAAACTTAGCCATGATTACCTATAACAACCAATTATAGCACAAAAGTAGGGCAAATCATGTGCTATGACAAACATATGTCTTTCCGTATCTTCCAGTTTGACCCTCCAGATGAAACAATGGTCTGATTCAATATCAAGCAACTTCCCTGTTCCTTAGCTATTCTGATTGCTCTAACTGAGACAATCCACAAGAGGCCACTAGAAGTCTGTCCTGTGGCAGTGTGGTTTGTATTATACTGGTGAATGCCAGTTTCCCCTGCTTGATACAGGCCAGAGACAGCTAATTCCTTGACTGCTGCCTATGTAGAGCAGGCAAATATCATAGGTGTTGTGCAGCCCTGATAAAATAGTGCATTTACCCTAACCATGTGGACTTTCCAGAGATCCTCATGGACTGAATTATGCTGAATGTATGTACTTCAAAGATGCCACAAAATACCTTTGGCATCGCAATTACGAATTGATATTATATTTGAGGAAACCATTCTTTGCACATTCTCCCAAGAGTGCTAATCCTTGGAGTAGATTTTAAAGAATGAATAGTATTGTTAGATATTTTTTAAAACAGCAACTAACTGCACGAACATCTTCTCAGGAAAAATGTGCGACCAAAGAGCTGGATTTCCCTCCCAACATTGCCTTTCTTGCTAATTACCAGAGGTACCGTGCCATCTAGAGGTGATACAATGTCAGTACTTAAAAACTCTCCCTCTCCGGGGTGTGTGTGTGTGTGTGTGTGTGTAGAGAGAGAGAGAGAGAGAGAGAGAGAGAGAGATGCATACAGCAACCCCTCAGTGAAAGTGGAGAAATGTACAGTTGGCCCTCCACAGTTGCTAGAGTTAAGGGCACAGGACCCTTGTAAAAGTGAAAAATTTGCAAATATCAAAATGTGTGTCTATAGGAAGGAGGCTGAGGCATGGTGGGAAGAGCAGGCTTCCAGAGACCAAACCAGGTCAGGGAAAGGAGAGGGAAGGGGGATGGGTCTGCATGGTAACCCTATACTTCCTCTCTCACACCATCTCCTTCCCTGTGTGTGGGGGGGGCATCAGGAGAGTGTTTGTGGGGCTGAGAAACTGAGCTGCAAGTCACCCTTAGCTGGCTAGGCAGCAGCTGGTGGAGGAGGAAGAGGACAAGAGGTGGATTGTGAAAGGGCTGCACAGTCTGATTGAAGCCTCTGAGAGAGAAGGCTCCCCCAGAAAAGAAGTACATGAGGTGGGAGCAGGCAGCAGTTGGAGAATCTCGCAAATAATCAAATCTGTGAAAGTCAAACCCGCAAATATGGAGGGTATAGAGTTGTTGTGCAGGAGAAACCGTGCATATTAAGAGGGAGAGTGACTCCCAATTGCTGCTGCAGATTTTTTTTTTTTAAAAGAACCACCACCCTAGACCAAAAGCTGGCTCAGAGGTAGGCAGCCTGGTACCCTGAACATATTTTGGACCAGTACTCCCATCATTGTTGCCCACTGGGTATCCTGTCTAGGAATGATGGGAGTTATTGTCCAAATATCTGGAAGGCATTGATCTTTCTGGCTGATGTTCCCTAGCAACTTTTATTCAGAGGCATGCAGCTACAATTGTGTAATTCCTATCCCATCAAGCCAAAAGGCTTTGGGTTTCAAACTGGTAGAAGAGGTGAGAAGGGAATTATATTTTCCTTAAGAATGTAAGAACTCTGCAGGATCAGGCATTGTTACTGACAGTAGCCAAGAGGATGCATTTGGCAAATCCACAAGAGGGGATGAAAGCAAGAGTGCTAAGCTCAGGAAATGACACATAACCTCTGATTTTGGAGGTAACATATAGTCAGCAGCATAACTATTACAGGATGGGCAGTCACATTTGGTGACGTCCACATCAATGAGACACTGAATTCTTTTTGATATAGGGCAGGATAAGAATATTTTAATAGATGAATAAATCCACACTTCAGTCCAAATTTTGAAGAACCTGTCTGAAGTGCTATTTTGTTTTTCATCAGAACCAATTGACTTCTCACCTCCCACAATGGAACCACAACCTGAACAGAATTTGCAATCAGAAACCCATACATTTATAAGCTTGTGTGCCGATCAGTGCAGAAAAAAGTGTTCTGTAAATACATATATATTTACATGAAAAAAGTTACATTTTAAAAACATGAGCAAATACCATTTAGTCAACAGTAGTGAGGGAACCTTTGTTTTAAAAATGCACACAAAATGCATACCTTTGGAATGATGCACATGGAAATCAGTACACATTTTTGTGCAAAATGGGGAAAAAACCTTCAAGGTGGAAATTAGACAACCACAGTCAACTGGAGTTTTGTTTATCTGCACACCTCTGATAGCCATTCATAGCCTTATTCCTCCATGAATTTGCTTAATCCACTTTTGAAACTGGTTGAGCTGGTGGACCAGAACCACACCTTGTGGGAGCGTTTAAGTTGTTTGATTATGTAGGGTTTGAGGACTCAAGTGAGAGCTGGAAACACACATCAACCCTGAACTTCTTGCTGGATAGCACATATAAAAAGGAAATGTGTCAGCAAGGGCTGGCATCTACCAACCTGGTACTCATTGGGCAAGGCCCTGTATTCTTCCCCTGTTATACTTAAGAAAAGAAGTCAGACAATTTGTTTTCAAGTGATGCATATAACTGCTGTGAGAGCCAGTGTGTTGTTGTGGTTTGAAGCTGATTATTTGAGCAGAAACCAATTGACTCAGGGAGAATGGTTGCTTCATTTGGAAGTTTTATGAATTTTAAGCAATAAAATAGGGCCTCTGTAAGTGCAAGCATTTGCCTTTGGCATCAGTTTCAAGTTATAAAGTTATTTTTCACTGACTAGAAGCATAGGTGTGGAACAACACAATGCACTGGGAGTCCCTTGCCTGCCCGGGATACTAGATGTCTTTCTACTAGTTCCAAAAATACCAAAGGTTTTTGGTAAAGATACACAGAAAGAAAGCAACAGTTGTATTGACAGCCCCTTATTGACCATGGTTGCCATTGTAACTTTGGATGTTGATAAGGGACTGTTGGCATTTTGCCCAACAGGCCCAATTTGTAGCATCAAGAGGCTGATATACTGTCACAATCCAAAGTGGGTGAAACTTGAATGCTCATGGACATTGCATGTGGATTTAGTAATAGAAGCTATATTGACATCAAGTCTTCCATAAACACACTATATAATTTTATATGGAACTCCAGGATACTAGGGTTCAAATCCTTGCTCAGCCATTGGTGACTTTGGGAAAGTCACATTTTCTCAGCCTAAGCGGTGACAAGCCTGCTCTGTATAATCTTGCCCAAAACTCCCCCTATGATAGGGCTGCTGTAAGTCAGAGTCAGCTTGAAGGCACATAAACATGTTGTAGAAGGCATCACCTGGAAAGAGACAGCTTCCAAGCCAGGAAGAGGCAACCGCTTGGAAGGTGGCAGACAAGTTTTCCACTTCACCTTTCCCAATGTGATGTGACAGTATAATGATGGCACAAAGGAAGGGTTGCCATGTCACTTCTGGTTCAATATCTGGCTGGTTCAAAGCCAAGCATTTTTTTCTGAGATGGGGTGATAAGAAGGGACCCTGCTAGGTTTGTAAGTGTTTGGTAATTTTTCTGGCCCCAAATAACTTGAAAATTGACCTCTTTTTTAAAAAAAGAAAGGAAAAAGGGGTCCAGAGGAGGGTGATCAAAATGGTGAAGGGTCTGGAAGAGATGCCCTATGAGGAGTGTCTTAGGGAGCTGGGGATGTTTAGTCTGCAGAAGAGAAGGTTAAGGGGGGACATGATAGCCATGTTTAAATATTTGAAGGGATGTCATGTTGAGGAGGGAGCAGGCTTATTTTCCCTTGCTCCAGAGACTAGGACAAGGAGCAATGTATTCAAGCTGCAGGAAAGGAGATTCCACCTGAACCTCAGGAAGAACTTCCTGATGGTCAGAGCTGTCTGGCAGTGGAATATGCTGCTTTGGAGTGTGGTGGAGTCTTCTTCTTTGGAGGTTTTTAAGCAGAGGCTGGATGGCCATCTGTTGGGAATGCTTTGATGGATGTTTCTGCATAGCAGGGGGTGGTCTCTTTCAACTCTATGATTCTATGAAATTTGGGGGGGGGGCTTTGTGAGAGAGTCAAGGGGCTTTAATGTGTTTTGGGGAAGTCACATGTGGCCTACTGGCTGTTATTTTCCACAATCCTGCTCTAAACTGTTTAATAAAGAGGAAGAGTCATATCTCCTAAGGTGGCACTTACAATCTTCAGTTTTATAATTACCTTAGTTTTTGAAAAAAATGCTTTAAAATTAGCCTGTAGTCCAATTACTTATGGGCCCCTTTTTTGTCTATCAAAACATGGGCTTTAAAAAAAACACGATTAGTTAACATTGATTAATATTGCAATCTTAGGCCATTTCTGCACTAGAGGCCATTAGTGCATTATACTGTTAAATGCCATTTGTGCAATGCCGTCGGGTTAGGGAAGTTCTTTTCCACACCTTCCCCCCTTATGCGGATGGGTAGCAGTATTGCCACCAGTGTTCCTTCCACATTACAGCATCCTTGGCCACTCCCATGCCTCGACTTCACCCTGCCCCACCACCCCTGGGCCATTTCCGCACTACACTCTTATAGTGCGATTATTCCACTTTCAACATCCTATGGCATCCTGGGGTTTGCAGTTTCGGGAGGGGCCGGCCGGCCTCTCCCAAAACTGCAAACCCCAGGATGCCATAGGATGTTGAAAGTGGAATAATCGCACTATAAGAGTGTAGTGCGGAAATGGCCCTGATTGGGCAGTGATGACACACCAGTAAACTATTGCACTTTTGCCCTATACTGTTTAAAAATGTATTTTAAAAAAATAAAAAGTTCTGACTCAAAGGAGACATTTAAAATAAACAGGGAGAGGTGATTTCCTATTTGTGATTTCCTATTTGAGAGGTGATTACCACACCAAGGGAGTTGCTGAGAGAGGGATCAGCTGGGCACACTGACACCTTGCTCACTGCTGGATCAGCCAAAGCAGGAAGCACTATCAAGCATTATAAAGGTACTGCACTATGATGGTTGATGCAATTGAAGTGCTATAGGAGGCTCTTAATGGATTTTTCTGGAAATAAAATATGGTGATCTTTGGGGACAGGACAGCATCTGGATAGCAACAAGGTTGTGCGGTAGAACAGCTCCTGGACCGGTAAAAGCCCATTGCTATACTGTTACAGTGACATTGTGTACAAATGGCCTTAGTTTCCCCAGTATTTCAAGCCAGGCAGAATGTAACACCACAGTAATAATATCCCTACATGTTCTTTCTCTAAAAATGTATTCATTGCCTCTTTAGCAACACACAAGATCTGTCCAGTTATCTCCTGTTTGGAAACAAGATTCAAGCAACAAGCTTACCTCAAGTCATAGAAGTCATTAATATAGGCCACCATCAATGATGCAAACCGGGGGCAATCTTTCGCATTGTCCCATTCCAGAAATGCTTCCCCAAAGCTGTAACAGAATTATTTATGAAAAATAACTTGCAACTCATCACAAACAGGACAAATGATATACCCGTTTGCTTCACTATAGCATCATTAGAAAGTGTACCTTTTCTTCAAAATTTGAAACTTTCAGAGAAATGATATGACAAGATACATAAAACCATGCATACATTTTCTAAAGAAGTACTGGAATTTAAAATGCATCCAGTTGAAAAACAGAACAAAAGCATTTTCCGCAATGGGGAAAATGTATTTGAAAATGTGTACGGTATATGAATTTCCAGGCAGGAAGAAAAGGCAAAGTCTCCCAGCCTAACACAAGAATGAAGAAGGGATTCAGAGAACTTTTACAAAAATAAAACTCACTTTTTCACATTTCTGAGACCTGTATAATTTAAAACCTGAGTTACATGAACAATCTTCAGCAGGCAATATCCCTTCCAAGAATTCAGGGTTTTTATTATACCTATACAAGATGTAATGTATTTTAGATTTCTCTGAAGCTTTTTTTAATACATCAGAGGTTAATCATATCTAAAATCCAAATTAAAAGTAGAATTTCAGACATGGAAATTCAGCCTGCTTTGTTAATTCAATTGTGCCTTTGTAACCTCAGTCCCATTGAAGAAATGATTATGTTCATGATCCAGACAAGTAATTTCCTTCTACTTCACCAAGTTTGATAAGCAGAGGATTAACAGCAAACTACACACTGTGCTCAGCTCTTATGGGGCTAAATTTCAAAGGTCAAGGCAAAATTGTTGTTAGCCTCATTTTGAATTGATTTACTCTGAAAACTCCTTCTTTGTTCCTAATCTTTCATGAGTACGCCCATTAATATGATTAAGTTCCATTAAGGAAAAAAAATGAAGGAAGAAAGAGGGAAGAAAGAGGGACAGAGGAAAGGAATGGGGAACAGTAGAAGTGTTTCCATCTCTCTTTCTTGTTGGATATATTAGAACATATTCCTTCTGTATTAGAAAAATCTTCAGGATTTGTGAGATTTGCAGCCTAAATACCTTGAATGGATCAGACCTCATTTGGAAAACTGTGTCCAGTTCTGGGCACCTCAATTCAAGGAGGATATTGACAAGCTGGTACATGTCTAGAGGAAGGCAACCAAAATGGTGAAGGGTTTGGAAACCATGCCCTATGAGAAGTGGTTTAGGGAGCTGGGGATGTTTAGTCGGCAGAAGAGAAAGTTAAGAGGGGACATGATAGCCATGTTTAAATATTTGAAGGGATGTCATGTTGAGACGGGAGTGGGCTTGTTTTCTGCTACTCCAGAGACTAGGACAAGGAGCAATGGATTCAAGCTGCAGGAAAGGAGATGCCTCCTGAGCCTCAGGAAGAACTTCCTGATGGTCAGAGCTGTCCAGCAGTGGAATAAGCTGCCTCGGAGTGTGATGGAGTCTCCTTCTTTGGAGGTTTTTAAGCAGAGGCTGGATGGCCATCTGTTGGGAATGCTTTGATGTGTGTTCCTGCATAGCAGGGGAATGGACTGGATGGCCCCTGTGGTCTCTTCCAGCTCTATGATTCTATGATTCTATCTCAAAAACCAAGCAGAATCAGGCCTGATTAGTATGTCAAATGGAGATTGCCAGGGAATACCAAGCTGTTATTGTTGTGTGTCTTCTAGTTGTTTCTGATATACAATGACCCTACCACAGTTTTTTTCTGGGCAAGATTTGCTCAGAAGGAGTTTGCAATTGCTTTCTTCTGAAGCCGAGAGAATGTGACTTGTCCAAGGCCATCCAATGGGTTTCTGTGACCAAGCAGGGATTTGAATCCTGGGGTCCTACTTCAACACTCAAACCACTACACTACGCCACACTACATGACACTACGCTGTGGCTCTCTTCCACTTCTGTAGGCTATATCAGAGGAAAGCAATAGCAAACTGACTCTGTTATTCCACTTGTAAAAAAACCCATGGGGTCACTGTAACTCAACAGGTGACTTTAAGAAACACACTACAACTGCTAATGTGTATTTTAACTGATGGTCAGTGCAACTGGATCGTGTGTGCTTTTAATGTTCCTAAAAGATTTATACTTCAGGAGATAAACACTCACCATCTATGGCTCAGAAGAACTTACTACTTTGGGTATGCGTGAAAATGTATTTTATAGCTGCCAACTTCAATTAATCATGTTTTTGACACATACATATATATGACCAGCCCATGCTCACATCCTATGTACTCCCCCTTCCTACCCCCCTTTTTTTTGCTTTTGCTTTTTTAATTTCTTTGTTATTATGTTTTACAAATCTAATAATTTTTGAAAAGCCAAATTAAGAGGGAAAGAAGAGGTTGGGGAGAGAGGAGAGAAATGCCAGTAGGCAGGGACAGAGATGCATTTTGATTGTAACTTTACCCACCCACTAGTATTTCTTACAGATTTCCCCTGAGGAAATGTGGCTGTTGCAAACAGCAACAACAAATTATTCCTTACTCCTGGTGTAGAAAAGAACTGAATAGCAATCACCCACCATGCCTTCCACCAAGCATTTGGGCAAGCATTTGAGAAGGTGCAAAAATACACCAATGTGGGCTTCCCACTGTAGCCAGGATGGCAATCTGTGGAAATGTGTGGGCCAATCTTCCGCCTCATGACCAAGGGTGGGCTACAGCAGCTGCAGGAATGGAGAAAGAGAGCTGGGAACCTGAAGACAATAGAATGGCAAAACCACTTGGGGAAAGGAGCTGGCAAGGGGGAAAACAAGGAGCAGGGGGATGTGCCTTGTTTAATGCAAAACTGCCCTCTTACAGGCTTCTAAAAATGGAAATTGATATATTTGATCCCCCGCCAGTTCAGATGGGTGGGTGTTGAACTTGCAAGAAAGGCTGGGGGATACACATGTGGCCAGCAGCCCACAGAATTCCTACCTTAGAAGCTAATAACAGTCATGCAGGACAGCAGCGTCAGAAGAAAGGGTTAAACTATAGCATTTGTGGTCATGGCAGTGGTGAATACCAAACAGTTATGAGTTTGTAAGCCTTGCTTACCACATCATAACTGCCTTAACATAACTGTTAAAGCTAGTGTGTCAACTGTGCCTGTTCTTGGAGAAGCCAGATCTGGCCACAGTATTACATGCCTTAGTTACATCCCATTTGGATTACAGTCTTCCCTCCATGTTCATGGGTTTGACCTTCACAAATCTGATTATTTGTGAGGCACATGATTGCCTTCCCTTCCTCCCATTTCCGCCCTCCATTCCTTTGCATTCCATATCCCAGGCTTGTGAGGTTTATGTTTAAAATGGACTCTTTTCCCTTTTGGGTGAGCAAAGACCCCCACTGCTGGAGATGTGTCCTCTCTGTCACATGGCTGCACATTCTGCTGTGTAATGGCCAGTGATTGTTCAGGTGCTCTCTTGCTCCTATTCCTCCCCTCTTTTTTCAAGATGGCAACCAGAAGTAGCTATAATGCCACAATTCAGTGCTCTGCTCTTCTCAGTCTGAGGAGAAGTACTGGTAAGCCTTTGACCTTGTCTTTTTCCTTCTTTCTAGGAGTGTTGGGGCCAGAGGCAAAAGAAATGCTAGGGAGAGCACCAGAGGGGAAGAGGATTCTAGGGGGAGCTATTCACAGTTTTTCCATTTTCACAAAGATTCTGTGCCCTGAACCCTCACGAATGTGGAGGTGCCACCGTACTGTAATGGGCTCTACATGGGGCTTCCTTTGGAAAAGTGTTTGGAAGCTTGAACTGGCCCAAAGACCAGCAGCCAGATTGTTAACTATGGATGGCTACACGCAGCACACAACTCCCTTGTTGGAACCACTCTGCTAGCTGCCAGTCTGTTTCTGGGCTCTATCCAAAGTGCCAGGGATGACCTCTGAAGACCTATATAGCTTGGGTCCAGGCTGTTTGAAGGAGTGTATTTACCTTTTTGAGCCCATTAAATCTCTAAGATCTTCTGAAGAGGCCCTTCTCTCTGACCCACCACCTCCTCTGGCTCGTGTGGTGAGAACAAGGGAGAGGACCTTCCCAGTGGCTGCTCCCAGACTTTGGAATTCTCTCCCAAAGGAGGCTGGGATGGCTCCCTCCTTGCTTTCCTCCTACTGGCAAGTCGAAACACCAGGCTCAGGTTTTTAGAAATTGAGTGTGATGGGCTTTTAATGGTGTGCTGTGCTGTTTTGTGGTTTTTATATAGTCTTTTAATGGATTTTAATGGTTTTAACTTCATAAATTGTTCAATTTTCTATTAAGTGACTTTCATATATATATTTAAGTACTCTTTTTATATTTATAAATTTTAATTGATGTTTTGGTATAATTTTAATCTGTATTGTTTTTAACATGTTGGCAGCTGCCTTTTCTTCATTATTGGGGAAAATGCCAGATAGAAATGAGCAAAATAAATATATAAATTAAAAAATAAGCACTGAACTATGATAAGTTCAGCTTCACTGCCCATGTCAAAAAAAGAAAAGAAATAAAGAAAAGAAAAGATCAGCCTTTTTTTCAAAAAAGATACATCCTGTTAAGGGCATCTATGTATAAGGAAGTTATTCTTCTCTTGTATTCCTCTGAAAATGAATAGAGCTTTCTGCAGTGTGTGAAAAGATGGAAGAACTAAAGAAAAAATACCAGATGATAATGATGACTACATCAAAGATGTAAGAGCCATTTGACAATGGAAGATGCTGCCTAGGAGTATGGTGGAGTCACGTTCTTTGGAGGTTTTTAAACAGAAGTTGCATGGCCATTTGGTGGGGGTGCTCTGAGTGTTTGTTCCTGCATGGCAAGGGGTTGGACTCAATGGCCATTGTAGTCTCTTCCAATCTATGATTCTATAATTCTGTGATTCTATAACATGGGACTTGTGCAGCTTGTCCAAAATTGAACTTAAAGTTTTGGGAGAATCACCTGTAAACCATACATGGAGACCTTGCAGGTCCTCACTGACTGTGAATTCTACTATAAAAATGCCATTTTCAACCAGAAATTACTCTGGGAAAACATTCTAATCCTGTTTTGGGGTCTCCAACCCCAATGCAGCATAAATCATCTCCAAAATCACCCACGAGTGACTTCTTGTTCCTAGAACATCACCTGTGATTACTCAAAATGGCAGCAGCACAGTCTGTATGGGGGCAAGTGGAGATCAAATCATACCCCAGCTGTCCATGGAGCTGCTTGAGTAAAAACTCGTGAAGGCTCCTGTCTCTTTAATGGTTGTGCAGAAGTCAGCAGGTGTTGGTTATTAACTCATTGTGTGACAAGCCACATCTTCTGAAATTCCTTCTGCTGTACAACCAATAAAAGAACATAAATTGTCTCCAGTTTTCAGTCTGGCCACCCTAGATAGATTACAGGATACAATCATGTGGATGCCCCCTGTGAAAAATAAGCAAGACAACCATTAAATAAGCAACCGCCCACTAAATTCCATGTCATGGAAGCACTTAGGGGACATGTTTGCTACAGTTTTGCTTCCCTTGGGCTCTTTTGTGCTATTTAAGCAGTGTGATGTAGTGGTTTGCGCACTGGACGACGATCCTAGAGATCAGGGTTCGATTCCCCCTGCTGGGCCATGGACACTTTCAGCACATTCCACACTCTCAGCCCCAGAAAACCCTGTGATAAGTTTGTCTTAGGGTTGCCATAAGTCAGAAACGACTTGAAGGCACACAGCAACAACATACAAGGAAGTAAACAGGAAACTGAACTCTGGTTTCCTTCCTTATAAAATAAAGGTGAGAGTCAGCATGGTGTGGAGGTTTGAATGCTGGACTAAGGCCATTTCTACACTATGCAGTCAGGCCCCACCCTAAACTGCAAATCCCAGGATCCTATAAGATGTTGAAAGAGGAATAATAGCACTATAACAGCCTGGTGTGAAAATGGCCCTAGATACTGATATGTAAACACAGAGAGTATTACCGTGGTATGAAATCTATCACTTCTTTTACGGTGATTTCAAGAACAGTCCTTTCCAGGCTTCTGCAAATGCTTCCAGCAGCTTCCAAATGTTCACCAATGAACTACAGAAAAGAAGACAATGACTTTAACAAAAGCAGAGGTAAGAATTTTGCTGGTTATATTAGTACAGTTTTGGTTGACATGAGTATGAAGGACAGCTCCTCTTTCTTGTAACACATTTTCATGGAACAAGTTGAGACTCACACGGCAAGGGAAATGGAAACCTGCGTGAAACAACTATAGATGTGGAGGCCTTTTACACTACGCTTTAAGTGCCTTGGCAACATCCTGTGGAATCCAGGGGTTTGTAATTTGGTGAAGTACTGGAGCTCTCTGGCTGAGAATTCAAAATGCCCCTACCTAAACTGCTAGGATGTTGCCATAGCAGCTAAAGGGAAATCATAGTGTGATAACTGCATACTGTGGAAGACCGCCAGGAGCATGCTTTGTTGTTTTTAAAAACAGGGCATTTTGTGTTAAACAGTCCAGGGATTTTTGGAATCTATTTAAAAACGTGAGCAGCAATTCCCTTTTTAAATAGATTGCACTCCCGCCCCAAAACTGCTCAACACAGAATGCCCTGTTTTTTAAAACAAGAATAAACTTTGGGCCCATTCTGTCCCTCTTCCTCCCACTGATCTTAGCATTTTTGGTAGCCCACGCAGCTCCTGGGAAATCCCAGAGGTGGAAAATGGGCTCCTAAAACCACCAAAGTCGCCCACACCTGTTTTGGACAGATTTATTTTATTTTATTTTGCTTTATGACCATCCTGTCTTTCTCCCAATATAAGACCCAAAGCAGCCTACAGTGCAAGTTAAAACAAAATAGCTAAAAGAAAATGTAGTTTTTTTTAAAAAAAATTAAACAATCAATTCAAGCAAAACATTAATTTAAAACAGTTAAAGAAGAGTCAAAACATGGTAAAAAAAAAATGCAGCATGCCCATCAATCACATTCATCTGCCCCAACCAGCTAAAAGATGCAGCACTGCCTAAATACAAAGGTCTTTGTCTGCTGGCGAAAATTAAGAATAGAAGGGGCTTCCTCTGGAGAGAGTTCCAGAGCCTATATGTCTTGAGTTAACAGGGACAGTCCTGATCAATCCATCTGTCTTCCCACTTCTTCAGCAGCTTTTAAAATGTCCCAGTTTTTTTGTCTTCCTCCTACTTTCCCCTTTAGTCTTTCAGTTGCTGCAAAGAAATTTCAAAATGCAAAATTAATTTGCACTCAATTAATTCATCAGGAAGAAGAGGAGGAGATGGGATCTTGCTCTTCCCTGTAGACTCAGGAAAAAGCTGCTGCTACCTTTCTTAGCTTGTGTTTTCTTCCCCTTTAATAACTTTTTCCATCTTGATCACACTTTCTGATTTGTTGCTGGGCCACATATGTCCCAGTTTGCATCTGTGAAATGTTGGAAGGTATGCTGGTACATCTGGACTTGAGAAGAGGATTCAGGCCTTTAGGGTCAGGCCCTGAGATCTGGGAACACAGGGACAGGTCACATTCCTATAAATTGTAACCAAAGCCTGAAAGCATTTGTTTTTAAAATGACAACTACTACAGTTCCTCAACCTGTGCAGGTCATATTGGTCGTGCTCACTTGCAGATTCAGGAAGTGGTGTTCTAAAATTTAGCTTTTCTGAGCTTACTCCTTCTTGATGCAAAGTTTTGCCAAAATTAAAACTTAATTTTTGTAATACTAAGATGCTGATATACATAACTGAAATTGAAAAATAATGCAGTGACATCCATAACCTATAGAACTGGCATGAAAAGTAATCTCATTTTGAACTGAATATTCGATGGGAAAGAGGAATTTATTGCTATCATCTCTCTATCTCTGTAATAACATTAATATTCTATATCAAAAGCAAATTCTTTAGGAAGATGCTTTTCACACAAGTCATGCCCATCTAGCAATATTGTCAACTCTGGCAGATAGAGTCTCTCCAGGATGTCAGATGGAATTCTGAGCTAGTTCTACCTGGAGACTGTTTGGGATGATCCTGCAAACTTCTCAATGCAAAGAGCTGCTCTGCCACTGAGCTAAGATCCGTCACAAGCCCTGCTTCACTTTTTCATTTAAGATTAATTTGCTTCTCTTTTCTTCTCTCTCTCTCTCTCTGTGGTATATCTAGCATAAACTGCGCCTAGGGCAAGCATAGAAGTTGCACCCCTACCTTCTTACCCCTACCCCTACATGCACAGATTTTTGTGCCCCCCTGGCACTGGTGCCCATGGCATGTATCCTACTTGCCCCACCTTAGATACCCCTCCTCTCAATCTCTCTCTTTGATCCTCTCCTCCGTGTTACTCCAAGAAATTCAGTGGGCCTGAGAAAATTAAGACACACTTTTGCTAAGAACATTAAGAGAAGTCCTACTGGTTCAGGTTCAATCAGTCCACAGATGGGCCACTCTGATGAGTCTAGGGACCAATAACCATCATTATTAGCCACCAGAATTCAGCAGCAAATTACACTGCCAATTGTTGGCAATAAAGCATGGAAAATCCCAGTCCCATTTAAAGTAAATAACTTGCATTCTTTCAGTGCCTTTGGCAGTTTGGTGCTGAAATTTAGCAGCATAACTCACCATCAGATATCAGTGATATGGCTTTGGGGGGGTGCTTTGGGAGCCAGATAAAGAGATTTGGGCCATGTATAAGCCATAGACCTCAATTTACCCACCTCTGACATAGTTTATAACATTTTTTCTCCGAAACAGCCAACCAGCCCATGAAGACAATTGCTAGGTGACCATATAAAGCACCTGGCAGACCTGTTAATACAATTTGTAACTGCCTTCCTGGTTATTGAAAATGTATTATAATTCTATGAAAGAGAAACGAAGTGTGTGCTCACACACATAAATATAACTTCCCACCTAAAAAATTTTCAGTCCACCGCCCCAAGATCCTTTTTTGGTGTTCTTTAATTGAAATGACTCAGCCCCCTGAAAACTGTGAAAATTAAGTCCTCCTGGCTTCATTATTTTTCAATCCCTCAAGCTAGGAGGGGCTTTTCTTTCTTTCTTACTGTTTAAATGTGGGCGGTTATCGTTCTGGCTGTAGTCTCTCTTTTTCCTTATTTCTCTCTTTTTGAGGTTGCCAAATAGGTCTGGAAGTAAGTGGGTTTTTTCTCCCCCACTAAATACTTTTTCTAATAAGCCTGCTCTTTTCTCTTGTTCATTTCAAAAAGAATTTTACCAAAAAATAAAATCAGATGCCTTTTATGTCTGCGACACAATTGACAGCAGGCTTAATTTGTTCCTAGGAAGCAAGTGGTGGTAGTGTTAAAAAGTTGTAATAAACTCCATTTTGCTAATACATTCTACAAGTACGTGACTAACATAAATTAGCACAGTAGGTGACACCTACATACCAGAAGGTAATATTTCAGTTTCCTTGGAATCAAAGAAAAGGCATCTACTATACACACACTAGCAAATACCGTTTGACTATCGAAGGACAGGAATGATGAGTATTGGCATTGCAGAGCTTCCGGCTGTTCTTCTGAATCCCACTTTTCAGTTTCCAGACGTAGAATATTCTCCAGGCATTTCTTTGTTTCCCCCTAAATGTTAAAATAAAGGGAAACAATGCAACTCAACATTGCCATATACATGTATTTATGTAGGGTATATGCATACTAATTCTCAGTGTGTATATGTAATATATACCAGTTTCTATATGTTCCTGTTTGTATATATTATGTGCCAGTTCCTGGTACCATTTCCTTGTTGCTTTGTAGCATGCTCGATTTCAAAGTCTCTCCCATCCAAAAAAAAGACACCCCTGGAGTTCTTTAGAAGCCAGTCCAAAATACTTTTGTGCTACTTGACAAGATCAGTAACATTTAAAGAGATAGCCTTCTCAGCTTTTTATAGCATTAAAAGACATAAAGGAATCAAGGAGCATCTTTAACTGAGAAAAAGAAATATGTAGCAAAAGATTTTGTTGGTGGATTGTAGACCACAGAAACATACACCAGGAATTTTTTTTCCAGTTAGTCTCAGAATCAGTCATGACAGACACCAGCCAGAATTCTGTTCATGACATTACCAGCAGTTACATTGGTGTAAGTGATTTTGCGAGCATTATGCAAGGAGATATCTTTTTTTTTATTTGTATCCCGCCTCTCCATATGGATCGAGGCGGCGAACAACTTACAAATAGCATGTATTTTGAAACATTTCTATACATATATCTGATATCTCCTTGCACAATGCATTTGCCCTGGTTGGGTTTCAGACACAACATCAGTACCAGATTTTTAAACAGAGGCTGGATGGCCATTTGCTGGGTGTGCTTTGAGTGTATGTTCCAGCATGGCAGGGGGTTGGACTCGATGGCCCTTGTGGTCTCTTCCAACTCTATGATTCTATGAACAACAGCAAAGTCTCTGTCTGCCATTAACTTTGGTAACTTTGGGACATGGACTTTTTCAGGCTCACTATAGTGGAGTGGGAGTGCCTAGTATTTGCAAGGACAAACTTCCAGAATGCCAGCCATGACCATCTAAAAAGATCAAGTAGCAGACAATGGGAAAAGTGTCAGCCTGAGTCCCAGGACTGCCAACCAGAGTAAACCAGGATTGGAGGAACTGTGTTGAATCTGTGCTTGAATCTGTGCTTCAGTTCTCAGAATTTCTTACCTTTGGCCATGCTGGGAGGGCCTAACAGGAGCTGAAGTCCAACATCTGGAGGGCCAAAGTCCCCCACCCACACCTACAGTGAATGGACGTATTGGACTTATAATCAGATCTGATTAAAAGACAGCTTTGTATTTTTCTGTCTCTAAAAGTGGTTGCTAGGAGACATGTTGAGAGAGAAATATTAATGAATGGAAACTATTCTAGCATGATCAAGAAGCGGGACCCAACATGAGGCTTTCAAGGAAAGGAGGAAGGCTCACTTTGCAACATTCCCTATGGAATTTTATAAAGTGAAAGCCCTGCTCAGGCATTCAGTGCCCCTGGCTACCAAAAATGTGAAGGAGTTTTTGAGAAGGTAACTAACTGGCTAATTCCACCTCCTGGAAGCTGATGCATTTGCTCTGGCCGTACATGATCTGCCTCAGTCTGAAGGATGTATGCCTGTGTACAGCTGTAAGGCAGTGAATCCACTTTGGAGTTTAATCCAAATTTTAAATTATCCAAGGTGCTGAAGCTACTGAGGGAATAGGTTTCAGCACCTTGGACATATCCTTTAAAATCTAGACTAAAACCTGAAGAAGACTGAATATCCACTGACATGGAATCCACTAGCTGCGACTGAAATACATACTTATTGGATGCGTGCCCAGAGGCACATGTTTTGGGGTCTAGTGACAGACAGAAATGAATCTGAGTAAATGAGCTCTAGAATCTGGATAAACTCAGCTAACCACATAATATGGCAATCAACAGGGGGGGAAAACCATTATTTGCAGATGGACAGGAAACAAAATGTGCCCAGCAGTTCCAATAGGTATTGGGAAATATGGAAGATAGCAGTGGATCTCTCAAGCAGAATAATCAAACTGGCAAGGCAGAAGCTGAGCAACAACCAGTCCCATGCCCCCCCCCACAGGGTCTAGCAGAGAAAATAACCAACCTTAGTCTTTGGAAAATTAGAATAGAATTAGATTTAGTTACAAATTATTTGTTCTTAGTTAAATACATGGTCTAGCAGAAAAGAGAAACAGAGCAAAGGGGAAATGGTTGCTGGTTAGAGGGATGCAAGAGAGAGAGATGTGGAAAAGCAAATGAACAAGGAAGTCAGCATGCAAACTAATAATCAGTGAGTACAAGCGTGCTCACTGTAGGGAGTTCTAGAGCCTACTTGTTGCTGGCTCACCACCAACCCACACAGAGATTACTTTTTAAACCCAGGCACTGTACCACTGTTGTCAGGGGTTGCACAAAAAGCAGCTTCAAGAGTCACAATGTTGGTGGTCCATTCCCTGCTCTGATCCAAATGACACAATGGATCCAAGCACATGCATTCACTGGCTCTCTCTCCAGTCAAACCCCTTCACTCCTGACCTTTTGCTGCATTGACATTGCTTAGGTGCAACATGCATACAAATACCATCGAGTCTTGGGTTTTGAAATCTGTCTTTTAAATTTGTTTTAAATATGGTCCTAAAGATTTTTCCCTAATTTATTGTACTTTGCTTTGCTTTGGAATCCCAGGAGAGGGCAGAAAATAAACAGTTTTTAAAAAAATACATACCTATATGCAAGAGAAAGGGACAGGGAAGGACACAGATCCTTGTACTAATGATTCCAACCACAGTAGGTTCTAATTTTGTTTTAGGGACCTATCACTCTATATTATTATAGCACTACTGTATTATTCCACTTTAACTCCAATGGAAACACTCTGTGGTATTATGGAATCTGTAATTCAGTGAGGTCCAAGAACTCTCTGGCTGAGAATTCTAAATGCCCCTCCCTAAACTGCAAATCCCAGGATTCCATATGATGTTGCCATGGCAGCAAAGTGGAATAATAGTGCTATAACAGTGTAGTGTTATAGGGTGCTTCAAAACCAATTTAAAATGGGCTCTTCTGACATGCTCTCTCTGTGTAGGTACCCATACTGTCTGACAGAATTGCAGACATCCCTGTTTTGGATCTGCTACTGAGGCCATTTCCATACTACACTGTTACAGTGCTATTATTCCACTTTCAACCTCCTATGGAATCCTGGAGTTTGCAGTTAAGGGAGGGGCCTCTAGAATTCTCAGCCAGAGAACTCTTTGGCCTCAGTAAACTACAAACACCAGAATTCCATAGGAGGTTGAAAGTCAAATAATAGCATTATAATGGTATAGTGCAGAAACGGCCTGAAAGAAGATGTGCTATTTGAGGTTAATATCATTCTGACTGGAAACAAGTTCTGATCCTAAATATGGAATTAGATCACACTTCCCACCTCTCCCCCTCATTGAAGCTGAGGGATAGACTCAGAAGTTTGCTCCTCACTGTGAAGAGTCCTTCACCGTAAGCAGGTCCACAGAAGTCAATTCAGTCTCAGAAATCATCATGCAGCTGAGTTATGCTTAGGAGCACAATGCACAGTGGGAACGCACAGTGGGAACACACAGGTGTTGTTACAAGCCAGTTCTCTTATGAATCAGTGGCCTTTTTCACACGAGGAGGAAGAAACAGGGGAAAACGCACTGAAACAGAGCTTACCTGAAACCGGGTAAGTCTGTCGCCACGTGGAGCAGCATGAGTTCGCTGCTCCACACTCCTCGGCATCCTGCGGCATCCAAAATGGCGGCTTACGACTGGCGGAGGCCCTCCACCAACCGGAGAAGCTCGCCAGCTGGAAAGCCCGCCCCCGGCAGATCTGCAGGCACGCACTTGCACACGCCTGCAAATCTACACCGGGTGCTGCGACGGGGCTGCACGCGGCTGCATGCGGCTGCACGCCCCATGCTTTTTAAAAATCTCCTGAAAAATGGTTTTTAAAAAAGCACGTGGCGCCACCACTTCCGACCGCCTGGTTGGGGTGTGGAACTACACTAAAGTAGTCCTCCCCAATCCACTTTATGGTGTAGACGACCTCCATCGGGGTCACGCTACACCGTTTTATTACCCCCATGTGGAAAGGGCCAGTAGTTTACGATTTAAGCCTGGTCAGCTTGGTGTACAAACAGTTCTGCTTCATAAAGAACACAAGTACAAACAGATTGTCCACGTTTTATATATTTACCACCACCTAATTTCTACATCTGGCAGTAACCATTTAATCCAGCAGGAGTACAGCATAATCATCTGGCTACATATTAAGGACACAGCACCTAAAATGTCCTCTTACTTTTCATGTTGGCTAGTGGATTTCACAGGTATACAATGGGAAAGGCAGTGGATTCCTTCCCTGGTCCACATCCCCAAAAAACTCACAGAAAGGCAAAGCACTGTGTAGCACTGCCTGTTCAAAACCAAAAATTTCTATATACCATGGGCCCTTTAGGAGGTCATGTTGCTAGAGGGAGTGCGCTTAGAGCTGTTAATAGAGAGAGAAGTTAAGACACCACAGCGGCTCAGAGAGAGGCTGCTATGCTTACTTAAGATGCCCTTGGAGGCCAGTTGGAGATAGAGAATTATGGGGTTTGTGCCTGTGTGCACTGAGTGAGTTCTATATCTGGTGTTTGTACATCTGTGTTGTAAAAGAGAAGATGTGCATATCTGTGTTACCAGGCCATACACACCCCCAGTTTGATATGGTTTAATTGGTGAAATATGATTTAACTGGCAAAATATATAAATTGGTACAAATATAAAACATACCCTGCTGTGGCTGTATGGTCATGCTAGATAAGAAGAAAAGACTGGCCAAACACATGCATTGTGAATTAGGTCAAAAGAGACCTCCAGGCATAGCCAGATCATAGCCAGGAATTCACTGGGAAACTCCAGTGGTAATAGACATACAATTAGTCTCTGATAACTCAACCTCTTAGAGACAATAGTGTCTGAAAAATTCCCATAAGATGGCTGATTGTCTCAACTCCTATCTCTCTGACCAAGCAAGCTTCCCTTCTGTCCCCACATCTGTCTGACAAATATTGAGCCATCAGGCCCTTTGTCACCCAATGCTAAGGCCATTAGCTCATCCCAGACCCCATTGTCCACACTCAGAACTCCATTGTTTACTCTACCAGTGAGCCATTAACACCTTCGCCCTCCAGGCAGAAATAGAGTATTTAAACCCCAGTTTTTGATCAGCCAACTTAGAATACACTGATTGTTGGTCACCACTTTGCTGCTCCAGTTCGTGATTGTATACTGTCCTTAGACTTGTGTCTATGCCACATTGCCTCTTTGCTGCTCTTCTGGATTGGTAAATATCACCCACTTTGCCCTAAAACCTCTCTATCCAAAACTTTCTTCCCTTTTCTTTCAGTTAGCCTCATGTGATTGTGTCACTGCTTGGATTTGGTGTGAGTATGTGATTGTAATTCCCCCAATAAAACAATTAAGTTTACTTTCGGATCGCCAGCTTGTTCTTCCCTACACAGTACATAGTGTAAACATAGGTGTAAAAGATCTCGTAAGGTTACCCATCTCTTGCAAGTTTCCTCTTTGAGCTAATATTCCCCACTGTTTCATGGAAGCACTGGCATCATCGGTGGACCCCTGAGTCACCCACATTTTGCAGTAACGTGTGTGTGTGTGTGTGTGTGAGAGAGAGAGAGAGAGAGAGAGAGAGAGAGAAGTGGAGGTGAAGACATTTGGTCTGAGAGTGAGAGGAAAGAAGTAAGGAGAGCATATTTGTGGGTCTGAAGGCAAGAAAGAAGTGGGTAGAGCAGTCCTGTTGGTCTGAGAGTGAGAGAGAAGTGGGGAGAGTGTTCTTGTGGATATGAAAGTGAAACAGAAGTAGAGAGGATGTGCCTGCAGGTCTGCGATCAAGAGAGAAATGGGGAGAGCTTGCTTGTGGGTTTGAAAGTGAGTGGGGAAGAGTTTACCTGGGGGTCTGAGATGGAGAGATATGTGAAGAGAGAAGTAAACCCCTTTGGGTCCAATGCTTCTCCCTAATGTTTATGGAATTATCACCTGAGACTTCCTATAAGGCTGTGAAGATGCATCAGTTTGTTTATAACAGTTACAGTTCCTATCGAACTATATGTATTTTTACTTACTTGTATTTGCTGGTGAATAAGATACACCCCATTTTTAAATGTTATTTTTTGTGGGGGAAAAATTAGTTTAAAAAAATCACATGGCTTCCCTCACGCCCCTCCTTCCCTTCCACTTTACAGGAGAAAGGAAAGGAGGTTGCTCCGGAGGGGCAAAAAGAAAGCTGTGCAAATTTTCCCTTTCCTACGTATTTTCCCTTGGCAGTGAGAACTCAACACAGTGGCAAAATGCATAGGAAAGGGGTTGGTATTTGCTTGTGTATAATATGCACCCTGTTTTGAAATGCTATTTTTCAGGGAACAAAGTGCGTCTTATGCATCTCCTGGCCCTGATTCTCCCCATCTCATTTTTATCCGAACAACAATCCTGTGAAGTAGTTTAAGCAGAGAGGCTGAAATTGGCCTACAGTGACCACATGAGTTTACATCGTTTGGACCTGGCATTTGGACCCAGCACGGCCATCCTGCAAATGTATAAGATCCTGGAATTGAACATGGAAGAGATGTCTGAGGCTCAACAAATTCAGCCCCCTGCCAGTGCAGAAATGCAAAGATATGATACATTTAGTGTTTCATTTCTTCATTCCAACTCAAATAGGATATTGTAAAGCTAGGAAAGGAGAAGACAGAGTGAAGAAAAGCTTCTGAGGGTTTCTTTTTCTATTTCTTTAAAAGAGGTTGCCCTGCAAGAACTTAAGTACTCCGCTTCCCCATTTGTTGTTGTTGTGCGCCTTCACATCATTTTCGACTTATGGCGACCTTAAGGCAAGCCTATCAAGGAGTTTTCTTGGCAAGATTTGTTCAAAGGGGGTTTGCCTTTGCTTTCCTCTGAGGCTGAGAAAACGTGACTTTCCCAGGGTCACCTAGTGAAATTCCAGGATAGAAGAGAGAGTCAACCCTGGTCTCCAGAGTAGTAGTCCAACACTCAAATTATTACACATGCTGAGTATATCTAAAAGCTCTCAGGCTGCTTGGCCACATCAATAACAAATTCACATATGTCTCCTTATTTTCAACTGTGATATGCTGAAGAGTATGATTCTATATGCTAGAATGAACTGGCAAAACCACCTCTTAGTATTCCTTGCCTAAGAAAAACCTATGAAATTCACAGGGTTGCGATAAGCTGACAGATAACCTGAAGGCAATGTAGCTGTGTTGCCAGCATGAAGAGTCTTAGATCAGACATAATTCAGTTCCTCTTCCCTTACCTGTTCTCCACTAGCAGATCTTAGGCAGCAGAGCAGTTCCACTGACAGAATATTGCCTCAGAAGATCTTTGAGATCAACCAGCAGGAGAGAGTTCAGCCAGCAGAAGGGCATTTGTGCCAACAGAAGGTGTACCTGGCTAACCTTAATGCCCTTCCAACACGTTTTTGAGCTAAGATTGCACCATTTCAAAGACCACTAGAAAATTCAATGCCTGTTAGCACTTGGGAAAGATAAGCAAGGAATATGTAGGTTCAGCAGGTCACAATCCCTACCCTTTTCTTTGATTTATGTAAGACTGAACATGCAGAAAAAAATGAAGTATTACCTTGAGAGAATTTATGTAGTCTCTTTTCAGTTTATCCAAAATGTCTGGAGTTAACAAGCTGGGTAGGTCTTCAGTTTTTATTTCTGGTTTAAGATCCGGGTGTCCTAATAAATCTTCGCTTAAATAAAAATAAATAAAATTATGTTTCTTGAGGTACCTTCATTAGGAAGCCACCTATAATCTAAAGTGGTACAGTCTCTTCGCCTACTTTAGCGGTTCTTATACTGTGGGCTGGGACCCTGGTGTGTATGTGTGTGAAATAGTTACTCAAAGGGGAGTGCACAAGAAAATTCAGCCTGCAAATATAGCAAATGTGAAAAAGGGCAACCCTCTGTGTTTGTGTGTGCGTGCGTGCATGCATGCACACCACTGAGGATTGATTGGTCCTGTGCAAAAGAGCAAAGAAAACTGTCTTCCCTGTTCTGCCTTCACCCAACCTCAGACATAGCAAAAAACAAAACAAAAAACAGCTTCCCTTTTTTTAAAATTGCTTTTCTCACTCAGCTTCTCTGAATGTTCCATTGATGGCACAGCAGGTGTGCATCCCTTAGCAATTACAAGGTGGTTTCTTAGGTAGGACAGGAAGGAAGGGAAGAGAGGAGTCAGAGAGCACGAGAACTCAGCATTATGCCAGAGGGTGCATGTGGCATCACGGGCCTGTGAGAGGGGCCGGGGGGGTGCAACATCCCCATGTAGATGTAAATGGGGTCATAGGGGTAAAAAGTCTGAGACATATAGAATTGGAAGAGACCACAAGGGCCATCGAGTTCAACCCTGTGCCATGCAGGAATACACCATCAAAACATTTCCAACAGATGGCCATCCAGCCTCTGTATAAAAACCTCCAAAGGAGGAGACTGCACCACACCCCAAGGCCGCATATTCCAGCTGAACAGCTCTTACTGTCAGGAAATTCTTCCTAATGTTTAGATGGAATCTCTTTTCCTGAAGTTTGAAGCCATTGCTCCATTTCCTAGTCTTTGGAGCAGCAAAAAAGCAAGCTTGCTCCATTGTCCATATGACATCTCTTCAGAACCACTGACCTACTTAATTTTGCTGAATGTATAGTTGTTGTGTGCCTTCAAGTCATTTCTGACTTATGAGGACCCTAAGGTGAACTGATCATGGGGTTTTCTGCGGCTGAGAGTCCGTGATGCACCCAAGGTCACCATGTGGGTCTCCATGGCTGAGTGGAAAATCGAACCCTGGTCTCCAGGGTTGTAATCCAATGCTCAAACCACTACACATGCTGGCTCTCAAATGTACAGGCTTAGCCTTAACTCAGAAGGGAATTGTTGGCTTCTCCAATTTACTTAGGGATGCCACTTATGAATGACCAAGAGACAAAAAACATAACCAAAAATATGATGACAACACGAACTTTGCAGTGTGGCAGGGACAGGAGTACATACTGTTCTTCTAGACTGTTCTCTGCCTAAGAGAGGAACAGTTAGCTTTTTACAGGACAGGGACAGCCTGGATCTCAATAGAAGTTGATTCTGTGTTGCTCCTGGAGTTGAAATTTTATTACCTGTCCTTTATTGCCCTTAGTCCTTGGTTGCCACATGGCCAAGAAGGGGAATGGCCTCTGCCCGCATTGAGATGCCTCTAGACCATCTTAACTAACAACAGAAGATCATCTGAGACAAAATGTGGGCTTTTTCAAAGTAGCTGCCATGTGAGTGTCTTGTAGCATAGAATGGAGGAAGGGAGAGAGAAGGGGGAAAGGAGTGTAGCATCATCTTTAATTTTTTTTAAATTTTTACGTGAACTTTCATGGATGTAATCCCAATGCTGCATCTGAAGAAGTGGGTTTATATCTATGAAAGCTCATGCAAAAATAAAAACCAGGTTGTCTTAAAGGTGCTGCTACATTCCTCCCCCATCTTCCCCACTACAATTTTAAAATGTAGGCCTGTGACTCTAACATAATTACTTTTCCTCTCCTGTATGATCTTTAACATTTTTGTCTGATGAAGAAGCCAGTGAAGCTTACATGATGTATTTGTGCAATTTGGTTTACTGATAAAAGTATCTCTCTTTTGTGGATTTTGGATTTTGTTGTATTTTGCTGCATGGCAAACACGACTACTCTGTTTTTGTAGGCCTCAATGCTTCCACGTTCCCTAGATCGCCCCTCTTTTGGGGTAAAAAGAAGAAGAACTATCAATTGTTGTGAATTCACCTTTTACATAGGTTGCCAACCCTTCCTCCACTGCTAGTCAAAACCAGAAGTGGACCCGTATTTTTGTTTTCTTTTGTAGAATTTTGACAGTCTTTGCGTCCCTGAAGGAACCCAGGGCATAAAACTGTTCCTTTAACCTACCACAGTTGTTTGCCCTTGGCATAAAAGCAAATTTAGAGGTAATTACTGTAATTTAAACAGAGCTTCAGTACATCACACCATAGTGGGACTGAACAAGACTGTGATCAGGTGACTGTGTGCTTCTTGCTCAGAGCTCAAGACTGGCCATTTCCGCACTAGCCTGTTATAGCGTGATGATTCCACTTTCAACATCCTCTGGAATCCTGGGGTTTGCAGTTTCGGGAGGGGCCAGAAACTGCAAACCCCAGGATTCCAGAGGATGTTGAAAGTGGAATCATCGCGCTATAACAGGCTAGTCCAGAAATGGCCACTGTGCACTGCAGATTCCAGAATCCCTCAACATTGACTGTCTACAACTATCACACCCAGATGGCTGAGGGATTTTGAATGCTGTAGCCTTCAAAAGGAATGATTCTTCGCCCTGCAATGGTTTTGCATTTCTTTCTGTTCTTGCAGGAGGAGGCAACAACAAAAGACAAGCCAGCAAGGATCCTATTTATGCTTCTGTTCTTCTCGCTCCCAAAACTTTTCAGTGCTCTGCTCTTACTCAGTTTGTGATCTCCCTCTGCACACATGGTTGATGGGCAACTTCAAGGCTCTTATTTTCCCTTCTAATGATTCATCACCATTAAACTAGATTTGGAATGGTCAGCCACTACAGGCCACTTGAAGTTAGGTGCACCCTGCTCTAGCGCAGGTTTAGGATAAAGCTAAAGCAGAGCTAAACAATTTGTCTGACCCATCAGTTGACTGCAGCCCACACAAGTAATATTTCAGGACACAGTAACCTCTTGTTTGTACAGAATGAAAAGGGAGGGCGAAGATAGAGAGGCTGCTGTCTCTGCTATTTGATCAGAAAGGGAAATTGCTACTGGTGCCAATAAACAGTTTTCCTCCTGGGTAAAATAATAATTAGTCAAATAGGAGATTTTCACGGGGCGGCATCACAGGAAGGAAGTGTTTAACATCCTCCCAATACACACACACTTCTATTCCTTATATCCCTCACAGCTACTATTTTTAAGTGGACATATTAATATTTTTAATATTTAATTTCTGCCTTATTTCATGTAGCTTGCTGCCTTGCCTAATAATTTTAAAGCACACACCTACAAACACATTAGACGCCATCATGGGCTCAATGGAACATGATTTTGGCTCTGGTTTAGATCTTGCTGCTCCATTACTATCAACATTCAGATGATGCCCAATTGGGGAAGGTACTTATTTCCCCAACCCGCATATCATGACTTAATAATTAAAACAGATCCAAGCATGAGGCTGCACCGCGTGTTTCTAATTTGGCCTGGAAACATTTCCTAGCAGATGCTGTGCTTTGCAAAATGTCGCTTCTGTAGTGCGGTGTGAGGGGAGGATAAGGCTCACTCAGAATTGAATTGGAAAGTGATCATTAACAACGTATCTGCAGAACAGTTCAGTAAGGAAGGTGGAAAGGGGCTGCTGAAATCTGCTGCAGAATCACGTGGCCATAGCATTCTCTTATCTTCGCTTCTCTTTCCCTTTTGCCCTTTCTGAATACAATGCATTCTGCTGACGCCCTGGCAGTTTTCACTGGCTTCATTTCATATGGGAAACTGAAGATAACCAAGCTGAATCCAAAGCTTCCTGTCTCTAACTCATGCCAAGTTTTTTTTTTTTAAAGAAAGGCAAGGGGAGAGTGATACAATTATTTTAAATACCATATTTGCTGGCATACAAGACACACTTTCCCCCCTGAAAAATAACATTTGCAAATGAGGTGCATCTTATACACCAGCAAATACGGTAATAGGCAGCTATGGGTATTTCAATATTTGAAAACGACTTAGCATAGAATTAGACGTGACCACAAGGGTCATCAAGTACCACCCTCTGCCATGCAAGGATTACACCATCAAAGCATTCCTGACGGATTACTATCCAGCCTCTGATTAAAAACCTCCAAAGAAGGAAACTCCACTGCAGTGACTAACTAGAAAAGGCAATGATGCTTGGGAAGGTGGAAGGCAGTAAGAAAAGAGGAAGACCTCATTACAGATGGACAGACTCTACCAAGGAAGCCACATCCTTGAATCTGCAAGACCTGAGCAGAGTGGTTGATGACTTTGAGGTCTCTCATCTATAGGGTCGCCGTAAGTCAAGTCGACTTGATGGTAACAAAACAGAGATAAACCTAAATATCTCACCAAACTTCAAATCCCAGGATTCCATAGGATGGATCCCTGGCAGTTAAAGTAGTATCGCATTTCTGTAACCGTGTGGAGTAGATATATTCCTCATTCACCTCCAGGTGTAGCTGGTGAGGCAAGAATGGAGCTACAGGGAGGAGGGCATTGCCCCCCCCGTACTATTTGTGCCCTCAAATGAACTTTTCCTTCAGTATCCAAATTTCTAACTTCGTAGTCACCTAAAACTTCAGTTGAGCATTTAGAAATACACTTCTAAATTAGAAATTTAATTAGAAATGCACGCAAAGAAAAGAGGCAGGCAACATGACAAAGGGAATTCAAACACCACAAACAATTGTTCATTGTTTCCCTCTCTGCAATGCTAGAAACTGGGGAAGTTAAAGAAACTTTCAAGGTGGGGCTGAGAAGAATTATTATTTGGAGAAACAATGCCCTAGTTTTGCCTCTCTCCATATGTACACTCTTATAGGAGAACAGCAGTGGAGAAGACTACAGCTAACTTGGGTCACCTCTGACTGAGTTTTCAACACAGAATGACTGAAGAGAGCTACAGAGTTCAAAGAACAGGAAACTAACCTGTAGTATATGTTAATGACCCAACTGAGCAAGGCATGGAATTGACGGAATTCTAGGCAGCTCTCCTCGTCTTCCAGAATGTTTTGTAAATGCAAAGAGAGGGCTTCATGGAAGACCTTCAGATATGTATCACATACATTGAAGTCATGTGGATAGAAGTTCTGTACCCAGTGCTTGACAGTCAGCAGGTCTTTTCTTATGTCTGTTTTGAGAAATCCTAAATGTACAGACAGCCAATTTGGGCTGTCCTCTCTCTGTGGTATTTGCACTTTATGGATTCTCCTTTTCACACTTTCTTTGACAGCTCTCTCCCAAAGCTTTCGCCAATTTCTGGCTAAACCAAGTTGCTTCACAGGGTCAGAGGGCTCAGGGATATTTATTGCCCCAGCATGAATCTTCTCCTCCTCTTTAATTAAAGCCACCATCTCTGTGATCAATCCCTCCAGCTCCAAAATGGGAATATCTAGTGTTATTTCCACAATCTGCTCAATTTCTTTGGAGACAGAATCATAGAGTAAATTAACATCTTTGGCTCTCATGGTGTATTCTTTGGAGTTATCTTCATGTATCTTGGCTTCTCCTTCAGCCAGGAGCTCTGTTTCCAAACCCTTGATGTTTCTGAATGCCTCCAGAAGCTGCCTTTTCTGGATAAGTTCATATATCTGCATCACTTTAAAAAAAAAAGGGGGGGAGGAACATGAAAGCGAGAGTTTTTTCTCCATATGGATGACTTGGAAAGGTAGCTCTGAAGAAGTGCTATATTGAGAGGAAAAGTTCACATTCTTTCTCTGCTCCCAAAATTCTATTTTGACATGGGCTGAGTTGCAGCCTCAAGGAGATGGGGTCTAACTTTACATTCACAGAGTTACATGAGAATTGTACATTAGTGAAATGCAACACGGGGCAACTGGATGTGCCAACAAAGGTAAAATGCATGATTGTAATGCCCAATGCACACCTGCATGTGCAATGTTCAAACCCACCACATGCTTAATACTGCTTCTGTAACTTTCAAGTATGGAGTTACACATTGGACAAAAATGCCAATTGCTACTGTAGGGGAACTTACACATGCTTATGTCATTAACAGGATGCCAGCCATGGTGTACACACTGGAAATCAGTCAAAAATTTGTACGCTTTATATTGTTCCAAGAGATTCCAGTAAAAAATAAAATTTTCATTTAAATTTGTCTGACATTCTGTTTCTTGCAGTGGCCACTCAGATGCCTCCAAGGATCTTTGCTATGGTACAAATTGAAAATTTTTATTTTTGTTCTGCAAATCCCAGAATCTCCCAACCAACATGCTTATGGTGCTATTGGCTAGGGGATTCTGGATGCTAGAATCAAAAAAGTTCCAATCTCTGCAACAGCCCTTCCTTGTTGTTATCTTCACCTCCCTACACAACAACTGTTATCAACTGGAATAATGCTTTCTGACCACGGCAGATTCCATTTAGTTTTTGCAAGTAGAACTTACAACAACATGTTGCAGAAAGGAATGCTGCTTTTCAGTATTCCATGAACCCAGCCAACCTTGCCCTTTTTAAGGGTGCTCCATCCTATCTCCCCCAAGTTTCTGTTTCCAGGAGCAGTGCTGGGTCCAAAAGCACCCCCAAGCTGTGAACCTGATCTTTCAGTGAGAGTGCAATCCCATCCAGAGCAGGTTGCAATGCCAATCTCAGGTTGGATTTCCTACTGACCAGCAGCACGTCTGTCTTGTCTGTCTTAAGCTTCAGTCTATTCACCCATATCCAGTCCTATATTGCATCCAGACAATCCTCAAAGGCCCCTCCTTAAGCTGCAAACCCCAGGATTCCAGAGGATGTTGAAAGTGGAATAATAACAGTCTAGTATGGCCAACAATGAATTATTACCACAGCCTTGGAAATGCCCAACAATGAATTATTACCATAGCCTCTTAGACATCAGTTGTAAAGGAGAGAGATAGGGCTGAGTATCATCAGCTTACTGATGATACTCAACCCCAAGGCTCCGGAACTTCTCCCAGCAGCTTCATGTAGATGCTGAAAAGCATAGGAGCCAGTATTGATCCCTGTGGAACTCCCACAGGCTAATGGCCAAATAGCTGAACAACAGTCCCCCAGCACCATCCTCTGGGAACATTCAGCCAAGAAAGACTGGAAGCATTGCAAAATAATGTGCCCAAGTCTTATTATCAGCCAAACAACCCAGAATGATACCATGGTCCATGGTATCAAATGCCTCTGAAAGATCCAGGAGGACCCACAAGGAGGCACTCCTTGTCCAGCTCCTAGTCTGGATCATCCACCAAGGTGATTCTGACCCATAACCAGGCTTGAACCCAGATTGCAAAGGATCCAAGTATGGAACAAAATCAGAAAATCATACAAAAACAAACAAACAAAAACCCAAATAAAATTCAAACAAAAAGTATTATAATAGAATACTAAAAACTCCTCCAAATAGGAAAAAGACACACTGTCACACACTCTGACAGTCAGCAGTGCCATGGCTGTTAAAAGACTGAGCCAATTATTTTATTAAAGAACCAGCTTAGCCAAAGTCTTTCTGGAAAAGTCAGGTCTTGCTGTAAAGGGACTAGCATTAACATTAGCGACCAGACCATTCTGGGGTGGAACATTCTATGAAAAAGAAACCACCATCATCCCTGAGAAGAAACCACCATCACCCCTGAAAAGGCCTTCTCCTTGTAAGTGCCTGCTGAACCACATTCAGCAGTTAACACCTCATAAATCTGCTGTTGACTTGACTTATAATGTTGACTTCATCTATATAATGGCAGCAACATTTGCAGATTTGACTTCTTATGGTAGTAAACACATCTGCCTTGTGATAATCAGAAAGAAATGCCTACTCATGTTGTGGTCCAGGCCTCCAGGATAGACCGGAACAACCTAGAGAACAGGTAAAAACATCACCCATTTCTTACCAGATAGTGGTTCTTTCAGAACACTGTCTTCTCCTTCAAGCTCCTCCTTCTTTCTAAGAATGTTGCTGCTTCTTTTATTGGTCTGGTCACCATCTTTTATCAGTTTCAAGCCTCTTATCGAAAAACGTTTACTGCTGCGTCTAGAGATGTCTCCATCTTCTTTTTTAATTTTTTTTTATTATTATAAAGAAAAAAGAACAATACACAACAGAATAAAACAAAAACATCATGTGGATAACATAAATGTGAAAAAGAGAAAAATTACAACACAAATAGCTTACATTACTATTTCTCTCCAGATCCTTTATCATCATATACTTATTCAACATATTATATATCATATTGATTATATATTTTTATTTCATATATCTAAATCTCATTCTCCTTGTACTCATTATGGCTATAATAATTTCATTCTTAAATCTATTCTTTTCAACTATATTTAACCTATAGCCTATATGATCCAGTTATTAACCATAAACTCTAACCCTAAATGTGAGCCCATTCCCAGAGCCAATTATATTTCAGCTTACTCTGCTTTCCAAAACTGTAATTCTTCTTGTGGAGGTGTGACACATTTGTTAAAGCCTTTTCCATAAATATTTTCCATATTGCTTCAAAATCATTCCTTTTCATTATCCTTTTTTTAACCTTGATTCAATATGTTAACTTATCGTTGATCGCAATTTTCCACATTTCTTTATACCGATCCTTTATTTGAAAGTCTTCTTGAGTTTCCCAATTTCTCGATATAATTAGCTTTGCTGCAGTTAATACATTTGTAATTAACTCCATTGTTTGGGTACAATTAACCTTATCAAATATAGATAATAATGCTATACTCGGTCATATTTGTAAATTAATTCCTGTTATTTCTTTTATCTCTTTAAACACCATTTGCCAAAATTACTGTACACCTCCACAATTCCACCACATATGGATATATGTGCCAATCTCTTGGCAACCCCTCCAACATAACCTTGAATGATTCTTGTCTATGTGGTTTAACCTTACTGGTGTTAGGTACCATCTCCAAACCAATTTATAATAATCCTTACGGATAATTTTTTTAAATGACGCTGATTCCAAATTTCCCCCCAGTCTTGAATATCTATTTTTTGTACTAATTCTTCCTCCCATATTTTTCTAAGATATTCATCTTCATCTTTTGACAATATTTTATATATTTCTCTTGTGGTACCCTTTAATATTTCATTTTCTTCCATATCATCTCTTTGCTGAATCAATTGTTCAAATCTAGTGTATTCTCTAAAATCTTCCTTATTGCTTTTCCAATTCCTTGTCCACTGCTCTAGCTGAATATAATTAAACCATGACATCTCAGTCCCCTGCAATCTCTCCTTTATTCTATCTTTATTCATCCTTATATTCATCCATTCTTTTAACTTATATATTCCCTGCTTTTTTAATTCCTTCCCTAATTCATTTTTCAAATTTACTGGGAATTTTTCCATCGTCACTACTCGAGTTAATGGTGAGACAGCCTGCATTAGTTTTTCCTTGTTTTTCTTCCATATTTCTAATATATTATTTAAAAGTGGATTTTCTATTTTTTCTATTTCTCTCTTGATTGGATTCCAAAAAAAGATATTCTTGAGTCTCTTCTCAATTTCTATTGTTTCCACCTCTAACCATTCTAAATCCCCTTTTCCTGAGACTCCATCTATAATATATCTCAATTGGTTTGCATTATAATACCATTTTAAATTTGAGAGGCCCAATCCACCTTTTTGGGATCTGTACCAAAATTTCTTATTAATCCTCACTTTCTTATCCCCATTACAAAAATTGTTCAATAATAACTGCCAATTTTTCAATTCTATTTCTGATACTTTTATTGGTAACATCCTAAATAAAAAAATTAATCTTAGGTAATATTTTCATTTTTACTAATGCAATTCTTCCAAACCATGATAACTTAATGTTTTTATATTCCTCTAATTTCGATTTCACTCCTTGTCTTAATTTATTATATTTTTTCCCTCTAATCTTTGTGAATTTTTTATAAAGTTTATTCCTAAATATTTAATTATTTCTTTTATTTTAATATCTATTTTTCTTTCCCTTAAAAAGTCTTGCTCTTCTGTGTTAGTATAGTTAAACAACATTAACTCCGATTTTGCCCAGTTTATTTGTAACCCCTATCATTTCCCCAAATTCTTTTAAATGTTCATTTACTCTGTCCATTTTCTTTATCGGATCTTGGATTGTCAACAAAGTGTCATCAGCAAATAAACTCACTTTATTCTTTTCCTTGATCCCAGTTCCTTCCACATTTTCATCATTTCTAATAACATTTGTCAAAATTTCTATAACAACCGCAAACAAAATCAGAGATAAGAGACAACCTTGTCTTGTACCTCTAGCTATTTGAATTTGTTTTGTTAATCCATCATTCACCGTTACCACAGCTGTATTATGTGAATATAATTGATTTACCAATCCTCTAAATTCTTCACCCAATGCCAATATTTTTAAAGTTATTTTTAATGCTGGCCATTCCACACAGTCAAAGGCCGTGTATATATGCCATTATGTATATATATGGCATTATCCCTGCTTTTTGTTTGTTCCTCTCGATTATATTTATTTTATTTAATACTCTACCAATTAAATTTGACAGCTGTCTTCCTTGAACAAAACCACATTGATCTTTTTGCAAATATTTATAAATAAACTTTTTCATCTTTTTTTGCCATTACTGCTGTCAATATCTTAGCATCTTGATTTATTAATGATATAGGTCTATATGACCCATGTCTGCATCTTCTGTTGCCTTCCCTTCACTAGATATTAATGTACTTCCCCTAAAGCTCAGCTTTCTTTTAAGATCCTGGTTGAAACTTTTGGCTTCATTGTTTCCTGGACTATTCAAGGGTAGAGAAGCTGTAGGAAGGCAACTATCATTTTCACTCTGTGTGCATTTTACTAGGAGCTCTTGTTCCAATGACAGTTCTGTTTTTCCATCACCCTCCCTTATTTCTGTCTTATTTTCATCCCTCTCCACTTCAGTCAATTCCTTTTTGAAAGACTGCAGTGTATTTTTCCTGAAGCTGAGCATTTGTTTGATACCCCTGCTAAACACCTTTGTCTCGTTTTCTTCTTTTTTATGAAAAGGTGGAGAATTTTTAGCAAGAACATGACCATCTTCACTCTCTATACCTTTTGCTGGAGATGCTGGCTCCAACTGTAATTCAGTTTTCTCTTCTATTTCTTTTATTTCTTTTTTCTTTTCATCCATCGTGGCTTCAGTTGATTTCTCCTTGACAGATGTTAAGGTATCCTTTGTGAAGCTCTGCACAAGTTTGAGACCCCTGGTGAATGTTTTTAGCTCAGTTGTGCCTTGATTATTGAAAGGTGGAGAATTTGGGGGATGACCATGCCCATCTTCACTCTCTATACCTTTTGCTGGAGATGCTTTCTCCAAGTGTAATTCAGTTTTTCCTTCTGCTTTCTTTATTTCTTTTTTCTTTTCATCCACCTTGGCTTCAGTTGATTTCTCCTTGTCAGAGGTTAAGGTAGCCCTTCTGAAGCTCCCCACAAGTTTGAGACCCCTGGTGAATGTTTTTGGCTCAGTTGTGCCTTGATTATTGAAAGGTGGAGAGTTCGGGGGATGACCATGCCCATCTTCACTCTCTGTACCTTTTTCTGGAGATGCTTTCTCCAACTGTAATTCTGTTTTCCCTTCTATTTCCTTTATTTCTTTTTTCTTTTCATCTATTGTGGCTTCAGTTGATTTCTCCTTGACAGAGGTTAAGGTAGCCCTTCTGAAGCTCCACACAAATTTGAGACCCCTGGTGAATGTTTTTGGCTCAGCTGTGCCTTGATTATTGAAAGGTGGAGAATTTGGGGGAAGACCATGGTCATCTTCACTCTGTATGCATTTTTTTGGAAATTCTGATGGCAACTCTGTTTTCTCATTGGCCACCTTTCTTTCTATTTTCTTTTCATCCATTTTAGCTTCACAACCAACAACACAGGTGTCGTCTCTGCAATTACTGGGGGGAAATCAAAGTAGTGAAGTGAAATAGTCTGTCACAGAAAGGGAGACTGAAGAGCCTAACAATAAGAAGGAGGATCAAAAAATAGTTATACATACTGATACTAGGCCTAAAAAATTAAAGAAAAAGGCAGCTGCATCGATTTATTGTTCCTGAGACTGAATTCTGAGTATCTTGGATGAGGCAGAAGTGACATGGTTCTTGGTAGCTTTCTTCCTGTTGTTTTCTTTACAAAGCTTTAGAAGCAAACGAGGCGGGGGGGGGATTCCTTGATAAAGAGACACATGTTGAAACATATTGGGAATAATAAATTGATGCAGTTGTTTTGTCTTATTGCAGAAACAAAGAGCTTCTCTTGCTGTCAGATTCAAAAGATAAAAGGAAGGGGAAGTACGTGCACCCCTAAATTTAGACATGGAGTATATGATGCATCTCACACAGAGGAGCTGCATGAACTTCATGTTGTCTCTTGTAGAAGGAGAGATTCTATGCCCTTTCTGCAGCACCCTCCAATCCCGCCCTGGGGATGGGGGAAGGACAGGACCACAGCAATGCTTCTGCATGACATTGTTGCGGTTCCGCTCCTCTCCCATCCCAAGGAGGCACGATTGTAGATTAAATAATTGATGGATTTTCCCTGTCAATGACACATGAATGTGCCACCATCCTGCACTCACCTGTTCTGTGGAAGGCAGCCTGGGAAAGTACTCGGCTGCACTGCGGAAGGAAGCAGCATGTCCATTGCACTCCGTTCCATAGGGACCCAGTCCCGTGTGGAGGGGAGCATTGTCGTCACACTTCCTTCCCAGCTGAGCCACTGCTGGGATTCCACCCCCCCCCCAATGCCGCTGCAAGAAGGCAAACTGTGGAAAGGGCCTATGTCAGTAAGGGTGAAACAAAGGATCTTACTATTGATTAAAACAGGACGAAGTAGGACAAGGCACATTGGTTTGAATATCTGCTCAAAATGATCATGACTAGGCACATGGTCATGAGGGCACTCCAGAAAGATTGCTCCTACCACTATAAACCAAGCTATTCCATCTTTTCTTAATATAACATTGTGGAAGGAGGGATAAAAACATATGGAGAAGCGTTGGGAAAACACCAGTGAGTTACATAGGGAAGATGATATCATCACCCCCCAAAATTCCATATTCCAAGCAAAGTGTGTAATAGAAGTGTGCTCCGGGTAGTCAGAAAGTTATCTTCTCTGGCTCACAGTCTTGGAGGCCTGTGACTGAAGCAGAAGATGGAGCTGCCTAAGGTGCAGCTGGCATTGCTCTGTGAAGCCTCTGGATTGGGCAGCCTTTGCATGGCTAGCTTTGTATCGCACCCCTCTCTGCCCAGCCTGGCTGAAGATGGCTTGGAGTGATCAACAGTTATTTCTTACATACCCTCCAGGTGTCCTGATTTGGCAGGTACAGTCCCAATTTATCTTCTGCTGTCTCACTTTTTCAGCTGTCTTTAAAATCTCCATTTGTCTCTCCTCTTCCCATTTCCTCCCTTTCTCAGTGGCATACAGTAATCTGTGCAAATTAGTTCAAAGTGCAAAAGTAGTTTGCATTCAATTAACTCAGTAGGGGAGAAGAGAGGAGGGGTGGAATGTGCCCTCCCCAAGCAAAAGCAAACTGTTGCAGCCTCTGCTAGCTTGTGTTCTTTCTTTGTAGTAACTTTTGCCAACTTGGCCACTCTGTGACATTGCTTGTCTAAATGCATTCCGGTTTTTGTCCATGTATCTTGGAAGATTCCAGGCCAAAGGAATCATTAATTGGACTGAGCAAACTGCTCTATACAAACCAAGCAAATACAGTAGATCATGCCCCAGAATCCTCCAAAACATGCCACCTTTCTTAGCAGATAAATCAGCATGCCTTCCAACATTTCACAGAAGAAAACTGCAACATGCGGCCAAGCAACATCAGATGGTGGTCATGATGGTAAAAACTATTTATGGAGAGGAACAGACAAGCTAGGAGAGACTGCAGCAATTCCCCTTTAAAATGTCCCAGTTTCTCTCTCCTCTTCCCCATTTGCCTGTGGCTTACTTCAACTGGTACATCCTGAGTTCAAAGTAGCAAGGTACTTTACACTCACTTAATTCAGCAGGGGCAGAGGAGAGTAGGAGTGGAATTTTGTGTGTTCTTCCTCTTTAATAACTTCTGCCAGTTTGGAATGTATTGTTATAGTGTTATGTTTATTGTCTTTGTCCCTTACTGGATACGTTGATGTTCTGCCCTTTGGTGAAAAGGGAATTACAGTCCTCCCTCCACATTCGTGGGTCTGGCCTTTGTGAATTTGATCATTCACAAGGCATGTGCTTGCCTCCCCTGCCATTTTCCTCCTCCCATTCCCTTGTATTCCTCACCCCAGGCTTGGAAGGCTTGTGTTTAAAATGGCCGTTTTCCATTTTGGGTAAGCAATGCCCCCTCCCACTGCTGGAGGTGTGTGGCTGTACTTTCTGCTGTGTAATGGCTGCTGACTGGTCAGGTGAGAGAAATAAAATACATTTTAGTTTTTGCAAATATTATTAACAATATTACTAATATATATGTATTAGCTTATAACACATTTTAAATATATTTACACACATATACATTAGTATTTGAGCTTTTATAATACAATGAAGTCTAAGAGGCATATTTTTAGAAACTGGCAGCTGAAGGAGGCCTTGGTGCAAAAAGAACCAGACAGATAGAGATAAGGTACTCAATAGTCGGGGGATACTCCTTTTATTTTTATTTTTTTCAGCTTCTGCAGACTGAAGGTCAGCAGAGCTATGAGGAGTAAAGCTAAGCTGATAAAGAAAGACAAGACAGGAATTTGGCACTGTTTAGCAAAATGGGAGGTTAGAATCTCTTTGATGGGCATTTTGGAATTACTAATAAGAATTAAGGGACCACGAGGGAAAAGCGTGATTATGTGCGTGATCATATATAGTGTAAATATGAGGAAGGGGGCATGTAACTTCTTAGGTGATTCTGATAGGGTTGTAACCTCTGTGACCTGGCCAATTAGGTCCCAGGGGAGGGAAAACTTGCGTCGGGATAGGGAATAAAACGTAAGGTATTCAACATTGGGGGGGGGGTCCTCTTTCATGAGCACCTTCTTCTGCAGAAGAACTTTTAATAAATGTGATTCATTTGATCCTATGGCTAATTTCTTTGTGAGTTTTTTTCCCCCTCTGAGTTATTTATCACATCAGGTGTTCTCTTTGCTTCTACCCCCTTCTTTTTCAAGATGGCCACCAGAAGTAACCGGGACCCAAGAACTCTGCTCTTCTCCCTTTGAGGGGAAAGTACCAGTAAGCCCTTTACTGTGTTTTTTTCCTCCCCTTGCCCCAACACCAGGGACACAGGCAAAGGAATGGAATAGGGGAGCTCAAGGGGGGTGGGGAGTTATTCATGATTTTTCCACTGTCATGAGAGTTCTGTGTCCCTAACCCTCGTGAATGTGGAGAGGCTATTATATAAATGAACACCATCATCACCATCATCATCATCATCATCATCATCATCATCATCATCACCACCTTACCCTTCCAAGTAGGATCAAACAAAAGCATACTGCTGCAGCCCCCTTCTGTCTTGTGTGTTCTTCCCTATTAATAATTTCTGTCATCTTGACCACACTCTAATGTCAACTTATTCATGGGACAATTTAAGTGTCGTACCTTTATTTATTTATTAGCTATTTTTAAAATGTATTGCAAGTTTGTCATTTTATGTTTTTAATGTTGTTAATTGTTCACATGTTTTTCATCGTTTTTTTAAACATTGTGGAAGCTGCCTTGGGGATCACTTTGGAAGAAAAGGTGACATATAAATTCAATAAACAAATAAGCAGAGTGACGAAAAGCAAGAATTTAGTTTATCCTGGGAGAACCTAGAAAAAGCACTAACCTGCCTCTACATTCTCTGCTATGGTACCATTTCTGATCTTTATGAATGCCTGGGTGAGAAAATAGTGCTTCCTCTCAAAGGAGCACCAAGAAAGTAAAGGAGGTCAATGTCTTTTTTAGGTTCTCCCAGAATGGACTGAGCTCTTGCCCTTCATTACTCTACGCAGAGAAGGGGATGGTTCCATTTTTGATAAGAGTTAACATTGGACCTTAACCTTTATCAAAAAAAAGGAACCATCCCCTTCTCAGAGGAGAGTGGCAAAAGGGTTTTTAAAAAATGTCTGGATTAGAAAATGGCAGCAGCCAGGGACAGCTGGCCCTCGGCAGCAGTGCTGCTGTTTTCCTGTCTCCATGGCATGACTTATCCACAGATCAAATTAAACCCATAATTTTGGCCCCCAAATCTACCCTTGACTTATACTTGAGGTTGACGTATACATAAGGATATACAGTACTTTTCTCTACATTCTTCTGGAAAGATGTATTTTAACAAAATATGATGCAGATTTTGCAATGTAAAACAAACAAAAAAGCCCCCACTTCCATTTTATTTATTTATTTATTGAATTTATATCCCACCTGTGTCCCATGATTGGATTTGAAGGTGGCAATTTTATTTTTAGCATGCATTTATTGTATGCATGATTGGAATAGAAAGTGTTTTGCCAGGATGCAGAATAATTATTTTAAAAAAGAAACTTAAATAAAAACCCATTCTTAAGGGAGGGAAATGATGATGGCTTTCACTCCACTCTATAAAATAGCAGGCAATATGATTCCTTTCTTCTCTGTCAATTTGTTGAGTGGAGATGATGATAGAAAATCTTCAGAGCTATCGAGCAGGTCAAGGCAAGTCCAGGATAGACTGGTACCCCCTCTGTGTACTGCTGTGTTCTCTAAAGTCAAGTCAGTACTTGTGCCTGACCCATAATGCAAACTTTCATTTGCACACTCTGCCTGGGTTAAAGAGGGCTCACAGGTGTTACTCTATTGCTTTCTGGAAGAGAGTTGCTGGAAGCGGTCATGCTTGGATTGCCATGGTTACCACTCTAAATTCAAAACATGCCTTGCAATTGATTCGCAGAAGGCAGTGTTTGCTAGACCAGCCATCTATGGAAAGGCAGAAAAGCCTCTTATGCTTTTAATAATTTTTGCAGAAGGAGGAGTTTCAGAATCACAGAAGCTTGCAGTTGGAAGGGACCATAAAGGCCATCTAGTCCAGTCACTTGCCACTCCTGAAAGATGGCTATTCCATCTATTGTTTAAAGATCTCCAAAGATGGAAAGTCTACTACCCCTGTGGAATTCTGGGGTTTGTAGTTTACAGAGGCCAAAGAGCTCTCTGACTGAGAATTCTAAATACCCCTCCTTAAGCTGCAAACCACAGGATTCCATAGGATGTTGAAAGTGGAATAATAACACTTATAGCTGTTTAGGGCAGAAAAGGCCTATTCCTGCTATCAAACAAGTCTTAGCAGTAAAAAAGTTTTTCCTGAAGTTTGAAGATGATGCAAGACTGCAGCTACTGAAGTTTCTTATAAAAATAATGCAAAACACCTTCTCTCTCTCTCTTTACTCCATCTGCTCACCCTGCTACTCTATGCTCCAGTTGTCGGTAGGGTTCCCAACATTTTCCCGGCAGGTCATCTGTGGTTTCAATGGTACCATGACACTGGAAATCTGAGGCCATTTCTGCCTTAAACTGTTACAGTACTATTATTTAACTTTCAACATCCTGTGGAATTCTGGGGTTTGTAGTTTACTGAGGCCAAAGAACTCTCTGGCTGAGAATTCTACAGGACCCTCTCCAGGATTCCATAGGATGTTGAAAGTGGAATATATAACAGTGTCGGGCAGAATTGCCCTAACAGAAGCAGCTTGCCAAGAAAAGCTTTGCTGCTAAATAGCTGCATATCCAACAGCTCTTAAAGGCACAGTAGCCCTGCCAGAAAAAGAAAATAGCAATCCTAGTCACAAAATGCCCAGAGGGGAAGTGGAAAAAATGAACAAAATCATAACTTTTTAAAATTTCCTGACTATGAAATGCATCTAGAAGGGGGAAACAATGAGAAATAGTTGGCTCTGGAAGTGAAAAAAGCATAGAGTGAAGTAAGAGCGTTTCCATTCTCCATATAACAGAGGCTCCATTTAGGAACTATAAAACAGCCTATTCATGAGCACATCTGAGATTATGCCTTGGGGGTGGTGTTTATTTTGCTCAATATGCCAGTTCCACAGGCAGGATAATAACTATTGTGTTAAACAGCCAAACAGGTTTAAGTTTTAAGCATACAGGACAAAGGTAGAAAGCTCTTTGCTTTCAAAATCATGCTTAAAGCAAATTCTGGTTCTCCATCCCTAATGTAACTCTTGATCACAAGTCCAGAAAATGAGTGTACGAGAGGAACAGCTAAATGGGGGCAGAAAGCATAAGCCTGTGGCTATTTGCTGCAAAGTCCACTTTGACTTACGGTGAGTGAGAGACGTCCAGGAGCCCTGGTTATCATTCCTAGTTATTTAGTCATGGAAAAGGGATCACAAGTGTTACAGCTCCCTCAAGATCATATAACTACTAGAAATTGTTGAACAGTCACACATAGTAGATAGGCTTGTATGCCGAAAGCACAAAACCATTGGGGTGGATGTTTGTTCACAGCAGATCTCTCATCCTACATAGCTATAGCTTAGAATTTGGAAGAAAGAAATAAAAACACCAAACTTCTGGTCTATAACCCACAAAATCTCCTGTTGAGCATTACTAGCTAGGGATGATGCAGTCCAAGCTATGCCACCAGTCTTAGGAATAATTGCAACATCTCTCTTAAAATATGTTAACCTTTTTCATTTGATCTGAATATATTGAAGTGGAACAGAAATTTGGCTCATATCCATCAAAACCAGGCAAACAAAGCACAACTGAGAGCAAAAACCCCATTCATGTTACATCCAGGCTATCTGGCAGACCACATCTTTACATATGAACCTGAGCACTTTTTGAGATCTTCAGAAGATCTCTTCTCTCTATCCCACCACCCTCACAGGTATATTTGGTGGGAGAGGTTTTCTCAGTAGTTCTTCCTTTCAGGCTCTGGAACTCCCATCTTAGAGAGGTTAGACTGGCATTCTTCTTGCTATCTTTCTGTACCCCGGTGAAGGCTTTTGATAGGTCTTTGAGGACTGATTGCTCATAGAGAAAGTGCCTTTAATAAAGTTCTGTGTTGTCTATTGGTTTTCTTTTTTTTAACGAGCATACTTTTAATTCTGCTGATGGTTTAATTATATTTTAGCTATTATATGATCTATTAGCTGCATTTGTTTTAATTTTTTGTGAGACACTTTGAGTCCTAGGGCTGGGGAAGAGGCAGGATAATAACAAGAACATCACGTCATCATCAACCGTAACGACAACAGTGAACCAGTCGAATCCAGAGTGCTGGATAAAGTCCTATATGGCTCAGGCTATTTGACTGACTGTATCTCCCTGTATGAACTGGTCCAGGCTCTAAGATCATCAGGGGAGGCCCTTCTCTCAGTCCCACCACCATTGCAAGAACAGTTAGTGGAGAAGGCCTTCTCAGTGGCTCCCTCACTGAAGCTCCATTCTTCCCAGGGAGGCCAGAATGGCCCCCTCCTTCTTCTTCCACTGACAGGCAAAGACTTTTTTATTCAGGCAGATCTTTTAATACAAAAGGTTTATAAGAACCGGCTAGGGAGTGCTGTACTCCTTTTTTTTTTTTGCTCTTTTAATTCTTATATAGTTTAATTCTGTTTTAATAAGTACTATTTACAGTTCTCCCTCCACATTCGTGGGTTTGACCTTTACAAATTTGATTATTTGCAAGCACCCTTGCCTCCCTCCCTTCCCCTCCACCCATTCCCATGCATTTTGTCCTGGTGCGGAGAACTCACACAAGCCTTCCCCCACTCCCCTTTCTCTTCTGTTTTGCATGGGAATGGAGTAGCTCCGGAGGAGGGAGGGGAAGGCTCATGTGGGGCTTCCCCCAGCCTGCCTTCCGTTTTGCATGGGAACAGGAAAGGAAGAGCTCTGGAGGGGGAAAGGAAAGCTCATGCAAGGCTTCCTCCACCCCTCAGTCCCTTATGTTTTGCACAGGGATAGGAAGGAGGAGGAAAGGAAAGCTTGTGGGAGGCTTCCTCCACCCCTATTCCCTTCCATTTTGCATGGTAATCGGAAGGGTGGCGTCCTGGAAGGGAATGGGGCAGGAGGTGGAGGGGAGTTATTCTGTGCCCTGAACCCTAGCGAAAGTGGAGGAGCCATTGTATGTGTTTTTAAATTGTATTATTTTAATATCTAAGCCACTTTGATGTTCAGCATTGGGCAAAAGGATACAAATAACAACAACCAACAGCAAGTCTGACACTAGCAGAGAGAAACTTTCTACCAGCATGCTCATGCAGAGATCCTGGACTGCAGATGGATGTCAGATTGAGGGGACCTCTCCAGATGTATCTCTATATCTAGTTAGTGGCTTTTTGGGTCAGGAGGTGAAGCTGTAGCTGAGTGCTATCCAGCTGCCATCGCACAGCTTGGGAGAAACTGTGGTATACAGGGAAGTACTAAATAACTCCTTGTGTAATTCCAGAAAAAGGAGTCATGCTATTGTAACTGCTGGTGACCCTAGATCAACCATGGGTTATAAAAATGTAGCTTCGTTCCCCAGTGTATTCCAATGACACTAGCATTAGTCACAAAGAGAACTTGGAGTCAAAATATCATTTTGTGCTTTTAGATCAAGTTTTGGACAGTCCTCTCAATTCCCAGCTGCAGTTCGTGGAGACACTCACCTGGATTTAACTGGCAGTTTCACTAACTCCCCTTAGACAAATAGTTGTCATGGCACCTCCTCTATAGCAGCAGAAGGATAAGATCCCATCTTCTCTGTCTTTATAAAAATTGATTGAAGTCTTCGAGAAGGGTAACCGCGACAGTTACAGCATATTAGGAGTAAGCAAAAACTTCTCACCTTTGAAACACCTTTTAAAGTTTCGTTTGGACGAGGAAAAATGAAAATGTTCAGCTTTCACTTTCTCTTTCCAGTTCTGCCACAGAAAATGAAGAGCTGGAAAATGAGTACAAAGGTCTTCCTAGGGAAATTCCAGCTATTGATGGTTAATGATTGGCTTAGAGTACGAGGAAACTTCTGAATTTCTTTGCCCTACCTACTTACCTTAATTATTTAAGTTTAACATTTGTTACTGCAGGTTAGGCCTCCTTGGAGATAGCATAAAGATATCATTTTGATATCAATAATTTGGCTCTCTCCCACCACCCCGCTCCACATGTTTGAGAGGCCCCCGGACAAGCACAGAACTAGGCTTGGCCATCAAATGCTGCAATATCCCAAAACAATACAGGCAGGCCAGAAATAGCCAAATCACCACTTTAGGAGACCTCTCTGCAAACACCCTCATTATGTATGCACGCTGGTTACAAAGGACTCCCTGCCCCGAGCAGGCAACCTGGCAAGCTGAACGCTCAACTGCCAAGCACTGAGCATTTGTATACTGTCTACCTCTTTGTCAATCGGACCTAACTCAATCATGCTAAATTTTGACCTTTCCAAAGCTTTGTCTCACGCCTGAAACTCATTGTTTTCCCCAAGTACAGAATAGCCTGCAGTTACATTTCTCTCTATAAAAACCCTGGATTCTGAGACCTTCCTTGGATTGCTCCTGAGTTCCAGACTGCCTTGCTGCCACTTTGCTTGGCGAGCTTCCCCTCAGCTCCACGTGCTGAGCCACATCGAACCCCAGAATCGCTCTCTATTCTTCCAGGCTTCAAGAAAGGTTTTGTATCACCCAATTCAACAATCCCTCTGTAAAATCCCTCTGTACCACTCCACCCTTTACTTTCCTTAGTTACTTGTGTGAGTGTGTTGCATGCACTGTTTGTCTGTATTTTAATAAAAATCTCAATTATTCTTATAACTTGGTTTGCTCCTTGGCTTGGCCTGACCCCGTAGACATTGGGTAAAAGATTCTGCTGCGTTGCCCTGCCTCTCGCTTGCTAACTTGTGCTCTAGCTAATTTCCCCAAACCTAGTTAATTGAAAGTGCATATAGGTGTCCCTCCCGGGACCCCCAGTAAGCAGGGTAACACATTGAACCAGCTCTGACCGTATTATTTTCTAACAGAGTTAGCCTTCCCAGGAGACAGAATTGGCTGATTCAGGCACACGACACTGAGAGGTGATGGTTACATGCTGGAGAAGAGATCTACCTGCCATGCAATCTCCTATTCAAACTCTACTCTAGTCTGCTGCTTGTTGGCAAAGATCTTCCAGAGAGCCACCGTAGTGTAATGGTACACTGGCATAACTCCATACAATTGCAAAACAAACAACAAGAACAAAACAACAACCACATTTATTTCTTTCCCAGCTCTTTCTATGGACTGAGGGAAGAAACAACAACAGAAAATACATCAACAGATTGGAGATACAGCATCAGTTAAAAACATGTTGTTGTATGCCTTCAAGTTGTTTCTGACTTAAGGAGACCCTAAGGCTTCATGGTGTTTTCTGGGGCTGAGAGTGTGTTATGCACCCAAGGACACCCAGGCCCTTCCCGCGCAAAGTTGTCATACTGCCAGAGCAATGTGTTGTTCCCAGACAAAGACCCGTGCTATTGCATGACGTCATCACTAACCAGCTGTTATCGCATTGCCACCCATTGGAAATCTGTCCTTTTTCAATGCAGGAAAAAATCTGGTAATGGCCCCCTTCCCACCACAATCCTGTTTGCTGTGTGAGTGCAGCCTCTCAATAGCGCTTGATAGCCCTTCCTGTTGTTGCTGATCCAGGAGTGGGCATAGTGTGAGTGTTCTCAGGTTGTCCCTCTCTCAGCTAATCCCATGGCATGATAAGTTCGAAATCTATTATCTCTCTGTGTTTATTTTAAATTTCTTTGAGTTTATTTTTCTGATTTTTCAATACTTTTTTTTAGTGTTATAGCACAAAAATGCAACACGCTACCAGCATGTCATGGCATTGCAACACTACTGTGCTAGAATGTCTTTAAAAACACACACACAACCCCCCCCAACCAATCATGAGCTGTGGGGTGGGGAAAAGGCAGGGAAAAGGACTCACCAATGACACTCTAATATGGTGGGAACATGGTGGCAATAATGGTATTCATCTGCTGAAGTTGAAAGGATGCAGATGATACCATCATAGAAATGGCAATGCTGGGATTGAACTGGGACAATGCGCTACTGAGGCATGGTGTGGTAAGGGCCCCAGTGGGTTTCCATGACTGCGTAGGGAAGTGAACCCTTGTCTCCAGGGCTGTAGTCCAATGCTCAAATCACTACACTGGTCTGGCACATAATACCTGCTAAAAGAGCGTATAAAACCGATACACATTGAGAACATACTTTCAAGCTTGGGCCATTTCCGTACTACATTGTTATAGTGCTATTATTCCACTTTCAACATCCTATGGAATGCTGGGGTTTGTAGTTTAGGGAGGGACATTTAGAATTTTCAGCTAGAGAGCTCTTTGGCCTCAGTAAACTATAAATACCAGAACTCCAAAGCATGTTGAAAGTGGAATAACGGCACTATAACAATGTAATGTGTCTGCTGGAAGAGATTGATCTTTAGGGCAATATTAAGTTCAGACAGTGTATCTAGCTGTTGAATCTCTTCCAGTAGGTCATTCCACAGTCTGGAGAAGAGGATGAAGACAATGTCCTCTGGACTACAGTTGCCAGCCAAGTCCTGACTGGCTGAAGCAAGTGAGGCTTCCAGACTAGCAATGGAACAGAAGAAGTTGTGCCTGTGTATCTTTCTGGAAGCAATGCAGATTGTTGTTCAGTGCTGGGGAATAGTTGCTGTAGGGACCTCTACTTGTCTTGCTTCTGCCAACCCTACCTCTGGGGATCATATATATAGTTGTCCTTTCACATTTGCTAGGGTTAGGGGTGCAGTAGTCTTGCAAAAGTGGATGAATCGCAAATATCAAAATGTGTGCATGTGTCTGTGGAAAGAAGGCTGAGGCACGGTGGGGAGAGCAAGCACCCTAGGTCCAAACCTGATAAAAGAAGGAGAGGGAAGGAGGACTTGGCGTAGTGGCCCTAAGCTTCCTCTCTCTTTCCCATTTTCTTCCTTGAGTATGTGGGGAATATTGAGAGAGGGTTTGTGGTGCTGCAAGCCACCTTTAGCTGGAAAGGCAGTGGCTGCTGGAGGAAGAGGAAGACCAGAGGTGGATTGCACAGTCTGATCAGAGCCATGAAGAGGGAAGGTTCCCCCAGAAAAGAAGCACCTGAGGTGTGGGGAGAGGGGAGGCAGGGGTTGAAGGAACTCACAAAGAATCAAAACCCACAAATTTTGAGGGCCAACTGCATTAAAGCTCTGTACTATTCCACCCCTTGTGGGGACTTGATGCCACTCAGTGCCAGCAGATAAGGGGCTCTTCTAAATGACCTTGTGGACCCAGTGTGGGAGACTTTACTCCTTTAATTTCACACCTGGGCACTGCCATGTACTGGATAATTCACAACCCAAGAACATGCTCGGATAGCAGCAGTAGTTTATTCATAGGATTAATATGCGCAACAGCAGCACATTTTCACAGAAGTTGCCAAAACTGATTAACGTAGTCCAATTCATTTTTATAGGTTACCGATACAGATTTAAGTGCACAAAGTTTTCATTGGTTAATGCAGCATGGCCCATTCCCCCTCGTAATTTTCCCTGGCTGGTGGCAGTTTCCCGCTGACTTGTTCTTGAACAGTATTCGACCCATCTACTTGCCTCCCCAGTTATCTCCAGCTATTCTGTTCCCATAACATCTGGACAACACGTATTTCTCGAGGTCACTTTCCAGCCTTACTGCACTCCCCCATTCCTTAGATACAAATTAACAGCAAATGATCTATTAAATACATTGCAATGGCAATTAGCAGTTGTTTTCCTATGGGATACATAGTAACCTTTGGCATTGGTTAGATTCATCCTAGCCAGTTTGTGAAGAATACACATTTGAATACATGTTCAGCCCATAGGTACCTTATTTTGTTATTCCCCTCTCTTTCCCACCTCGTTCCCATGGCAGGGATGCCTTGTGACCTGACAGGCACCATCTACGAGGCATTCTTAATATAGGCTACTGTCACAGTTTAATATATATCTTCGTGAATCCTTGTGCATAGATTTCTTCACCCAAACCCACCACCAATTGTGAAAATTAACCATTGAACAACCCCTGCCACTACACGCATTGCATGTCTGTTGCTGGAATCGCTCTAATAACGCTGTTGAACCATTCTAAGAGATATGTTTGTATATTACAAATGATTTATTAAACAGAACATAAATTTGCAGGTCAAGATTACTTTATGTGAAGAAGCTTATGTTTGCAAGGCTTTAAGACTTAACTGTTAACAGCCACCTCGGGTCTCATCTTGGGAGAAAGGCAGGGTATAAACTGAAAAAACAAACAAACAATTATTTATTATATGTTACTCTTTTATCACACTACTACAACTCTCTACCTTGACTAGAATTATCTAATATACAAAAGTCAAAATTTGTCTGTTTGTCTGTGTCAGGAGAAGACCTCATATGATTGGCTGCCTAAGAAGATTATACGGAATCCTGGGGTTTGCAATTTAGGGAGGGGCCTTTAGAATTCTCAGCCAGAGAGCTTTTGGGCCTGGTCGGTTGCTATGGAGTTGAGGCCTAGCAGCAAGGAGGAAGAGGGCACTGTATTCCCTCAGGAACCCAACCTCTGTATGTTAATAACTCTGAATACAGATTGGATTGGGGAATGTGGGGAAAAGTTACAGGTACTGGACAAGAGAGTTTGGGGAATTAGAGACACAGGATATGAAATCTTTCTAACAAGTATTACCTATGAGAAAATAAAAGCCCGGGCAATGCCGGGTATATACACTAGTTGTGAATAAAACCTGGATGACTTTTAACTCCTAGTTAAACCTTACTGAATAAACTCTTTCTTACTCTAACTGACCTTAACTCTTACACATCTAAACCCGGACTCTCACTGACTCTTTTGTATTTCCTTATAGGTTTAGCTGAACCCAGCTGCTCGTCTTCTCATCTTAACTATCCTTAATTGACAAACACACAGTCATATTTTCAGAAGCACATTTAGACCCCGATTCCAGGCTCAGTCACTCTCAATATTCCACTTCTCTCCCTACTTCCCAAAAGACCACTTGTCTTAACACATGTATTATATGTATCATACATGAGAGTTGTTGTTGTTGCTTGCCTTCAAATTGTTTCCAGCTTATGGCAACCCTAAGGCAAACTTATCACAGAATTTTCTGAGGCTGAAAGTATATGACACACCCAAGGTCACCCAGTTGGTTTCTGTGGCCAAGCAGGGAATCGAACCCTGGTCTCCAGAGTCATAGTCCAGCACTCAAACTACTGTACCATGCTGGTTCTCTATATATTATAATATATTACTTTATTCCCTATAATGTAAGTGCATCAATATCTGGGAAGGTTCAGAAAACCACAGCTGTCTCCAAGACCTCCTTATACAGGTAAAAAGTTAACCAGTGGTGGCAATACATAGAATCATAGAATCATAGAAATCTAGAGTTGGAAGAGACCACACAGGCCATCCAGTCCAACCCCCTGCCATGCAGGAACACCCTCAAAGCAATCCTGACAGATGGCCATCAAGCCTCTGCTTAAAAACCTCCAAGGAAGGAGACTCCACTACACTCTGAGGCAGCATATTCCACTGCCGAACAGCCCTGACTGTCAGGAAGTTCTTCCTGAGGTTCAAGTGGAATCTCCTTTCCTGCAGCTTGAATCCATTGCTCCTTGTCCTGGTCTCTGGAGCAGCAGAAAACAAGCCCTCTCCTTCTTCTACGTGGTATCCCTTCAAATATTTAAACATGGCTATCATGTCCCCTCTTAACCTTCTCTTCTGCAGACTAAACATACCCAGCTCTCTAAGTCTATTCTCATAGGGCATGGCTTCCAGGCCTCTCACCATTTTGGTCGCCCTCCTCTGGACTTACATTGTGGAACATGTGGGAGAGGGCCTTTTCTGTGTGGTACCTAGGGCCTTTTCACACACAGTTTCTGTTGCAAGAGGGCTGCTTGAGCGTCACATAAATGGGAGCGGCGGTCCGTAAGACACTCAAGAGCCGGACACAGAGCGGACGCGCACCTTTTTATTTTCGGCTTTAAGCCGAAAATGGTGCGCAGTCGCACAATGCTCCCAGGGCCCGTGCGCACTTACCTGCTGTGCGGTGCATCGGACTAGCCGGGCCTATCACGCTTCCTCCCCCAGCACAACCTACAGCTCCCAGGCTGCACTGTGGAAGGAAGGAGCGGGGTGCGACCAGAAAGCCAGCTGCGGGAGAACAGAGGAGTGATGCGAGTGCCTCGCGCAAGAAGCTGCTTGCATGAACTCCACCCCTCACCTCCACAAGCAGGTAACGTGCGGAAAGGGCACTAGAGTTCCCAAAGTGTAAACTGGAAATGACCCTTGAACCTTTTGATGGTTTTATAAATAAGGAACTTCAGCATGAGTTGCTTGTTACATGACATGCAACACCTGCCACAATTCCTTCTGCTGAAAATGATTATTTCAATTATTATGTTACGTTGATGATGTCCTCGTTGTTTTTTCTCAAGTTTCCTTAGCAAACCAGTTTTTCAGTTGGATCAACAAAATGAATCCCTATATAAAATTCATCTGTCATTCAACATCAATGAAATTGCATGTCTTGATGTCCTGGTATACATTCGTGATGTCCTGGTATACATTCATGATTCTGGAATTTGTGTGCGTATCTGTCACCTATTGATGGAAACTCTGTCGTGCATTATGTTAATTGTCACCCTTGCCCTATTCTCAGTCTTTACATCTCAAAAGGAATTGTATCATGTAATTCCCTCTTCTGCATGATCATTAATGGTACAGGAACCCTCTCCAGTTTCCAGTCTGGCAGCTCTGGTTGTGTAACCCCTCCTGGCAGACCCAGTCCCGGGGGAGCGTAATATTTAATATCCAAAATTATTAAGCCAGAGGTTCACTGGACAGGAATGTAGACATCTGGGTCTAAAACCGAAGCACAACTAGTGAGGTCAGACCAACACTCCCCCTGTCATGTCTCCAAGAGGAAAAACTTGAAAGGCATTTATACCCACACAATGGGCCATCAACAACAATGACACCTTGAGGGGACTATGTGTCCTCAAGATGAGATTAATGATTGCAAAAGCGAAAAATACAAAAATGAGGTCTATTTGCATAATTCAGCCATTGTCCTTTTCCGGGAAAGGATCTGCCCTTGAGCCGTATTTTACCCTATAATTGAGTCCCCTTTTGGGACCCTCTTTGGAGAACCCCCACACATGACTAGTGCCCTGGCATTTTGCAAGTCGAGAGTTCCCCTCAGCATTCTTCCTCCACTGAGCCACCTTCACCTTGTTTTTCCTGAGCCGCCGACTAAAAGATCAGGTGCAGTATAAACCGCTCTCTTTCCCTCCGCTTTTCCTGATCTTCATATCTTTCTGACTCATTAGTCCTTGTGTGCTTGTATGAGTGACTGCTTCGCTGTCTGTATGTGTGTGGACATTTTGCCAGTTCTGCCAAATAAACTACTGACAATTGGACATTTGCCCTGGCTCTTGTGTAGTCTCACTCCGTAGGGTCCAAGATCTCACTACATTGCCCTGCCCTCCACTTTGCTAAGCAGTGCTCCACTAATTTCCCCAACCTTTGTATTTTTGGAGCAAATCAGGGTGTCCCCTAGGGACCCCCAGAAGTCAGGGTAACATTCTCCTGTTAGAAGCCTGACTGGCACCAATGCTGGTGTCATTTGGGACCTGGTTTCATTCAACTCTGCACACGTGACTGGTTTTAAACTGTCTGAAACTGTTTTAACTGAAGCAATTTCCGACTACACTGTTATAGTGCTATTATTCCACTTTTAACATCCTATGGAAACCTAGGGTTTGTAGTATAGGGAGAGGCCTTTAGAATTCTCAGCCATAGACCGGTTTGGCCTCAGTAAACTACAAACCCTAGAATTCCACAGGATGTTAAAAGTGGAATAATAGCACTATAACAGTGTAGGGTGGAAATGGCCTAAGTTTTTAAACTGTTTTGTTTCAACTTGTCAGATGGGTTGATATGCTTCCAATCAGTGTAATTTTTTTTTTTACTATTTAAAATTTTAAAATTTATTTACCATACTGAGATCCTTGGATATAGGATAAGATATAGATATTTTGATAAATAATTGGACAGTGTAAACAACTGCGTAACTGGTTGTAACTGTGTAATAATAAAACCACTGACTAGTTAACGCAGTGTAAGTAAGTGGCAAGATTCTACCAATTGGTGCAGTGGAAGATGCTGTCCCGTTGCTAGGGACTGAAGTGAGATTCAGCTGGTCCATTTGACTTTTGGCATGTGACTTATATTTATGGAAGCCCAGGAAGTATTGACAAGGGAGGCTGACTATGACAAATTTCAACAACGCCTGCACTAATACATTTGGACATGCCAAGGGACTGTCTCATTGTATGCATGGGATGTATGAGAAATGCAGGTTGCTGCTACTGCTGACGCTCATAGAGGCAGGACCATGGATGCTGTAGGTGGTAAGAGATGACATGTTCCATGTGCTACTGCAAAGTGGGAGAGTGATCTTTACCCACAAGCCCCTTTGTCATCTGCATTCATGTAGGTGGGAGAACTTGGCAAAGAGAACGGGCATAGTTACTATTGATGGCAAGATGCCTTGCATTTTACATTTTCCTATTCCTAACATAGGTTAACCTATTGTTCTTTCATTCCTGTTTCTTCAAGGGGGTCTCTCAGCTTCCCTCTCTCCCTCCCTCCTTCTCTCTCTCTCCGCTATTGGTAGGAGCTTCAGCATTCTGTGGAAATGGCCTTGTAGGGTTTCCATAGAGACTGTGCCTGAATCCAGATCAGATAGGTTCACTTTCAAAGGGGATTTAAAAAAAAAGTCTTCCTAGATGTAGATCTGCCCTTGGCAAGAGGATAAGTTCTCTTTCTAGCTCATATTATCATCACTGCAGGGAGGGTTTAGCAAGCCCAACGTGATCTTCTTCTACCCAGCCGCAATGCCACTGGCTCATCAGTCCTCGCAGTTAGCTCCCTGCGTGTCTTCTGCAGGGCTTTAGCAGGTTAAATTTCTCTTCACACTTGGTAAACAAGCATTTTTGATAGCTTGCCATTGACGGACTTCCTTCCACCCACTTAAATATCATTATTTTAGTAACACTATATCTGCACTGAGGAAAGCTGATGGTAAGAAAATCAACTTATTTGAAATGTGGTACTGGAGGAGTGTTCTGTAGATACCATAGACTGCCAAAAAGACAAATAAACAGGTCCAACAGTAAATCAAGCCCAAGATGAACTGAAGCTGGCATACACTGGGCATATCATGAGACAAAATGGCTCATTAGAAAAGAGTGAGTAGTCAATGGATGTGTGGGTGCATGCTATGATGCTTCACATTCATGCATGCAGAGGCTATACCAGAAGAGGGCTCACTGTATATCAGAGTTGCCAGATTTTGTCAGGGTTGGTAGGATTTGGCTCCTCTGAGTATGAGCAGAGTGCTGTCTGTGAAGCAAGGCTTCGCCACAGCAGAGAGTCCCAGTGAAGCAGAAAAAATTCCAGAGGCACATTAGTTAGGCTTAGAGTACTGATTTATTGCCACACTCTAAGATAAGGCTTAGCAAAAACAGGCTTGCTTTCCAGCAATTTGACAAAGAGGAAAAACAGAAGATAACAGAGAAAAATCGGGCAGCATCTCCCCTTACAAACAGTATACTGCCAATGACATGGCATGTCCAGCTAGGGCAGCTAACTGGCAGCTGGTCAAGGCAAACACCAGTCTTTTTATGCTACCTTGTCACCCTGAAACATGTGGGATGACCCAATCAGTGCTCTGGCATGTGGCTTTCTCTAATACACAAGACATAGCCATAACAGTTCTGCTGGCCTTGCACCTGGCTGTCTGGCCACACCGCCTCTTCCCTCTGCCGTCCACTCATAGGAAAACTTTGCCTGCCCAGCAACAACCTTGACAGATTTCAGGGCCTGACCCTGGGTCTCCAATTTCCATGAGTCATTTCCAGGAGGGAGACAAGGGCACAAATTCTCCATTTTTGGTGGGCTCAGGATCCCGCAAGAGGACAGGACCCTGTGCAAATTGCCGGTTCAGCTAGCAGAGCAGCAGCTTGCCACAGCTGGCAAGGCTTAACTGCTTTGTTTCTACAACTTACAAAGACTCTCCAGAATGTCTATATATTTACTTAGTTAGCTTCCTTCTTTGTGGCAGTCATTGTAATATCAGGGATCATCCTCTGCTCTGCTTGGCATCCATTTTCTGGCTAGAAGCAGGTAGGTTACATTAAATGTTCCTTATCCCAGCTCACTAGGAAAATGAGAAGGAATAAATCTCTCATTCCATCTTTATATGGGAGCAGAAAAGATTTCTGACTTAATTTCCAAAGAGGAAAATACATTCTTTCAGTCTTTGAATGCCAAGCTGTGAGCAATACTTAGTGTATAAAGCTTGATGACTCTACCAGGTTGATATTTAATGCATAACACCTAGTGAGACCACCAGGAGCCACCCATAGGTCTCAGGTGTTAACCCCAAAACCTCAGGGTCTTGAATGATCCTGAAGTGACAACCCTAGTGTATATACATTTTCCACATTTGCTAGACTTGGTGTTCTGAATATGTCAAGAGGGGGGCAATCCAAACGGTAAAAAGTCTGGAAACCATGCTTTACGAGAAGTGACTTAGTGAACTGGATATATTTAGCCTGGAAAAGACAAGATTAAGAAGTGACATGATAGCTAAGTTTAAATATTTGAAGGGATGTCGTATTGAAGATGGAGTAAGCTCCCCCGCCCCCAGGTGCTTCAAAGATTAGGACACAGAGCAAAACTAGAGAAAAATGGATTCCACCTAAGCATTAGGAAGAACATCCCCATGGTAAAAGCTGTTTGACAGTGGAATATGCTGCCTTAGCATGTGGTGGAGTCACCTTCTTTGGAGGTTTTTAAGCAGAGGCTGGATGGCCATCTGTCAGGAGTGCTTTGATTGTTTAATTCTTGCATGGTAGGAGTTTGAAATAGATGGCCCTTGTGGTCTCTTCCAAATCTATGATTCTATACTCTCTACAACTGTGGTTCATGCTTAATATATCATGCTTAATAACATCACCAGCTCCTCCTTTTTTAACTATCTTCTAACATCAACAAGGTCCACCTTCTATGACATGAGAAGGGGTTGTTCCTAGGTCTTAGGTTTTGGCCCCAAAATAGTCCTGACCTGGCAAATCTAGACGTAGTATGCTAGATTCAATGCAATGACCCACTCATTCTCCTTCCTTCCTTCTTCTTCTTCTTTTTTTTTTTATGAACATCTAACCCAGCAGTCTCCCCCAGCTATGGTTGCCAGTATGAAAACTGGAGATGGCTCCTGTACCTTTAATGGTTGTATAAAAGAGGGAATTTCAGAAGGTGTTGCTTCTTACTTGGTTTCATGAGAAGCAACAGCTGTTGAAATGCTCTGTTGTACACAACCATTAAAGGTATAGGAGCCCTCTTCAGTTTTCAGTCTGGCAAACCTAAGCCTAGTACCTCCAGATATGTTGCAGTGCATCTCCTGTCACTCATTGGTTATTTTGTCTGGGGATGATGGGATCAGATCTGCGCTCCAAATGCCCTGTGATGTAAAGGCTATTCCAACCAGAAGCAGAGATGATGTGGCATAAAAGCTTGTCTCTCACAACACTACCTACTTCTAATAAATCTATTGCCCTTGAGAGGAACTAGTAGCACGAAACTTTCATCACAAGCACCACGTTAAGAATATTTGGTATCTATAGTAAGCAGAGTGCAGCAAATCTAGTATCAGATGAGTTTGTGATAGAAACAAGAGCAGTTATTCTTGATGCTCTTGTAAAGTTAAGAAAACTTATGTTAATTCTCTCAGGAAATCCATATTAGGAAAAGAAAGGAGACAGGAAAAGAAGTTGACCTATGCTTGGTTAGAAAAGCCCCTAAAAGCTGGCTCTCATCCGTGAGTGTACGCTAGCAGCCATTATTGGGGCTGGAGCCTATGAATGCTCCCTTCTCATACAAAGGGAACAAAGAGACTAACTCTTGAGACAAGGAGAAAATATGTTTCCAGGTAAGAAGAAAGCGAAAGGCAGAGGAACGCAGAGGAATACAGAGGAGTGAAACGAAAGGACAGACATTATCTAGACTCCCCTGTTTCACTAATTTCTTTATGCAAGCCTCTTTGCTTTCAACCCCTTGCCTCATTATTTTGTATCAAAACAGCAAACCAAGTCCTCTTTTGAGTCAGAAGACATTCTGTGTCAGGATGAGTAACTTTTGGCCATCCCGATGTTTTGGATTTCAGCTATGATGACCAATGGTATGGGATCATAAGAGTTCTCATGCAAAATACCTAGAGGGTCAAAGATCCTCCACCCCTGCCCTGAGAATATATGTATATAGCCTGATGTGATTGTTTTTAAGCAAGTCTGAATCAGTCCCTTATATAGCATTTCTGAAAAAGGAATCTATTCCAGTGCAGTTATTCTTTTAAAAAAATGTATAAAAGGAAACAAAACAAAAATACAAAAGAACATATACAAACAGATCAATCAGACAAAACAAAAACTAATAAAAATAATTGCAATAAAGTACTATAAACTACACACAAACTACTAAACTAACTACACATAACTAAAAATGGTTCCTACCCCCGCTGCCAATAGCGAATAGTAATCTAACAGTAACCACTAACTATTAAACCATAAAGTAATAAAAAGATTAAAAATTAGAACTGCTGCTTTTAGATGTTTTCTTCATATATCTAAATCTACAAAAGTAGTTAGTAATTAGTAGTTCCAAGTAAATAAATAATAATAATTTTAAGTCATTAATAAACCATTCTTATTGTATTTCAAATAACTTTTATAAGTAACAACCAAAGCATAAACTAATATCTGATTATTCTTCTTGCAATAGCAAAACTGCTAAAATTCAGAGCATACTTTCCAAAGAAAAGAGTCAGAGAAAGAAAAAAAAGAGAAGAAAGAGAAATAATAATAATAATAAGCAGAAGAGGAGGTTAAGAGGGGACATGATAACCATGTTTAAATATTTGAAGGGATGCCACGTAGAGGAAGGAGGGGACTTGTTTTCTGCTGCTCCAGAGACCAGGACAAGGAGCAATGGATTCAAGCTGCAGGAAAGGAGATTCCACCTGAACCTCAGGAAGAACTTCCTGACAGTCAGGGCTGTCCGGCAGTGGAATGTGCTGCCTCGGAGTGTAGTGGAGTCTCCTTCCTTGGAGGTTTTTAAGCAGAGGCTTGATGACCATCTGTCGGGATTGATTTGAGGGTGTTCCTGCATGGCAGGGGGTTGGACTGGATGGCCTGTGTGGTCTCTTCCAACTCTGAATTTCTATGATTCTATGATTCTATGATTCTATAATCTCAGAAAGGTAGGTCTTTCTTCTAGTAATTCGTAATCATAAATCATTTTCATAGACCATGGACCCTAATACATTTTTCCATTGTAAACATCTTTCCATTCATATTTCATTATAATTTTATTGTAGTAAAAAATCATTTCCATCGTAATCACAAACCATTTTCTTAAACTATATATCACAAACCATTTTATTTAGCAAACATTATTTTCCAACATAATCTTTCTGCTTTCTTTTTCCCGGAGTTGGATGATTTTTAAATATTCCTAGTGAATCTTTCATCATAACAACCAAACAATGGTGTTTCTCATCTTTATAGAGAAAAATCCAGACTTTAAGGATATTCCAGCAGAAAAGAACATTTTTTAATTAAGCACTCTGTCCATGAAGAAGTTCATTGTTAATTAGTCATGCCAGACTAATCTTATCTCTTTTTATGATAGAGTTACTAGCTTGATAGATGAAGGGAATGCTGTGGATGTAGCATATCTCGATTTCAGTAAGGCCTTTGACAAAGTTCCCCATGACATTCTTGCAAAGAAGCTAGTAAAATGTGGGCTGGACAGGACTACTGTCAGGTGGATCTGTAACTGGCTGACTGACCATTCCCAAAGGGCGCTCACCAATGGCTGCTTTTCATTCTGGAGAGAAGTGACTAGTGGGGTGCCACAGGGTTCTGTCCTGGGCCCAGTGCTGTTCAATATCTTCATCAATGACTTGGATGAAGGAATAGAGGGCATGCTCATCAAATTTGCACATGACACCAAATGAAGGAATAGAGGGCATGCTCATCAAATTTGCACATGACACCAAATACGCTAGAGAACAGGATCAAAATTCAAAATGACCTGGACAGATTGGAGAGCTGGGCCAAGGTGAACAAAATGAAATTCAACAGAGAGAAGTGAAAGGTCCTACACTTAGGTAGAAAAAATGGAATACAGAAATATAGGATGGGGGACACGTGGCTGGATAGCAGTACGTGTGAAAGGGATCTAGGAGTCTTCATAGACCACAAGCTGAACATGAGTCAGCAGTGTGATGTGGCAGCCAAGAAAGCCAATGCAATTCTTGGCTGCATCAATAGGAGTATGGTGTCTAGATCGAGGGAGGTAATGGTACCACTCTACTCTGCTTTGGTTAGACCCCATCTTGAATACTGTGTCCAGTTCTGGGCACCCCAATTCAAGAAGGATATTGACAAGCTGGAGCAGGTCCAGAGGAGGGCGACCAAAATGGTGAGAGGCCTGGAAGCCATGCCCTATGAGGATAGACTTAGAGAGCTGGGTATGTTTAGCCTGCAGAAGAGAAGGTTAAGAAGGGACATGATAGCCATGTTTAAATATTTGAAGGGATGCCACGTAGAGGAAGGAGAGGCCTTGTTTTCTGCTGCTCCAGAGACCAGGACAAGGAGCAATGGATTCAAGCTGCAGGAAAGGAGATTCCACCTGAACCTCAGAAAGAACTTCCTGACAGTCAGGGCTGTCCAGCAGTGGAATCTGCTGCCTCGGAGTGTAGTGGAGTCTCCTTCCTTGGAGGTTTTTAAGCAGAGGCTGGATGGCCATCTGTCAGGAGTGCTTTGAGGGTGTTCCTGCATGGCAGGGGATTGGACTGGATGGCCTGTGTGGTCTCTTCCAACTCTAGATTTCTATGATTCTATGATTCTATAATCCTCTTTCATTAAAAGAAAACCTCCCTGTAGATTCAGAAGCCAATTGTCAGGGATTTCCTTGAGTAATAAGAATTCCCACTCCATATTTTGGTCTCCTGACTTGAAAGATGTAGCCTGTATTGTATTCTCTTGCATTCTTCAGGTCTCCCAACTCAGAAATAGTAACTCAATGCATCTTCTCTTGAAGATTTATCCCTTCTTGTGTAGGTTTAATTTTTGGTCACAGTATATCGCTTGCTGAAATTGTGTTCCTTCATCTTTTTCTTTTTGCTGACAGTCTTTCATTTCATCCAGTTGTTGTTTTTAAAATCCTCATCTTCAATTTCCTTGAATTTCAGATCAAGGTTTTGTGACAATAATGACAGTTTTCCTGTAAGCCTATCATATTTTCCCTCAATTGATGTTGTGACTTGTCTAAATTCAGTCAGAAAAAGTAAAAAATATTTAGGTATATCCTCAGTAGCTTCTGAATATCCAAAAGTAAACCCATGATTCGTGTTCAGAGGTTCCAAAACAACAAATGCTATGTTCCCAAAACAGCTGATAGCAAAATATTCCACTGAGGTTTCCAAAGATATGAAGGTCAACAAAAGACAATCCAATAGAAGGGAAAAAAATACATAATAAGTTCATTGGTCTCTTTAATAAACACAAAGTCTTATTCTATTATTAAAATCATTCAAATAAAAATGCAGTTCATCAAAAATATTCATGAGAAAATTATTAAACAGCCAAACATACTGAACAGTCAAATATCAAAGATGGGCACTTAATCCTTTAAAAATCTAATATATGAAAGTCAAAGTTTGTTTGTCTGTGTCAGGTGAAGACCTCATATGATTAGCTGTGTCAGGCAAAGACCTCATGTGATTGGCTGCCCAAGAAGATTATATGGAATCTGAGGTTTGCAGTTCAGGGAGGGGAATTCTCAGCGAGAGAGCTCTTGGGCCTCAGTCAACTGTGACTGTCTTGAATAGGTGGGTTGCTATGGAGATGAGGCCTAGCAGCAAGAAGGAGGAGGGCACTGTACTCCCCCAGGAGCAAAACCTCTATATGTTAATAACTCTGAATACAGATTAGATTGAAGAATATGGAGAAAAGTTACCGGTACTGGACAAGACAGTTTGGAGAATTAGAGACACAGGATCTCAAATCTTTCCAACAAATATTGTCTATGAGATAATAAAATCCCAGGCAATACTGGGTATATAAGCTGGTTCTAAATAAAAAGAAATTCAGAGCCCTTAATAGAGTCCAAATACAGAAAAAAATACTAAAGTCCTAAAAAACAAACAAACTGGAAGAAAACAGAATGAGAGATATATTTAAAACTTGCATCCAGAAAGGTTTCAAAAATGTTCCAAGTAACAAAAAGAGTACTATCCCTTTAAAACTTAGCAAGAAGGTTTCTGAGTTTATAGGAAAAGTTAACACTGCTGCCAGTAAAAGCCTTCTTGTTTATTGCATTTATAAAAGCAATAAAGCAATGCAACTTCCTTACTTTAAAAGAGGCCCGGTGGCAGAAAACATAATGTCTGTAGGGAGAATGGGATTGATTGGAGAGCTGGGGATGTTTAGTTTGCAGAAGAGAAGGTGAAGAGGGGACATGATAGCCATGTTTAAATATTTGAAGAGATGCCATGCAGAAGAAGGAGAGGGCTTGTTTTCGGCTGCTCCAGAGACCAGGACAAGGAGCAATGGATACAAGCTGCAGGAAAGGAGATTCCACCTGAACCTCAGGAAGAACTTCCTGACAGTGGAATATGCTGCCTCGAAGTGTAGTAGAGTCTCCTTCCTTGGAGGTTTTTAAGCAGAGGCTTGATGGTCATCTGTCGGGAGTGCTTTGAGGGTGTTCCTGCATGGCAGGGTGTTGGACTGGATGGCCCTTATGGTCTCTTCCAACTCTACATTTCTGTGATTCTATGATTCATACACAGGGCTCCACTAAAGTGTGTAATTCTCTGGTGCCTCAGGACCTGGTGTGGTCACTCAGTTCCCTAGTGGACACTTTGCAGGTCCTGATCTTGGCTGTACAGAGTCTTCAGACTCCCTGTAAATCAGGGAATCCATTAGGTTGACAAGGAGAGCCCTCCCTGCGAGCATGATGCTTCTAGGGACCGCAATCTAGTGGGGCTTGCTAGATTGCATCTGCCATTAATGCAGCCAGCTGCTGGAACCTGTTTAAAAAGAATGTATTGAACCTATATCCTGAACTACTTTTAAGGAACTCAGGGAAGTATGTATGGTTCTTCCCTTTCCTGTTTTCTTACTCTCACAGCAACCCTGTGAAGCAGACAAAGTTAAGAGAGTGACTGCTCCATGGTCACCCAATGAACTTTATGAGTCACTTAATCCAAACTCTTAAGCCAGAGATGGAAATTGTGTGCCCCCTCCCAGGCCATTTGTGTCTTGGACAACTCCCGGACACTCTGAATTACTCTACCATCACAATTTTTGGGTAAAAGAATTCAGAAAATCATTCCTTTAGAAGCCACCAGTGGGTGTAATTCTCTTATAAAACAGGCACACAAACCACAACTCAATGAAGCAACTACTGAAATGGGCTGGGATGGATTTAGTGGGTACAAAATGGCTCTGAGATTTTCTGTCCATCCCTGTTGTACCAGACCCTGGCATGGCACTTTGCATTTACAGTATTAAATTAAATTGAACACAGTCAACTTTCTAATAGCTAATGATTGCACCACAGAAACTTAAAATAGATATGGTGATTGAATGGTAGTATATACTTAAGCCATTTCTGCTTCTGAGGTTGTAAAAAATGGTGTCCCAAGTTGAGAGAGAACATTTTTACAGTGCTATTATTCCACTTTCAACATCCTCTGGAATCCTGGGGTTTGCAGTTGAGGGAGGGGCCTTTAGAATTCTCAGCCAGAGAGCTCTTTGGCCTCAATAAACTACAAACCCCAGAATTCCACAGGATGTTGAAAGTGGAATAATAGCACTGTAACATTGTACTGCGGAAATGGCCTCATTCCTTCACAATAGCTAGTGGATTATCAAACTGCATCTTGGATTTGTATCAGCGTTCCCCTATTTACTAGTCCAAGGATGTTGGTGTTATCAGACCCAATACTGTGAATGACCAGTGTTAATAAGGCAATTGTGATTGTCAGTACAGTACTTTCTACACTCAGGCCATTTCTGCACTACATTGTTATAGTGCTATTATTCTACTATATCACCTAACTGCTTTCTCTCTCTGATCCCTTACTTGTAAGTTGCCTTTGCACATCCAGGTAACAAATAACAGCTTCCTCCCTTTTCCAGGTATGTGTACATCTATGAAAGTTGCTCTTCTTCTCTCCCCCCTGCTCAGTTCTAAAATGGAAGCCAGATGGCACGTCAGCTCATCCCCATGGCCAGGCATTAGCCAGGGAGGCAAAGATGCTTCTCAGAACTATGTGGCTGCTGTTGTGAATCTGGGAAAGGAGATGCCTTCTCCTGTCCCCTACGACCAGCATAAGTACATTGGCACAGTTTTCCACTTCATCAGCAGTCAAATAGGATCTTGCCTTTGCTGTTTTTGCTGCAACAGACCAACACAGCAGCTCTTTTGGAAATTATTCCCATTACCTCTTTCTCACAAGCAGAGTTGTCACCAGTCTCCCTGAGGCCAAGGTCAAAAGAAACCTTAAATGGTGGCTGTCAGATAACTAATTGTCACTATCCAGCAGCCTTATTTCCTACTATGTGAACTGAATTGAAAGATTTTTTTTAAAACAAATGTCTAACAGTTTTTGTCCAGTGGTGTTGACAGCTGATTAACATTCAGGCTCTCTGTAGGCCTCTGACACATCAAGTTTTAGGAGCCAATATATTGACTGGCCCCAAGAAGTCACCTGTGTTGAATAGCTATCATCATCTGCTCCATGGAATCTGTTTTGATGATGATCTATAATTACCCTGGTTCTTGGAAAACAGAGCTGTGATAACAGAAAAATGATGGTTTTTATTGGGAGGGGTTCATTATACAGTCAGCACTCCACATTTGTGGGTTTGACTTTCATGGATTTGATTCTTTGCAAGTTTCTTCAACTCCTGCCCCCTCTACTTCAGGTGCTTCGTTTCTGGGGAACCTTCCCTCTTGGCAGCTCTGACCAGACCATGCAACCTTTAAAACCTGCCTCTGATCCTCCAGAGCACCACAAACCCTCTCCTAATGTCCCCTCCCCACACCTAAGGAAGGAAATGGGCAAAAGAGAGGAAGTATAGGGACACCATGCTGACCAATCCTCTTTCCCTCTCCTTTCCCTGACCTGGTTTGAACCCTGCATGCCTATTCTTCCTACTGTGCCTCAGCCCCCTTACCCCAGAAACACAGATACATTTTGATTTTTGTGATTTTTCGATTTTTGCAAGGATCCTGTTCCCCTAACCCTAGCGAATGTGGAGGGCCAACTGTATTATCATCATCATCATTGAATAATTCTTCTCCTTCTCCTTCTCCTTTCTCCTTCTCCTTCTCCTTCTCCTTGTTATGGTTTGTTTGTTTGTTTGTTTGTTTGTTTGTTTTGCAATCTGAAGATGTAAACCATGTCAACTTTCAGGGAATGCAATTCTCAATGAGCACACAAAAATATATTGTACTGCTCTTTTACCCTCTGGTAGCACTATAAACTACAAATTTCACAGCAATTTGCAAAATATCTTCCAGTCAGCGCTGTTCTCTGTTCCTGGGTGCTGATGGACTTACCTGTTGCACTAGTGATGGAGAGAGAGAGAGAGAGAGAGACATACACACCTAGAGAGAAGAGTAGCGATGGAGATCCCTTGCCTATAGACTAGCTTCATTTCCTCTCATTCCTCTTTTGCAGTGTCTCAGTCATGTGGCAGACTTACACTCTTCTGTATTTCTTACACACTAGTGTATTTACCTGGCATTGCTTGGGATTTTATTTTCTCATAGATAACACTTGTTAGAAATACCTTAGGAATTAATTACCTTACCTGACTTTAGGAATTAGATGCAGTTGAAATACACAGGTTTGAGATCCTGTGTTTCTAATTCCCCAAACTGTGTTGTCGAATACCTATAACTTTTCCCCATATTCCTCAATCCAATCTGTATTCAGAGTTGTCAGTATACCCAGGTTTGGTTTCTGAGTGAATACACTGTCTTCCTCCTTGCTGCTAGGCCTTGTCTTGCTGGTAGACCTTGTCTCCATAGCAACCAGCCTAAGGCCCAAGAGCTCTCTGGCTGAGTATTCTAAGGCCTCTCCCTAAACTACCAACCCCAGGATTCCATAGAATCTTCACAGGCAGCCAATCATATGAGTCTTTGCTTGCCTGGCACAGACAATCTCACAAACTTTGACTTTTATATATTAGATTAAGAAATACTTTCTTTTCACTTAAGTCGTCTTTGATACTTGATTCTAAGCAGCTTTCTCAGAAAACCCACATTTCGTATGTGCTGTGCTCATGTGCAAAGAAGCAGCGACTGACTAGATGTTAATTTCTTCTTAATTCCCCACAATGCTTCAGAGTGAGAGTCAGGAGCATCATGTGTAGATTTAATAACCTGGCACTGCTCGATGTGCTGGATGGGGGGTGGGAAACTAAGGCAGCTCGAGAACAAACATCAGCGCTGAGCCCTGCAAGGTTCTCCAAATTTTAATAATACAGGAAGCCTCAGCTTTTTGATGCCTTATTATCTGATGACTTGCTTTTTCGATGCTTCCAAACTAAGGACAAGTTCCATTAATTTGACGGGGGTTCTGCTCTTTCCTCATTTCTTCTTGCCTACAGAGGCTTGCTTGTGGCCACTCACTTGGATGTGCTGCTTGCAAAGCAAGCTGGTTGGGGGGGGCACCAAGCCAACTGAGAGACTTTGCAAGTAGAGTGCATGAGGCTGGTTCCAAGTGAGCCTCCATTTAAGACCTCCATGCTTCCTACAGTAGAATACATGAGTTTCACTTTTGAACCAATTCCTTTTTTGGACAGTACTTTGGCCCCTAACATGTTGGATAAGTAAAGGAAGTCTGTATATTTTGTACATATTTGGAAATGTGTTTTTTGCAAAGCATTTTTGGTAATAGTCCCATAGAGTCATCACAGATTTTTCTACAAGCAGACATTTCTCTACCATCTTACCTCGTTGATTGGAAAAATGACAAAAATATATCAATAATCAGCAACAACAACAACAAATCCATAGTTATCACAATGTACATAACAAGGCAACAAATAATCCATTTGTTAGAGTTCCAGTCTTTATATTTCATCTTTTTTTTTCTTGCCTATTTCTTTGTCTATAAAGGTAGTAACCAAATCTGCTTCTTAATTTTTTTTGTCTTTATTTTTTTTAATACTTTCTGACTCCTCATGAGTCCAGCTGATAGTCCGTAAAAAGAGTATTCATTGAACATCTATACCTTTGAGACAGAGAAATTTCAACCGAACATTCCCAGGTCAGGAAAAGGGGACCATGGGGGACACATACCCTGCCCTTTTAACATAGATGCTGCTTGTGCGAACAGGGCTATAATTGACCTGTTAACAATAACAGTATAATGCTAATCTTATATGACAAGTTATGGCTGGTGCAAAATTAGAAGTGTCTTTCCCCCCGCCCTTCATTTCATGTTTCAAAGGTACTAGCTATGACAGAATGAATGTGACAGATGGAAGAGGCAGAAGGTAATGGTAACAATATCAATGTCCAAGCATAGCCCCTGCAGTTTCCACACTTATTCATTCTCTGGTGCAATTTGTCCCAATGTTCAATGGCTTGCTGAAGGGGTTTTAAAAAATTGAAAATTGAAAAAAATATGAAAGAGCCATTAGGGTGACAATGTATGAGTGTCAATAAGCATGCTCTCTGACGCTATCAGTGGTGTCTTATCTGGAAACAGACAGACAGACAGACAGACACACACACACACTGTGATAATGGGGGTTCCCATTATCCAGGTAACAAAGCTGAAGGGAGATAGTTCTTCCTCCAGGCAGACAAAGGGTTAATGGGATGCTGGGTTTGTTACCCCGTGTATTGGGGGGTCCCGAGAGGGGCGCCCAGATTTGCCAAATAAAATACCAATTGGGGGAAATTAGCTGGAGCACTCTCTTGGCTAAACGAGAGGCAGGGTAACTTAGTGAGATCTTTAACCCTATGTATGCAGCGGCGGGTCAGAGAGCAGCTAGACAAGGTTTTCCAAATAACAAACAATATTTTATTAGAGACAAGAAACACGAAAGACAAGACATAAACTAACTAGCTGAGAAATAGAAGTGGGAGTTGCAAAAGGATAGGCAATACAACACCTGGTCTCATAGTCCTGGAGAGAAGTGGGGATCCGGGGAAGAAAGCTCAGTGGGGCTCGCTGAGGGGAGTTTCCTTAGACAACCGGCAGCAAGGCGGAATGGAAGCCCAAAGTAGTCCGAAGACCATTTGGAAATGTGGGGTTGTTATAGGGGAGTTTGTGCCTACCAGCTATGGCAAGCCAGGTGAGAACAAAAGGAGTTTTAGCACTAGACAAAGGATTTGGCAAAGGTCAAGTTTACATGATTGGATTTGCTCTTGATGACAATAGCGTGACCAGTACGTTGATGGCCCAACATAAAGGAATGGCTTGGCTAAGAGCCGTTTAGCTATTGTGAAGTTTGCTGCTAGAAGTTCCCTGAAGCTATGAGCAAGGCTTGAGTTGCTGGCCTCAATGGGGTCTGGAATGTAAAACCATTAGCGGCCGCACTCTGTCCATGCTTGTCCGGAGAACCTCGCAAAAACGTGGAGTGGGTTGACTGGAAAAAGGTCAAGCTAAGGCCGAATTGTTTGATATCAAAATGATATCTGGGGGGTCCTCATCCACGGTACCATAGCGGAAGTAACAGGTTAGGTTACATTTTATTGGGGGTCAGCATCACAGGAGACATCACAGGTCGTGAGAGATAACTGTCCAATCAGGGGAAGAAGGGTGAGAACCTTCAAGATGCTTTGGTCAAGAAGTTTTAAAAACCCTCAGGAGACCATGAGGTGAAGAGAATCAAAGGACAAGAAAAAAGACATCAACTAGAGGAGGCATATCACTGGTTGCAGGCTGGCCCAGCTAGGCCTTACCTCCCAGCTTTGCTTTTACACACCATCTCAACATCTGATCAACAATATGAATAGCTAGGATGTTTTGTTAGTTAGTCACATTAGGGTGTTCTGTTCTTTTTAAAGCTCCGGCTGATATGATGTAACTATCTGTAACTTGTAACTTCTAAGCAAGACCTGGAGAGAGGTACTCCAAACTGTATGATACCTTAAAATCCTGCTTTGGTTCTCAGTCTGTTAGAACTCCTGGATGTTTTGGCTATTCAGCAAATAGGGTGCATTTTTTTCCCAGAGAGAGGGGAGGAAAAAGTGAATTTGCCTCCATTTCCTCATTACTCCATTACTTTGAGCTGGCTTTGAGTCTCATTTGAGAGAAAGGCAGGATATAAATTGAATAAATAAATAAGACGTTCAAGGAGTACCAAAATAAGTTATATTTAAAAACACTTTGCATCCAACGACTAGCTAAGAAACATAACAAACATAACAAAAATCCCTGGTGCCCCAATTGAAACAGTTGCTTTGCCACTTATACACATGTAGATGTTTTGTTCTCTCGTTTTCTCTGGCTAGCAAAACTAGGAGTCTGATCTTCTGGTCAACTTCTGACAAATCTTGCCCCCAAACTCATGCCATTTTGCCTCATTGGCAAAGTGGATCACCCCTGATCTCACATACCACTACCACCTTAAGTGGTTAAATTAATGGTTACAAACTGGGTCTAGCTTGATCCACAGATAAAGCACAGGGTGGAATTATCATGTGGAAGCATCAGTGCTTTTGCTAGAAAGATATTACATTCCAAGAGGGGGATCCTGGAAGAATGATTCTTGGGTCAAGAGTGATCTTTTGCAAGCAAGGTGCTCACTTGAAGTTTTATTTGATCCTGCCTTCCTGTCCTTTGGGCTCTTACCCCTGGTCTGAATGTGACAAGTGAAAAGCAAAGTCCCTGTTGCTGCACCATTGCTTATTGTTGTTGTTGCATACCTTCAAGTTGTTTCTGAATTATGGCAGTCCTAAGGATGTTCTTTGCAAGATTCATTCAGAGGGGGTTGGAGATTGCTTTTCTCTGAAGCTGAAAGAGTATGACTTGCCTGATATCACCCAAAGGGTGTCTGGTGAAAAATTTCATCACCCCCCCCACTTATCTGGGGTATGGTACTAATAGTCATACTACTAATAATAATCACAATAATGGTAATATTGTTTACAGGGCCAATTTTTCCTGATGAAATCAAGTATAAGCTTTCAGGCACTTATATGCAGAAATGCACTGCAGGGAGCATGTTGATTCAAAGTAGTTTCAGCCTGAGCTTATGAGCTTCACAAATACACTAACAACAGAAATATTCTCACTGCTTCATCTACTATAGGCAGATTTAGGAATATCAAAGGGTAATTAGCAGTGGCTCAAGCAGCAGGTAGTCTCCCAGGTGCTGATGATGACTTAAAACAGACAGTCTGCATCCCACTTTCTACTGGCTTTGCATTAGCCATGTTGGGAAGCAGATGGACTCTGATTGCCCATTTCCCCTCAACAGGACCATTGGTATATTATTTTCAACAGGAATATCCTGCACACACACCTTTCAATTTCTTTTCTTCCTTTGAAGAAACTTAGGCCATTTCTGCAGGAGCCTGTTATAGCGCGATGATTCCACTTTCAACCTCCTATGGAATCCTGGGGTTTGCAGTTTTGGGAGGGGCCAAGTGTCCCCTCCCGAAACCGCAAACCCCAGGATTCCATAGGAGGTTGAAAGTGGAATCATCGCGCTATAACAGACTCGTGAAGAAATGGCCTTAGTGCATTTCACATGTGTGTTATTAGGGTAATTGAAATGACCAAGTGCACTTCACAGACATTATCTCAGAAACCTTGTATGTTGTTGCAGATGAGCTGCAAAGGCTTACACAAGGAGACAGGACATGGACAACTCCTGGTGGAGAATGAGGAGAATTCAGACTGGATACTGGCACCTAAGAGCAAATGTTGCTCAAGGAAGGTAAGGAATCAACTGAAAGTTTACTATTGCCTGGTCAGAGTTCTTAATTCCATCCCTTCTGAGGAAACTCACAGTGCTTAAAGAAGTTGTGTTTCCTGTTCAGTGGAGGTTTGAGAAGTAGAATCTTCAGAATCAAGGAGAAGAGCAGACTAAGTTCTTCAGTGCATGGAGGACATACTGTTATTTCAGAGGTTCTCTGTTCACAGAGGCCATTGACTGAGTACTATATTCCAGAAGGAGTTGTGGAGGCAATTCTCATGTCCTGTCCTCTGTTTCCTTGATACCTTCAGATCTTCTTCTTGGATATCTCCTACATCTTATCTCTTGGTCATGACAATACATAATTCAGGCCAGTTATTATTAGTCCCCACTTTCTGTTGTTCACCTTGTAAGAAGACAATGAGTTATCTAAGGCCATCAAGTGTGGCTATGCTGAGGCAATATTTGAATCAGTGACTTATAGAATCATAGAATCACAGAGCTGGAAGAGACCACAGGGGCCATCCAGTCCAACCCCCTGCCAGGCAGGAACCCACATCAAAGCACTCCAAAGCACTCCCAACAGATGACCATCCAGCCTCTGCTTAAAAACCTCCAAAGAAGGAGACTCCACCACACTCCCAGGTAGCATCTGTATCTTTTGTTGTATCAAGAAAGTACAAGCAGGCAAAGATGCTACACTGTAATTTTTTTTCCTGTGAAGTTACACATTAGTTGGACTACACAACCTTATTTTGAATGCCAGTGATGTACAACTGAACCAAGATACAAATGTGCACAGCCAAATGTCTGAGTGCACCCATGAACAACATAAATCCATGTGCAATGCACATGAAGGTCCAGTGTACATCAGTGCGCAATGAGTATCTGTGCATATCTGCATATTACCCCATGAGCAACCTTACATGCACAATCTTGAACTGTTTTGCCTTGAAGAAAAAAGTCCAACTGCTTCTTTTGGGGAACCTACACATGAAAAGACAGCAACAGGATTCCAGCCCATGTGTGGCCTGGCAACCTGGAAACAAATAGGGTAACTGAGATTATCCAGCAGAGAAGCTGTTAAAATATGACAACATTTTTGTAAATTATGCCAAAGAATTTATGAGGGGAAAAGGCCCTTTCTATTCCAATCCTCTACTCAAAGGAACAACATGCTCTGTTGCTTCTAATTAGCAAACAGGCCAGAATGGCCTTTTCTCTGGTAACCTACCTGAACTGTTTGGGTTCTGCATTTTTCAGGCCGCTAATTTACAAGTAAAGAATGACTTATAAATCTGCTGTTTTGCAGAACATTACCTTCCTGCCTTGCTCATCTCAATGATGAGCCACTTTGTCTTCCCACTGGGAAATGCACTTTGATTATGTCCCTTTGACAAGCTGGTGAAACAGATCTTGAAGACTTTGGCCCTTTTCACACGGGGCTCTGAAATCTTCCCACCGCGATCCAGGCAGGCTTTTTCCCAATCCCCGCTAAAACGTGCCGAACTTTTGTCGTTTCTCATGGCTCGATCGGCAAGAGGCTAGGCGAGCATTATCGCATTCACACAGCGCGGCCATAGCCCCTCCCAACGTTGTCCTTTCCCCGCCCTACCTAGCGTTTGATTGGCGGTGCCCTTTTTCAAAAAGTAAAAGTTTGGGCGTCATCGATGACGCCAAAAAGGCACGCGCGTCCCCTCGCACCCTCCCGGGATCCACCCCCTCCTCCGCGCCTGCTGAAACGCCGCGGAAACTTTTGACAAAAACTTTTCCTGCCCGCTCGCTTTTTGCTGTTTTGAGTATGGCGAGCGAGCAGTTGAGGGAAATAGCTGGGCTCCTTGCCCCGTTTATGACAGCAATTGCAGCCTTGTTAGGAGCACTTGAATATTGCTGGCCCGAAGATGGTGCGATTAGGCGCAGGCTCGCAAGGAACCGTCGCGCTGCCATGAGACGCTCGAGGTTGTATTACACAATTCTTGCACCTCTCTTGTATGAAGTCCCGCGCCCCAGAAGGTGGTGGGTTCAGGAGCGGATGCGGCGGGCGTGGTGGAGCGAGGAGGTGCTGCAGAAATGGGATGACTACCAGTGGTTGTACCACTTCCGGATGACGAAAGCCACCCTCTTTGAAATCGCGGGGCGCCTGCGTCCCTACCTTGAAAGAAGAACCACAGGGATGAGGCAAGCGATTTCTGTAGAGGAGAGGGTGGCCATCACCGTGTGGTGGCTTACATCGCCCCTGATATACCGGAAGACAGCGAACACTTTTGGCCTGGGAGTGTCAACGGTGTCTGTCATCGTGATCGAGGTGTGCCTTGCGATTGAGCATGAACTCCTTGCATCCACTGTGTGCTTGGGGGACTACCGGAGGGTAGGTACGCTGATTCCCAAACCCAGTGGGCTTAAATGGGAGGAGGAGGGGGTTTGGTTTTCTCTGGGAAAAGAGGTTGGGTTTTGCAGTGAACTGGCGCCAAGACTGTAGAGTTGCTAAGCAAATTGCCACCCAGAAGAAGGTGCATGGATGTCCACGGGGTTCCCGGTATCCGGATTATCTAATTAAGGCCTGCCAGCAGAAAGTTCCCCTGTAAAGATACCAGCTGAAAACAGCTAGCTGTGGAGGCACTGCGGGATGTGGTTGTGGACCTTCAGGTTTGGGGGCGTTCCAGCAAAACCCAGTATATGCCATCTCGGCCATCATGGCCCCTTGGGATGAGCGGGAGGCAGCAGGGCACTTTGCCCCCTCCATCAGCATGACATAACTGCTGAAGGCAACCAGGTACACTCTGCGAGGCTTGCCTCTTTTTTCCCCACAGTGTTACTTTATCACCCCATGGGGAGCGCACGATTTCTTTGGATTTGGTGCCCATTTTAATGTGTGGGCCAAGCAATGAAGTTGTGTCCTGTCCTCCAAGACACTAGGCCAACCAGGTCCCATTGGGGTGTGTGCGCGTGCGCCACCACAAATATTTTTACCTCAAACCAGCTACAAACTGACTACTTGTTTCCTTGCCCTCTACATTCACAGATTATGGATGGTTTCCGCCAGATGGGTTTCCCTCAGTGCGTTGGAGCTGTGGATGGCACGCACATCAAAGTAAGACCACCCAAGGGGCGCGGGGAAGAATTTGTGAACAGGAAGAGCGCATTTTCCATTCTCCTACAGGGAACAGTGGATCATTCGGGGAGGTTTGTGGACATCGTGCTGGGCTACACTGGAAGAACGCACGATGCCTTCGTTTTCAGGCACTCATCACTCTGGCATGCCATGGAGGCTGGAAAGTTTGTACCCGGGAACCCGACCATCACCATAGACGGTGTCACCATAGGCCCAGTTATTCTGGGTGACGCTGCATACCCACTGTCGAGATGGCTAATGAAGCCTTACGGCGGACATCTCACCCCCAAGAAGATAGCCTACAACAGGGTGTTCAACCACTGTAGGAATGTTGTGGAGCGCGCATTTGGCCGGCTTAAGGCCAGATGGGGGTGTCTCTCGGCCCCTTTGACCGTTTCGGAGAAGAACTACCTCCCCGTGGTGTCTGCTTGTGTGGTGCTACACAACATTTGTGAGAGCAAAGGGCACCTTCTCCACCCCGTGATACAGAAGCCAGCCCCCTTGACTCTGAGACGCACCGACAGGGAGTCCCGTCCTCATGACTCTTCCAGGAGGATCCATGAAGGGGAACTGGTGAGGGACGCTATCGCCAATATGATTGCGGGTGACTGCAATTAGCTGTCACTGTCCCCCCTCTTTGGAGCGTTTCCCCCCACACAGCGAGGAGTGGGTCCTCCTTCAAGCTGTACCTGGACTATATTGATCTCTTGTGTTACTGGACGGCCATTTAACCCAAAATGTTATAACAAATAAATATTGCGTCTGTTTATTGAAAATGGTAATAGGTTTTATTTGACTGTTTTGATAAATGCGGATAAAAAAAACTATTGGGGGGAAGAACGTCCATTATGAACAGTTCTCATCGACAAACAAGTACATCGCTGGCCCGCTTGGGAAGGAAAAGCTAGGCCTGGATTTTCTTTCCTGCGCCAGGGCCCACAAAGTGCTCAAGGGCTATAAATTTGCCGTGGCTTCCTGGCCCTTGCGGCCTTGCCCTTCCCTCCCTCCTGCTCCTGGCTGGGAGCCGCCGTTTCGCTGCTCCCGGCTACGTTTGCGCTGTGCTCCCCAAAAGTTAGCTGTCGGGACCGGGAGGAGCCAGGAGGTGATTGGCTTGTTCCGCCCACGGCTGTTACCGCATCTGAAATATTAGACATGGCAGTGGCGCATACCCTTAGAATTGATATTATCTCCTGCCGCGCATTCTCTGCCCTGTCGCTATCTCGAGCCGCCTGCTCGCGATCCATGGCCATCTGTTGCAAGCTCCTCTCCTCGTGTTCGCGCATGAAGTCCAAGCTTGCCCTTGCATAGGCAAACGCCTTGTCCCGGCCCCCCGCTGCGGTTCTGTTCCTGCTCATCCTCAGGCGTGACAGGGGGGACATTCTCGCCGTGGGCATCTCGCTCTCCCTGTCCAGGCTAGTGCTGGGGCAGTCATCTGTTCAGAATAAGATTGAGAAGTCAACCTACTATCATTCGGAGCTAGGACACAACATGTATGAGCAAGTGGCGATTAGACAGCCTTTTTTGAAATCAAGGTACTCAAAAAACTGTAGAAAGATAGAAACCACACAAAACAGTTGTCACAGTCATGTACCTTGCTTCATGTAAGGCTTCAGCCTCCAACTGGAAGGTTGCCAAGAAACTTTAAATGGCAGTCCAACAGGCAGAATGTTAAATGCCATTTTCCGGGCATTGCCCTAACGGATGCACAGAAACTTTAACTGTGAAGATAACAGCATCCTGAGGTTGTCCCGGCCATGAAGGCTCGAAAAGTACAATGGGCATATCAAGGCCGCCGCGTAACGCCATGCTCTGAATCTCCAAACCTGTGGTGACAAATCATACCACGGTTATCCCGATGCAATATAAACTCCCTGCAGCAATATTTCGGCTGCAGGACACCTTAACTCACCAGCAGCCGTGGTGCTTGAACTCCCCGGTGCAGGAGTTTCAACCTGCATAGTTGTGGGGCAGCTGTTCTTGATCCCTGCTTGGAGGTAAAACGAAATAGTTAGACCTTGCTGCAGGAGGCTATAAGTGGTTGGCCTGGGACGAGAGCCACACCACACTGTTACAGTGCATTATTCCACTTTCAACATTCTGTGGAGTTGTGGGATTAGTAGTTTGCTAAAGCCAAAGAGCTCTCTGGCTGAGAATTCTATATACCCTTCCCTAAACTACATACCACAGAATCCCATAGGATGCTGAAAGTGGAATGCTGCACTGTAACAGTGTGGTGTGGAAATGGCATTGTCACTTAAGTCCCATAAGGTTTCTCCTTTCGGAATTTCCTCACTCCTGCAAGCAAAGAATGGTAATGTAAATGGCACTGATGTCACCTAGAGAGTGAAAAGTTCCCTGGAAAGTCGATATGCCACCCCTTTTGCTGCGAAAGAAGAAGTATTCCAAAGGAGCAGCAGGAGTGGTGGGCCATTGTGGCCATGCACGTGACGCGCCCTGCTTGCATGTGAGGCCTGCTCTCTGGGCCTCATCCACCTGTTATTTATTTATGTCCGTTTTCCTGCATTGCCCTGAAACCACAAAGGGTTATTGTAGAGTAAATCAAAATGTAATGTATTGTAAACCCATGCAGCCTCACCTGATGACTCCCCATCATATGAAGTTTGTTCAAACAGTTCCTGGCTCATCAGTTCGTCCACCCCTGAAAAAGGGAAAATCGGATTTAGTGGGGGCGCAAAAAATACATATAGGGGAAGGGAAAATCCCTCTACTCGCTGCCCTACGTACCTTCTGATGCCGCGTTCTCATTCTCTGGTTGCTCGGGTCCCATGGCGACCTGCAAGCTCTCAACGACTCTTGGAGGTTCGGCACTCGCGTCCCCCCCCAAAATCCTGGAAAGTTCCTCAAAGTAGGGACATTCCGCCCTGGCTGCGCCCGTCCGTTTATTTTCCGCCACAGCCTCACGGTAGGCTGCACGCAGTCTTTTAGTTTTCGTCCTGCACTCCTCAGCGGTCCGCCTATGTCCCCTTCTAATCATTTCCCTCGCAATCTCCTCGAAAATTTCTATATTTCTGTAGGTAGTCTGGAGGTCCCTCTGGAACCTACGTTCACCCCAAATGTCCAGGAGATTTTTTATCTCCGTATGGCGCCAGGCCAAGCCTCTTGGCCTTATGGGCTGTCGCCTCAAAGGAAACCCTTCCTCCTCCACGCTGCAGTCACTCCCCTGCGTGTGCTCCCCGCTTTGCATGTTACCTTTTGGGTTTTTTGTTCCTTTCGCAAACCTCCTTCCCCAGTACACGTCCTCCCAAACGAAAAATGGCTCCTCCCTCTGTTTTCCTTCCTCTCGTCGCGTTTCGCGCATGCGTCCTACTGGCGCGGGAAATGGCGGCGCCAAAAATCCCCTAGTGGACAATTGCTGGTACTGCAGCCACGTGGTTTGTTAGTGGGGGCGGACAAGGGCATTCCTACAGAAATGGCGGCCGGACCGGTTGAGGAGGGGCCTCGGGAGTGGTCTGAATTCGAGACCAGGGAGATGTTGGCCATGGTAAGGTGGTTTGGCGGTGTGTCGGAAATGATGCGCCCCCACACAAGGGGAGACGATGATGAGCACCTCCACACTGTTGCCCACTGCCTTACGCGACATGGCCACGAGAGGAGTGTGGAGGAGGTCCGAACCCGTTTCAGCGAGCTACGCGGACGGTTCTACGCCGCCCTGCGCTCCTACAACGGACACCCACCCCCCCACGCAAGGCCACCCTTTTTTGAGGTGATGCGTAGCCTGTGGAGGGCGGCGGGGAGCCCCAGCTGGACAGCCGGTGGCAGACGTGAGTAAGCGCAACACACTGCGCCTGTGTGGCTATGGGAACCCCAGGGGAATGGTTCTCGTGTATCCCCCCCAAAGGGGGATGCACCCTGACTAGTAGAACCCACGCTGATTTACTGTGGCATTTCCATAGGCAGAAGACGCCATGCGCCTGGCCACCAAGCCCCCGTGGACACGCAGGGCATGCCAGGGATGGAAGGTAGGAAAACCACTATTTTAGCAGCCCTTGGCTTATTTTTTCATTTCCCTCCTAACGCCCCAACAATCAACAAAGGACACAATAAAGTTTCCTCCTTCAGAAAGGCTGCTGTGGATGTGCACACGCCTAATCGAATTTCACCTTTGTTTTGGGCAGCAGACCAAGAGAACATCCCTCAACCGGAGCGGCCACAGACGGATGTGGAGGAGCCGGAGGAGGAACACCCCTGTGCCCAGGAGTAGAACGTTCCAAGGCCAATGTTGAAACCCCCAGCCCTTTCCCAAACGCACATCCACCCTGTACAGCACTGTTTTATTTATTTATGTAAATATGTAGTTATGAAAATATATTTTTTTGGAAAAAGGAAACATTTATTTATTAAAAAATTTATTCTTTCAAGTAGGTGTGTGGCTCCTTGCATGTAGCCCTCCCCTGCAAAGCTGTTTGGTCAGCGTGGCGTCTGTGGCATGCCACTGTTCCAGTCACGGACCGCTGTGCAATTTGCCAGCCAGACAAACTGTATTGCGTTTTTGGCTAAGTGCTGGAAAGGGCAGTGGTGTCAGCGTGGACTTTTCAGCTTAGATCAACACTCCGTGGGAAGATTTGCACTGGGAATGCGCACTCCACGTGGATTTCCGATCCTGTGGAGACAAGGAGGGGCGTTAGTATTTATAAACAAAGCAAACAGTACGAACTGACAAAGGGAACTGCCTTGTTTTATAACTTCAGAGGGCAGATATTCACAGCAGGGGAGATAACCTTCCAGCTTTTGTGATATCAACAGCTTCAAGCTAATGTTCAACAACTTAAATTTTGGCACAAGCTAGACTGGAAACGATGTGGTAAATTGTGTGCCTATACAATAGTCCCAGGAACTGGTTCTCTGCCCATGGGATCCTCCCTCCCAGAGCCACATGGACTGATAAAGATGAAATGCTTGCCTCCCCCAAACAATGATGTGTGTTCCATTGCCCTATGGATCTCTGCCATGTCCAAGACAGCTAAAGAAGCATGGAACACCACTGAGTCTCCTGCCCTGGCAGGAAGATCATCCCCCTCTGCATGTGGCGGGGGGGGGGTTCAGACAAACAACACAGCAGGCCCTTATGGGGAGTGACTGCATTAATGGCGGCCGCTCGAAAAATAACTACTGCCAGGGGTCAAACAGAAGCCACTACCCCCCACACCCCCAGCCCGAGAATCTGGTTTAAAACGGATGATTACCACGGGCCATTTTTCTCTGGGGGCGCCAAACAGTCCCCAGAGAAAAATAATACGTTTCCCAGTAAAAGTTTGCACGGGGACCTCGTGCCGGAGCAGCACAGCAGCCATCCCCAAATTTACACAGCATCCCGTCATTGCGCCATGATCCCGCTTCCAAAGTAACCTGGAGAACGGGTTTGGCGCGGTGGCTGCTTTGGACTTCCCTCCCTTCCTACCTGCCCCCCTCCACAGCTTTCCCAATTTTCCCTAACCTTTAAAAGCATCCTGCCATGCCATCCTCGGCGAGTGTATCCACTCGCCAGCCACCACCTCCCCCTCGACTCCATATTTAAAATCAGGGCACCTTCGGGAGACACAACCCCCGGAAACCCGCAATTCACGACGCCGCACGGACAAAGGATAGCTAAGGGAAAAACCTACCTTCCTTTTTTCCGTTCCTCGTCCCTTTGCTTCCTCCTTGCAGCCGCTGAAACCTTCCTTTTTTTCCGTTCCTCGTCCGTTTGCCTCCTCCTTGCAGGCGCCTCAGCGGGTTTGGAAAATGGCGCCGCCTGCTCATGCTGGGGGCGGTCCTGTGGCTTCTGCTGACCACGCCTTGATCCCTCCCTCTCTTGATCGCCCGCGCGAATCAGGACGCACCGCTGCTTTCTCATGAAAACGTCGAGCGCGGATTGGAGGAAAAGACCACATTTTATCCGGTCTTTGAAAAGTGCGCGGAAATGCAGATTGGTGGCGCCCCCGCTCAGATTGGTGTGAGAATGCAAAAAGTTTAATGTTCTCTAACGTGTAAAAGGCACCCGACCAAGGACGAACTGGGAAGCTTTAAAAACCCCATGTGAAAAAGGCCTTTTGCATCTTATACATTAAGGAGACTGCACGTGTTAGAAGTCCTAGCACTTCTTCTTCCTTGTTCTTCACCCCTTTCAATCAGACTGCCAGGCAAGGGAGATTTTTGGACTAAGCTCAGACAATTTGATGCTGTTCATTCTGTGTTGCTCAGAAAGTAGCTTTCATTCTGAGGTTGAGGGTGTTTTTAGTTTTCCTTCCAAAGGGCGAACTCCAATTATCAGTCCCAACCAGAATAGAGGCATTGAAATAATACAAAATGCATAATAGTTGACCCACCAAGTCCCATCGATTCAATAGGTCCTCTCTCTCTCTCTCTCTCTCTGTGCCTTCAAGTCAACTGTTGACATATGGTGACCCCTATGAATTTCATAGGGTTTTCTTAAGGCAAGGATTACCCGGAAGTAGTTTGTCATGGTCTTCCTCTGATATGTAGCCTATAGCATCTGGTATTCCTCGATGGTCTCCCATCCAAGTATTAACCAGAGCTGGTCCTTTTTAGCTTTTGAGATCAAATAGAATTTAACGCCTTCAGGCTATTTAGGCCTAGGTCTGCTCTAGCTGGGACCAATAATCTGATCTAGTCCAAAGTGTTTCTTCACATTTGTTTTGAAATGAATCATTTCGTTTCAGACCTTCCCTGGTACAATATCACGTCATCATGAAACTGCATGTTTCATTAATTAAGAATTTTTCCACCCTTTTAATTGTTTTATTTTTATCATTAAAATTATAGTTAATTTTTTTTTAATTAATGGGGTAGAATTTGGAAAGTTATTTTTAGAACTAATTCTTCTCCTTTTCATTATGGTTTTTTGAAGTACCTGAGGCCATTACTCAAGTTGTCACATTGTTGGAAAGTTTTTTCTTGCCTTTTGGTTCTTTTTTTTCCCCCCCCTCCCCCTTTTTTTTTGGAAAGGAATAAAACTTAGGACTAATGACATGAAACTTTAATTTTCCCTTTAAAATTCTTTTGGGAAAATAACTTTTTTGAAAGTAACAAGAAGATGTTACTTGTTACACCACAAAAAACTTTGCTCTTCTCCAGTCCTTATGATATGTTATTCAATTATACTATCCATATTTAAAATAATATCTAACTAAATTTAGTTGTAACTCATAATTTCTAAACTTTGGTTACAGTTATTACAGTGGAGTCTTTCTTGGGGGTTTTTTAAGCAGAGGCTGGATGGCCATCCGTTAGGAATGCTTTGATGGGTGTTCCTACATGGCAGGGATTTGGGATCGATGGCCCTTGTGGTCTCTTCCAACTCTATGATTCTATGATTCTATTCTTGTTTGGCTACTGATGTGAAACTAGTTCCTTTATTTCTATAATTCACATTCATTTTTGTTAACCCTGGGTAAAAGGCCCGGCAATATTCTGCTGCCCATTAAATTCAATATTTCCTGTCCTTTGATCATAAAAATACCAAGCTTTCCCTCATGCCTTGGGTATTTGACATACTTTACCTAGGTAGCACTCCCTTTTATCAGCATTACAAAGGCTCTCAGTTTTATAGGCATCTTTAAAAACAATTTTTCATTTTCCCCCCTTTTTATAGCCCCGATTTTGTTTACCTATGGGTGTTACATTTCTAGCCATTCTGCTACTGTCCCAAACGTTCGAACATGCCAAATGTCAATAGAAAGGACCAAGAGTCCTAACTGCAAAAGGTCTTAAACAATGGAGATATCACCTAACTGCTTTCTCTCTTTGACCTCTTACTTCTAACATTTTTGTCATTAACAGGCTGTTGCTGGACGGATTAAAATTTTTAGCCTCCTCCCCCTAAAAAGAGATAAATTAAAATTTTGATTTGGAACTCATTCATTTGCATTTGTTTATTTTACTGAAGGACAGTCTTCAACATGTCAGTGGATTTATTTGTAAAACAGTGAATAACTGTAACACAATAACTACACCCTAAACTGCAACTAATAACATCTAATAGAAAGTATTTTAAAAATCATAATAAGAAAAATAGAAAGAAAAAAACTCAATCTAACTAAATCTAATTTAAGAAAAATTTAATCTAACTATCTGACCCAAAGTAAACTAAAGCACATAAATTAAAATTATTTCCAACCAATGATATATTAAATATTAATTTAATCCAGATTATTGTATTTATTGTATTTATTTTTTTAAAAAATCTTACCGCATTTGTCCATGCCAGGAAAAAAACATGTTCTCTCTATGAAAGAATCTCAGCCCCCCAGTGTGATTCTATGGGTCTTCCCACATTCTCAGGTAAAAAACATTACAATTTTTATTTTTTTTATGGTTGTTCCACTTTTACAGGGGTCTTGTGCCCCAATGCTCATAAAAAAAGGGCTGACTGTGGCCATTTCCACACATTACCAGTTCCCATTGTCATCCCGTTGTGATCCCAGCTGCACCTTTGCTGGGATAGGAGCATAATGCAAATGTTTCTCCCACACCTGGCTACTCCCGGGAAGGGAGCATGAGCAACATGTGCCTTCTTTCCATAGCACAGCCGGCCTCTTTCCCGGCTGTACGGGGGAAGAACACCTCATTGTGCTTCCTCCCATTCCACATACTGGCGGTGACAGGAGCGTTCCGCGATCAAGGGCCATTAACGGATTTCTTTCTGTTAATGGAATATCCCACAATTGTGATGGATGGGGATGCTTTGGGCAGCAGGACCGTGAAAACGTTGGGGAGAAAACTTGTGGACCCTGCCAAATGTGTCCTCTTTAAGGATAGTGACACCACATGGAAATGGCCTGTATAACATATAAATAAGTCACTATAACTCTTGCTGGGATCCTACATTGGGGTTATGTAGTGCAAACCTCCACATAGAGGGTGACACAACCCTTGCATTGAATGGCCACATTGTAAAAACAGATATGCACCTGAACATAGACCCAAATACACAACCAGGAGGACTATCATCAGTTTCAACAAGGGAAAACAATAGCTTTTAAAAAGAATGGACATCTGCATATGTAACAGCATCACCAGTTCAACTACACTTCCATCATTTTGAACTGAATGCAAATGTTGCATATTGGAAAAAATGTCCACTAAATGTCCAATGATTTCTGTAGGAAAATGTTCACATGCAAAAGACACCAGTGGGATTCTAGCCCTTATTCTTGTATCAGCTAGAGGAATTGGCCATGGCTCACACCATTAACACTTCCTTGTTCTCAAGCTTTTAAAAAAAAATCAGAGAGGGTCATGCACCAGCTTTCTAGTCAAAAGGATACATGCTTCTGCTTTTTAAATTCTGGTTGTGTGTAGCGGCTATAACAAAGCTTTGATTACAGGAGAAATAACAGGTGCTATTATCATGACATAAGCTTTCCTGTTCCTGAAGTTTCGGTTGATTGTAAGAAATGTCAGAGACACAATGGATCACCCACACAGGGGTGGATGTTGCCCATCCCTTGGGGGTGTTCAGAAAAAAATACATATGACAATCGATAGAAAAGTCCTATCCATCAAGAATTGTAGACAGCAGAGAGTTATTTCCCCACTCCCACCTGCTGATATTTGATACATGTCATGATTGTAGTAACTAAAATAAAACAGTAGAACCTATTCTTGTTCCTATAAAAATTTATAAACCAGAGTTTCTTAACCAGGGTTTCCTGGAACCCCAGGATTCTGCAAGAGGTCACTAGGGGTTCTGCAAGGGATTGTATTGGGAAAAAAAAAGGATTTTTAAGTTGTAGATATAATTGTCAGATCCTACATAGGCTACTTAGTTATGTCCGTGTAACGTAATGTCTCCTGGCAGTGATCCCCCAAACCCACTTTTTAAACCAGCATCTGGATTGGGTGAAAGAGGTCCATTAAATCCAAATGGGGGACAAGGAAGATATTTCCGCCCCATTTCTGCCAGTGAGTGAGACTGGCAAAGACCTGCAAGGAGGTCTTGCTTCTAATTGTTGCATCCTTGCTCACTGGTGGGAAAAAGGGTGGAAATGTCATCTTTTTTTGCCCTGATTAGAAGCCTGAATTGATCTCCTTTGCCCAGTCTAATGTAGCTACCTGATAGCACTTAAGATGAGCTAGGGGTGGCACTTGTATAGGTTTACAATAAGATACATTGTCACCAATACATTTCAGTTACAGATTAATAACTCTAAGCCATTTCTGCATACACTGCTATAGTGCTATCATTCCCCGTTCCCTCCCATGGGAATTTTGGAGTTTGAGTTTTCCCGAGGCCAAAGAGCTTTCTGGCTGAGAATTCTAAATGCCCCTCCCTAAACTAAAACCCCAGGATCCCATAGGATGTTGAAAGTGGAATAAAGACAAACTGTATAGTGCAGAAATGGCCTACGTTATGAATCTTAACTGCAGTAAGTTGGGCCCCCCTTACCCGCAGTCTCTGGATATGCACTTTTAAGCAAATGCAACTACATTGTATCACATCCTGTACCTAAAAAATTGCAAAATGCACACAGACACTGGAGTATATGTGTGCACATTGCCACCATTAGGTATTATGGGAACTGAGGGGCCCCCATATGGAATATCAGCCAATAATTTGTATGCTGGGATTCTCTGAGACCTGAAAAATATCTCAAGGGTTTCTCTAGGATAAAAAAGTTGAGGCTGTTGTAAGCAATATGTAATATATATAATCAGAGCCTGGAAGAGTTACTGTCTTGGAATACAACTTCCTGAATCCACCAGCTGGCATTTACAGCCCAGTGACTCTTTAAAACACCTGACCTCCTCTGATTTCAGAAGTTAAGCAGGACCTAGCCTGGTTAGTCTAGGGACAAAAATCCATGGGAAGTACCAGGGATCTCCAAGTTTAGCTAGGGCCCTTTCCGCAACTTACCTGCATCTGGCGCAGTCATGTGGGGATCATGTGAGCAGCCTCTTCCGTGAAGCTCTCGCGTCCCGCGCTTCTGCTCCACAGGAGTTGTCTGCCAGCCGGCAAGCAACATGAGGGCTCCTCCTTTTCCTTCCACAGCTCAGCCGGTATTTTCCCAGGCTGTGCTGGGGGGGGAGGTGCGAGGACCACAGCTCTGGAGGCTCAACATGCAAGGTAAGTTCGTGTGGGGCCCCGGAGCAATGTGAATCATGCACCATTTTCAG